>CM033641.1:95985411-96623405 GCA_019512145.1 Engystomops pustulosus | reverse complement strand
CAAAACCTCCTATATAATCAACCCATTTTCAAATCTGCACCCCTCAATCTATCAGAAACAGCTTTTAGGAAGATCGTTTACCCCTTCAGATCTTCATAGTAATTGAATCAAAATGGAGGTGAAATTTAGAATGGTCAAATTGTGCCAGTTATACGTTCATTTAGCCCTAAAATTTACACATTTCCAAAAGATAAAAATAGAAAACCCACCATACAATTTGTTCTGCAATTTCTCCCAAGTACAGAGGACCCCCTACAGTGGAACGTCTGTTTTGTTTGTATGGTGTGCACAGCACGAGGCGCAGAAGGACGGAGCGCCCTGCCGCTGCCAGGATTTTTACTTTGCTCGTTTGCGCTTCCTTTTGTAGGCTATAAAATTTTGCTTTTTTGTTTTGGTGCCATGTGTTGCCATTTTGGGTTGGTATCACCTTTTGTTGAAAATTTAGGAACTCGTTTTTGAGGGCAATTCTGTAGTGGACCTTTTTTTTTTGTGTTAACCATTTAGCCTAATAATCATGTTATCTTTATTCTATGGGTCGACACAATTAGGGGGATACCAGACTTGAATATAATTTCTAACATTTTACTAAATTTGTCAAATAAAACCGTAATGTGGGGAAAAATCTATCATTTTTGCATTGCTGTCTTCCAAGTGGCATAACATTTTTACTTTTTAGGCGACGGAGCTGGTTGATAGCTTGTTTTATGCGGGACATGTTGTACTTTGCACCAGTATCATTCTGGAGTACAAATTTTTATTTGATCACTTTTTATTGCATTTTTTGTAAGATTGAATAGGTAAAAATGATAATTTTTGGTGGGTTTTCAACTGTTTTTTTAACGGCGTTCATCATACAGGTTCAATAATGATTTACCTTTATTCTACGGGTTGTTACGGACGTGTTGATACCATATATGTGTGTTTTTGTTATGATTTAGACTTTTTTTGGGTTATATGTCTCTTTTTATGTTGTGGGGCATTTTTATTGATTTATTACTTTATTTTTTATTGAATAACATTTTTTTTTTTTACTTTTTCTACGATGGGACATGAACAAGCAATCATCTGATTGCTTGTTCATGATAATACTCTACAATACTCATGTATTGCAGGGTATTAGCAGTGTCAGCCTATGCACATGCATAGGCTGGCACGGTGCCAGTAAGATGACGTCAGAGAAGCTATCTTACTAGCAATTCTTGCAGGCAGTGCTGGGGTCCAGATCGGACCCCAGCACTGCCATAGCAATGATCGTCGCCCCCTGACAACGGTTTGGGGGCCGATTGTGAGGGAAAGACCCCCCCAGAGGCATGTTAGATGCCGCGGTCGCGGGTGTTACACTGGGGTGCCGGCTATATGTTACAGCCGGCACCCCGCTCTTCCAGAGCCGAGCCGGCATCAGCTCAGTAGCGGATATATCCGCAGGATAGGGCCTAACTTGCTGATCAGTGGGGCAGATGACCCCCACCGATCAGCAAGTTAGGCCCTATACTGCTGGAAAAACCCCAACAAAAACTGTAGGGTGTGCATAGCCATCCCAAACCCTTTTAAAACTTATCAGTCTGTAGCTTGCATTTACTGTTTTCTCCTCTTTAACTTTAGGGATGGTTCTTAGCAAACCATGTCAGGGTGACAGAAGAAGGCTGAGACAGGAGGATAGCAGAGGATTATTATAGAAAGAGCTGCAATAATGTGTATTGGAAACAGACACATTGGGGGATATTTATCATACGCTGGTGCTCCTGCAAAAAAAAAGCCCCGCCGCTTCTGCCTCTTGATGTATCGGGGCGGGAGGCTGCAAAGCGTTTATCCTGCCTGGCGTAGAAAATAACGCAGCCGGCGACTTTTCACGTATGAAAAGTCACCAGCAGCAGCAAGTGCGCAGACGCGGCGACAGTAACGCCCCGCGCTGGCCCACTCCCGTCCAGCCGCGCCCTCCACTCGGCCGGCCGCGCCCCCCTTCACGCCCCACTGGCGTGAAGGTGGCGGATCAGGGCAAATAATCGCAAAAGCTAGCAATAAGCTGGTGGAGCGCAAAGGTCCTGATAAATATGCCCCATTTAGTTTTCAGATATTGCTTTAAAGGGGTATTTCCCCGAAGACAAGTTTCTTAAATGTACTTAGGATAACAAAATAACACATTCTCAAATTCAATGTTATTAACAAAAATACAGCATTGGTGTACACAATTTTGGTTGCCCTAGATCTTCTAAGTTTAGGGTTGGAAGGCATTTTTTTTTCTGTCTGATGCTGCACGATCTGAGCTCCTCTCTGCCTCTAGCCCCCACCCTTGCATCCCGGGACAAACTCACACACACACACATAGACTTTCTGCTGGCAAACCACACATCACATTGTGAGAAGAGTAAAGCTACAAGTTATAGACAGATATGATGTTTATCAAGGGGAGGGGAGGGAGGTATATAGCCGAACTGTGTGTGTTATAGGCCAGTTAGCAAGGCTGAGAGTGTCATTGTGTGTTATATCCATTTCATAGATCTCATCATCTCTCATCTCTGATCTGTCTCATCTCTCTTTCTATGTTGTGCGATACTAGCACAATGTTCAGAAGCTAAATGAAAATGTATATAAACCTGTACCTTGATAATCTAGCCACATTGTCACCACACAGCACTAGAGGGATCATGAAGTTTCTGGTTAGAGAGTTCCTTCCCACACTGTGGAATTTTACACCGACCATCATTGAGTTATAGGAGCTAAAACAGCAATAACATTGAGTAAAATTGTGAAGTAATGGGTTAAAATTATCTTTATTGTGTAAACATCACAAGGGGATTGAAATTTGAGAATTTTTTTTCATGGGCAAACCTCTTTAAAGTTACACTTTAACAGTAACAGAGTGTCTCAAAGATACTTGTACGTTAATATGAAATTAATCTGATACTAATGTTAACCAAAATGCACAACTCAATCCCTTCAGGTGCTCATCATCCTTCCTTTCCATGCAAGATTTATTATTCTCACAGAGGATAAAGTTAAAACAGCATTTCATATCAAACTATTTCCAAACCAGGACAATATTCTGCGTGTTACTAAGTTTCTGACTCTTAGTTAGTTTGCATCTTTTCTTCCCATGTAGCATTGCCAAAGGAAAAAGCATCCAAACAACTCTGTTTCTCTACAATAAGGTGTTTCGGTCATAAATATTTGATGATTATTACTTTGGTTCTATGTTCATAGTTGAATTAAGATAATGGACTTTTATACTGAATAAAACATTTCTATCACTATTTTCTACCACTATTTTTGTTTATAGGAGTGGATTTGTTGCATGGAGTAAGGCACAATCATTTTTGGAACCCTCTGGTTACCTTATCTCTGTGATTACTGCATACCATAATTAATACAGATGACAGCATTTCTGAGAAAATTGATTTCTCACTGCAATCAGTCCCAACTGAAAGTTTTTGGAAGCCATGAACGACCTACTGAAGCCATTTAAGGCATGGTCTAACTTTTTTTCCTGACCCGGAAGAACTTCTACTAAAAACGGGAGGTTCTCAAAAAGTAGCTACCCTCTTGGAGTTGCTGTGTCCAGGAAGCTACCAAGTGGAATGCAGAAGTTTGGGAGTAGAATAGCTGATTTCCCCTGGCAGAGTCAAAGCTCCAGGAGACCCACTACTATTTGAGACACTCCCTGTCTTGGCAGCAATTCTGCCCCAACTGGTATGATGCGCTGACCCATATGGCTCCCACCCCCAGACATCCAGGAAGTGTGCCTTCATGGAGCCTTGGTATGGCTACTTTTTGAGAGAAACCCAGTCTTGGGAGAAATTATGTCATGACAAGGGAGAAGCATCAGGCCTCAGATACATACAGTAAATAAAACATTCAACTAGTTTTATGTGAAGTGCTGCTTCAATTATCATTTTTTGAGGGCAGAATGAAACTTGTCCAGAAAGATACATGTCAGTAGCAGTATTTTACATGAGGAATATGTGTCTTTTTGGCTCTTTGTAGAAAAAGTGTTGTTCATTATAGATTAAACTGGATTTTCCTATAGCTGGTCATGGCATGATGTACAAATTGCACTCAAAAGTCATCATGCCCCTGCAGAATTTTGGCTTTCTTGGCCTTTTTTCAGAGAATATGAATGATAACACAAAAACTTTTTTTTTACTCTTATTTAATGGCTGGGTGAGCCCATTTCTTGTCAGACTATCAGTTTTACATCATAATGACAACCAAAACAATGCCCAAGGCTGTTGCTTACCTGTCAGTAGCCAAACTGCATTATACTGGAATGAAAAAGTCAAATAATTCTTTATTGTGGCTTTCAATAGCATGAGTGATGTTTTGACTGCAAAACAGTCCACAGTGCGGGTAGTTCTTATACTTCATAACTCTTCAGTCGGGAAGGTGCTTTTCATCAGCACAGTCATGCAATTCAGTGTGTGCCTTGGACATCCCTTTACTCTCCACCTGCGGCTGTATTAGTAAGTCCTCTCGACCTTTGTATGCTGCACTCACTTTATCTTTATTAATATACTTAGCACTAGTTGACAACACTAGACAAGTGAACTTTGTTGGTTATTATGTACAGCTTTGCTTTTTTATACCACTCCTTAACCTGATGCCTCAGGATGTAACGCTGTAATATATATAATGTGATATTCCGAGAATGTTTACCCATTGTTTCGTCCTTCCTGATGCTTCGTTTAGTTTTATATGCAGAATTTCTGTGCACTCTGTGGAATCTTTCTTTACATGTCACTGCACTGATAAATAGGAGGGACCTGCAGCAGGACATTATAACTCATCCTGATCCCCCACCTCCCCTGTATGTCAGTGAGATGGACTTAGAGAAAAAAAAACACACTGGAGGCGACCATTAGGATGGACAGTAGGAGAAAGAAACAGGAAGTTGTATATGGGGAGCATGGGGAGAACAGGGAAAGGCTGAAGCTCTCACATGAGGCAAAAGTACAGTTAAATATACATGGAGAGACTTGTCTAATGGAAGAGATTTATTGAAAAGTGGACAACCCCAAGTAGACAACCCCAGGGAATGCCATTATGATATAAGGTGATACTGGATATGAAGTGTACTTTTACACATTGTTTGACCTATATGGCTTGTGTTATTTTGTCAATATATCATATAATATTCTGTTATGCTGTCAAAACCTATTTGTAAGTATAAAAAACGTGTTTTCTGTATATTGTAGTGTTTGAAAAAGACTGATGCAGTCAAAATGTTACATATGCTATTGGAAGTGGCAATAATGAATTATTTTCTTTTTGCATTCACAAGCGAGTAAATGATTGGGGTAGGATCCCATTCAAAGGCACCCAACTACTTGAGGAGTGTGTAATAAGAGACTGATCCAGATATAAAAATAAGCAAATAAAATCATAAATATAAATATATGGTATTTCCATGTCTCAAAAGCACTGATCTAAAATATATCTCAAAATATACTGATATCAAAATATAAAAATGGTTAATTTCAGTGGTGTACCCCTCAAAGGAAAATAGCTCCCAAATCTCTTAAACTCAACTTTTTCACTGTGGCTATTGGACACTGAGATTTGCTTTCAACCATGTTTGATGTTTCTTTGTTCTGTATATTCATACTGGAACATGGGTTAATTATTTTTAGATTTCTGAACTTTTAAAAAATTTTAAACTTGAAAGTGAAAGTTTTGTGGAGTTTAAGGATTTATGTGACCAGCTGATGCAACAATTACATTTGTGAAGCTACTTTGCTAAAACTTTGTATTCATTTTGAATGTTTTTATTGAACTCATACTATGGGATTAATTCTAAAGTTCTGAGTTATTTTACTGTACAAATGTTTCGATTAAATCTTTGTCGTAGGCACACAAATAATTATGTTGAAAGTTATTAAATCCAATTGTAGGTAAGAATACTGTACAATAAAGATAAAAATACTCTCAGAATAGAACATTTTGCCCAGTGGGGGTCCCATTTGTAATCCTAACAAGTGTGTTTAACTAAGAGCATCATGCAGTTGGAGGGAATTATGTAGTATCTCTTTATGCCTTGGCTGTTTGAAATGTCAATGAGTCACTGCTGTGAGGTCGCACACTCATAAACCTCTCCAGCTGTTTCAGCCTCTTGTTTGCTTTCATTCCAGTTATGGAAAGATCAGACATGATGGATCATTTCTGAATGCCAATCCTCCTTTCTTCCGGCTGAGCAAACACATTAATTGTTTGGTGTACTTATTTCTGAGTGACAGCTATGAATATATTAACTAAAACAAGCAATGCTCAATAAAGAGCTATATATTCCCAAGAGTACTAAAGGATAAAAGGTTATAATTAGTAAGTAAGACAAGCTATTAGATGCATGGTGTGACTTTTCTAACAGATATCTTATTTTTCTATACAAAAGAAAATACAATTTGGAATCTCCTTTGATCATGCAAAAGTATTTTAGAAAATTGGAAAATATTGTTTATGGCTATGTTTTGTTGACCAGGTGCAGCTTACCATTCATAGTATATGAAAGATAGTCTGTACCTGTACTCTATAATCTGTACCCGATTCTGCACTTTCGTCGTCATCTAGGTTTTGTCCAGACTTTGCTGGTGTCTGTTTGATTGTCTGTCTCTCTCTTTGTTTGTGATATATTCTGAGCACAAATTAGACAAGTTGTCATCTGTGGGTAAGTGTAGGGCCTGGCAAGTAGGGAGGCATAGAGGTCTCTGGTTAGATCAGAGCCTGCACCTGTTTCTCTATCTTGACACAGATAAAAATAGACATATTCTTTAATTTGACATAATTACTACAATTAACAAGAAGGGTTCTTCCTAATCCCAACAGTTTTGTTTTAACAAAATATTTTTGTAGAGCCCATTCTAAGTGATGACATTTTGTGGCATAGTTTTCTTCTTACTATTATTTTTATGTATCCAGTAGTTTGTTATATCAGCTAAAGTAAAAATGTAATGCAACCTGACAGGAGTGCAGCAGTTGTACTTCTTGTATTTTTAATGATACTGGAAGAATATAAAAGTAAAAGTAATAAATTCCCACAATACATATTTATCTTTAATTGTGACTTCTCATAAATTTTTCCAATTTATATTCTGTGATTGTCTTTGATCAGGAGACATCTGTTTATGTGTTTGTTTTCATTTCCTTTTGAAGTCAATCTTTCCAAATGTAACAGGAATACAGATTCTTCAATTCAATACACATTTAAAATCACAATTATTTGCTCCCATGAACATTTTGTTCTTTATTGTGATATATCACATAATACCAATGAATATATTCTATCTAGATATAGGTTTTGTAACAAATTATAAAAAAATTACCATCCATATATAAAATGTGGTTGCAGATAAAATACATATAAAGCATAATAAAATCATAAGGTGCACAATGTATTTCTTTTTGGTGCCTGATAAGAAAAAAAGAAAATGCAGATGAATAAAATACACTGTACATTTCTTAAAACATAAAAGCAAACATCCTTATAGCAATTTACCATAATTTTCATCAGCAAATATTCCAAAAAAACACAGGTTTTTATTTATCACATCATAAAGTTTATGACAATGTGCTGTCATGTTTCCATTTTTTCTGGTAGTGATTTATTAAAATGATTCCTTGCTTCTTGGAAACCATTTGGAAACAAGATGAAGAAAATGAACATAAAAGGCAAAGAATGAAAAAAGCAAAGAATCAAATAAGAAATTTAAGTTCTGGTTTTTGGTTTCAATAATATTTAGATAATATTCTAATGTTCCTCTAAATGAATCCCATGTAGGGAATTAATGTTCTATCTCAATTGAACCAGCATATTGGAAAACGTTCAGTTCGAATAATCAAGATCCTTTGATTTTACTCAATTTGGATAACAATATGTAAGTATTGTACCCTGCACTAAAGTTGAAAGGCAGTCAATGAAATCTGCCAGCATTTTCAATATAAATTGCTTTTATAAAAAAACTTAATGGCAGAGGCTAGCTGAATATGGAGCAAGAAATTACATTCAGCTCATGCCACAGTGCTCTGTCAGGGCATGTACGTCTTGCAAAATGATATAAAAACAAAGAATGGCATCATTCTAGACTTTATATTAAAAGATGGATATGTATTTGCTTTGTTCAATTCATTAACTATAATTTTGAATGGTATCCATCTTATCTTTTGTTCTTCTGATTCTGTTCCAGCTAATGTTAATCAAATATTCTGTGGAAGGATCACTATTATATGAAATGCTTTCAAAGTAAATGTGAAAGCTCAATTTACTACCTGCAATGAATTATCTAAAATTGCAATTTTTTAAAGTTACATTTAGGGCCGTCATTGAGGTTACAAACTAGTGTTAAAGTAATTCCATGTTTTTAGTTAAACTTTTCTAATAACATTTATACATTCTATCTGTTGGGAAGCTTTATTACAGACATAGATAGCATTCTGAGCATGGAATACCAAAACAGTTAAAATATTTTTCGGTTTCATGATACTAATCACCTAGTCTTAGAATAGACCATCAATATCAGCTGTTTTATGGGCCATGATGCCTTAGTGAGTATTGCAGCCTCTTCATTGTTTTATATCAGTCCATCAATCTGCTATCCATCAAGTTCTGTCATTCAAAAAAACCAATAGAAATGTAGTACAGACAGTCTATCGGTTACATACAAGATAGGTTCTTTAGGTTTGTACTTAAGTTGAATTAGCAAGTCAGAATCAGTATATTTTCTAATTATAACGCTAGACAATTTTAAATTTTTATTGCATTTTAAAAGTTTTGTGCAGTCATGAGAACAAGAATTATAAATAAAACTTCATTATAGACACCTTACAGCTGATCATTGCTGCTTGGGTCTAAAGTCCAGAGAGTGGTTTTATGTTGGGGACCGCCTGTATCCTGAATAGTTGCTATTCAGTGGGAACAGTGTAAATGTGGAAAGATGCATTTAAACAAAAATATTGCATTGGTCCACAAAAATTGTGGCATGTTCAAACAGCAATAAGTCCAAAGGGTGGCTTCCCACGTATCTGAAATGAATGGTTTATTTAAAAGGAGCTTTAATGAGCTTCCAAAACCTAACCATATAAGGGGATAGGAAAAGAAACAATCTTAACATTCCCCATTTAAGTTTTCTATAATAATCCAAACTCCAAATGTCTTTTTCTGAAATGTATTGCAGGTATCAGGTATAATTGTGAGAAAGTAGTGTACAGAATGTATTTGGATGTTTAGTATGGGATATCTTATATTTGTAAAATGGAATCTGGGTTCCCAAATTCTAGATACTTGTTATAGTTTCCATCAAGCAAAAGTGCTAGCCAAGTGCAAAGTGTAATGTCACTTGTTTGGAGTGATAGCAAACAAACTGGGTACTGCAGACTAGAACCGAGAGCCATAAAGAAGTAAGAAAGCTTACATAAAGATTTTAAATAGGGTTATGTAATTAGTTGATAAGAAAATCCTTAGACTATGTACATCAGTAAAAACATGTGTAGAAAACATGTAAGAGAAAACCATAAATATACTGTAGGTGGTGAGAAAACATAATAAAAGGATGCATTTAGATGTATGGTAGTTATGGCTTCTGCAAATGGACAATTCAAACTGTACAGGGTGCTTTAAACAATGGCTGTAAATTTATTTTTTTAACCTTACTGATATTAAACTCATTGAAAAGCTAATATTAAATATTTAAATATAATAATATCATTCTCTAATAACATAAAAATACCATGTGTGCCAATAATAAGGTACTTTAATTTCAGTCTTAAAATGGTAGTCAAAACAATAAAAGTTACAAGGCATGCTGTCAATTGCACTGGTAATGCACAAAACAGCACAAAATAGTATACAAGCCACCACTATGCTTTTACATTCACTTACTGACACTTGAAATGCTTAAATAGTGATAGTTAAGGAACTCTCAAGGAGTCTTTTTATATGTTTGGACATCAGGCTTGAATTCATGAAACAGCCAAATTTTATAGCATTAAATAGGACTGTCTTTTGTCTTGTTAAACCTATTTTGAATAACAATAATCTTAAAATAAAGTTTTTTTAATTTACTGTTTAGTTATTGATGCCTGCTAGACAATTCATGAATAACAATCTTGTGATGTACAGGGTGAACTAATGAAAATGGAATTTGTGGAGGCATCTGTAGAGTTTTTTCGAGAACAACCATTTAAAGTTGATTCACTGGAAGTGACCCTTTTCTTGTGGCTGTGAATAGACCTGGAGTTTTCCCCATCATTTGGATCAAACACAACAGTCATGCTGGATTCCATTCTTGTTACTGTGTATAGACTGCTCTGTCTTGTTGGGTGGAACCTGGTGGATTTAAGCTCTAACTCATCATAACTGGACACTTCGATAAATGGGCACCATCTGAATGCTCTTTTGAAACCAGCACGAAATCTGTCAATAAATGAAATAGGACATAAAAGTTTTATCCTTAGCAGCATTATGTTCATGTGATGATACAAGTCACTGTGTACTTTGAGCATCATGCTGAAATTTCCCTTAAAACAACTTGGGGTCTGTGTTTTACTACAGTTCTTAAAAAGTGGCCTCATCGCATGTGAAATTAAACTAATTTTTTTATTTTTTAAATAGGCAACCCCTTTTCTTTTTTAATTACTAAAATAGGGCCTAGTGATCCCATTCTCCAAAAAACAAACATTGCATGTAAATAAAAGAATATACACAATGCATCTCTTAACAATTATTGATAAAATTTAACAAACATGCCCGGTGACCCAAAATAAATCTGTTTAATCCATGTGAGTGTTTTATATCAGTACAGTAGAACAAAGGCGTAGGGCCAAATTTATAAAACTGGCTGTGCCAGTTTTCTGTTGTACTTTCCACTAGCAACTGTGTCAATTACTTCATTTCATAAGTGTGTTATATTATGCTGATTGAAGTCAAATTAGCTTTAAAATAATATCTAAATTCTAATTCTAACAAATGTGGAAAAGATGCAGTTAACTTTCGCATACAACCCATCAGTTACAAGCCATTTTCCATGCCACAGCTTATGACAGATACATATCACATGAAAGACATTATTTCAGATCATTGACTTTAAATGCTTCTTACACTAATTATAAGACAGAAATCACAGCCTGGAAATTTGCCAAAGAATTTTTTGCTCCCTATGGAGTGCCTTTTACCGCCTTGTTAAACATTTAGAACAGCTGATTTAATTCTTGAAGGGTGATTGTCATATCTGGTTTGCTAATTAATAGATCTGAGAGCAAGGTCTTACAGCATTTTCCTCTTACCTTTTATTAAGACAGCAGTATATTATGGGGTTGTACATTGTTGAGCTCATTGCTAGCCAAAAAATGGCTAGGTAGATTTGCTGGATGTATTTCCATCTTTCCACTTTGATATCGAGTGCAGTTACTATAAAAAATATATGATAGGGAAGCCAACATATCGCAAAGGTCACCACCACCACAATCATCATTTTGACCACCTGCAAAATTAAAGAATAAGGCCAATATTACCAACAAATGCTGTAAAAGATTAAGCAAAAAGTATTTTTTTCATTGCATTACATCCAAAATTAAGAACCGAGTATTTAATCTATCTTTGATTACATAAATACTTTAATGTACTTAAGATGTACGAGGTTAACCTGAAGTGTCTAGTTTAGCTTTGAAAAATAATCGTTCACTATTTGGCAAGTCAAATAAACATAAAAGACAGAAAACAGAGGTATTATACACTGTCAAATTTATACAGTACTTCGAGTGTGTCCACCTTAAGACAACAGCTGCAGCGACATCACTGTCATACGGTTTGTTTAGTCCATGCATCTAGACATCTTTTAACTGTAAGTACATTTTCCTAGTTTGCATGGAAAAGATTTTTTTTATTCCTAATGCCTATGCTGGTTTTCAATCGACTTATCCAAACATAACTTTAGAGAGCCAATAAAAAAGGAAAAACGTGTGGTAGAAAAAGGTGCACAAGCAAATGGGAAAACTACAGCCTTAATAAGATTGTTAAGAAAAGGTAATTCAAAAATTTGGGGGAATTTCACAAGGAGTGGACTGCAAGTGTCGCATTCTATGTGTCAAGCCACTCCTAACCTAAAGACAATGCCAGAAGCGTCTTACCTGGGCCAAGGAGAAAAAGGAGTGGACTGTTTCTCAGTGGTCCAAGTCCATCTGTTTTCAGATGAAAGTAAATTTAGCATTTAATTTGGAAATCAAGGTCCCAGGCTCTGGAGAAAGGATGGAGAGGCACACAATCCAAACTGCTTGAGGTCTAGTGTGAAAGTTTCCAAAATCACCAATGGTTTGGGGAGCTATGTCATCGGCTGGTGTTGGTCCATTGTGTGTTTTATCAAGACCAAAGTCAAAGCAGTATCTATCAGGAAATTTTAGAGCACTTTTTACGGAGATGGAATTTTCATTTTCCAGCAGGACTTGGCACCTGTCCATAGTATCACTATGCTTCATTGGCCAGTAAACTCGCCTGACCTTAACCCCATATAGAATCTTGTCAAGAAAAAGATGTGAGACACCAAATCCAACTATGCAGATGGGATGAAGGCTGCTACCAAAGCAACCTGGGTTTCCATAACACCTCTGCAGTGCCAAACCCTCCATGCCACAACACATTGATGTAGTCATTCATGCAAAAGGAGCCCCAGCTAAGTATCAAGTGCATTTAATGTACATACTTTTAATTTGGCCAGCATTTCTGTGTTCAAGTAATTTTTTATAGTTGGTCTTATATAACATTCTATTTTTTTTGAGAAAATGACTCGTTGGCTGTAAGTCATAGTCATCAACATTAACATAAATAAACGTTTGATAAAGTTCACTCTGTTTGTAATGACTATTTATAATATTTGAGTTTCACATTTTGAATTGAATTACTGAAAAAAAAACCCTTTCGCTGGTATTCTAATTTATTGAGAAGCATGTGTATGTGTAAAAATTACATTTTGTTTAGTGGTACATATTTTGTGTTCTCTTCTTCCTATAGTCTTTTTTTCATATAAATTAGAAAAATAAGACAGTACTAATGAGCACTAGGAGGAAATAAAAATGAAAGATATAGAATTTATGATCACATATCTATGACTTGCCTCTTTATCTTGCTGATATACACTCACCGGCCACTTTATTAGGTACACCTGTCCAACTGCTCGTTAACACTTAATTTCTAATCAGCCAATCACATGGCGGCAACTCAGTGCATTTAGGCATGTAGACATGGTCAAGACAATCTCCTGCAGTTCAAACCGAGCATCAGTATGGGGAAGAAAGGTGATTTGAGTGCCTTTGAATGTGGCATGGTTGTTGGTGCCAGAAGGGCTGGTCTGAGTATTTCAGAAACTGCTGATCTACTGGGATTTTCACGCCCAACCATCTCTAGGTTTTACAGAGAATGGTCCGAAAAAGAAAAAACATCCAGTGAGCGGCAGTTCTGTGGGCAGAAATGCCTTGTTGAGGTCAGAGGAGAATGGGCAGACTGGTTCGAGCTGATAGAAAGGCAACAGTGACTCAAATCGCCACCCGTTACAACCAAGGTAGGCAGAAGAGCATCTCTGAATGCACAGTACGTCGAAATTTGAGGCAGATGGGCTACAGCAGCAGAAGACCACACCGGGTTTGCACAAGCTCATCGAAATTGGACAGTAGAAGATTGGAAAAACGTTGCCTGGTCTGATGAGTCTCGATTTCTGCTGCAACATTCGGATGGTAGGATCAGAATTTGCCGTCAACAACATGAAAGCATGGATCCATCCTGCCTTGTATCAATGGTTCAGGCTGGTGGTGGTGGTGTCATGGTGTGGGGAATATTTTCTTGGAACTCTTTGGGCCCCTTGGTACCAATTGAGCATCGTTGCAATGCCACAGCCTACCTGAGTATTGTTGCTGACCATGTCCATCCCTTTATGACCACAATGTACCCAACATCTGATGGCTACTTTCAGCAGGATAATGCGCCATGTCATAAAGCTGGAATCATCTCAGACTGGTTTCTTGAACATGACAATGAGTTCACTGTACTCAAATGGCCTCCACAGTCACCAGATCTCAATCCAATAGAGCATCTTTGGGATGTGGTGGAACAGGAGATTCGCATCATGGATGTGCAGCCGACAAATCTGCGGCAAGTGTGTGATGCCATCATGTCAATATGGACCAAAATCTCTGAGGAATGCTTCCAGCACCTTGTTGAATCTATGCCATGAAGAATTGAGGCAGTTCTGAAGGCAAAAGGGGGTCCAACCCGTTACTAGCATGGTGTACCTGATATAGTGGTCGGTGAGTGTATATGCAAATATGATCAGTTTTGTTAAATTTGATTAAATAAAATTATTCATAGTAGAAGAAAAGAGATGTTTCATTTAGGAGATAGTGTACAGTAAATCTTATTTTAGGAAGGTACAATATAGCTTGGCATAAAATGCACTATATATATATGATTGAGCTGGTATAATGCCGTTAAAAGTGCAAGTTAACTTTTTGGCAAATAATCTCTGAAAGGAGCCAGTCAAGAGACATTATGCATAAGTTATAGAATTTATACGTATGCTACTATTCAGAAATTATACCGCAATTAACACATACCTATCTGGATTTAGGTGATAACTCAGGGAGTACTGCAGAAAACTAGATAGATAATGGAAAACATTGAAGGAAGACAGTTTTAGGCACAAAAATTAGCAAATGAGCGCAAGAACCATGACTAGTCTCAAAAATTAAAGAAAAAGACAAGCCAAAAGTTTGATACATGTACCCCATTGTTTGATAAACAAAGTTTCTGAAGTGTGAAACTAGAAAATAGTTGCCATGGCATAGATGGGTTCTGCATGTTGATTGTGTGGAGCACAGTATGGCCCATTTTACAGTCCTATATTTTGTCCATCTGTGTAAACTCCATCTGTTGCAAAGTGACTTTGCACTGTCCTTTGATCCTTTCACACAATGGAAAGTTGCAAAACCGCATAAATTCATTATTTGCATGGGCTAGTTTTTATAATAGAACTGAATTTATGATTTTTTGATTTGGCACAAATTTCCATTTAGGCGAAAGTTTCATCACAAATTCATGCCAGTCTACCCCCTGGTCTATGTTGCGGCTTTTGATTTTTTTTTTTGTGGCTTTTCACGTGACAGTTGCAAACAACTAGTGGAGCATAAGCAGATTTATTAAGGGCCAAAGCCACTTTCATGAATCTAAATGCAGCAGAACACGAAAGACAGACATAGAACTGACACTGTCAACCAATCAAATGATAATTTACCCCCAGGATTTTAAAAATGCAAGTTAACAAAGGAAACTGTTTTTCTATAAAGCCTGCAGAGCAGTGTGGAGTGCATAAGTAGGTGCAATATTAGGTCAGTGCAAATAAATTATGGAAAACATTTGCTGGATTATCCTGTTAAGAACACCTGCTTGTGGGTTCCTTGAGATTCTTTAACTATTTAGCTAATAACAGGAGTGCTAACATTTAATCAGCAAAATTTACTTTCAACTGAAAACAACACCTGTCCAGTTATTTTTCTCTTTGGCCCAGGTAAGATGCTTCTGGCATTGTCTATTGGTCAGGAATGGCTTGACACATGGAACATGGCACTTGTAGCCCATTTCCTGGATACGTCTATGAATGGTGGCCATAAACATCAACATTAACATAAATAAACACTTTAAAATGTTTACTTTGTTTGTAATGATATAATTTATGAGTTTAACTTTTTTGTATAGAATTACTGGAAAAAACTTTTTGCTGTTATTCTAATTTATCAAGGCTGAGCTCTCCCCATATGGAAGGTATCAGAAGTATTATATTAAATTAAACCTGCCTTTAACAGTCGTAATCAACAGGCGCTGATCAGTTGTCATAGTGACTGACAGGCTTGTTATACGGCCTTATCTGTAATGGCCAGAGGCAGACCATTACAAATCAGCAGTATATAAACAATATAATGCAATACTAGTGTAAAGTATTGCAGTATATTGTATGAGTGATCATACACCATAGGTGGCTTAAATTTAAAAATATTTTAAAAGTTATAAATGATGTAAAAAAAATCTAATTACCCCCCTTTTCCTAGAACACATCACATATAAAAATATTTAAACAAAAAACATAAACATTTTAGGTTCCCTCACATCCCAGAATGCCCAATCTAACAAAATATAAAAACAACTTTCCCAGGCATAACAGAAAAAGGCATTCACATTGCAACATTTTTGCCATTTTAAACCCATAAATATTAGAATAAAAGTCAAGGAAAATGTCAGCTTACACTGAAGTTATGGCTGTCAGAAAATGGCATAACAGGGAATTTTTACAAAATAAACATTTTTTAAAGGTATTAAACTTCCTTTCAAAACTATCTATAGTAAACTTGGTATCTCTGTAGTTTTACTGACCCAATGAACAAAGAGGACTGCACAGTGATCACTGTAAAAAAAAACATTGAGAAAATCATTTGAAATTGTATTCCCATAGAAAGGAAGTCTTCATACATCTTTGTGAACAGGAAAATAAAAAAGCTATGGCTAGTAAATGGGTAGGGAAAATTAGAAATGCAAAAATTAAAAAGGACCAAGTCATGCAAGGGTTAAGCACTATATTTTATTTAGGAAAACTGCAAGCAGTATTATAATTAACATCCCACATATTATTGGCTAATGCAAATCTTTCAGAAAAACGCTATACTGAGGAAAAACAAAACGTTTACTGCAGCGAGCGAAACATTTCCATTACTTTGGCAGGAATTGATTTTTTTCCTTGTAGGTTGTATTCCCTGCTGAAAGAAGATAAATTAGATGCCTTCTTTGCATGGAACTGTATTGCTTGTGATTATCAACAAATTAAGATGTACGGGAGGCCTCTACTAATCTTAACCACATAAAGTTGACCATCGACACAAACTTGTTGTGCAAAAAATGATTTTAATAAATAGTTATCGGTTCTTATTTAGCATTAATTGCATGTTTGGAATCATTGCTGTGTTTGTTATTTTCTTTTCAGCAGTAAAATTTAACTGACAGACATATCTAACTGCTCATCTCTAGCATGGTGATTGGCCTGTTGTATCCCTATGTTCTCTTGTAGCAGCCTCTTGGCCAAGCATGCTAAATTTCAAAGAAATCGGATATAAAAAAAAGTTGCTATGAAATACAGGCAGTCCCCTAATTAAGGACACCTGACTTACAGACAACCCCTAGTTACAGATGAACTTCTCTGCCCAATGTGACCTCTAGTGAAGTCTGGTTCATCCATGGGTACAGTTCTAGAAACCAGAAGGTACCTTGTTCATCTGTACAAACCATTATATGCAAGTACAAACAAGATGGGAGCATCCATCCATCATAGAGTTCAGGATAAAGATGAGTTCTGTGTCCCAGAGTTGAGTGTGTTTTGGTCTGAAATGTGCATACCTACCCAAAAAAAAAAAGAAAAAGACCTTGTGAAGATGTTGACTGAAGCTGGAAGAGAGTATCATTATCCACAGTGAAATTATTGAAATGTACCCTCATGGGCTGTAAGGCCACTCTGCCAGGAAGAAGCCATTACTCCAAAAGAAACTTTAAAAAAGCCAGATTAATGTTTGCAAGGTGATTGGTGCTGGCCACTGAATTTAATCTGGTGAGGAATGATGGGAGCCGCCGGATTAAATACAATCCATTTCCCTAAAGGGAAAGCCCTCCTGTATATCCTGCGTTCCTGTGTATCCTGCGTATACTGCGTTCCTGTCCTGTGTGCCAGTCCGTTCCTGTGTTCCTGATCCATTTGCCAGCTCCTGCGATTCCTGATGTGAGTCCTAGTGTGTCTTCCTTTGCTATTCTCCCGCTGTCATCCTGGGTTCAGACTGTCACCTGCATTACTACCTTTGCTGCCACCGTGGGCTAGTCACACCTGTGGAACGACCTGGTGGTAACCTGCCGCAGCAAGACCATCCCGCTATGCGGTGGGCTCTGGTGAAGACCAGTTGCCACTTAGACTTCGGCCCCAGGTGTTGGCTAGTATCATCATCTCCCGCAATGATCCAGAGGGTCCACAGACTCACAGCCCTGACAGTTGTTTGCAGCAGGAGAGACTGGTGCACTTCATAAAATAGATGGTATCATGAAGAAAGAACATGTGATAAAATACAATATGCTACAACTTTATTGATCCCCAGGACAGAAATTATTTTGTACATAGAGTTCCAGTGGTTGTTACATAGTTAGAGACGGGTTAAGCGTTACAGATATATAAATACTTTGAGAGGTGCGTTATTACTAGAGATGAGCGAGTATACTCTTCCGAGCTTGATGATCGTTCGAGTATTAGCATACTCGAAACGGCTTGTTGCTTGGACGAGTATCTTGCCAGCTCGAGATCGAGCATTTACTTAACGAAACACAGTGAAGAACAGTGAAGAATACAATGAAAACAGTGAACATAGTGAACACAGGATAATTTAAGTGAAGAACACATTGCAGATGTATCGGAAGACACACGTGCCAAACGGTGTTCTTCACAATAGTATGCGAAGAACGATATGTGTTCTTCACTGTGTTCTTTCAATGTGTTCTTTCAGTGAAAACATCTGCAAACATCTGCAATGTGTTACAGGACATTGCAATATAACACAACATGAACACATTACATTACATAAGCAATTATAGTATGAAAATATAGCAGTCATAATAACAGATGGACACAGACTACAGAAACATTAATAGGGGATACTACAGTAGGCTGTCTGGTGCAGCGCTAACAGTGTTGCGGTCATACAGCGGTGTGCTGCTGCTGTTGGTTTGGCAGAAGTGACACTGGTCGTAGCTCCACTTTAGCGAAGTACAGGCACTTAAGCTGCCTGGTTCTGGCTGCCACTAGAACCTAGATTCCTTCAGAGTTGCAGTAATGTACTGGTTGTGATCACTTACATTTCTGAAATAACATCTCAAGGCATCAGCCAGGAAGGTAAAGCTAAGATGCAAATGGGTCTTCCAAATGGACAATGACCTGTAGCATTCAGCAAAATGGGTTACAAAGTGGCTTAAAAATTCTTATTTCGGCATATTAATGGTATTTTTTGTATGATGAAAAATTCTACATTTTTCCTATATACTTCCTGTATCAATTCCTCATGGTTTTCTAGATCTCTGCTTGCTGTCATTCCATAGAAAGCTTCAATGTTTACTTTCAGTGGACAGAAATCTGAACAAGGTCACACAAGTGTGCGGCTCGTTAGTATACCAGAGAGTAATCCGAGCTGTGTGGTATAACAAGCCATGCACCTGTGTGAACATGGTCAGATTTCTGTCTACTGGAAGTAAACATAGAAGGACAGTAAGCAGAGATCTAGAAAAACATGAAGAATTGATACAGAAAGTATGTTGGAAAATTGTATAACTTTTCATTATACAAACAATAACATTTATTTACTGAAATGGGAATTACCCTTTAAGGATAACAAAGTCAATGTTTTGGAGTGGACATCACAAAGCCCTGATCTTAATCCTATTAAAAAAAATGTATGGGCAAAGCTTCTGAAAAGGCAGGTGTGAGAAAGGTGGCCTACAAACATGACTTAGCTACACCAGTTCTGTCAGGACAAATGGGACAAAATTCCTACCAACTATTGTGAGAAGCTTGTGGAAGGTAGTGGTACTAAATACTAATGAAATGTATGTAAACTTTTGACTTTCAGGTGTAGGTACAACAGCCATCCAAACACTTGATTACTTTCTCCAACCAAGAGGATGATAAATGAGCCTTCCTTTTTCTATTAAGGAGAATGCTGTGGTAGCACAATAAGTTAGTCTTTTTTCTTATTTTGCTGTGAGCTATTTATCTTTTTGACGAGCACCTAATTAAATGCTATACTTTTCCAATGATGATATCAATGACTTAATAAAAAATTGTAAATATCTTGATTCATTTCCCTATATATTGAAAGAACTATTTCCTCTGTGAGTCTAGTAAAATAAGGCGCCGTTTGTTCTATGTTTGCATAAAGTTTATTGAATTTATTTAATGACAGATATTTTCATGGATACAGTAAGTTAACTTTTTTTTATTTTTCAGCATTTATTTGTACAAGCAAGTCACATATCTCTTCTGAAACTCTATACTAGTTTTCTGCTTCAGTTGTTACTCAGAGAGACAGATAAAGAATTGCATGATAGAGCTATCTTATCTTTATAAAAGGACAAGTCCTTTCCTTGGAATGTGAATGAAGGCTTGTTTGCTGTGTTTGCATAAATTGCTTTCAAATTTGTACTTCAATATACAGTACAGTGCAAATGTTATGCCAATACATTTTTCAGCTTGATTTAATTTATAAAAGTCAGCATTAACAAATCTACAGATGTGTGTATTATAGACTTATTTCCCATTGTTTAATCCCTGCTCAAATGGAATCTGATACTTTCAAAACTTTGTTTATTCACTGTTGTAGTTTTTCAAAACTGTTTATTCACTATCCAAGGTGAGGACTTCACTTTCTACAGAATTGAGCAACTATGAAATGCATATGAAGGCTAATGGGTGTGTTGAATTCTCAATCTCAATTTCTGAGGAGGAGGCAAATACAAACCAGGAAGCATCAAAAAATAATCATTAAAAAATAATCATCATCATTAAATAATATCTTGGGGCAAATTACCTAGTGCTTTGAAGCGGTCAGAGAAATAAGAGAAATATTGGGACAATTATAAAAAAACAATTCTCAATGAGAAATGAAGCAAGGGTGTTAATAAAGATGTTTTAGCCACAATAAATGAAAATAAGGCAATGGAAAGGGCAAAAAATGGACTATGAGATGAAAAGGATGGAAATAAACAACTAAAATAGAAAATCCTGTATGTAGAGTCATGAGAGTGGCTGAAAAGAATTGCTGGGTCAGGCAAATTTGTCCAAGTCTTTTCACATGGAATACTGACAAACCCAAGACCACATACTATGCTGGTAAAATTGCTCTCAAGCAGAAATGTCAAACAAGTAATATTGCAAAACAATGAAATAACTCAAAGATGATAATGTTTTCAGACTACCTTAAAGATGTCCTAAATACTGTAGAATATTTTTAGGCAAAAAACAAATTAGAGATAAAAGAGACTAGATTATATAAGGTGAAATTGTCACGTAGAAGCTGCTTTTGTGGATGGGGTAGTGGATTCAGGAGACAGGCTATGGGAGGATCAGCATGTCAGTAGACAGCTGGTGGGCTGGCTACTGACATGGAATGAGTTTGGTGTTGTACATGAGTTTTTGGTGTTGGAATGAGTTTGGTGTGTACAGGGTGGTGGGTTTGATCTCTTCTCCCTGGAGGTGATTGTTTATTTTTTTCAGCTCTCTTCTCACTCTTCTTCTTCTTCTTGTTATAGCTGAGTTGCAGCTTAAGGTTAACAATCTTTTCTTAACAATGTTAATGTCTTTGCTTGTAAAAACATTGTTTAATCTGATTAAGTATCATTTATTTTCAGTGGTCTGGTAACAAGAAACCCATCTTAGATGAGATACTGTTGAAATATCTTATGTAGGGGTAGGATTACAATATCAATGATTTTATTCTGTGTATTCAATGGGGATGTCTATTACACCACATAAGATCAAACCGATGGATATTTTGTAAGTTAAGGTGATGAAGGTCTTTATTGTAGGCTACATGATAGGATTATCTATATTCCAACTTCATGTCCTAGTGTCTTGCATGAATTGTTTGACTCTGGAGGATAAACAAAAAGCAATTTGGATGATTGCTTTGAACTTTCATGATAACTTGGATCGTAGATCAGTTAAATTGAGTAATGCGGGAAGAATGTAAAAAATTACTCAAGAAAAAAAAATACTCAAGAAAAAAAATTCTTTGTGGCATGAATTTGGATGTTCATGTATTTCAAAAACTCGCTTGGTATTGGTATAACTCCAGCCCTAAAGCCCCTGAAATTGTGGGTCCAATTTTACCATATAGGGGGTGTTTGTCTTAGAGTTATGTGGGATGCCATTGTGGGTGGCTCAGGTCTGGAGGACCTGACAACAGCAGGTGTCAGGCTCCAGGTGATTTTTCATCTATGGGTGCATTGCCCTGCATCCTTTTTAAATGTTTTTATTTTTTGCTCTTTGGATGATTTGTTGTATGTTCGTAACCTTAATAAAATTGTGTTTTTTGGCTACTTGACACATGCTTCTTCTTCATTATACAGGCTGTTTTTCATGTGTTTGGCCCTAGATAGGGTTTTCATATTGTGTCTAGATCCCAAATCTTTCTATAGGTTTTCTTTAACTTGACCATAGGGGTTTTTGAATCTCTAAATAGAGGAGGATTTTTTTCTGATAAAAGGACTGTTTCAGTGTGTCATGTACAGTACATAACCCTGAAAATCATAGCTTCTAGCTACTTCCTCATTAGCACCTATTAAACCACTGAAATAGGGTGAGATAATGGACATAGATTGGTTTGAGTGAAACATGGGCTGGTGAGGTCTTAGGCCGCCAAGTAGCTAGAATGATAAAACAGTCAGCATTGCGGTGAATAGAGTTCTAAGAAGGGATACTTGACAATCATTTTATGGGCATTTGATGACTAAAATAAATACAATAAAAAAAAAACATATCCACTGGCTTTTTATATACTGTACACGTTGCTCAGTAATCAAGTAAGCAAGAAGTTAAATACAAACAGTGAGCCCTAAAGCTAGACCCCCAGCTATCCCTACCGACTTGCTGATCTTTCTGACTAAAGACAGTTTGTGACCATTGGATGACATTCTCTTCCTGCATCAAAGGGAAAAAGGAGATAACGGAAGAGATAAAACCTCACCAATATTGGTCATATAAAAATGGGTCGAGATCCATACAATCCTCTTATGAGATATCACTGAGTTCCTGTCGCAGAGAGTGATTGGAACAGCCCACTGACACCCTGAATCATCAGGCTAACAGGAGAGGAATGTGAGTGGAGGATGCATCTATCCATTGCAGCTAGCTTAACCATCTGCAGCCCAGGAATATTTAAGCAGGAGACAGATGTGGTGAAAATCAAATATGATAAAAAAAAAATATACAGAATATAAATAAAGAGGGCACAAAGTTATAACTCTGTGACCATCAAGGACATGGTCATATGCACATATTTATACCGCATGTCATTTAGAAAAATGTAAACAAAATAGATTTAAAAATTTACATAGGCACTGTCACTTAAAGAGCAACTTAATGTTTTTTTCCACAAATCAATAGCTCTTTTTTTTTTTTTTGGTTTTCAAAGAGCTTTATTGTGATAAAACTTTACACATACAATGTCTTTCAATAAATCAGCAATTTTACAACATCGTGTCAGATCGTATTCTAGGAGAAGTTTTCTATCGAAAAGACAATAGATCATGCAAGGGGGGAAAGAAATCAGCCCTCAACACCCAAGTATCTGGGTCAGTTTGCAAAATAGTAACAGGAGGGCTTCGAAGGGGTTAGGGTGGAAGGAGTGGTGGGGAAGGGAAGGGAGTTTAGGAAAAGAAAAACAATAAGTTTCTAGCCTTATCAACTAATTGAGGACTTTAAGGTAAGTAGCTTCATATGAATAGAAAGTAATGCACAGGTAACTATTTGAGCATCCGATAATGTCTCTGACTGGGTCAGAGTAGGTCCAGGTGGTCCACATCTCCAACTTCTTTTATAGAAAAAGATGTCTATTTTGAGTCACCTGCAATCATTCCATTACATAGCGCATCTGGTTTTGTTAAAGGTCAGGTTGTCGGTTACAAATCAATAGCTCTTGAGATATAGAACAAATTTGCCTATTATCTTTGTTACATCACAGAGGAGGAGTTCATGTAACTGCTCTCTGTGTATGTAGCACAGCTGGATGTGTTCAGGACCCTGGACAGAGAATAGTGAGTTACATAATCTTACCCGTTGCCTCCATCTCAGTCCTTGATTTTACAGAACTTTCTCTGTCCCTCTCTGTACCTCCTGCTCCTTCCCTTCCCCAACTTGTCATTGGCACTATCAGATTTGTGCAGGAAAGCTATTAACCCTTAGTGTTCACACAGCACAGGCTATACACATCATGTTCATATTTTACTTTCTACCACTTATGACATGTTCCATGCTCCATGTGATGGAAGCTGCCAGGCTAGTCCCCATATGCATCCTCTACATACATGTTGCAGTCTTCAGTAGATTTAATTGTGGAAAACTAAATGGATTTAATGCTGAATTAATTTGAGAGAAAACACAAGGCATCATGGGATATGTGGGCAGCTTGAATTGGCTTCAGCTTGAGGGCATAGAAAGACAGACATTAGTCTGCACCCACTTCACCTCTTGTAGGAAAGATTTTTATCAAGCACTTTAAGAACAGAAAATGCCTAACTTTGGAAAGAAAAAGACATCATTCTGTTTGTTTTTAAAGGGGGAATCACATATATTAATTAGGAAAAATCACTATAATTTTACAATTTATTGCTAAATTAGCAGGTCACATTTATACTCCCACATAAATACAGTTTAAGAAATGTATTATACACACAATTGGAGGCTGCATTAAGTCAGACACTAAAGTGTGAACAGAGCTAATGTCTATAAGTATATAATGTATATAAGGACTATTGCCTTGCACATTATATATTATAACTTCTGTTTTTACTTTGCGATCATATTGCATTTTATTATAGGTATTAACACCATTTTATAAGAGAAAAGTAAATTGCAATGGCTAAATGTAAATCCCCTTGTATGTGGTAAATAAAATGTTATGCTCTTGGGAGTGCAATTAAAAAAGCTTCTTATGTATGACAGAATGCAGACTAAGTACAAAATAACAGTCAGGAGGGCATCTTCTGCTGCACTTTATGAGCAAAGGATGGCACAGAAGCCTGAATTGGCCCAGATGTTACACTGAGCTTATGTTTTTAGTGTTGGTCACATTGTTAAGGTAAGCTTTCTCTACTTTTATTAATTAGAAAAGGAAAAACACTTTTACTAAATGATCCCTCCTTAGCATTTTAAAGATGGGACCAACATTGGCATTTCAGGTACTTTGGTTTTATTAAAGTATTAACCTTGAATATTCAAGTATTAACCTTTGATTGCTACTCTAATGTTATAATTTACTATATGAAATACTTTTTAAGTTTCTTTATTAATATCACACAACTCATTTAGTTGGGTTGAAATTTCTTTGGCAATTTCATACCACTATTAGAATACTCATTAGCTAAAATTGTACATATAAGAAGAACAGGTTTAAGTTTTTCCTTAAAGCGCAACTGCAAAGTTACTGACAAAATGAGTTAGAGCACAGCAGGGGAGAGACTTTGATGACAATTTGAACTATAAATGTATCTTGCTGCTGGCTTCTTCCTATCCTGATATGCAGCCTGTTATATTTATTATTCATTTTTATAAATCATATTCAACTATTCCTGAAGTAGGTGGGACTTCCTGTTTGTGACATCAGCTGAGGGCATTCATATGAATCAGGACAGCATGTTTGTAATTGGATGACCTGAAGCATGTGATGACATCACTCAAGGTCCTCTTTTCTTGCACTACTGCTCCTAACAAGCCTCCTCTAGTCCTATAAAGTTTCTCATGGTTACCAGAAAGCATGGCAAATGGAGAGCAACCAGGGGGGCAAGGTAAAGTCTCTGCTAGCAGCTAAACAACTGCAGATAGCTAATAAGAGTCAATTAGATTATTTTTGCTTAGTGCAGAGTTACTGCAGAGTTAATATTGTACAGTTATTCCCACAAAAAATGTAACATCTTTCGGGTACATATTTTCATATATTGTGAAGGGGATCTTCTTGGCATTTTACATATTTGTGTATTTTCTGCTCCCTTCTGGTCCTCAATAGTGATGAGCAGAAAACATTTCAGTTTGTGACCCAGACTTTAGCACTAACTTTGACCCGAACACAAAACCCATTGAAGTATCATAGTATCATAGTATATAAGGCTGGAAGGAGACGCAAGTCCATCAAGTCCAACCTTTAAGAATTAAATAAATGTTTTATCCCCGTAACCCGTGACATTTTTTCTCTCCAGAAAGGCATCCAGGCCTCTCTTGAACATGTACATAGAGTCCGCCATAACAACCTCCTGCGGCAGAGAGTTCCACAGTCTCACTGCTCTTACAGTAAAGAACCTTTGTCTATGTTGATGGTAAAATCGCCTCTCCTCTAGGCGCAGAGGATGCCCCCTTGTTCTGGTCACAGGCCTAGGTATAAAAAGATCTTTGGAGAGATCCTTGTACTGTCCGTTCAGGTATTTGTACATTGTAATGAGGTCTCCCCTCAGTCGTCTTTTTTCTAAACTGAATAATCCCAAATTTTTTAATCTGTCAGTTTATTCTAGTTCCCCCATTCCCCTAATAATCCTGGTTGCTCTCCTCTGCACCCGTTCCAGCTCTACTATATCCTTTTTATACACTGGTGCCCAAAACTGTACACAATATTCCATGTGTGGTCTGACCAGGGATTTGTATAAGGGCAAAACTATGTCTTTATCATGAGAATCTATTCCTCTCTTGATACATCCCATTATTTTATTTGCTTTAGCAGCAGCCGCCTGGCTCTGGTCACTAAAATTAAGTTTACCATCCACCAATACCCCCAAGTCCTTTTCAGCTTCAGTTTTACTAAGTAATTGACCGTTTAGAACATAATTATACTTTTTGTTTCCATGGCCCAAGTGCATAACTTTACATTTATCTACATTAAACCTCATCAACCATTTCTCTGCCCATCCCTCAAGCTTCCACAAATCCCTCTGTAATGCTAAACTATCGACCTCAGTATTTATTACTTTACACAGCTTAGTATCATCTGCAAATATTGAAACTTGACTGTGTAAACCCACTACAAGGTCATTAATAAAAATATTAAAAAGAAGTGGCCCCAATACTGACCCCTGTGGCACTCCACTGGTAACATCAACCCAATCTGAGAATGTGCCATTAATGACCACCCTCTGTTTTCTATCACTAAGCCAATTACTTACCCAAATACACAGATTTTCTCCTATTCCCAGCAGTCTCATTTTATATACCAACCTTTTATGTGGCACGGTGTCAAATGCCTTTGAAAAGTCCAGATATACAACATCCACAGCGTCCCCCAGATCCAGTCTTGAACTTACCTCCTCGTAGAAACCAATCAGATTAGTCTGACAGGAGCGATCTCTCATAAACCCATGCTGACGCTGGGTTATAAGGTTGTGCACAGTGAGATACTCCAGGATAGCATCTCTAATAAACCCCTCAAATATTTTCCCCACCACAGCAGTTAGACTTACGGGTCTGTAGTTTCCAGGATCGCTATTTGATCCTTTTTTGTATAGTGGTACCACATTTGCTATGCGCCAGTCCTGTGGAACATAACCAGTCCTCAGTGAATCTTCAAATATTAAAAAAAAAAAGTGGTTGCGAGGCGGCGCCGTACCTCTTCCTGGGTTAAACTGTTGACATTATAAAAAGAATTAACATTATTCCTCATTGTGTCTTCCACCAGGGGATTTTCCTGGGTAAAGACAGTTGAGAAGGCGACATTCAGTAGATTGGCCCTTTCCTCATCTCCTTCCACCATGACCCCCATGTTATTTCTAAGGGGACCCACACTCTCTGTTTTTAGTTTCTTATCATTTATATACTTGAAAAATAATTTGGGATTATTTTTGCTCTCCCTGGCAATATTTCTCTCAGTCTCTATTTTTGCAGCCTTTATCTGCTTTTTACAGGATTTATTTTTCTCTCTGTAATCCTCTAATGCCTCATTACTACCTTCACGTTTTAGCACCTTAAACGCTTTATCTTTCTCGCTTATTGCTTTCCTTACAAGACTAGTTAGCCACATAGGGTTTTTCTTGTTCCTTTTATGCTTTATGTGTTTCTCACAGGACTTTTCAGAATATATAAGAAAAAGTCCCATTTTTGGGGTGTACTTTTGTCTTTGAGAACATTATCCCAGTCTATGCCTTTAAGGTTTTCCCTTAGTTGCTGAAAATTTGCCCTCCTGAAGTTTAGAGTGTTGGTTGCCCCTTCACTAACGCTCTTAGTAAAGCATAATACAAAATCAATAATATTATGATCACTATTCCCCAGGTTCCCCCCAACCTGTAGTTTTGATACCCTATCAGGTCTGTTGGTAAGGATAAGGTCCAGCAGTGCCCCCCCCTCTTGTTGGCTCCAGGACTAGTTGCGACAGGTAATTGTCTTTTGTTGTTGACAAGAACCTGCTGCCTTTGAAGGACCTGCATGTTTCTGCCCCCCAGTCAATATCTGGGTAATTGAAGTCCCCCATGATAAGTACTTCACCACCAAGTCAGCGGATTACCTAATTTTAACACCCAAAATAGCTGTAAAATGGGGGTAGTAAGAGCTAGATGGCTAAAAAATGAAGGTAATAATTTAAAATAAATATTTTAAATAACATAACATGAAAAAAAGTAAGAAAAAATCTTTCAAAAAATGAATTAAAAAATGCTGTTAATGTCAGTATGCTAGAAGACGGTATGGGTAATGATGAATGGATCCAAACAGCACTATTCGTAGGAGAGAAGGTAGCTAGAATGACAATGGGGGGCAGCAAAAATATTATAAATAATTGGCCTTTTCAAGGCAGTGTCAAGTACTGCATGTGCATTCCCAGAAGGGAGAGGCTACAAGAAGATAAGGCATTGGTCAATTACATTTCAAAGAGTGCCTCAAATCCCTCCACAGTCACTAATGCTCTATGACAACTCTCCTAGCCGGGAATATATGTGCCATCTACCTGCCCCAGTTGCAGACATAGCGTTCCCAATTGCATGAGCAATGAGGATATGGACAGCAGGACATCGCAAACATCTACCATGATGATAATGAAACCAAATTGTTGGCTTTCTGAATGAAGTTTGACAAGGAAGCCATCAGTGAGTGCTTGGTGGAAGAAGATCTAAGGGGTTATGACGATGTCCTAGACCCAACATGGCTCAGAGGCAACCAGGTGAAGATGAAGTAGGTCACATATATACATCAGGCAGCACATAGCCATGAATTATCCTGCTATTGCCCACTGTACCCAGGCCAGCCCAGAGGATCTCTCTGGCATGGCATTTTTTAAGCAATGTTCATTAGACATAACATATGTCATCTGCACACTGTGTTGCCAATCCCTGCACTGAGCAACAATATGAGCATCCCTGCCTTGTAACAACTGGTTGTGGACAAAATAAGGTGTGCACTGATGCCATTAGTAAGGTGCACATTACAACTGTCACATGGACTAAAAAGCATGAGCAGGGATGTAATATATCGGTAACTGCCCACTGGTCTAATGTAGGGGCTGCTAGGCTCTAGGCAGAAATTGCTGTAACACATATATATCCACCACCAAGAATTGCAGGAGATCAATCCTTGCCTCCTTCTTCTCGTCCAATTCCTCTTCTTCTGCCTCCTCATGTAGTCAGTGTCTGGATGGCACCACCAGTTTCACCACAGGAGCAGGCTGTGCTTAAGCTCATCTGTCAGGGTAAAATACCACACCTTGCCCAAGCTGAGAAAAATTTCGTTCCAACCCCTAGATCAACTGAAACTATTGACAGAAACTTTTTAAAATACAGAACCTTTTTAAAAGACTGAAACTTTGTGGAAACAGAACCATTTTTGCAAAAAGGTAACTATTTACAAAAATATTTGGCCCCCAAACCACCAGTTAGGAACAACCCAAATCAGATTGATGCACATCCCATTCCCTGCGCATTTGCTGAACTTGGTGATGCAATGGTTCCTGGCCAACTAATTCACACTCTGCTGTTGCTTGTCTATCTGCACAGCACAGAAACATTTGCCTTCCCACCCACCACCCCATATGTGATGTACCAACTCGGTGGAATTCAACTTTTCATATGCTGTATAGGGTGTGTGAGCAGCAGTAGGCAGTTGTTGATATCCAGAAGGTCTGAATGAGTTTAAGGGGTGACCAACTGCATTTCACCACCAACAACTGGGCCTCCAATATGCCACCAATAAGGTCACTGCTGATAATGTGCTACTAACCCCACCTTCTGCCTGCTCAGAAAGGCTCTTCAGGCCATCACTGAGGATGTAACAGTCCCAAATGAGGAAAAAGAGGAGGAATACATGTCAGGCCAGGCCACACAAGGCTTGCACACTGAGTTGATAGTCCAACAGTGGCCAGGTGCTCCACTATGCAGTCAGACAGTTTTGGAGGAGGAGAAGTTTTCCTCTTAGTAGTATAAAACCCAATTAAGATCTTGGGCATAACTAGAGTATGGCTGGTGGGATGTGAAGGCAAAAGAGGCACCTCCTAATGAGGACAGCTTGTCCTTCAATCTGGGTAGTGAGAGGAAGGGACAGGTTTTTCCTATAGCCAATTACTATAGTGTCAATTACTGCGTGGCCACCCTGTTGGATCTTTGCATTAAAGACAAAATAATATCTTACATTCCTCCACTAGAGCTCACCAAAGTAAGAGGAGAACCAGGAGAACAATGAAGGTCAATCAGACAGGAAAAGTGTAAGAACCAATGCTACAGTTGTTACCTGACTTTACAGACTTAAAGTCAACATTTAAAAATGTTAACAATTTTAATATTTTCAGCAACCCAAAAAATACTTTTGTTACTGCTCTATTAGACAGTATAAGTATCATATATATTACCCTATGAGGATGTAGAGTAAATTAGTCACTGGGCCTGTATCATAGTTATCACTATACACATACAGTTCTTCAGACTGCCCTGAAAAGGGCATTTAATAATTATCCCTATTTGACCATATGAAGATATAGTTTTAATAATTACTGTCACTTGTAGTACATTTTTGGGATAAATTAATCCAGTGAGCACAGATACTGCAGTTAAAAAAAACATGGAGGCAGTTAAAAGTTTGCTATAAATAGTATTATGGTACTGTAAGCTATATGTGAATGATGCATATAGTAGGTACTAATAAAGGTACTGTAAGATATTACTTTTTGATGCTGGAAGTGGAAATAGTATTAACACTGGTCTTTTAACTCCTTAAGGACGCAGCCATTTTGTAGCTTAAGGCTCAGCCCGATATTTTGGATTCTGACTTGCGTCCCTTTATATGGTTATAACTTTTGAACGCTGAGATTGTTTTTTCCTCACATGTTGTACTTCATTTTAGTGGTAAATTTTGGCTGATAAGTTTTGCGTTTATTTACAAAAAAAATTAAAAATGATGAATTTTTTAGAAAAATTTGCCATTGTCGAAATTCAAAATCATTGCGTTTTCAGGCAGATAGATTTATCACCTAAATAAGTAGTTGAATAACATTTCCCATACGTCTACTTTACATTTTCATAATTTTTGAAATGTCTGGATAATTTATTTTGATGTCTCACAGCTTACAAATCGAATATCGATTTCAGAATTGACTATTTTGGGGATAAATCCCGTTTTGAATGAAATTTTACATATTTAGCATCAAAAAACCCCTATGTATCAACCCATTTTCAAATCTGCACCCCTCAAGCTATCAGAAACAGCTTTTAGGAAGATTGTTAACCCCTTGAGATCTTCATAGTAATGAAATCAAAATGGAGGTCAAATTGTGCCGGTTACACGTTCATTTAGCCCTAAAATTTACACATTTCAAAAAGATAAAATCCACCATGCAATTTGTTCTGCAATTTCTCCCGAGTGCAGAGACCCCCCCCCCACATGTGGCCATAACTTGTTTTATGGGTGCACAGCGAGGTACAGAAGGGAAGGAGCACCCTGCAGCTGCCAGGATTTTAGTGTCCTCATTGACCCCTTTTGTAGGCTATAAAATTTTCGCTTTTTGTTAATGGGGCTTTGTGACAGCATTTTTTTGTGGGATGAGAGGCTTTTTCCAGTGTTACCATTTTGGGGTTGGTATCCCCTACTGTTGAAAATGTAGAACTTTTTTTTTGAGGGCAGGAGTAAAAAAATTCTGTACTGGATTTTTTCCTTTTTTTTTTTCCGTGTTCACTGTTTAGCCTAATAATCATGTTATCTTTATTCTATGGGTCGATACAATTACGGGGATACCATACATGAATATTTTTTCTAAAGTTTTACTAAATTTGCCAAATAAAACCCTAATTCTCGAGTACATATGTTTTTGAACACTTTTTATTGCATTTTTCTGGGATTCAATAGGTAAAAATAATCATTTTTGGTGGGTTTTTAACAGTTTTTACTGCGGGTACAATAATTATTTAGTTTTATTCTATGGATTGTTACAGATGCGGTGATACTATATATGTGGGGTTTGTGTTATGATTTAGACTTTTTTTTTAGCGTTATATATGTCTCTTTATATGTTATGGGGCTTATGGGCATTTTTAGTGATTCATTACTTTATTTTTTTATTTAAAAACATTTTTTTTTTACTTTTTTACTACTTCCACCATGGAACATGAGCAAGCAATCATCTGATTGCTTGTTCGTGATAATACTCTGCAATACTGATGTATTGCATAGGCTGACACTGTGCCTTTAAGATGATGTCAGAGATGCCATCTTTCAGGCACTGCCTTCAGGCATCTCTGGGGTCCGGATCGGACTCCAGAGATGCCCTAGCAATGATCGGCGCCGATCGTGGGGGAAAGACCCCCAGAGACATGTTAGATGTTAGATTAAAAGCCCTTCTAAATGCGGCGCACATATGAAATCGTAGGATATTCTGATGATAGTGTGGTCTCTGACAGAGCTCTCTCTTAATGTACAGCTGCAGAGACCTGTCAGGAACAGGGAGGCAGGGCAAAGAAAGTAAAATTTCATATGCAGGACTCATTGTCATTGGACTCACATCCGTTGAGTTGCATATAAGTTTACAAACTGAATTTTTAACATTGCAGCCATGCAAATGAACCATTTAGGGATAAGGCCAATTCTCTTTAATCATAGTTTTTAATGAAGTATTTCTTTTGGATAGGTTAGTTTAAATGGCAGGTACTCTTTAGGCTATTGATGTATGATGCTGGATCTGCAAACAATAATGCCAACGCACCTTTTAAATTTTGATGTAACTGCAAACTATACTGAGAGTGTGCCTTTACGATATTGCTAGAATGTTGTAAATGCTAGCAGTTCTAAGTCTGGCCTTGTAGTTTAGCAGCCTATCAGTAGCTCAATGCAGTTCTTCACAGTGTCCAGAAAAGGATAGTTATCTACGAATTTTTCCAATATTTAACTACAGTATATACTTGAGTATAAGCTGAAAACTCCCCACTCGGCTTATACTCGGGTATATAAAAAAATAAACTCAGTACTCACCATTCCGAAGGCCTGTGCAGCTCCGCTTCCATTTTCATGTCCATGGCAGGTCTGTGGCAGGTCTGTTGCAGCTCCATCTGCAGCGCCTCTTCATTCTTCAGACCAGCGCCAGGACCATGACATCTCTGTGCGCACAGCCTGACAGCACAACTGTGATGTCAGTCGCGGACCTACCGCGGACATGAAGATGGAAGCAGAGCTGCCTGGGCTATCGAAATGGTGAGTACTGAGTTTATTTTTTTATGGGCTGGCAGGCTATTTACTACTGTGGGCTGGCTGTATAATACAGAGGGCTGGCAGCCTATATACAACAGAGGGCTGGCAGGCTATATATTAAACAGGGCTGGCAGGCTGTATACTACTGGGGGCTGGCTGGCTGTATACTGCTGGTGGCTGGCAGGCTGTATACTACTGGGGGATGGCTGTAAACTATGGGAACTGGCTGTATACTACGTGGGGGCTGGCTATATACTATAGGGGGCTGGCAGGCTGTATACTACTGTGGGGTGGCTGTATACTACAGAAGGCTGGCAGCCTATATACAACAGAGGGCTGGCAGGCTATATATTAAACAGGGCTGGCTGGCTGTATACTGCTGGTGGCTGGCAGGCTGTATACTACTGGGGGATGGCTGTATACTACAGGGGGCTGGCTGTATACTATGGGAACTGGCTGTATTCTACGTGGGGGCTGGCTGGCTATATACTATAGGGGGCTGGCAGGCTGTATACTACTGTGGGGTGGCTGTATACTACTGGGAGCTGGCTGGCTATATACTACAGGGGGCGTGCTTGCTATTTACTGGGGAGGCTGTGACCAATGCATTTCCCACCCTCGGCTTATATTCGAGTCAATAGGTTTTTCCAGTTTTTTGTGTTAAAATTAGGGGTCTCGGCTTATCCTCGGGACAGCTTATACTCGACTAATCACATCAGCCTCCTGTCCCTGCCCAAGTGCCCTGAAAAGTGCAATCATTAGTATTTAAAAAGTCCATGCCTTTCTGACTGGCCCTATGAACTGAAACAACCTCTTCCTTGCTCTATCTCCTGTGTGTAATGGCTGACAGAGCCTTTCAAATTTTGATGGACTGGCAAACTATACAGCAACAGTGCTTTTCAAATTTTGATGCAGCTCCAAATTATAATGCAATAGCACCTTTCAGATTTTGATGGAACAACACACTATACTGATATTGTGCCTTTAAGATATTTCTGGATGATGCTGTAAATGCTGATAGATTTAAGTCAGCAGCCCCCTTTCCCTACATAAGTGTTTTGAAAAGGGTAATCGCTGGTATTTGAGAAATCCCTGCCTATCTGAATGACTGTTCCTTTCAGATTTTGATGGAACAGCAAACTATACAGCACCGGCATCTTCTAGATTTTGATGGAGCCGCAAACTATAATGCGACATCGACTTTCAGATTTTGATGGAGCAGCAAACTATACTGATAATGCTGGATTATGCTGGAACTGCAAAGTATAATGTCAAAGTGATTTTCAGATTTTAATGCAACTGCAAACTATCCTGAGAGTGTGCTTTTATTTCAAATTTCCTCCTGCCCCTAATCACACAGCTTCATGTCCATACCTAAAGGCAATTGTTGGCATTTGAGAACTCCCTGCCTATCTTACTGACCCTATGAACGGCAGCAACCTCTTCCTAGCTGTCTACTGTGTAATGGCATCTGGACATGTAACTGAGGCCAACCTTTTGCTGTACAGGTCACGTTCCAGGGTAGCACGTCATCATTACAAGTGGCAGATTTCAAATAGTCCATTGTTAAAACAACATTGCTTGGGGTTACCATAGAGGACAGATTTACCTGTAACTCCCCTAGTTTGAGAAAAACAGTCCCCCTCCATGTTTCCCTAATTTAAATCCCAGTTAATCCTGCCTCTTCCTATTCCCCTACCTTTGGGATTATTGTTCAACCAATCTTATTACAGTTGTAAGGCTTATCCTTTTTCAGCTAGCAATCTCTAATAATATTTGCTATTACATAGTTACCTCCCCACCCTGTCCCACTTTGCAGTTTAAAAAAACCCTAAAAAACTTACAAAAATGTACCTTTTTCATTAAATCGCTTCACAAAAATGTTCTAAAAAGTGATAAAAAAAGTGATGTACACCAAAATGGTACTGCTTTTAGGTCAAAAATTGAGGAGAATTCATTTAATCCAGAATAAACAGTATAGCAATCCAACAAAAATTATTATTTTGCAATGTTTCGGGCTTATAAATTCAGACCTTCATGGGCATGGATTGCAAGGTATAAGTTGAAATGGAGATGAGATGTGATGCTATGACCGCTGGAGCGCAGATGGAAAGGAGGAAAAGCAGGTATTCCCGCTGGAGAGATGAGCGTTTATTCTGATTAATTAAATAGGTCAAATAGGTCAAATCAGCTCTGTCAAACAAATAATATTAAAGTTATGTCTCCCAAAAGGATGGCGATATGTTAACAGAAGAGATTTTCTCTATATTAGTTTTTCTTCAGTAAAATTGTAAAAATATATGAAAAACTTTATAAATGATGTATCACCATAATTGTAGTGATCTTTAGAATAAAGATAACATATTACTTTTATGGGGCAGTGAATGGACTCCCAAAAGATGCAAAAAATACTAAACCAGAATTGACCATATACTTAGTTAATAAAATCTCATCAATAAGCTAAATACCCACTTAAATGAAGAATTTGTAATGTGCATCTAATCTTCCAGTAAAAAGCCCTTATATGTCCAAATTGCCAAAAAAATTAAAGATTGTATAGCCTTTACAAAATGACAATGCAAAACTGCTCCGAATGGTGTAGCTTCCCTTCAATGCTGTGGTATGTGCCCATAGGTATTGGCATTGTCGGTATAAATTGGGTATCAAACTTTGTGGAGCACTTTGGTATTTTATCCACTGAAAATGTGTACATTTAAAAAAAATTCATTTAGCCAAAAGACTTTCAAAATTGCAACTAATTTTGTTTTATCCCTTGTAAAACAATTAAAGTTGTTTTACATAAGTTGAGGGTGTAGTTTCCATGATGGGGTAATTTTTTGGGGTTAACTTTTATTAAGGCCTCTCAAAGTGACTTGAAATCTGAGCATGCCCCACAAAAGTATGTTTTTGTTTTTTATTCAAAATGTAAAAAATAGCACTTAAAGTTCTAAGCCTCCTACCATCCTACAAAATTGAAAGGACACATAAAAACCATGTCAACATAAAGCAGACATTTGGTAAATGTTAGTACCATGTGTCACAATAAAATCTCAGAATTGTCTGGATATGTTAAAGCGTTCCAAAGTTATAGCCACATGTTAGATTTGAAAAAATGTGACGTGTCAGGAAGGTGAAAAGTTGCTTTGACTGCAAGGGGTTAAACCTACATAGTTACTTCTGGAACAAAATAAGAAAGCAAATTCTTTCAATATTTTTATACCAACTATATTATAAAGATTCTTGCTATTTTTATCAAAAAGGGTCAGTATGGATTTTTGGGATTTTGATGTAAACCTACAACATTGAAAAAGCACTTTGCACAGGAGGTGAAAATTGTTTTGAAAGTATTATCCCGGTTGGTGGTTATACTGTATGCCTCACTGCATTGTGTGTGGGTAAGTAAATCTGGATGGAGACAATTCGGGCTACGTTGGTTAATCTGTGCACCTGTGTATTTCAAACTTTCCAGGGTGTTCACTCCATAAATTTTTACGTGCTACATTTTTAAAGCCATATTTATTAGCAAACATGCAAATAATGGAGTATTGTTTAAGATACAGAGCTTTAATTCTTGGAAGTCTTTATTACAAAGTATACTACATATCTTAGTAAGGAAGACAATACAGAAAACTGTTTGTAACAAAAAATAAAGACACATTAGTATTGCATTGCTCTAGTTATAGGCATTTTATCAGATGAAAAATGTTAAGCAACCTTAAATGTTGAGCAGTGCCAAATCTATTAATTACCCTATAAACAGGATGTTAACCGTTACTGAAAATCTAAATTGCATCACTTAACATTTATTAGACTGCTATCAAAAATATGATTGATGCTAATAAATTCTAAATAAATGGTAAAATGGAACACTGAAGGAAGATGGACTTCTACAATGTAAATGTAAATGAGTCATTTAAGTTAACATATAACATTTCCCCAGGAACTGACAGGATATGTATAGATGTATTTTAGGTAATATTAACATAAATGATGGCTAAACCGGTTAATAGAGTACATTGCAAAACTTCATGTGATAGGTAGCATGCACTTTTTCATCTATGTGTTTGCCTTGACTGGTCAACATTACCTTCTTGAGCTAATCAGGCAGGGGCAGATGGGAATGGGGTTAAGTTTCAGTGCCCTCCATCACTGTCTGCTGTCAATTTCCAGACCCTACATAACACATTTGCTTTAATTTGTTATTGTATCTGTTAAAAAAAAATTATACTGAAAGGCCTCAGGTGCCTAAATAAAAAAAAAATAAAAAATCCATATTGATCTCATGGATCACCTTTCATTCGGTTTGCATCCTAGTAAGGTCTTTCTGCTCTGTATTTCCACATCATTGTTCCTATATATATATATATATTATTATTTTACAGAAAAAATCCTATAACTGCAGCATGTTATATTGTTACAGTTTGCAGGGCAGTGTTCATGACTCTGTTCCATTTGGAAGGATGTTACCAACCTTCATCTGGTATTTATGACAGCAGTACCTTGTAATAGAAATCAGCACATATTTTATACAATCATATATGGTATGTCTCCAATCCATATGCGCCACTTCATTTAAACTGTGTAATGCACAGTTTTGGAAACTACAGGTGCTAATGATACAAAATAGCACAAAAAAACCATGAACATACTGTATTGGGAAATATCCTTCTAATTATAAAATCTATCTTGTATTTGGCAAACCAACAAAGTGATTAAATATTGTGAATTATTTAATTTTCTTAAAAAGCAATGGAGCTGTAATAGCTCCTGAACAGTAAAAGAGATTGCAAGTTTCAGTATACACAGGTCTGCTGTGCAGCAATGAATCCAGGGGGCAACAGTTGGTAAATTCGCATATCTTTGAAGTCCTGTTACTAGAACACTTCTAAAGGCTAAATGTTTCTGACAGTAAACTTATATACAGAAATGTTATTCTGCAAACTTCCTAATATATTCATGATTTTTTCCTTCGAGGCAGACTTACATGCCAAGTTCAAAGGGTAAATCCTTCCATGGAGCACCTTTCCAAGACCTTTTGTACTATTCTAGCTGTAGTGAGTCCTGGTGCTTTCCTGAGGCCTGCAATCCATTTGTTGTCAGCTGTCAAAATATTCAAGACAGCACCAGAAATGAAGGTTATTCCCAGAAGTATAAACCAATAATCAGATACGGCTATCATTAGAGTTGATGTATTGGACAGCTGACAGCAGGAAAGGGGTCCCACAATCCAGAAAGTGTCAGGGCTTGAATTATCTGGTGAGTATTTGACTGCTCTTCATAATAAACTTAATACTACTAATACTAATATTTAGCATTTGTAAAAATTATGGGCATTTTAGAGTTGTTTGAAGAAGAAATGGACTAGATTGGGCAAAAATATACATAGAAAATACATTGAATCCAGTTGTCTGACCATCATCCTATAATCATGCTTTAGCAGACAGGTAACAGATATCAGTACAGTGTCTAGTGTCTGCAAAATAAGAAATATGATGGAGTGGAGTGAAGGGTCTCTTGACTATTTTGAGGATTTGAAATATACAGTAGGGCCCCTGAGGTTCCCTAACGTGTTGATGCTAAAGGAGAGTTGTGGCTCTATAACCACCCTTTTCCTCTTTATATTTTATAGTGAACCTTTGAGGTAAATAGAAAGAAAAACCAAATTAAAATAGAGAATAAATATTCAGATATTAGCCAAAGGCTGGACAATTGCTTCCTAGTGAGCCATAAAACATTTTGAGCATCAATCAAGACCAAAGTGCTTATTACAATGAATTGCTGTTGTACTTAGAAAACCGAAAGAAAAGCTCTGCCTTAGGGATTGAACCTGATGCTTCATTTATTACAGTCTGCATCCTTTTGATATATTAGCCTTGGAATAACATTTCTCCTCCATGCCGTGTAACAAAGTAAAATCTCTGATGAATGTTACAAGCAATATTTCAATATAATTTCTCAATAATACAAAATGAATTTGTGTTTTATTTGTTGCAAAAACACAAACAATATAGAAAAGAAGAAATCACACAAATTACCTTTCTTTTTGCCCGAAGTTGTTCATGATATTTGTCAGATGTGTCCCCAGGTATTTCTCCTCCCCATAGCGTAATTCCAACAATTGTGTATGTTATGCCCATGACAAGTAATGGGAAGCAATACACAAACAAAACAACAATGATTTGGTACCTTAAATGTAGAAAACAGATACAACAATAAATTGTTATTTTTTAGCTCTTCTGATACCTTAAAATTGTGACAGATTTTAAGATTCTATGCTGTGTTAAGATAATATAGACTTGGCCCCTGAACATTTACATATATCTTTCTGTACACTTTACAAGATGGCTTCACTACATTTTCCAAATGACTCATCTCAGTGGTATTAATCCTTAGAGCTGAATTGCAGTGTTGTTGTTTATTGGACACATTTGCAGGCACTGAAGAAAATAGCAAGTTTTAAGTCAATAAGACAGAAGTCTAGCTCTCGCTGCCTTATAATGCACTCTCTGCTGTGATATCATTCACCAGGCTTTGCTAGCGCAGGTTAGTGATGATCCTGGTAGGGGCATCAAATATAGCAGAAAGGATATTGTGAGGAGGGGAGAGCTTCAGTGCTGAAATCTCCTTGACTTCATGCAACTAATTTAATTTTTTTAGATGAAAAGGATAGAAGATCTGGAAGGGGATAATCTGCTTTATAATATACTTGTAGCAGTCAATTTCTGCTGACACCTTCCCTTTAAGTGACAAACTATGACCTTAAGAGGCATGCTTATTAAAGTATAAGTTAGATTTTGAGCCAACCATTTTTTAAATTACTTTTGCAAATTATAGACAAATTTGTTTTGGGGAATCTGTGAGCCATGACCCATGGCTTTTCAATTTTTCTCAGGGAAGCTTTATTAGACTTTTTTTGGGACAAGAAGGCCACATTATTCTCTTTTATGCAATCATCATGGGAGGCATATTTAGTGCAGAATGTCCCCAGCCATTCAAGCCGCACTATAAACCAGCCAAAGACAAATGGTTTCTGACTGAATTGCACAGTCGTTGGTACATATTGTAATCTAGCCTGGAAAATATATGAAAAAATCAAGATAGGCCATGCCATTCTATTCTTCAGACCCTTTCTTAAGATGCCTAGCTACAGCAGGAACCTCTTGCATCATTAGTAGCCCTCCTAAAATCAAGTTTACATCATCATTATAAATTAAAATTATGTTTTGCTTAGGAGAAGAAATATGGCAAGCAAATATTAGTTACAATTCACTTGCATGCATTAAGCATCCCTTATATCATACTTTTGCATTGAATATATTTATGTCTAACCTACAGCTGAGCAATACACCACTAGCTGTCTCATTTCCCTAGAATAAGTAGCTGAAGACTCCACCTCAGGGTTTAAAGGGATAGTGCACCTCATTTTCTATCTTATAATCTGCAGTGCAATACAATAATTATCACTGGCCCTAGCAGGTAAGAACACATTTTTAAGCACTCTTAGAAGAATAGCCATTTGATTAAGCCATGGGTATTCACTCCATTCAGAGATAGTAGAATAAAACAGACCAAATTATCATGGTCATATTTCAGCTATGGTTGAGAGCTGTGTACCTAGTGATCTGCACTACATTTGAGAATCTCTGATTCATCTTGTGATTTAAGTAAACTGATCAATATGATTCATAATATTGTGGATCTTAACCTCTGTTTTGGATAAGAAGAATTATTCGGTCTTATATACCTTGTTATATAGATGTTAAAGAAGATGACCTAGGTATAAATTGTGTGCTTTACAGAATTTGGGTCAAGCCAAGGAAATATACTGTAGAGGTTTGCAGAGTAAAATATCCTCTTTTGTGTATTCAATGATGGTTCTGTTAGGTTCTCCCTTTTATTTTCTCCTAGTGAAAGAAGGGAAAAGCAGCAAGCTAAAACCTTGTATCCTGGACATAAACATCTGTAGATGCAGGTTACTACGTAAAATACCTTCTTTAAATTCCCAACCCCTTCGTGTGTCCTCTCCTGGATCTTTGTGCCTTGTGCCTCAGAAAAAGCTTGTCCCTTATGCCTAGTGCTTATCTTGTGAATTCCTGTTGGAACCCTAGTTCTGTCCCTGGTTACGCTCCTTTGCTGCCTGCCCAGACCTCCTGCTTTGCCTTTGACCTTAATCCTGTGCTGCTTGTCTCGACCCTCTGCCTGTCCCCGACCACAGTTCTGCCTGACGACTCTGTACCTCACCTTGGCTGCCACCACGGATAAAGTCGTGCTTGTGGAGCAACCTGGTGGTACCACATCGCAGCAAGTCCAATGCACTTTAAGGCGGGCTCTGGTGCAAACTGGGTGCCACTTATACTCCGCTCCCAGGTGTCAGCATACGTCATCGTCCCCGTTGGTACAGCGGGTCCACTACCGATGAATGCTGACACAGACTAAGGTACTATTTAGGGTTTGTGTGCAATTGTTAAAGAAGACCTGTCACCAGAATTTTATCACCCTGACAAAACAATGCTTGCTGATTACTGGTTGTCCCCATATCACTTAAAATTAGCTTCCAATGAGGCACTGTTCCTTAATTACAGCCATTTCTTATTTGCAAATGAGCTTTTCTGACTCATGTCTATTGCTTTTGACTCTTCTTTTGCTGTTTGTCTTTGTCTCTTCAACTACAGTCATATAAAGGTCTATATATTGTGTCATATTTTTTTACACAATGTCTTGTGTTACAGTCATGTCATGTGACCACAGTGACATCATCTCAAGTCCTTTAGCCTCCAAACATTAGCAAACTGAACCCCATGTATGTGATCACATAAAATCACAGCAGCCTCCATGGAGGATAAAGAGGATCAGAAGTCCATGGAGGCTGCTGTGAATTCATGTGATCCCATACATACATGGGGTACAGTTTGCTAATGTTAGTAGGCTAAAGGACCTAATGTCACTCTAATCACATGACATGAACTGCTGCTAAATGGGGGGGGTCCGTTGAGCAGAACATGCCCCCTTTGATGCTAAGTAAAATAAAGATGGTTTATGTGGATGTTAGGGAAACTATTTTAACTAAAGGAAGTCAGTTAGTTAATAGTCTATAGGAACTAGCTGTATATGTGAAAATTTGTTGACAGGTTCCCTTTATGGTGATAGGTTTGTCAAAAAAAATAACATAGAAAACCATAGAAAATCAAGTTTGCTGTCACTGTGTATGTGATGCTGTAACAGCATTTCCACATATTTTTTCTGAATATTCTCACACAGCCAAAGATCTTTTTTCAGCACACAATTTAATGATTTTCAACACAGTGAAAAATACTGTGCATTCCAGTAGTTACAAGGGGAAGACCCTACTTTTCTACATAAAAAGGCTTCATATTAAAATGTTCTATTTTTTATGTATTGTGTTAAAAGAACAAGAATTGTGTGAAAATAAGTTGCTGTTCCACTTGACATTTAATTAAAGGATAAATGAGATTTTTGTTTGCCTGTCATGTTCACAGCTATTACAGAGCCCAACTTAATTAACCAAATCTAATATTTTCTGTTAGAATGCAAAATGAAAAGAATACGTACGTTAATTTTTTTCCAAACCCAGGCCAGACAAGTAAACACAGAGTCCTTCTTGGTGTTACTTTAATTTCTGAATAAAGGCACTGAGGGAAAGCCAGCACGAATGCAAAAACCCAGATACTTCCAATGACTACTTTTGTCGAAGTAGCAGAAAGACGTGGCTTCAATGGATTTATTATAGCCATATATCTAAAATAAAAACATATAAAACATAATGTTAAAATCCACATATGTGCCACTTTGATGTCATAACTGGTCAGTTGCTTTACAACTCCAAAATGCAATATCAATTATTTACCTAAGGTAGCACAGTTCATACAATTTTGGATTTAACCCCTAGGCGCACCACGACGTTATACTACGTCCCCGGGGCTAGATACTTAGCGCACCGGGACGTAGTACAACGTCCAGCTTCTGGGACCGGCTCACGAACGGAGCCGGTACCAGAAGCAGCGGCTGTGAGCTGTCTAGTACAGCTGACAGCCTGCGCTAACACCCGCGATCGGAGCCGGCTCCGATCGCGGGTGTTAACCCCTTACACGCCGCGGTTAAGCATGACCGTGGCGTGTAAGGGTGTTCCTGCTGTGGATCGGATCCCCCGTGCCGCTTACCGGGGGATCCGATCCTCTTCCGGGCAGCTCCGAGGACTGGCATGTGCCCCGGAGCTGCCCGGTCTCCATGGCAGCCAGATCCCTTCCGGGTCTGACTGCAAACTGTCTGAGCATGCGCAAGCTTGCTCAGACAGTTTACACTGCTCTACAATAAAATGGTATTGTAGAGCAGTGTATTGAACTTAAACCAGTGATCAGAGCATCACTGGTTTAAGTTCAAGTATGTATAAGTAAAAAAAATGCAAAAACACTTAACACTACACATTATAATAAATAAAAAATAAATACATAAAATATAAGCCCTTAAAATGTCACTTTCCCATAAAAAAACTTAATAAAGTATAAAAAACATAAAAACACAAAAAAACCCCGCATATTTGGTATTGCCGCGTCCGTAACAATCTGCATAATAAAACAGAATTGTTACTGGACCCGCACGGTAAACGCCGGAGGAAAAAAACGCAAAAAACGTTCCGAAAAAAGATAATTTTCAATTAATACCCTATAAAAAATGCTCTAAAAAGTGATTAAAAAAATGTTATGCACTCTAAAATAAGCCCGCTAAAAAGAACAACTGTTCTCGCAAAAAATAAGCCCCTAACAAGATTTGTCAGCCAAAAAATAAAAAAGTTATGCATATAAAAAGATGGTGATGCTAAAATGAATAAGATTTTCTCCAAATGAGTTTTTATTCAGTACAATTGAATAAAATACACAAAACCCCCACATATTTGGTATCCCTGCGTCCGTAACAATCTGTATAATAAAACAGAATCGTTATTAGATCCGCAAAGTGAACCCCGTAAAAAACAACCTAAAAAAACTCTCTCTGAAAAAGATGATTTTTTATTAATGCCCTTTAAAAATGCTCTAAAAAAAGTGATTTAAAAAAGTTACGCAATCTAAAATAAGACCACTAAAAAGAGCAATCATTCTCGCATAAAATAAGCCCTTAAACAGATTTGTGAGGTGAAAAATAAAAAAGTTATACATATGAAAGACGGTGATGCTAAAATTAACAACAATTTTGCCAAATTACTTTTTATTCAGTAAAAATGGTAAAAAATTAAAAATATATATAAATGAAGTATTTTCATAATCGTGGCGACCCATAGAATAAAAATAATATACTATTTTTATTGTATGGTTAACGGCCAAAAAAAAAAACACATAAAAATTTTCCTAAAAATTGATGATTTTCATTTCCTCCACCAACAAAGAGTTAATTAAATCTCACCAATTAGCTATAGAGGCTCCAAAATTATGTATTAGAAAAGTGCATCTCATGTGGCAAAAAAAATAAGCCCCTATAGGTCCTCATTAAAAAAAAGAAAAAAATTATAGCCTGTACAATGTGACATAGCAAATCTGATCTGGATGGCGCCTCCTTCCCTTCTATGCCCGGCCGTGCGCCCATACAGCAGGTTACCACCACATATGGGGTATCCGTGTACTCGGGAGAAATTGGGTATCAAACTTTGTGGAGCCTTTTTTCATTTAATCCATTTTAAATGTTTAATTTTCCACCCAAAATGAGTGTATTGTGAAAAAATATTACAATTTGCAGACTCCACCTCCGTTTTGTTTTAACCCCTATAAAACACGTAAAGGGTTAACAAACTTCTTAAAAGTAGTTTTTCATACGTTGAGGGGTATAGTTTCCACAATGGGGTAATTTATGAGTCTAGCTATTATTTAGGCCTCTCAGTGTCAATTAGAAGTTGAGCAGGTCCATCTAAGTACGGGTTTTGGCGATTTTACAAAAAATGTGAAAAATGGCACCTAAATTCTGAGCCTCATAACATTCTAGTAAAATATGTGGAATCTTAAAAAACCATGCCAACATAAAGCAAACATTTGGGAAATGTAAGTTATGAATTTATTTGGGTGCTTTGACTATCTGCATCAAAAGTAGAGAATTTAGAACGTTGAAAATAAAGAATTTTTCAAAATTTTTGCCAAATTTTGTTTTTTTTCATAACTAAACGCAAAAGATTTCATCCAAATTTTTAAACTAATTTGAAGTACAATGTGTCACGAGAAAACAATCTCAAAATACCCTGGATATCTCATAGCGTTCCAAAGCTATAAGCACTTATAGTCACACAGGGCAGATTTGAAAAATGGGGCCGCATCCTTAAGGTCAAAAGAGGCTGAGTCCCGTAGGGGTTAACTTATATTTTGCCTACGGAAATGTATATATTTTTCTGTTTTGTTGTGACTGACTTTTAATTTTGCAAAAGTGACAACTTATGTAGCCATATTGGCTGGTGCTGTTGAATTAGTTTCTCTGCAGCTTATGGTAAAGTTGTCATTTATTGAACATGAACTAGGGAGAAGGTTATAAAGATTATGGGACATATTTATCATACGCCAGTGCTCGTGCACCGGCGTATGATGGCCCCATGGGGTCTTGCGCAGCATTTATTTCTACGCCAGGCCCTGGCGTAGAAATAAACGCAACTGGTGACTTTTCAAATGTGAAAAGTCACCGGCTACAGCGAGTGCTCATGCATAGGGATGGTAACGCCCCACACCGGCCCACTCCCGACCAGCTGCGCCCTCCGCATGCCTGCTCACGCCCCCTCCTTCACGCCCCACTGGCATAAAGGTGACCGATTGGGCTAACTAATCGCAAGTGCTAGCAATAAGCTAGGATTTACAATTATTTCAGGCACAGAGGCCCTGAAAAATATGTCCCTATAATTCGAAGTCTATAATTCTATTTGTTACCCATAGCAAACAATAAAAGTGTATTATATCATTTTATAAAAAGTTATTTTTAGGTTACCTTAAAAAACTATGGGCCCAATCCTAATAACATTTTTCGGTAGAGAATTTGTTACTTTAAATTAAAAATCATCTCTTCTCTAAACTTGTGCCGATTGGCCATGCTGTATACCAGGTTGCTTGGCATAAGGTTCTTTATACTGTCTAGTAAAATAGATAATGATAAATAATCGCAAAATCTCCCAGTGATTCAGAAGAAACTAATACAACAATTTTGTAAATTCATTTAATTATAAATATAATATCTAATTTACATATTTGTTAATTAAACAGATGTGAATGACTGTGGCAAAAAATATATAAAACTATAATTTGTTTTAAATCATTGATAAAAAGGGAATTTTATTTATAAAATATTCCACAGATTTTCTAGTGTCTATTGCATAATTTTCTATTCTTCTCTACTTGATATGTGCAGCAGGATTCATTGTCACAGAACTCATGCAGTAATGTACTAGAAAGGTGAAAGGTGGCAGAAGTGTACAGGATGACTAATTCCTTCTTAGGTTTACAATAATCATAGGAGACTTGATTACGCCAGAGCTGTGGCCTCTGTTCATCTGCAAGTGACACTGAAACTGATGGGACTAAAGAGTATGACTGCAGACAACAGGCAAACAAGCTTCTTTCCCTTGGGAGTGGATTACACTTTAGAGTGTTTGTTATCTTTAGAATCTTGAGAAAAAATATATATATATAAAAAATATAATTTTTTTTTACGTTGAGTCTACGGCTAGATATAATCCATTATTAATCAAGCATGTATTGTGGTTTTATGTAATTATACATTTAACATGTTTGCCATACTATTTTATTTGTTTTAATATCTAAGGTTTCAACATCATGGAAATGTGAATTGTATTTGATGTTTGCAATAAAACAATGAAACATTCAGATGTGAAAATGTTACAGTGCAGATGTATTGCCAGTCACATGCCATATTTTAGAGATTTTAGGGTTAATACATAGTATGAGTTTAAAAAAAACCCTCTTTATTCCCACATGTTTAAGACATCCAATTTAAATATTTATATATGCTTTAAAGGTGAATCCATCCTAACATGCAACTCAACCATGTCGTTGCCACACATATATTCCCTGGTGGCTTCCTTCATCTCGAGCATGTCACATACCGACGATTGTGGTTTGTGAGCACTTATTCTGTATATGTACAATCCTTGCAAACGTAAGAATCCATCTCATTATGTGTTTGACTAACATTTGCTAGCCATATCTATACTTCTAACATCATTAAATTAATGTTAACAGTATCTAACTTTTATTATTAGAATGTGGTAAAGTTCAAGTCTGCACAGTTAGAAAGTATCTTCAGAAGGAGGGGTGCAGCACCCCCAAAGGTCCTGGCTTGCTCCTTGTGTAGATAGATATTTGGAAGAAGCCTTGAAAAAGGTGTACAACACCGAAATGTCGCCACTTACTTCAATAAAGATCACCATTTGTTGATTTTGAACCTTGGAGTGCTGTCCGCTTCTTCCAAATAGCCATTTTATTATTATAAGATGTATTAATTGCCATTACTATATGAATTACAATTTGTAAAAAATTACTACTGCAGAGTTTTGAATATCACCAAGCGTGACATGAGAGTTCGCAAGTATCTATGTGCAAGTTTTATAATAGATAGTTATTCACCAATACTGTTTGGAGGCTCAAATTGGATGAGTGTCACTTTACTCTACTGTACATTTCAGATTTTGTTGTGCATGGTTAGAAACTTCTGTAAGGGCAAACAGTGGGGCTCAGAAGGAAAGAATAACCAATTGACTTTCAGTGGGCACATTTTTTGGGACAAATTTTTAAGTGGATACAATAAAAAAGGGAAGCCTTAAAGTATAACTCAATTTTGGAAACTAAAACTCTCTATGAATTTATCAATGTATATTACGGGAATTATTTTAACCCCAGAGGTGTTTCAAAAAAATTGTTGACAATGGCCTGTGATAATGAAGATCACATAAAACATTGACTTAGACCAAAGATGTTAATATTCATACGGAGTTGAAATTCCCCATACAAGCAGTCAAATATGTGGTCAGAATTACAGTTTGGGAACCCAGCAGGGTGCAGAAGAGATTAAGCCCTGGATTTTGGGTGCTATGGCATATCTGTATATGTACGGCGTAGTCTCTGAGTTACAAGAACAGTAAAAGGCCCTGAGAATGACCACAATTTGGAAAACAAACTCCTCTAAAGGAATAACTTGAGAATTTTAGCCTACAGATGTTCTTTTCATGTATATTTTTCAAACATGAATATGATAAAAAGAGAATATATACGGTATATAATGTGCAGAGTACATTGGGGCACATTTACTTACCCTTCCTGATGCGTTCCCTGAAGGTGCATTGTCTGACGATCATGCACTCTGCCGCGATTCACTTAGATCGAGCACCCGATATCCTGTCGCTTCCCCGCTCATGTCCACTGGAGTTCACCTTCTTCCTGGTGCATGTAAGTGCTTGGTCTTGCAACACAATTTGAAAGTTCATTCCCGTGCTCAGTCCAAACCAGTCTGATCATCCAACGGCACGCCCCCCAATTTCTGACGCATGACAGCCAGCGCCAAAATCCCATTGCGTGCAACTCAATCCCCGGCTAAATACCTGTCAAAGCAAATCCCAAAAACGTTGGAAAAACCGGCGATAGTGCGGCAGCGGATCCTTAGTAAATAGGCCCCATAATGTGCACTAAATCTCTCACTGTTTTGCGTGTCATTTACCTGTAGTTTACCCTGATGAAATGTCTTCCAGTTTGTAAATTCTTCTCCCTGCCAGTTTTGTCCTTTAAAAAGTGCTCATGTTTGGGTTTTGTTTGAGGTATAATTAACAAGCTAAAATATTTAAATAAATAAATAAAATATTTTTTCATGAAAACTACCATATGATTATTTCTTATTTTTGGAATGAAGAACCCTATGTACCTTTTTATTTGTATCATGTTAGGCATTTTGTACAGAAGTTGAATTGGTCAGAACTGTTATATTTTATAATTTTAACTTCCTGTGAGAATTGGAGTTTCAAAATTTGGTGTTTATCCTCGCAGGAACGAGGATAATCAATAAAATTTTATTACAGACACCGTATAGCTGATCATGGCAGCCTGGGAGTAATGTAACGCATCCAGTGGGCAGAGGTCCCAGTGGACAGAGAGGTCCATCTGTAACTAGGGGGATCTGACCCCATGTATATTATTTTTATATTGGATAAGCCAATTAGGGGACTTGCATTATTTGTTTCTAGTTATTTTATTTTTTGTAAGCTTTTACTTTTTTTGTTACAATTTTTCTATGTCCAACTATAGGACTTAAACAAGAAATCATCTGAAATTTTGTTTAAAACTGTTGTATTGCAGTCTATTGCTATAATCAGCCTTTGTATGGTCTGTGAATAGACCGACAATTTTAGATCTTGCCCCCAGGAATATCAAGCATGCAGTTACTGTTGGCAGTCATGGAGATGAGACCTTTTGTATTCTACTAATGCAAGTAAATCCAAAAAATGTTTGTGTCTAAATGTATTTTTTCAGACCTTGTTGAACACTTTTTCAGATTATGGTTAATAGTTTTCAGGTGGCAACACCATAAAGAAGAGAAAAAGTAGAGCATTATATATCCTTATAAGACTAGGAAAAATGAGGTGTCAGAAATGGTGTTATAAACAGATAAATCAGTTAAAAGTCCAAAAAACCACTTGATACACCTCCCACCTCAAAACGAAGCTTGTTCATCTCTTTACCTTAGCACCATATCAAGATAAATGATCTGTATTTTGGTGTTTCTTCCCTGATCTGATTTTATTTGAAACGTGGCTGAACTGCTAAATTCCTAAGAATAAGATTTTGTCCCATTATAACATTAGATTACACGGTTAAACAAAGTGACTTTTACTCAGAGATCCAGGCACGGTGAACTTAAAATATGCTATTGAGCGATCTGGTAATGTTACAAGGGCCCCTTTTTGCTCAGGCTACATAGGCAGTTAATCTGTCTCATCCTACCCCTGCTATCCCAGTGCTTTTCCTCTCCCACTGCCTTCTGTAATCTCACTATAGCAGAGGAAGTTTAAGCACGTAGTAGGAGGATGAAGTGACAGCCTGTGACAGCCTGTGAATCTGTAGCCCTGAGGTAATCAGACAACTCTCCAGAGCTTGTTTGAATCATTAGCATAATTTTAAAAGTTGATTTTTGAAGGATAAAAAACATAAGATTAACCCAGTCACGGTACCTGGATCTATGAGTAAGTGCCCCCCATGCTTGATTTTGATGGTAGATTTCACTTATACCAGTCCACTGGTCTGTGAATTGTAAGTGGAATCTCCTGAATACCAAGAAGTTGATACACTTCTGACAGAAAAGATAAAGTTTTAGCAGTAACTCTGCACATTGGAATAGTTACTGTACAAGGTAATTGGGAAACTAGAGTCCATTTAATTACAAATGGTTCTCTGTGGAACATTTCTCTAGTGGACCAATAATGTCTATACCAATTGTGTAAAATGGTTCATGAATTAAGACAAACATACCTAAAAGTGTTTTTTTTTTCATTGTCAACTCCAGGTCAAAAGAAACAATAAAAAAGTCTGACCAAAGTCTTTTTATTACCAGCAAAAAGAACATCATGTGTCAAATTTGAAATGTGTGAAATACGTGTACAAGAATGCACCACAACTGAAAACCTGATCAATTTTTAAACCGTTACCAAAGTGTGAGGTAACAGTATGTCTCTCCAGTCCACTGTATGGAGAGGGTTCACAGGCATATTGCAGCAAACAACCACCGGTAACACCCGTGATTGGTGCAAGCATTAAAAACATGGTGGCTTGTGGGCTCCGCCATATTGGCTTAGATTGTTGCTTGACAGCCTTGAGTCTTAGTATTTAACACTTTTAACATGATTTTCACATTGTTATTAATTATGTTGTAAATCCCCACTATATGGTAGGATCAATCAGACAACCTAGGGTTAAAGTACTGTAGGGGGTCTGAAAAATAGTAAAAAAAATAAAATAAAAAAAGTTTGAAAATTTTAATTAATAAACCTAAAACTTCAAATCACCCCCCTTTCCCTAGAACTAATATAAATATAAATAAACTGTAAAAATCATAAACATGTTAGGTATAACCATGTCCCAAAATTTTCAATCTATCAAAATATGGTTATTCCTGGAGTTCAACCCAGTAGCGGAAAATAGTGGCCAAAGTAAAAAAAATGCCACTTTTTTGCCACTTAAAAAAAAATATTTAAAAAATAGTGATTATAAAGCTTTACAGTCCTCAACACGGTAGCATTTAAAAGGTTATCAAAAGTCACATAATATGAAACCTTACACTGTACACCGTAATGGCTCTGTTTTTCTTTTGTACAGGAAGTTTTATTTTTTTGTAAATGTTTAAAAACACTATAAAACCTATATAAATGTGGTATCCCCATAATCACACCGACCAAAAGAATAAAGGCTCAAATGCATTTTTTGACAAAAATTTCACTGCTTTAGATTTTCCAGCTTCCCAGTAAACGCCATGAAATATTAAATACCGCCACTATGAAGTGCAATTTGTGATGTAGAAAAAAAAGCACTCACCCAGTGATAGATTTTTAAAGGTGGGGAGTGAAAAATGAAAACACAAAAACGAAAAAGGACCTGGTTGTTAAGGGGTTAATAAATAAATGTTTGACGGTAATATTGTGGGGAAAATAAGTGTTTGATACATATTTGATTTTGGAACTTTAACCAAATACAAAAAAGGAGAGGTAATTTTATTGTAAGTATACTTTAACTGTGAGCGACAGAATCTAAAACCACTGCAGCAGTAATTTGCTCCATTCCTCCATACAGATCTTTACCACATCTCTGAGTTTTTAGCATTGTCATTGGGTAACATTGAGTTTCAGCTCCCTACAAAAATGTTCAATTGGGTTCAGGTGTAGAAGGAGACTAGATCACTCCAGGACCCTGACTGTGTGTTTCAGGTCATTGCTATGCTAGAAGACCCAGCCACAACAAATCTTCAATGCTCTTACTATTTGGAGGAGGATGTTGGCAAAAATCCTGCTCCATCCATCCTCCCTTCAATAGACCGCAGCTGTCCTGTGCCCTTTGCAGAAATAATGATGCTTCCACCCTCATAATTGTACTTGGCCAGTGAAGTTGATACCAATAAGATCTATTTTGGTCTAATTTGACCACATGACCTTCAGAAAATATGAAGTCTCATTCCAGTGACTGTCTGTCTTGGGTACTCTCATTCCAGCGACTGTCTGTCTCGGGCACTCTCAATACAGTGACTGTCTGTCTTGGGCACTCTCAATCTAGCGACTGTCAGTCTCGGGCACTCTCATTTAAGTGACTGTCTGTCTCGGGCACTCTCAACCAGTGACTGTCAGCCTCAGGCACTCTCAATCCAGCAACTGTCAGTCTCAGGCACTCTCATTCCAGCAACCGTCGATCTCGGGCACTCTCATTTTAGGGACTGTCTGTATCGGGCACTCTCATTCCAGTGACTGTCTGTCTCAGGCACTCTCATTTCAGTGACTGTTGGTCTCGGGCACTCTCATTCCAGTGACTGTTGGTCTTGGGCACTCTCATTCCAGCAGCTTTCAGTCTCGGGCACTATCATTCCAGCGACTGTTGGTCTCAGGGCACTCTCATTCCAACGACTGTTGGTCTTGGGCACTCTCATTCTAGTGACTGTTGGTCTTGGGCACTCTCATTCCAGTGACTGTCTGTGTCTCTGACAGTCTCAATCCAGTGGCTGCCTATGTCTCTGAATGTAACTTTGTCTATGGAGAGATTTATCAGAAGTGTCTGAGAGCAGAACTGCTCTAGTTGCCTATGGTAACCAATCAGAGCTCAGATTTCATTTTTGTACAGTTTATAAAATTACACCTGATCTCTGATTGGTTTCCATGGGCAACTGGAACAGTTTTACCTCAGACATTTCTGATAAATCTCCCACTATCTCTGTATCCCTATCCATCTTACCTCACACATAAGCTTCTTTACTAATTGCCTATAGTAACCAATCAGAGCTCAGCGCTCATATTAATGACCTGTGGCAGAACAGCAACCAATCACGGCTCAGCTTCCAACTCAGGAATACACAGGAACGCAGGAATACACAGGAACGCAGGAATACTCGCTTGGAAGCTTTCTCTAAGGCTATGAGGCACAAAGATCCGGCAGGGGACACAGGAAGAGGCAGGATTCTTAAAGGTGAGGTTCAGCCAGTGCACCAATTAGCGGTGCGCTGGCCCTTTAAATCTTCGGCAGGAGACGCGCGCGCGCCCTAGGAGGTGGGGACGCGCGCGCACGGCAGTCCGGGGAAGAGCAGGAGCCGGGAGAGGTGAGTGCAGAGGCCGGCCTGCAGCCGGGGCAAACGGGGGTGCATGGATGCGCCCGCGATCCGAGACAGGGATCGCGGGAGCACCCGTGACACCTAGGCTGGTCATTGTAAAATTCCAGGGTGTGGGCAGGGACTCTCTAAGCAGACACTTCATGATCCATCCAGTTCTGTGAGCTGACAACATTGTTAGATTATCCGGGTACAAGGTTTATTTACACTTTCATTTACCTTCTAAACATTGTACTAGCATTTCTGGAAAATTTTAACAAAGCTTAAAGGGAAACTTTCACCAGGGACCTTACTTTCACTAAATGAAAGGTTGCAGAAGCTTATCACACCTGCATTCCAAATCTAAAGGGTTATTTAAACTATATATACATATATATGTACTCTGTATATATACACCTTGTTTCGGTTGTCCGAAGAAACCCAGAGCACATCATTGTTCCCATGTCATTGGAAAAAATCTAATTGCATGAAGATAATTTCCCACAACTGTAGCTATTTTGTCCCTGATAAACGAGAAAGCTTTCCATGGATATGACCAATCCTACATCCTGGCAGCAGTGGAAACGCATTTGCTGTTGCGCTCTGTCTGACCACCTGGATTCAGTGCTCATTACCACAGGACACATGTGGGACGTGCATGTTTCATATGTGAAAACTATTTGTTTATTTGTAGAATCAATCAAGCAGAGCTGATTGTATCCAATGGCTCGGGATCTACCGTCAACTCTGGGTGGTCTCATCACACTGGCCACTCGGATAGATGTCCGGTGAACTCTGTTGTACCAGAGAGGAGAAGCGACACATTCATGATTTCTAGCGCACAATCTTAGAGAATTGCTGCATGCAGCATTATAGATGGATAACTCTAGTGAACTCTAGTGACTTTGTAAGTAAATGTGCCCCATTATGACCCCACCTTGAAAGGTTTTCCTTGAATCAGCTCATTAAATAAACTTTCCATGAGAGATGCTGTCAGCTACCATGGTGACTATCACTAAGCCTGGGAAATACTCCTCATCTTCAGCTAATTTTGAAACCATCTCCCTATTCAGGCGTGCTCTTAAAACCCATCTCTTCAGGCAGGCCTATGACACTCGCTAACCATAAGAAATGTCAACTTTCCCTTAACTAATCCATCCTATTTCCTCTACCCATCTGTTATCCAGTGAACACCAGATATACACCAAGCTCCAGCCTTCTCTGCAGTCACTTTCACCTTGGACTTTGTTTATATGATGACGGCTGATGGCTGGTTCAAGCAGCAGAATCTTTATCAATGAAATTCTTTTTTACTGTTCCCTTATAAAGAATGGCTGGACCATTATACCTCTTTTGTCACTCCTTCATTCTCATAGAATGTAAGCTCTTGCGAGCCGGGACTTCACTCCTATTGTTCCAAAGGACTGTTTGTACTCTGTAATGTAATATTATATTTGTATATGTCCCATATGATTTGTGAAGTTCTACGGAATTTGATAGCGCTATATAAATAAAGATTATTATTTTAAAGGCCTTAACGACCATTTCTTGCTCCCCACCTTCAAAAATCATTTTGATCACTTTTTATTGAATTTTTTATATTTTACAAAATGGAAAAAATTGGCATTTTCAACATTGGACACTATTTTCGGTCACGTGGTTAAATGACAGGAAAAAAACGTTTTTATGTTTTGATGGATCTGACATTTTGGGACGCAGTGATACCTAACATGTTTATGATTTTTACTGTTATTTATATTCATATTAGTTCTAGGGAATGAGGGGTGATTTGAATTTTCATGTTTTTTTTTTAATTTTATTTTAAACTTTTGTAATTATTTTAGAGTACTTTAAGCCTAGGTTGTCTGATGTATCCTACATATACTGCCATACTACAGGTTCGCACATTGTAATAGATGGGATAAAATGAGAAAGCCTTGGGTCTTTGTATGACCTGAGACTTTCATAGTAGCCAATCGCAATTTAAGTCCTTCTGGGAGCTTTGCCGGAGGCATTTACATAGTTAACATCCCTGGTGCCAGCACTGACGGCGGGCGTTACCTGGGGGTATTTGCTGCATATTGCCTGTAAGCGGCGGTCGTTACCTGGGGGTATTTGCTGCATATTGCCTGTAAGCCCTCTCCCTCCTTCCGCTTCCGAAGCAGGCATATGTCGCTAATGGGTTAATATACAGACAATGAAACATATGCACAAGTTCTCCTAGAAATCACATGATTCATTTTTAAACAACCAAATTGGCTTAGTCCTGGGTAGACAGGCTCCAGATACTACCAAGTAGTTGACCACCCTCTTTACTCCTTTCCCTAGATGCTGACAAGGCATTTGTTAGGGTATACTGGGGTTTCCTGGTTCAGTCTTTAGATAGGTATCATGTCCCACTATTTTTTTTAAAAGAAAGCTACCATTAGAAATCTACTTACTTAGTAGATCCGGACGGTAGATTCCCAAAATTTAACTCAGTCTTAGGCTACATTCACACGGACGTATAAAAACGTCCGTATCCGTACCGTTTTTTTACGGGTTACATGCGGCCACATTCATTTCAATGGACAATATGTCCAACCTTTTATATTGCCGTTTTTGACACTGTAGCGTACCGTACCGTATACTGGCTGTATAAAAATATAGAGCATGTCCTATTTTTTCCTGTATTTCAGTTCCGTATGCCCTAGAAGTCTATGGGGACGTATAAAATACGGGTTACATACGTGCTGCATACTGATGAAAAACGTCACGTATATACGGGCTCATACAGCCCGTAAATACGGGACTGGGGAAAGCATACGGTCGTGTGAATGTAGCCTTATACAGCTTTTACTATTGCCATGTTCACAGGTGGCATGGATTAAAAGTAGGGCGGTTCTGCAGAGCAATGCCAGATCTTTATATAGGCTGTACGGGCAGGCTCCCGGGCCTTTGGCTTTGGAGGAAGCATCTGCTGTGGACATTTCATTAAAGGGGACGGTAGTCAAGGTGGAGGGTTTCAGGCAGTTAGGGAATGTGATTAGCTTTCCTTAATAGATGGGTTACAAGGGCACAATTGAAGTTCATCATTAAATAGAGTAGCACTTAAGTTTGATTAGTTTGGATGCTGGGGGGGGGGGGGGTCTGAACAGCCCAGGGCCCAAGGGACACTTAATCTGCCATTGCTGCAGAGGCTACTCCATGACCACATTAGCCTCTGCGGGTAATTAGCACATTAATGAAACAAAGTATTAAAACAAACAAAGTATTGGGACGTTTCATTTCACATTCTGCTAGAACTACATAATAACATGCAACTATCTTTCTGCCTAGAGAAGATCCATGTCTCCAAAACAAAATGCCCAGCTTACTCAAAAGACGATCACATTTTTACCTGAGGATGTGCTAACTAGCTGACATAGGTTCTCCCCATATTATTTTTGAACAACACCTCTCATTTATAATTTTCTTTATGATTGATAATTAAAAGTTTTCCAAAATCTGTACTTTTCATACATAAGCCACTGAACTGCCTATTTACCGGATATATACTTCATAGCTAATTTTTATTTCTACCATTTTTAATGGTATCTTTTTTACTCTCCATTCTTGTTAGACATTGTAATGTGCTTTGAATACATTAAGCCTGTACGAGGTTGCTATATATGTAAAGCCAAGTTTGTTTTCATAATAATTTCTGTATTTTTTTGCTTAAAAATTATAAAATTGATATATATATATATATGCATACCTTCTACTTTTATTACACATATTCAGGTGGAAGTGACACATATGTCAGACATTGAAACTAATTATACAAAATGAGTTAGAGACATTTCAGAATTATAGAGTATTTATTGTTCTTGTCGTCACATTAGCATTTTTCTTCCTACTAAACCTTTCAGTGGAACCGGAAATTGTTAATGAAAATCTTAGCATTTCTGACATTTTCTACTGTAATTAAGCTATAATTAAGTAATAAGAAGTGATAAAGTCATAGTCTATGTAAAATAGAAGAGCTATACCACCTGTCAGGCACTCAATAAGGTTCAGAAGATCAAGTGCTTTTATTTTTCTAAGCAGGAAGTAAAGACAGTCAGCTATTCTGTATTCCCTTAACGGAAACTTTTAACTTTTTTAGAATTAAATCATAGTTTAACTGATTTAAATACATTTTATTAAGCATTCTGAGTCAACAGAGGTGAATCCTTAATTAAGAACTTCCATGAGTCCACAAAAGGTGTCATTTGCTCTGAAAAACACATTGCATGCTTGCATTACGATGATTTTGATGAGCACCTTGTTTTGCTTACTTTTCCATGTAGTCATACAGTTAGTTTGAACACTTGCTGCTAGTCTCTCCCACAAAGAAGGGGTTAAAGAAGCAGAACAACCTACACAGGTCCTGAAATGTACAAGGTGTATTTGATGGCTATCGTTTAAGCAAATTTCTTTGCAGTGTGCAAATTAGTATTACTACCCCTAAAGTTCTATGAAATTATGACAAATGTTACTATGACATGTATAATCTTTTTCTTTGACAATGCTAAATAAAAATTTTATGTTAAAAAAAAAGAAGTAGAATGGAGGAACCCTCCCATCAAATCCTTTAATTCTAGTGATGGGCACGTGCCCTTATTAGAGCTGAGCAGACCCATTAAGGCTAAGGTTCGGACGAGTTTGTGAAAAAACTGAATCCGAAAGCTCACCTCTTTTAGTTCACACGGCCTGCCACCAATTTTCCAAGGATGGTCGCTCCCTGATGACGTCACAGTGAGCAACAATCCTCAGGAAAATGTTGGCACACTTGCTTTGGCATTTAAAGGACATCTGTCACCAGGATGAAAGGTTGTAAACCAAGCACACTGACATACTAGTATGTGCCTCCTCTGGCAGGACCTACTCTTCTTTTAACATTTTGTGGTCTGGTTTTTACACAAAGAAGCTTGTATAATTATGTGAAAGGGCCTGAGGAGCTATAGATGTTAATGGGGCCTGGGGCCCCTCGAGCTTTTTTGCATGATTTTTAAAATCTTCTTTTCTTAAAAACCAGGGCATAGAAAGCGTAAAGAAGAGCAGAAACATATAGAGGGAGCACACACCAGTATGTAAGTGTGCATGGTTTACAATTTTTGATCGTGCCCTTATTCATTCTTGGTTAATACTACTTTTTTCATCTTTCTGGCTTACACTATATTCTCTCTTTATATCAATTTGTGTTTTTTAGTCCTTTACCATTACAGTTTACTTCATTTACCTGTTTTTTTGTATTTACTTATATCCATGGATGCAATATACACAATACATGGTTATTTATTTGTCTGCGATAACCAACATGTTGTGCAGCATATACCTATATTCTTTTACCTGGTGAAATTATGTCAATCCTGTATGTTAATATGTAAATGCACAGTGCACTTTATTTTAATCATGGTTTATGGCAACTTGTGGTATTTATCACCGTTACAAACTTTACTATATAATATATGGATATTCCCGTTATTTACGGATTATATGGTATTACTATAAAACGTCCATAACTATGTATAGATATTTTTTCACAGTCTGAATTGCACTTTCTACACAACTCTAGTTGTTATACCTATTTTCAGCAGCATTACAGCCAAAATTCTTTCATATATAGGGCGCTTCTCACGCATGCGCTCGAGTTTTTACAACTCTGTCACTAATAGGTGCCGTGGTCTCGCGAGACTGCACATCCTGATCTGGACGACCGCGTCTCCGTGTTCTCGCGGGATCCTAACAGGTGACCCGAGAGTTCACGGACACGTGATCGCCCAGTCGCACTCCCATTGGCTCTTGCTCTCCTTTATATTTCCCTGGTACTCAGTAGACGCTACCCCCCAGACGAGGGCTCCTCCCGAGCCGAAACGTGCGTCAGGGATGCGGTTTAAACCTGGCAGCGGAGCTCTGCATTACTCCTTACTGGTACGAGCAGGTATATACCTATAGACAGCTATCACACCAACATTCTCCTTCCTTTTTCAGGAGTCTCGTGCGCATCTCTCCTAGACATGCATTCTAGGCTGACATCATACACCCAACACATTGTTCTGTCCTGCTCCACACTTACCGGTCTTAGTACAATACCATTTTTCTCCTCTGCCTAGGTTCATCCGCTTTTCATCTGTGCCAAAGCACTGTATTTTATATGCTATGTTACATTGTTTGTACACACACCAGCGCCAATTATTTTGGCACTTCTATGTTTTTGTATGTATATATATACTTTAGTGTCAATAAAGATTCCATTTTTTACCAACACTTTTAACCTTGTTTGTGTCCATTTCCCCTTCTAGTAAGGGGTACCTTTTGATTTCCATTACAGTTTACAGTAGATAGCATACTGTACGTCACATTTTCAAACCAACTTCTAAGAATGTTATCCTCTGTTAGTATGTATAATTGTTAAAAATGTTAAACCTTTGTTGCAGCAATCATTTCTAATCATAGAAAGCTATAGATTTCCTTTAAGAACTCTGGGGTCAGTACCTGAATTACCAGGGCAAATGTACAAGCAGGAAGGTTAGACAAATATGGTCTAGTAAAACAAATTTTAAAAGTAAAAAGGATGTTAAATAGCATTACCTCATAACACCACCGATTTTTTTTTTTATTTCCACATTCCAAATTCCATAACTTTAAATGTTTTACATTTATAGGGACAAAATAAAAAAGGTTAAAATAATAAATGCTTACGCAGTTGCATCTTTCACTAAAAGGTCTGTTTTTACATCTTTCACTATACAGTTCAAATGACACACCCTGTTCATTATTTAACTCCTTATCATTCCACGATGTATATATAAGCCAGGGTTCATGGTGCTGGCACCAATCGCAAGTGTCAACCCTCTCCGGCAGCATTTAAAAGATGGGGTGAATGGACACCGCCATCTTTGTTTTGATTGTCGTTACCCATGATGTCATCAGGGAGCAACGATATGTTGTAAGACCTAAAAATCCACAAATATTGTAGAATGGCAGTTTATGGTAGCATCAATCGGACAACCCAAGGTTAAAGTACCCTAGTGGGTCTGAAAAATGCAGGATCAGATGATGTTCTAATTGATTCCATTTTGGAAAATATATGACCTTTATATTATGTTTTTAATCAAATATTTATTGTCCAGGAAATTTAAAGGTCAAGTCACAATTGTGAACTATTAGTTCCTTTCCTCATATGATTATAGAACAAGGTTTGCAGGGGAGCAGTGCATCATAATGCAATTAAAAGAGGCCACTGCCATTAGGGATGGGTAACAATAATTCCTTTATTTATATTGCGCACACAGATGACTCGGTGCTACACAAAGCTTGCCAAATCAGTTCCTATCCCCACGGGGCTCACAATCTAATCAGCCTTTCAGTATGTTTTAGAGTGTTGGAGGAAACCGGAGGAAACATACAAGTTCTTTGCAGATGTTGACCTGGATGGGACTTGAACCTAGGACCCCAGCACTGCAAGGTTGTAATGATGAAAAGAGGCAATGTGATCATTAGCTTCACAGCCTTATCTAAAGCTGTTCTAACATATTATTAATGTGGTAAGGATGATTTTTTCCCCCATTTAGTTCTGATATTGAAACTTTTCTGTTAAGATCAATGAGCCTTTACTACTAATGATCGATATAAATTGGTCTAGAGCCTCAAAACTTGCCTACTGTTTCTTCTTCAAATACCTAAACTTTATGAAAGGACTGTTGATTTTTATATATTCTATCTCTGCCAGCTGCCAGTGTCTGAAGATAATTGTGCCATTTACTTCACCTAATTTTCTGTTCAATTAAACTTTATTGAAATTTGTTCGACGGATTTTGCCTCTTGGATAGCAGGAGCTGGGACAGTCCGTTGATCCCTACTATGTCATATACTTCAGCTAATTTTAATGTTAAGTTTGATTATATCAGTCCACAGGACACTGCAAAGTATGTCTGTACAAAGAGTGGCAAAGGCACATGTATCTTTCATTTGGCTTGAATTTTTCTTCTTTGTTTGCAACTTTTTTTGCTCCTAAAACAACCTCCAAACAAAACCTCCAAACAAAAAGCAAGTGCACAAAGCCAGATTTATGATGCATACCCCTCCCCCCCCACAGAGTTTTGTGAAACAATATTAACAGCGTTTCATTTATCCTTTAAATCGATGGATGAAATTCAGTATCTTTATATAGTGACTACATGAATAAATAATTTTGACCGGCAGTAGTTGGAAATTATGTTTTAAGGAGAGAACCTTTGACTATGTAGATCAGTCAGCCATGACTTCTATATGCTCTTACCTACTGCTAAAATAGACTTTCTAAAGTATCTAAAAAAAGATAAAAAAGAATGTCAACATATTTCTCTGAATCTGAAAAGACTTCTAAGGTCTCTGTAAGATGTAGTTTGCCATCCATAAAGAAACTTCCTTGTTCAGTTTTTTTTCCATCTAACCCTTAATTGGAGTGCTATGGGACTACATTGCATACAGGGAGCTTTCCAAACCAAGAAGCTTCGATTCATTACTGAAAACTGACAGACATGTCATGAAACGCAAGTGTACTTTTGTATCAATGCTGATACTTTAGGTTATTCCCTAAGCTTTAATACTGCATACCCTCTGCTGCACCCATGTTGAACAGCATTCGGATGACAGAGAATGTCTAGAGAATTCATTTCTCTCCTTTGATATGATAATTTAAGAACAGATGGCTAAAGCTTAACCAATTTTGAAGACACTAATCCAGATTTTAGGGCATTTCTGGCAGCAATAACTTATCTTTCATTTTCATTTGTTTGTTGGTTAACACAACAAACTGTAGATGCTATTTTTAAATGCTACTTATTTGGATTAGTTGGAATTTTAAAATAAATTTTGTGATTTCTTACATAGTTACTTTTATAGTGGTAATTACTTGGCCAAATAATAAATGCATACAGTCCCCACATGATAAAAAAGTGTACAACTGGGTGAGGTAGTGTGAGCTATCAACCAAACTCATTGGTTGAATAATATGTCAAATTATCTAGCATATGTATGTGTATGTGTACATCTCACACTTCTTTTCTGTGTTTTAATATTTTCAGGGAATTGGAGTTTTCTTGTTTATTAAATTAATTTATTAAAGGTTAAGTTTTCGGTTCTTCATCAGTTGTAATTTGCTCATATGGTCCCCAGATGATGTTCAAATATTTGATGCCATAAGGATAACAAATAAAAGGGTCATAGCTAATGAACACAATTGCACTATAGGAGGGTAAATTCAGCACCTGAAATTTGCATCAATAAATTAAATTCTGCCCATAAACCCACAGCAAAAATCCCTTTGTACATTTCTTATTCACTATGGCAGTACTGTATAATGTTGTGGATTTTCTGCAAACACTGCATTTGGGTAAATTCTTAGTCAACCATAGAATAAGAGAGAAATTATAGCCATAACTCCAAAACCCAGAGAGCAGAACATCCTACTGACTGATTCAATGTTCACTTAATTATTGACTCATGCCAAATCATAATCATAGACATATAGTTTACGATTTTACCAGCAGCAAGTAAAAGATTTACTGTAACTTTTTCCTGCATACCTGTCACGTTCACTCTCCCTCTTCCCTGTGCTAAATCAAAAGAATTTGTAATAAATCAACCCTCTATTTCAGTTTACAACTTCAGAACTGCGTTCAGCAAGTTCCATTGCACATTCTGCAATTACAATCATTAAAATAGAGCAGCTGTCTGCATCTTTAGTTATTCCTCAAATAATGGAATTGGGTTAGAAGGACAGTCTTCTGTACATTGAAGTCTTGGAGGAATGGAAGATGAATGACATTCTTTTCCCCTTTCATTTTTTACTTTTGGAAAATTCTCCCAAGCTGGATTGGATTACAGTTTGAACATTCCCATAATTTTGTAATAAAAATGTTTAAAAAAACATACTGGGATAAATATATAGGTGTGAAAGGGCTATACATCCATTGCACAGGAGGATATTATTTAAAACGTGTGCCACTAAAAGTACAAATTGCTTTGACTGCTCTTTCTTCGCTGCTTACCTACTGTACATGGATTCTGATTTTTATCTTCATAAGGATTGCTTGACTGTTATTATTGCCTGATGTCCCTAGGTATTGGGAGTCTTCCTGGTACTGTTATGGTGGCTATAACAGTCATAGGGTTTTGTGGCTGTCAGACTTAAGTGAATAAGGTGGCCTGCACTTCATGTAATCATTTTAGATCATATTTAGGCTATTTTTATATACAGACAGAAAATTACCTCAAAAATTGGAAAATGAGCAGTTGGCAATTTACAGCAATTTACTTCCATTTTCTGCCAACATTTGCTGCTTGTTTTATTAGCACCTTGGCACTAAAGATGATTTCACAGAAACATTTGTCATTTCTAGTGTAAGGAGTGAAGAAGTCTAGGGTAGTAACTATGATTTAAGACTTTTTGGCACCATTTAAGGAAACAACTCATATCAAACAGTCAAGAAGCTTTATAATGTATCCAAGTCAGTTTGTACCTAGCTTAAATGTAACAGTAATAGTGAATACTATGGCTCTATATATACATACATATGCACAATATTAAACCACAAAATGAGATTTTTATGTACAGTAATACCAATAACAACAATAGCAGCAATACGCCGGGCCCATGCGTAAGTACGAATGTGTATAAAATGTACTGATGAACTACAAACTCTTACCAAAATCAATTAAAATAAAATGAAATATATAAAAACAATAGATACATAAAGGTCATAGAATGTATCAACTTGCCAATCCACAATATAGTGTATTTCAACATATATCTTGAATGAAGTTAGTCCCTTATGTAATACACTTTTGATGTCCACAATAAAGACTAATATGTAGAATATACTAGAGTAGGAGTAGCGTTCACTGCGTTCAGATGATCCTTAATATTGGTAATGGAAAAATATATATATATATACACTCACTGGCCACTTTATTAGGTATACCATGCTAGTAACGGGTTGGACCCCCTTTTGCCTTCAGAACTGCCTCAATTCTTCGTGGCATAGATTCAACAAGGTGCTGGAAGCATTCCTCAGAGATTTTGGTCCATATTGACATGATGACATCACACAGTTGCCGCAGATTTGTCGGCTGCACATCCATGATGCGAATCTCCCGTTCCACCACATCCCAAAGATGCTCTATTGGATTGAGATCTGGTGACTGTGGAGGCCATTTGAGTACAGTGACCTCATTGTCATGTTCAAGAAACCAGTCTGAGATGATTCCAGCTTTATGACATGGCGCATTATCCTGCTGAAAGTAGCCATCAGATGTTACAGGGTACATTGTGGTCATAAAGGAGAGGAGGATTAAGGAACATGGGTCAGGCAACACAGTTACTAGGTTGGGCTGTGGCGTTTTGTATAGGTAACGATGCTCAATTGGTACAAGGGGCGCAAGAGATGCCAAGAAAATATCCCCACACCATGACACCACACCCCCAGCCTGAACCGTTGATACAAGGCAGATGGATCCATGCTTTCATGTTGTTGACGCCAATTCTGACCCTAACCATATCGAATGTCGCAGCAGAACGAGGACTCATCAGACACAAAGGACAAACATTTTTCCATCTTCTACTGTCCCATCGATGAGCTGTGCAATTGTAGCCCGTTCCTGTTCTTACACTGAAAGGAGTGGCACCCGGTGTGGTCTTTCTGCGCTGTGGAGCCCATCTGCCTCAAAGTTTCGAGTACTGTGCGTTCAGAGATGCTCTTCTGCCTACCTGGTTGTAACGGGTGGGGGCTTGAGTCCTGTTGCCTTCTATCAGCTCGAACCTGTCTGCCCATTCTCCTCTGACTCTGGCATTAACAAGGCATTTCCGCCCACTGGATGTTTTTCTTTTTCCGGACCATTCTCCTGTAAACCCTAGAATGGTTGTGCGTGAAAATCCCAGTAGATCAGCGATTTCTGAAATATCAGACCAGCCCTTCTGGCACCAACAACCATGTCCGTCCAAAGGCAACTCAAATCACCTTTCTTCCCCCATACTGATGCTCGGTTTGAACATGCAGGATTGTCTGGACCATGTCTACAGCCTAAATGCACTGAGTTGCCGCCATGTGATTGGCTGATTAGAAATTAAGTGTTAACGAGCATTTGGACAGGTGTACCTAATAAAGTGGCCGGTGAGTGTATATAAATATATAATGGAAATGATTTTACTTACAGTCCTGACTGTAGAACATATTACAGTACATCCATTGAGGAAGAAATGGGGAAGCAGCACTCCGTGTTCAAAGGGTGTTTATTTCACCAGTGGGGATTACAACGTTTCAGCTATCTCAATGTAGACATGTTTCAAGTAATAGCAACAGGTGTTACAAGGCGGAGGTTATATCCCCCGCAGGATTGTTTGTGACATCATCAGTGGGTATAATGTACAAACAGATCAAAATGTGATAATCGTGAGACGATTATGTTAAACAGTAGAAGAAACAATAGGTGTGTTAATAATAAGTATATAAAAACTATTAATAGCCACTAGGGCAATCAACCATCCACACAGTCATTATTGTTGTATACATTGAAAAAAGCGCATGTCCACAGTGGTTGCTAAGCAACCACAGACGCAACCAATCGGCAACAGAAATGAATATACTAATACCACAGATTAACTGTGTCAATCTCTCCAAGATAATCCATTGACATCACTTCAAGTGGCGGAGCAAGATCCTGGTGTGTGTCGCTGCGGACGTCGGGATTCCCGTCCGTGTACTATTACTAGAAAGCCTGATCTCTCAGTGCACTTCGCGTACCAATTCACCCAGAGACCATTCTGCTCTCGCGAGATCACATATGCGGTCAGCGGCCATATTGGAAGGGGAAAAAAGAGACTCCAAGCCGGTAGGGAGTTAGAAGTACAGGAGAGTGCGGAACACACATATAGATAGACAATTATGTCAATTACTAGTATACTAGTATCAGGGTGTGGAACACCCATCATAGAGGACAATAATGTCAATGTAACTGGTATACCGCACGTGTGCCCTAAAAGTAAATAAATCAGGGTAAATTTTGAAGCCATAGGTTGCACCAAAAACATATAGTAAGAGGACATGCACATAAAATTTCTTCATCCTAGATGACGGGTGATGGGGATATCGGCAGACAGTTGACATATTGGTGTGATGTCCAGTGGCACACAGATGTGTTCTGTGAAAAGAAAAAAGCAAAAGATTTTACAGACAAAGTCAAAAACAAAATGAACAACATAAAGAACTTCCTAACTCTGACTCAAGAGATGTATCCAACATATCTGATAGGGACGTCAGTTTAACATCAATTCAAGGTGTTCAGATTCATGTCCATATTCAGCCCATGGGGGTGTAAAGAATTCAATCTATGAATCCATTCGGTTTACGTCTTTAAAAGGACCTTTGCCTGTCACCACCTCTCCTAAGTGGAGGGACATGGTCTATAATGATAAATTTCAGATTTGTAAACTATGGCCATGTGAGAAAAAATGGCGAGGGACTGGTAAGTCAAGTTCATTGTAATTGATCGACGATCGGTGATTGTGTCGTCCACCTCAGGTGTTGTCTCCCCAACATAAATCTTGGGGCAAGGGCAACATTAGGACATATAACATGGTCAGACCTGCATGTTAGATGAGTTAAGTATATATTTTTTCCTGTGGAGGTTAATATAAGTTGTCGCCTTTAAGCATTGTAGCTGCAATTTTCGCCAGCTCATGCATGGATATGAGCTGGTTAAGTGCAGATGCCAGATCTGGTCTCTTCGTAATGGCTCCGAAATCAACTTTTGACCAGATTATCTTCCGATTCCTGGTCTGTTGTAAGAAAAATAGTTGAGAGGTATTTGTAAACTCATTGATGTTGGTATGATAACCTGACAGTGCTGGCCAGTGTTTGCGTATTGGACCTGGCTTTCCAACAATGACTGTGGAGGTCCATGTCGTGGACCAACGGTATTCCTCTACCTTGCCCGATTAGACGGTTGAGCTAATAAAATTTGTTATCAAGTTTCGTCACCCTCTCCTTATGTTGGTGATCGTTGTTGGGGGTAACTCTAGGCAAGGAATTTTACGGACCTTTCCTTTAAGTCTCACTGACACCGTGCGGGGTCCATCCACAATCTGTCTGACCCTGATCATATGGCTTGAAGGGAAGGGGAGGGTCAACAGTTTTGTAGGATTGTGCACTGTCATACTGAGTAAATTGTTCGATCGGGGTATCTAGTGAACAGATCGGTAATAATCCTGTCTTAATACCTAATATAAACACTGGTAATCAAGAAATTGAATGTTAGATGATAGAAAAAGATTTGGTTAAATTAAATCCGGGTCACATATATGCAGAAGAAGTCAAAAAAACTCAAGAAACTGTCCAATGTTTCCGTCCAAACAGGAAGATATCATTTCCGATATACGCACCCAAAATTGAGCATATGGGCAAAGAATGGTGGACGATATATCGATGGTTTCTCTAGGTTGCCACAAAAATGTTGTGGTATATGGGGGGCCAGATTGGCCCCCATTTGCCGTCCACGAAGTTTGTAAAAAGAATCATCGCCAACAGAAAATGATTACAAGTCAGGATAATATCAAGTAAAATCTGAATAAAAAGTGTGACATCAGGGAAGAGGAGGGTCGTTCAGAGTCTTCTTGACCACTCCAATATTCCTTCATGGTTTGAGCTAGTATAAAGGGCTAGAGACATCGAGCGTAGCCAATAATCGCATCTGGAATGGCACAAATTAAGATTTTGTAATTTGATCAAAAAAGCCGAGTATCACGAACATACGGGTTTGCTCTGATTAGCAAGCGTCACAGAGTATCTAATCATGCTGTGGCTGCAGGAGGATAGTAGGAGTCTATCGGACACAATCGGCTACCGGGGGGGATCTTATAGGCTCTGATGGCTTTGCGGCAAACAATTATAGTCGGGGTGATGGGTAGCAGGAATCATAAACTTACTGCGTAAGCTTATCAATATATAATTCGCAATACGGCATGTGTTGACTGAGCAGTCTAGTCTCTTAGAAATCACGGGTTAGGGGATCATAGAAGGTTAATGATAGACCTCATTCCACGGAGGGGGGTTGTCGTTGAATTCACATAAATAGTTATCCCATCCATGACCACCAATTGCCACCCCCCTTATATGCGGGTTTCACAATTATTGTGTCATTGTGGAGAGTCAGTAAGAGCTAATCTTGGCGGTTTTAGGCAGATATTTACCTTGGTTAAACACGGGGGAGAGCCCCCCTGGGATTGTAGGGACAGATATATCCGGTTGACATGACTAAAAGTCTCCATCGCACATGGAAGTTACAAATGGCATAAGTTGCTCTTATTATAAACAAAGATTTTTCAACATAATTAGGTATTAATGACAACCATCTGCGTGATATGGAAGGTGCCTGATGTTGGGCAAAAAGATTTTGGTTGATTGACCTAAAGAAGCGAGCTAAAGTCCGCATCGAGTCTCAGCCAATATTCAACTTATTTGTGGGACCAAAAGAAGTCCTCTACTCAACCTCAAGTTGTATATCAGACAAAGGGTAAGAAGAAATATATTTACCAACCAAAATCTGTGCCAGAGTGTCATTTCTCGAGTGTTGCCGTTTCAATATTTTGGCTGCTTTTCTGTCATAGATGTTTCTACGGCGGCCTACGCCACGGCGGGTACACGTTCCTCCTCCTTTCAGGTGGACATCTCCCAACTCTAAAAAGACGAGGTATTTTGTGATGTGAGGGTTCTTGATTGTTAGATTGTGCGGTATTCTGTCTGGAACATTTTGGAAGTTATGCTAATTGTGTTATATTGCTGCTCTCCGCTTTGTCTCCCCCTAGCCGTTTCTCTTTTGCCCCCTTTGTCGTCTCCGCGTCTCTGTGCTCCTTATGTCTCTTGGTTTCTTCTGCTCTTGTTTAACTTTCCAGAAGACAGTGGCTGAGTATTTCTTTCTATGCTGTGACACTCGTCCTTTCATTAGTTTGTTGTACTTGCGTTCATCGCCTTATAATCTAATAGAGGTTGATGTATTTCTCTTTGAAGCGAAGTCATTTTCAGAAGGCGAGCGGTCAAATTGCATATTTGTTAGTACGTCCCCAAAGTATATGCCCCCAAATTCAAGTGTTGGGAAACCGGTTTGTCTCAAATGACGGAGTCTGACGGCATCTTGTATCATTTGTTACGGGAATCACCAGAGACGTGCTAAATGCAGATCAAAGTGATTGCCTCTGGATTGTTTCATAAAGTCTCTTAATATCACCTCTGTTGGAACGGCACCTCCACTTTGTCGCTTACACGGGACCCCGGAATCTGAGAGATAATCGGTCAAAAGTGATTTCGAGCATTAAGAAGAAGACAGTCTGGCATCTGGCAACTTAAACCAGGCTATCTCATATCCATGCATGGCTGCGAAATTGCCGCTAAGCTACATGCTAAGGGGACAATTTATTAATCCATCCCAGGAAAAAAAAGAAATAATACTTTAACCCATCATCTAATGCAGGTTGACTGTTGTATATGTCCCTACTGTGTTATTGCCCCAAGATTATGTTGGGGAGAGCAACAAACTGACTGTAGGAGTGAGACTACAGAGCAGATTCATACATCGTCGATCAATCCAATGAACTTGACCGTATCCGTTCCCTCGCCATTTTTCTCAAACATGGCCCTAGCTTACAAGATCTGAAATTTTATTAAGGAACATGTACCTCAATAGGAGAGGTGGGTGACAGGCAAAAGGTCCTTTTAAAGGAGTGAAACGAATGGTTCATAGATTGAAGTCTTTACACCCAAATGGGTCTGAATAAGGGCATGAATCTGACAGCACCTGAATTGATGTTTTAAACATGACGTCCCTATCAGCTATGTTGGATACATTGAGTCAGAAGTTAGGAAGTTCTTTATGTTGTCATTTATTGTTGTGACTTTGTCTGAGAAAAGAATGCTTTTTTCTTTTCACGAACACATCAATGGTGTGGCCACTGGCCAGTCAATCCAATAGTCAAAGTCTGCCGATATCCCACACCCGGATCTAGGAGAAGGAAATTTTATGTGCCTGTCCTCTTACTATATGTATTGTGCAACCCGGCTTCAAAGACGGAATTTACAGTTCCTGATATGCTTACGTTTTAGTTTAGGGCACACGGTTGCGGTTTGTATATACCAGAACATTGACATATTGTCTCGATAGGGTGTTCCACACCCTTTATACTAGATATACTAGTAATCTTGGAATAATGGTTTTCTAAAAAATTTCTATAATGGTTGTCTCCGACACTCTTACCGTAATTCTACTCCCGTACCGGCGTGGAGTCTCTTTTCCCTTTCCAATATGGCCGCTGACCGAACATATTGGATTCGCGCGAGACAGAATGGTCCGATGGGGGTGAATGTGGACGAGAAAGTGAAGAGAGTCCAGGCTGTGCTAGTAATAGTACAGCGACGGGATCCCGACGTCGCAGCGACACACACCAGGATCTTGCCTCCGCCACTTGAAGGTGATGTCATGGATTATCTTGGGAGATTGACACGAGTTAATCGGGTGGTATTAGTATATTCATTTCTGTTGCCGGATTGGGTTGCGTCTGTGGTTGCTTAGCAACCACTGTGGACATGCGCTTTTTCAATGTATACAAACAATAATGACGGTGTGATGGGTTGATTGCCTAGTGGCTATTAATAGTTTTTATATACTTATTATTAACACACTATTGTTCCTTTACTGTTTAACATAATCGGCTCACGATTATCACATTTTGATCTGTTTGTACATGTATACCCACTGATGATGTCACATCCTGCGGGGGATATAAACCCGCCTTGTAACACTGTTGCTATTACTTGAAAATGGCTACATTGAGATAGCTGAAACGTTGTAATCCCCACTGGTGAAATAAACACCCTTTGAACACGGAGTGCTGCTTCCCCATTTCTTCCTAAGTGGACATCTGAGATCCTTGAGCCGGACCTCTACAAGCCTGCACCCAATTTTTTGGATATAATCCGGAATCACAGTGCCGCTTCATCTCCCCTTTTTTCAGTACATCCATTGATGTAGAGTGCACTCATAGATTGCATATTGTAGCTGGTAATACTCACATGTAGCTTGCACAATAGACTTTTTATATTGGATATGGAAAGCAAACTATATTAGGGACTAACTTCATTTATGATACATGTTGAAATATACTATATTTTTGTGGATTGGCTAGTTGATACATTGTATGAAGTTTAGGTATCTATTGTTTTTATATATTTTATACCAGTGTTACCAATGGATCGTCACTGGGTACAGCAATGAGGGCCAGTGTGGTGACCACTGCTGATCCGCTGTTACATCAGCTGTATGAGCCTGTATAGTGATTTGAGGGAACATACTGCTCCATTACAGGAGATGCATATTCACACGGGAATTCGTCAAGTGAGGAAGAGCTGCGTGACCATAGTCAGGACTGAATTTATGTTCGGATCTAGGGGCAACTGAAACATACAACATCAGGACTGATAGAGAAACGTTAGAAATATATCTGTGATATCTGCATTTTTGTTAATGACATCAAATTATGGAATATGCTATTTAGTCATTATGAGTCTTTTTAAGCATTTTGCGTTTGTGGGAATAGCCCTTTAAGGTTTAATATTGCACATTTTTATCCATCTTGCAACAAGAAAAGTGCAAGATCTGTAGACCCGTGCAGAGTAGTGCATGAAAAAATAAACATGAATATACAGCAGTGGTGGTGAACCTATGGCACTGGTGCCAGAGGCGGCACTCGGAGCCCTCTCTTTGGGCACCTGGGCCATCACCCCAGAAAAAAGTTCACCAGACAGAACTCAGAGAATCTGCCTGCAGAATGATAGATGAGTTTGCCCTCCTCCTTTCAACTGCGTTGGTGTCCTTGGGAGGCTGAAGGATTGAAAGTTGTCAATGAACAAGGAGAAATACATTACTTCTTAAATTGCTACGCTGGCACTTTGCAATAAATAAGTGGCTTTTGGTTGAAGTTTGGGCACTGAGGCTCAAAAAGGTTCGCCATCACTGATATACAGTATAATACAATAAAAACTTTTGCCATACAATCGTAGTTAATTTATAAATCCAAAAGTGCATGAACATGTGTGATGCTACTTCTTGGTTAAGGACTGCCCCATTGTCTCCAGTCTTTAATTGATTAAAAACATGCAAATGAGATATTTGCTGTATATTAACATACCATGTGTGTGCTTCCTCCGGAGATGAAGTGTGTTGCTGGAAGTTAAGTGAGTACTACATTATGAACTCCGGTTTAGAGACGTAGAAAAAACTAACGCATGCCCACAATGGGGCTTATTTTCTAAGGGTCCCCTGGTCGCATTTCTGTTGGGTTATCCGATGCTTTTGGGGATCGTGCCGCAGGAACAGGGATTCAGAAGGGGATTGTGTCGCACACAATCGGATTTTGGTGCATCGGTGCCGGCTTTCATGCGACAGAAATCGTGGGGCGGGCCGTCGAACAATCTGACCAATTCGGACAGAGCACGGGATTTGACTTTAAAATTCCGTTGCAACCCATGCACTTACATGCACCGGGAAGAAGATGGTGAACTCCGGCAGACCTGTGTGGGGAGCGACACATGCAGGATATTGGGTGCACAATGTAAGTGAATCGCGGTACAGTGCATTATTGTCAGACACTCAGGATGGGGGAACGTGAAGGACCGGGTAAGTAAATGTGCCCCAATATGTCCAAGAGGACATGGTGGCCATATTGGAAAAGGGCATTTGTACTACAGACCACATAGACAATGATGAAAAGTGTGGGGGTGAGTGTAAGTGTTCTTATTCCTAACTAAGGGCTGTGTGCACACTATATAAGCCCAACAAAGGCTTGTGTGATCTATTTGGACTAGCAGAGTACCGAATGGCCGCTAATCAGCAGCCTCATGTGTTTACATTGGAAACTCCTGATTGTTGATACATGAAGAAAAAACTTTGGAACTACATATGTATTTGAAAATTGGAAACCTCTTACCACCGCAAGGGTATGAACCCTTGACTAACAGCAAAAAAGATTTGCGGCCATCATAGTATCATAGTATATAAGGCTGGAAAAAGAAAAAGTCCATCAAGTCCAACCTTTAAGAATTAAATAAATGTTTTATCCCCATAACCCGTGATATTTTTTCTCTCCAGAAAGGTATCCAGGCCTCTCTTGAACATGTACATAGAATCCGCCATAACAACCTCCTGCGGCAGAGAGTTCCATAGTCTCACTGCTCGTACAGTAAAGAACCTTTGTTACTTGTATATAATGTAACCACATTCCTCATAGTTTGGGGTCTACATGCCACAAAAAGTTCACCACTACAAAGAATACTATTAATCTTATCATCTGCCATAAGAACAGGTATTTTTTACTTCATCAGCTTTTAGTACAGGACAGTAGTCCCAAAGGGGAAAGCAGTGAGTCCCAGGAGCAAAGATCACTATGAGGCCAGCAGTCCTGGACCACAGTTCAGTCTGGAAAATATGGCTGTCAAGTGGTTCGTATTTTATGCCAAGGTATTTGCAAAGGTTTAGGAGCTAGATAGATAGATAAAAAAGGGGAGGGGACAATACCTATAAACCTTGCAATCAGATGGTATTTTGGATTTTGCACTTATACACGAAGCATCCTAAAGGTCTCAATAACTGTTCTCATACAATGTATTTGTGCTTGTGTGATTCCATCACAATATAATTGTACTATTCAGCTACGGTATGGTGGTGGTATATAGTCACAAATTGATCATATTATGTAGTCAAAATATGGTTGTAATATTTATTTAAAATGTGGTGTTATTTAGACTGTGGGGGTCATTTACTAAGGGCCCGATTTGCGGTTTCCCGACATGTTAGCCGAATATTTCCGATTTGCGCCGATTTTCCCTGTATTGTCCCAGGTTTTTGGCGCACGCGATCGGATTGTGGGGCATCGGTGCCGGCATGCATGCGACGGAAATCGGGGGGTGTGGCCAAACGAAAACCCGACGGATTAGGAAAAACTGCAGCATTTTTAAAAAAAAAGTGTCGCTGGACTCGCGCTTACCTTCACCAACGATGGCTTGGTGAACTCCAGTGCGTTCCAATGCTCTTCAGCGCAGCAGCGACACCTGGTGGACGTCGGGTGAACTGCCTTAGTGAATCCCGGCCGGACCCGAGTCCACCGCAGAGAACGCGCCGCTGGAACGCGAATGGACCGGGTAAGTAAATCTGCCCCTGTGTCTTGTAGTGTAACTTGAGTGTGAACTTATATCACTATGAGACATTCACATTTAGCAGTTGTGTCATTGAAATTGTGTCAACTGAAAAAATTGCAGCTACCGCAGAACCTCATCATACACACCACAGCTGCTACAGAGCCTCATAATACACACCTCGGCTGCTACAGAAGCTCATGATGTCCTTTTCAGCTGCTGTAAACCTTTTAATACAAACCTCAGCTTCTGCAGAACCTCATAATATATATCTGAGCTACTGCAGAACCTTGTATTCCACACCTAAGCTGCTTCAGTCCCTCTTTACATATATAAAAGGAATGTAATCATTGCGTTTTTGCATTTGCCCAACTACCATGAAAGTCTATTTGGTGACCCCGTCCACTTGTGTTGGCTCCCCTTCTGACAATTTGGACAACTCCCAAAACATGGGGAAACTTTTAGATTTTTTTCCAGGGCCACTTTAATTTCCCAGCTTGTCTGCTGTGTAGACTACAATCTCTTTGGTTCCAGACAGTTGGTTTCATCCTAATTTATGTCGTTTATAATTTACGGGACCCACAGTTCCAAATGTGTGTATTGTGCAATCTGTAGATGAACAAGATGATCCTGATTAGCTGGTTATTGAAACCTGCTTATTGATATTGTAAAAAGTCTTTTATGCATTATTATTGTTTGTGTATAACATTGCTCATGTCTTTTGCTTTTTATGTCACAATATTCTGACCTTGCCACTGGAGAGGAAGGTAGCAACCTTATGGAGAACTAATTTTGGCAAACATCTTGCTCCCCTCCCCCTAGAAATTGGATTCATTACAATCATTTCCAGAGACTAAGAAATATTTTCAGCTCATATACACAGCTGTACTGAGTCAGGAGAATAGCATTAGTGTGGTAATATTGGATTTAATCTTTCCTTGTTCAAAATATGATAGCACAACTGTCTCTCCTGGTTATACTGCAACTGGAAATGAAGACATTTTATCTTTCTATTTTCTAGAGTCTGTAAAAAATGAGTACTACAAGATCTATTTAATTTCGCGTTTTTCCATTTTAATAATATATTTAAACACTCTGCTTTCCACTCCCTGATAAATTTAAGTGTTTTATCACTCAGAAACCAATCAATTAATCAATCAATCAATCAGTCCTTTCTGATTCATTAATAACATTGTAGCGGAGGGATAAGGTACACAGTTAGATCATATTTTAGACCCATAATATTGTTGCTGTTAAACATTTGAGGTGCACAGGGGTCTAGAGCAAGTAACATCACATGTAAATACTGTATTCAGTTCTGTTAATCTAACTACAAAAAGAGACTGCAGTCATTTTCCTCTGCCCACTCCATGCATCTGGCGGTCCAGCCCTGCCTCCTATGTGCTGCAATCTAGAAGGTGTGTCACAAATTCAGTATCCAAAAGTACAATTAATTTTATTATTCAGCAAAACACATGTCTAACGAGAGAAATAAACATATAAAAACAATCAAAAATTGCAAGTACATCTACACAACCGGTTGTTGTATAGTAAGGTTAAACAACCACACACCTCTTATACTGATGATATGTATTCTCGTCTACCATTAGAAATTGTATAATCAAGTAGAAACAACATAATCTAACTGTTACAATTGATATATCTAAATCCTAGAGACCATTCCAAATTCATATACAGTGAAGAAGCCTTTATCAAACAATGAGTAAAGGTAATCAAATTTCTTTTGGAAGGTCCCTGTATACATTACAAACCAAGCGGAGTGGTAGGAATTGCATCAATAAACATCAATGTGTCGGTATGGGGGAGGTGATGGGTGGATAGGAGGTGGAGGGCTTCCCGTACATTCCGTCTCCTGCTGGAGACTTCCTTAAGGGTAAAAGTTACCCATACTGACCCGACCTCCCCTTAAATACTCCCCACTGCACTCACCAACAGGTCACGGCGATGTCATAATATTCTCGGGCTGAATACTGGAATTAACAAAGCGCCGGAAGTGGCAGCTCAAGTACAAAGGTAATATTGTTACCTAATAACCCAACAACAAATGTGTGCTAATCAGGGCAACATCAAAGAGAAATAATTTCAGGAGGAATAATAAGCACAGTAAATATGAAACAATCAGTGACTACAAGCGCAACCATAACTAAATATAACAAAGATTGGCAAACAAAAATGATTGTTTTTATTGAGAATATAAAAAAGAATCCAGCTGTAAGTAAGAAAAGTAAGTTTATAGTAATGAGCCCAATATAAATTTTTGGTATCTAAAATGCATGCATTTAGTCAACCCACATCATGTTGTAGGACAAAAATACAAATGAAGTGCACATAGCGAAAACGATGACGCAAATACAAAAATATACTGTTAGCTAACACCCAGTAAAAAAATACTAAAAAGAACAGCATAAAGTGGAGACAATGTCAAAACTAATGATCGTAAAAGCATATACAGGCAGTCCCCGGGTTACATACAAGATAGGTTCTGTAGGTTTGTTCTTAAGTTGAGTTTGTATGTAAGTCGGAACTGTATACTTTATAACTGTAACCCCAGGCAACATTTTTTTGGTCTCTGTGACAATTGGATTTTAAAAATGTTGGATTGTCATAAGAACCAGGATTAACAATAAGGCTTAATTGCAGGCACCATTGATAACTGTTAAAGCTCTTTATTGTAGCCTAGGACTAAAGTACAGTAAATTACCAAAATCCATAGATCCGTTTGTAACTAGGGGTCGTATGTAAGTCAGGTGTTCTTAAGTAGGGGACCGCCTGTATAGCTATCAGCAGGCATGAACGCCGCACATGTCTATAAAGAATCGCTGTAAAAAGTAATATTTATAAAGATAGATAAAGCTTGATGTTAAATAAAGTAATCTTTAGTGGGCATAGTATGAATTCATAAAATTTAATGTGTAAGTATTAAATTATCCCATAACAAATGTAGAGAAAGTAATAAGTATGTATATAAAGTACAACTGCTATCACCCATAGGTGTGATTCTGAGTCCACTAGATGATATGGAACTCTTTAATCAGAGGTACTGGGTCTAATTAGACACAATGCAGCTATAATCAGCACCACCAGTTACAGGTGGTGGTTTCCCCTAGTAACTGAGGCTCTTACAGGTGCCTCAGTTACAGGGGAATACGTGTAAAAGAAAAAAAAAACTGTGAAATGTCCCCCAGGGGTCTATTATAACCTCATGGGGGACATACAAAGGAAAAACCCACATACGCAAAAATATCAATGAATATTCATAAAAATACATTCACATTTCCCCATATAATAAAAAAAATCCCCTGCTACACTAGGCACCCCGCTTGCCCGGGACTATACATATTATGTATAAAAATGACCAAACAGAATTTACTGCATCGACTGAGATAAAACAACGATAGGTAGGTCTGTCTGTATTCGTTGCTAGACGCATTTCGGGGTGTCTAGCCCCTTTTTCAATAGCTTTTTCACAGCATCTAGCAACGAATACAGACAGACAGACCTATCATTGTTTTATCTCTGAGTACCGGTCGATGCGGTAAATCAAGTGAGAGACAATTATCTCAAAAGGAAGCCGGCTTCCATCACACCAGACACCAGCACTAGGACCTGGAGCAATTCAGCTGTGTGTTCCAGCACGCTCCACCACACATGCAGTCTATCAGAACGTGGAAATAGGAAGGAGAGCACGAGTACATAGCGTCCCAAGTTCGTAGTGGTAACGTAGCACAGTGGAGGCATCTTGGTAGCAAAAAAACGATGTAGGTAATATATAACCTATAAGGATATTACCCGACTGGAATAACCAAAAGTGACCTATGAGACAAATGCTAAGCTGTGTAAAACAATCTATTGGAGATAGCAAATATATTGTTTACCAACGATTGGAAGTACTGTAGTAACATGTCCCATATCCTGGTCTGGATCTAAGTTATTCAGTGACTATTTTTATTTTGTGCATGCACAGTTTTATCTATTTGGTTTTATTTGGTGACACCAACTGTTTATGTACTGTGATATCTAGTGTTCACTCACTGTGATATACAACACGAATAGCGGTGCTGGTTGCAACCAGGCACCCTGCCAAACGTACCATTTGATTGCAATATTATAAGAATACAAAGTAAGATCTCATATTACTTACCCAATACTATCTATAGTGATGTTCCACTGATATTATATTATATATATAACAATATGATTTTATGTTCAATTTTATGTTACATTTTATGGTTCATTTTATGATAATAATTGTCAGTGATGTGCTATTTTATGCAATAAACACATGTTGAGTAAAAACAGTATGTAGTGCATGGTGCACATTTTTAAATAATAAAATAAAGCTAAAAATGAAAAAAAAAATGTTTAAAACTTTTATTACATTTTTAACTTGCTCTATGTGTCCCATTTAAAGGTAGCACGGAAAAAAAAGTTATCGCCCTTAAAAATGCCCGGTCACTAGACACTTTTCAGGCCATGTCACTAAGGGGTAAAAGGAGTTCAATTGAATGCAGTCAGGAGTCTGGGTTGGCAATATTCCTTATCACCTGTTTTCATCATTCTTTTGAAGAAACATGTTGTACTTCTGACTGTTTTGTTTTGCAGAATAAAATGGCAACCAATAAAACTATCCAAAAAAGCATTTGTCTTGAAAAGAACCACAGACTAGCGATCTTTTTTGTTTCCAATACCTAATATTTTTATAATTTGTTGTAAGTAATGGTGTTTAGGCTTCAGCACATCCTTCACTTGCTGCATGTGGATCTGACAAGCTGTTTTGCATGACATGCATACATAGTCCCAGAGCTGCTGGCAGGACGGCCTGGGTACATAGTCCCAGAGCTGCTGGCATGATGGCCTGGATACAGAGTCCCTGTGCTGCTGGAGGGATGGCCTATGTACATAGTCCCCATGCTGCTGTCGTGATGGCCTGGATACAGAGTCCCAGAGCTGATGGCGGGATGGCATGGACACAGAGTCCCAGAGCTGATGGCAGGATGGCTGTGTGTGTATATGTGTTTATATGCTGTGTGTGTATATGCTCTGTGTATATGTGTGTATATGCTGTGCGTATGTGCTCTGTATGTGCTGTGTGTATGTGTGTGTATATGCTGTGTGTGTATATGTGTGTATATGCTGTGTGCATATGTGTTTATATGCTGTGTGTAAGTGTGTGTATATGCTCTGTGTATATGTGTGTATATGCTGTATGTATGTGTGTATATACGGCATGTATATGCAGTCTGTGTGTAAACGCTGTATATAATGTGTGTTTGTGTATATGCTGTATATACTGCATGTGTGGTTATTTGCTTTATGTATATGCATATGGTGTATGTGTGTATCTGCTGTATGTACTGTATGTATGTTTGTGTATACTGTATATAGGTTCAGTATGTGTGTGTATATGGTGTTTTTATACTGCATGTATGTGTATACACAGTTGGTGTATACCATATGTAAAATAATATGATGTATGCTATATGTATGTATATAAACACTGTGGGGGTCATTTACTAAGGGCCCGATTCGCGTTTTCCCGACGTGTTACCCGAATATTTCCGATTTGCGCCGATTGTACCTGAATTGCCCCGGGTTTTTGGCGCACGCGATCGGATTGTGGCGCATCGGCGCCGGCATGCGTGCGACGGAAATCGGGGGGCGTGGCCGAACGAAAACCCGACGGATTTGGAAAAACCGCCGCATTTAAAAAAAAATTTGTGTCGCGAAAATTTCACTCACCTTCATCCTGGATAGGCCGGTGTATTTCGAGGCATTCCACCGGACTTCAGCGCAGCAGCGCCACCTGGTGGACGTCGGAGGAACTGCTTTGATGAATCCCGTCCGGACCCGAATCCAGCGCAGAGAACGCGCCGCTGGATCGCGAACGGACCGGGTAAGTAAATCTGCCCCTATATATGCAACTTTGATGCATATATACTGTAGGTATAGACAGTAGGAGTTTGTATATACTGTATGTATTAGTGTATAAATGTTTATATGAGTACCTAAATGTGTGTATGAGTATATAGGTATACGTATGTATGTGTGTACGAGTGTATAAAAGTGAGTGTAGAATGTTATGTGTATGTATTTAAGTGTATAAATGTGTTTGATTGTATAAACGTGTGTATATTTATGAATTTTTTTTAAGGGGGAGGGGGGCCCCATGCAAAAATCTGCTATGGGGCCCTGCCTCTCCTAGTTACGCCACTGTACACATAGTACTATATATAACACTACACATAATACATAACACTACACATAGTATATAACACATAGTACTTAACACTACACATTGTACATAACACTACACATAGTACTGTATATAACACTACACATAGTACATAACACTACACATAGTACATAACACTACACATAGTAAATAACACTACACATAGTACATAACACTACACATAGTACACAACACTACACATAGTACACAACACTACACATAGTACATAATACTACACATAGTACACAACACTACACATAGTACACAACACTACACATAGTACACAACACTACACATAGTACATAATACTACACATAGTACTGTATATAACAATACACATAGTACTGTATATAACACTACACATAGTACTGTATATAATACTACACATAGTACTGTATATAACACTACACATAGTATATAACACTACACATAGTATATAACACTACACATAGTACACAACACTACACATAGTACATAATACTACACATAGTACTGTATATAACACTACACATAGTACTGTATATAACACTACACATAGTACTGTATATAACACTACACATAGTATATAACACTACTCATAGTATATAACACTACACATAGTATATAACACATAGTACATGGCGTGGGTGATATAGCACTTACTGTAGTTGTTGGTCGTGTTGCAGTTCTCCTCGTTACTGCGCTGAACGTTCAGTCTTATTTCTTTGTCAACAAAGTCTGACACATAAGAATCCGCGCTGCAGCGGAAGCCAAGATCTCAGACCTGTGGAATGGACTGATCTTTCTTTCCCTGGAGAAGGTAAGAGGTTTTATTTTAGAAATGAATGAGTCATATTAATGTCTAATCATCTCGGTTCTGGACCCTTCTCTCCCCACATCACTACAGCCCAATCTCACTACGAGAACATAATCCACTAAATGTATCACCGGCATCCGAAATAACAAGTTACTGTCACATTATTCTCATCCTAAGTCACAATACATTGAGAAGGAAATTGTAGAGGACAACTAGTAATAGTCCAAAGGTCCAACTAGTAATGCTCCAAAGGTCCAACTAGTAATACTCCAAAGGTCCAACTAGTAATACTCCAAAGGTCCAACTAGTAATACTCCAAAGGTCCAACTAGTGATACTCCAAAGGTCCAACTAGTAATACTCCAAAGGTCCAACTAGTAACACTCCAAAGGTCCAACTAGTAATACTCCAAAGGTCCAACTAGTAATACCCCAAAGGTCAAACTAGTAATACTCCAAAGGTCTAACTAGTAATACTCCAAAAGTCCAACCAGTAATACTCCAAAGGTCCAACCAGTAATACTCCAAAGGTCCAACCAGTAATGCTCCAAAGGTCCAACTAGTAATACTCCAAAGGTCCAACTAGTAATACTCCAAAGGTCCAACTAGTAATACTCCAACTAGTCCAACTAGTAATACTCCAAAAGTCCAACTAGTAATACTCCAAAGGTCCAACTAGTAATACTTCAAAGGTCCAACTAGTAATACTCCAACTAGTCCAACTAGTAATACTCCAAAGGTCCAACTAGTCATACTCCAAAGGTCCAACTAGTAATACTTCAAAGGTCCAACTAGTCATACTCCAAAGTTCCAACTAGTAATACTCCAAAGGTCCAACTAGTCATACTCCAAAGGTCCAACTAGTAATACTCCAAAGGTCCAACTAGTAATACTCCAAGTTACCCGAATATTTCTGATTTGCGCCGATTGTACCTGAATTGCCCCGGGATTTTGGCGCACGCAATCGGATTGTGGCGCATCGGCGCTGGCATGCGCGCAACGGAAATCGGGGGGCGTGGCCGAACGAAAACCCGACGTATTTGGAAAAACCGCCGCATTTAAAAAACGAAAAAGTGTTGCTTGGGAAGCACTTACCTTCACCTGGTCCGAGGTGGTGCATTCCGGCACGTTGAGATGATTTTCAGCGCAGCAGCGCCACCTGGTGGACGGCGGAGGAACTACCTTCATAGATCCCGGCGGGACCCGAATCCTGTGCAGATGGCATGGACACAGAGCCTCAGAGCTGCTGGTGGGATGGCATGGATACAGAGTCCCAGAGCTGCCTGTTGAATGGCCTGGATACAGAGTCTCAAAGCTGCTGGTGGCATGGCATGCATATAGAGTCCCAGAGCTGCTGGCAGGATGGCTTGGGTACATAGTCCCAGAGCTGATGGCATGATGGCATGGACACAGAGCCTCAGAGCTCCTGGTGGGATGGCATGGATACAGAGTCCCAGAGCTGCTGGAGGGATGGCATGGGTACATAGTATGTCAGTCTTCTGGGACTATTACCATGCCATCCCTCTAGCAGCTCTGGGACTCTGTATCCATGCCATCTGCATCAGCTCGGGACTCTGTGTCATCTCATCCCGCCATCACTCTGGGACTCTGTATCCAGGCCATCACGACCAACCATGGGGACTATGTACAAGGCCATCCCTCCAGCACAGGGACTCTGTATCCAGGCCATCATGCCAGCAGCTCTGGGACTATGTACCCAGGCCGTCCTGCCAGCAGCTCTGGGACTATGTATGCATGTCATGCAAAACAGCTTGTCAGATCCACATGCAGCAAGTGGATTGGAAGGATGTGCTGAAGCCTAAACACCATTACTTACAACAAATTATAAAAATATTAGGTATTGGAAACAAAAAGATCACTAGTCTGTGTTCTTTTCAAGACAAATGCTTTTTTGGATAGTTTAATTGGTTGCCATTTATTCTGCAAAACAAAACAGTCAGAAGTACAACATGTTTCTTCAAAAGAGATGATGAAAACAGGTGTAAGGAATATTGCCAACCCAGACTCCTACTGCTTTCAATTAACACTCCTTTACCCCTTAGTGACATGGCCTGAAAAGTGTCTAGTGACCGGGCATTTTTAAGGGCTATAACTTTTTTCCGGCTACCTAATGGGACAGAGCAGAAAAGAGAAAAGTAAAAAAATGACAAAAAAAAGCCCATGCACGACAAACTGACAATACAGAAAAAGCACACACACAAATATCAAAAAGAACCATGAAAATGTAACATAAAAACAACAAATAATGAAGAATAAAATGAGGAACACACGATACATAAATGGGAAAAAGAGCACTACAAATGCAACAATGGACGTGGCAGGGTGCCTGGTGCAACCAGCACCGCATTCGTGTTGTATATCACAGTGAGTGAACACTAGATATCACAGTACATAAACAGTTTGTGTCACCAAATAAAACCAAATAGATAAAACTTGCATGCACAAAATAAAATAGTCACTGAATAACTAGATCCAGACCAGGATATGGGACATGTTACTACAGTACTTCCAATCGTGGTAAACAATGGGCAGATTTACTTACCCGGCCCATTCGCGATCCAGCGGCGCGTTCTCTGCTCGTTATTCGGGTCCGGCGGGATTTATGAAGGGAGTTCTTCCGCCGTCCCCCAGGTGGCGCTGCTGCGCTGAAAGTCATCTCACGCGCCGGAATGCACCACCTCGGACCAGGTGAAGGTAAGCGACACTTTTCGGTTTTTAAATGCGGCGGTTTTTCCAATACGTCGGGTTTTCGTTCGGCCACGCCCCCCGATTTCTCGCACGCATGCCGGCGCCGATGCCCACAATCCGATCGCGTGCGCACAATCCCGGGGCAATTCAGGTACAATCGGCGCAAATCGGAAATATTCGAGTAACACGTCGGGAAAACGCGAATCGGGCCCTTAGTAAATGACCCCCAATATATTGCTACTCCAATAGATGTTTTACACACGCTTAGCATTTGTCTCATAGGTCACTTTTGGTTATTCCAGTCGGGTTATATCCTTATAGGTTATATATTACCTACATCGTTTTTTTGCTACCAAGATGCCTCCACTGTGCTACGTTACCACTACGAACTTGGGACCTATGTACTCGTGCTCTCCTTCCTATTTCCACGTTCTGATAGACTGCATGTGTGGTGGAGCGTGCTGGAACACACAGCTGAATTGCTCCAGTCCTAGTGCTGGTGTCTGGTGTGATGGAAGCCGCGTTCCTTTTGAGATAATGTCTCTCACTTGATTTACGCATCGACCGGTACTGGAGATAAAACAATGATAAGTAGGTCTGTCTGTATCTTTGCTAGATGCTGTGAAAAAAGCTATTGAAAAAGGGCTAGACACCCCGAAATGCGTCTAGCAACGAATACAGACGACCTACCTATCGTTGTTTTATCTCAGTCGATGCAGTAAATTCTGTTTGGTCATTTTTATACATAATATGTATAGTCACGGGCAAGCGTGTGGCCTAGGTAGCAGGGGTTTTTTTTATTATATGGGGAAATGTGAATGTATTTTTATGAATATTCATTGATATTTTTCGTATGTGGGTTTTTCCTTTGTATGTCCCCCCATGAGGTTATAATAGACCCCTGGGGGACATTTCACAGTTTTTTTTTCTTTACATTTTTTTTTTTTCTACGTATTCCCCTGTACCTGAGGCACCTGTAAGAGCCTCAGTTACTAGAGGAAACCACACCTGTAACGGTGGTGCTGATTATAGCTGCATTTGTCTAATTAGACCCAGTACCTCTGATTAAAGAGTTCCATATCATCTAGTGGACTCAGAATCCACACCTATGGGTGATAGCAGTTGTACTTTATATAACATACTTATTACTTTCTCTACATTTGTTATGGGATAATTTAATACTTCACATTAAATTTTATGAATTCATACTATGCCCACTAAAGATTACTTTATTTAACATCAAGCTTTATCTATCTTTATAAATATTACTTTTACAGCGATTCTTTATAGACATGTGCGGCGTTCATGCTGCTGATAGCTATACAGGCGGTCCCCTACTTAAGAACACCTGACTTACATACGACCCCTAGTTACAAACGGACCTATGGATTTTGGTAATTTACTGTACTTTGTCCTAGGCTACAATAAAGAGCTTAACAGTTATCAATGGTGCCTGCAATTAAGCCTTATTGTTAATCCTGGTTCTTATGACAATCCAACATTTTTAAAATCCAATTGTCACAGAGACCAAAAAAATGTTGCCGGGGTTACAGTTATAAAGTATACAGTTCCGACTTACATACAAACTCAACTTAAGAACAAACCTACAGAACCTATCTTGTATGTAACCCGGGGACTGCCTGTATATGCTTTTACGATCATTAGTTTTGACATTGTCTCCACTTTATGCTGTTCTTTTTAGTATTTTTTTACTGGGTGTTAGCTAACAGTATATTTTTTGTATTTGCGTCATCTTTTCGCTAGTGCACTTCATTTGTATTTTTGTCCTACAACATGATGTGGGTTGACTAAATGCATGCATTTTAGATACCAAAAATTTATATTGGGCTCATTACTATAAACTTACTTTTCTTACTTACACGCTGGATTCTTTTTTATATTCTCAATAAAAACAATCATTTTTGTTTGCCAATCTTTGTTATATTTAGTTATGTTGCGCTTGTAGTCAACTGATGTTTCATATTTACTGTGCTTTTTTCCTCCTGAAATTATTTCTCTTTGATGTTGCCCTGATTAGCACACATTTGTTGTTGGGTTATTAGGTAACATATTACCTTTGTACTTGAGTGCCACTTCCGGCGCTTTGTTAATTCCAGTATTCAGCCCGAGAATATTTGACATCGCCTTGACCTGTTGTGAGTGCAGTGGGGAGTATTTAAGGGAGGTCGGGTCAGTATGGGTAACTTTACCCTTAAGGAGTCTCCAGCAGGAGACGGAATGTACGGAAGCCCTCCACCTCCTATCCACCCATCACCTCCCCCATACCGACACATTGATGTTTATTGATGCAATTCCTACCACCATCCGCTTGGTTTGTAATGTATACAGGGACCTTCCAAAAGAAATTTGATTACCTTTACTCATTTGTTGATAAAGGCTTCTTCACTGTATATGAATTTGGAATGGTCTCTAGGATTTAGATATATCAATTGTAACAGTTGATTATGTTGTTTCTACTTGATTATACATTTCTAATGGTAGACGAGAATACATATCATCATCAGTATAAGAGGTGTGTGTGTTGTTTAACCTTACTATACAACAACCGGTTGTGTAGATGTACTTGCAATTTTTGATTGTTTTATATATGTTTATTTCTCTCGTTAGACATGTGTTTGCTGAATAATAAAATTAATTGTACTTTGGATACTGAATTTGTGACACACCTTCTAGATTGCAGCACATAGGAGGCAGGGCTGGACCGCCAGATGCATGGAGTGGGCAGAGGAAAATGACTGCAGTCTCTTTTTGTAGTTAGATTAACAGAACTGAATACAGTATTTACATGTGATGTTACTTGCTCTAGACCCTGTGCACCTCAAAGTTAACACAACAATATTATGGGTCTAAATATGATCTAACTGTGTACTTATCCCTCCGCTACAATGTTATTAATGAATCAAAAGGACTGATTGATTGATTGATTATTGATTGGTTTCTTGCTTTGAGTGATAAAACACTTAAATTTATCAGGGAGTGGAAAGCAGAGTGTTTAAATATATTATTAAATGGAAAAACGCGAAATTAAATAGATCTTGTAGTACTCATTTTTTACAGACTCTAGAAAATAGAAAGATAAAATGTCTTCATTTCCGTTGCAGTATAACAGGAGAGACAGTTGGCTATCATATTTTGAACAAGGAAAGAGTAAATCAATATTACCACACTAATGCTATTCTCCTGACTCATACAGCTGTGTATATGAGCTGAAATATTTCTTAGTCTCTGGAAATGATTGTAATGAATCCAATTTCTAGGGGGAGGGGGAGCAAGATGTTGCCCAAAATTAGTTCTCATAAGGTTGCTACCTTCCTCTCCAGTGGCAAGGTCAGAATATTGTGACATAAAAAGCAAAAGACATGAGCAATGTTATACACAAACATAATAATGCAATAAAGACTTTTTACATATCAATAAGCAGGTTTCAATAAACCAGCTAATCAGGATCATCTTGTTCATCTACAGATTGCACAATCACACATTTGGGATCTGTGGGGTTCCCGTAAATTATAAACGACATAAATTAGGATGAAAACCACTGTCTGGAACCAAGAGATTGTAGTCTACACAGCAGCAAGCTGGGAAATTAAAGTGGCCCTGGAAAAAATCTAAAAGTTTCCCCATGTTTTGGAGTTGTCCAAATTGTCAGAAGGGGAGCCAACACAAGTGGACGGGGTCACCAAATAGACTTTCATGGTAGTTGGGCAATGCAAAAACGCAATGATTACATTCCTTTTATATTAAAGAGGGACTGAAGCAGCTTAGGTGTGAATACAAGGTTCTGCAGTAGCTCAGATATATATTTATGAGGTTCTGCAGAAGCTGAGTGTTGTATTAAAAGGTTTTTACAGCAGCTGAAAAGGACATCATGAGCTTCTGTAGCAGCCGAGGTGTGTATTATGAGGCTCTGTACAGCTGTGGTGTGTATGATGAGGTTCTGCGGTAGCTGCAATTTTTTCAGTTGACACAATTTCAATGACACAACTGCTAAATGTGAATGTTCATATGATATAAGTCACACTCAAGTTACACTAAGACAGGGCGATTTACTTACCCGGTCCATTCGCGTTCCAGCGGCGCGTCTCTTGCGGGTGGACTCGGGTCCGGCCGGGATTCACTAAGGCAGTTCACCCGACGTCCACCAGGTGTCCTGCTGGCGCTGAAGAGATTGGAACGCACTGGAGTTCACCAAGCCATCGTTGGTGAAGGTAAGCGCGAGTCCAGCGACACTTTTTTTTTAAAAATGCTGCAGTTTTCCTAATCCGTCGGGTTTCGTTTGGCCACACCCCCCCCGATTTCCGTCGCCATGCATGCCGGCAACCGATGCCCCACAATCCGATCGCGTGCGCAAAAACCGGACCAATACAGGGAAAATCGGCGCAAATCGGAAATATTCGGCTAACATGTCGGGAAAACCGCAAATCGGGCCCTTAGTAAATGACCCCCACAGTCTAAATAACACCACATTTTAAATAAATATTACAACCATATTTTGACTACATAATATATCAATTTGTGACTATATACACACCACCATACCTAGCTGAATAGTACATTATATTGTGATGGAATCACACAAGCACAAATACATTGTATGAGAACAGTTATTGAGACCTTTAGGATGCTTCGTGTATAAGTGCAAAACTCCAAATACCATCTATGCAAGGTTTATAGGTATGTCCCCTCCCCTTTTTATCTATCTATCTAGCTCCTAAACCTTGCAAATACTTGGCATAAAATACGAACCATTGACAGCCATATTTTCCAGACTGAACTGTGGTCCAGGACTGTCTGGCCTCATAGTGATCTTGCTCCTGGGACTCACTGCTTGTCCCCTTTGGGACTACTGTCCTTACTAAAAGCTGATGAAGTAAAAAATAACCTGTTCTTATGGCAGATGATAAGATTATAGTATTCTTTGTAGTGGTGAACTTTTTGTGGCATGTAGACCCCAAACTATGAGGAATGTGGTTACATTATAACAAGTAACAAAGGTTCTTTACTGTACGAGCAGTGAGACTATGGAACTCTCTGCCGCAGGAGTTGTTATGGCGGATTCTATGTACATGTTCAAGAGAGGCTGGATACCTTTTGGAGAAAAAAATATCACGGGTTATGGGGATAAAACATTTTTTAATTCTTAAAGGTTGGACTTGATGGACTTTTTCTTTTCCAGCCTTATATACTATGATACTATGATGGCCGCAAATCTTTTTTGCTGTTAGTCAAGGGTTCACCCTTGCGGTGGTAAGAGGTTCCAATTTTCAAATACATATGTAGTTCCAAAGTTTTTTCTTCATGTATCAACAATCAGGAGTTTCCAATGTAAACCATGAGGGCTGATAGCGGCCATTCGGTACTCTGCTAGTCCAAATAGATCACCACAAGCCTTTGTTGGGCTTATATAGTGTGCACACAGCCCTTAGTTAGGAATAAGAACACTTACACTCACCCCACACTTTTCATCATTGTCTATGTGGTCTGTAGTACAAATGCCCTTTTCCAATATGGCCACCATGTCCTCTTGGACATATTGGGGCACATTTACTTACCCGGTCCTTCACGTTCCCCATCCTGAGTTGTCTGACAATAATGCACTGTACCGCGATTCACTTACATTGTGCACACCAATATCCTGCATGTGTCGCTCCCCACACAGGTCTGCCGAGTTCACCATCTTCTTCCCGGTGCATGTAAGTGCATGGGTTGCAACGGAATTTTAAGTCAAATCCCGTGCTCTGTCCGAATGGTCAGATTGTTCGACGGCCCGCCCCACGATTTCTGTCGCATGAAAGCCGGCACCGATGCACCAAAAATCCGATTGTGGCGACACAATCCCCTTCTGAATCCCTGTTCCTGCGGCACGATCCCCAAAAAGCATCGGATAACCCAACAGAAATGCGACCAGGGACCCTTAGAAAATAGCCCCATTGTGGGCATGCGTTAGTTTTTTCTACGTCTCAAACCGGAGTTCATAATGTGTAGTACTCACTTAACTTCCAGCAAACACACTTCATCTCCGGAGGAAGCACACACTGGTATGTTAATATACAGCAAATATCTCATTTGCATGTTTTTAATCATTAAAGACTGGAGACAATGGGGCAGTCCTTAACCAAGAAGTAGCATCACACATGTTCATGCACTTTGATTTATAAATTAACTACGATTGTATGGCAAAAGTTTTTTTATTGTTATACTGTATATCAGTTGATGGCGAAACCTTTTCGCTCATGCCCAAACTTAACCAAAAACACTTATTTATTGCAAAGTGCCAGCGTAGCAATTTAAGAAGTAATGTATTTCTCCTTGTTCATTGACAACTTTCATCCTTCAGCCTCCCCAAGGACACCAACGCAGTTGAAAGGAGGAGGGCAAACTCATCTATCATTCTGCAGGCAGATTCTCTGAGTTCTGTCTGGTGAACTTTTTTCTGGGTGATGGCCCAGGTGCCCAAAGAGAGAGGGCTCCGAGTGCCGCCTCTGGCACCGTGCCATAGGTTCACCACCACTGCTGTATATTCATGTTTATTTTTTCATGCACTACTCTGCACGTCTACAGATCTTGCACTTTTCTTGTTGCAAGATGGATAAAAATGTGCAATATTAAACCTTAAAGGGCTATTCCCACAAACGCAAAATGCTTAAAAAGACTCATAATGACTAATAGCATATTCCATAATTGATGTCATAACAAAAATGCAGATTATCACAGATATATTTCTAACGTTTCTCTATCAGTCCTGATGTTGTATGTTTCAGTTGCCCCTAGATCCGAACATAAATTCAGTCCTGACTATGGTCACGCAGCTCTTCCTCACTTGACGAATTCCCGTGTGAATATGCATCTCCTGTAATGGAGCAGTATGTTCCCTCAAATCACTATACAGGCTCATACAGCTGATTAAACAGCGGATCAGCAGTGGTCACCACACTGGCCACTCATTGCTGTGACCAGTGACGATCCATTGGTAAACACTGGTATAAAATATATAAAAACAATAGATACCTAAACTTCATACAAGTTCAACTAGCAATCCACAAAAATATAGTATATTTCACATGTATCATAAATGAAGTTAGTCCCTAATATAGTTTGCTTTCCATATCCATATAAAAAGTCTATTGTCAAGCTACAATGTGAGTATTACCACTACAATATGCAATCTATGAGTGCACTACATCAATTGGATTGTACTGAAAAAAGGGGGAGATGAAGCGGCACTGTGATTCCGGAATTATATCCAAAAAATTGGTGGGCAGCTTTGTAGAGTCCGGCTCAAGGATCTCAGATGTCCACTTAGGAAGAAATGGGGAAGCAGCACTCCGTGTTCAAAGGGTGTTTATTTCACCAGTGGGGATACAACGTTTCAGCTATCTCAATGTAGCCATCTTTCAAGTAATAGCAACAGTGTTACAAGGCGGGTTTATATCCCCGCAGGATTGTGACATCATCAGTGGGTATACTGTACAAACAGATCAAAGTGATAATCGTGAAGCCGATTATGTTAAACAGTAAGAACAAAGTGTGTTAATAATAAGTTATAAAAAACTATTAATAGCCACTAGGCAATCAACCATCACACGTCATTTTGTTTGTATACATTGAAAAAGCGCATGCCACAGTGGTTGCTAAGCAACCACAGACGCAACCCAATCCGCAACAGAAATGAATATACTAATACCACCCGATTACTCGTGTCAATCTCCCAAGATAATCCATGACATCACTTCAAGTGGCGGAGGCAAGATCCTGGTGTGTGTTCGCTGCGACGTCGGGATTCCCGTCGTGTACTATACTAGCAGCCTGATCTCTCAGTGCCTTCGCGTCCACATTCACCCAGAGACATTCTGCTCTCGCGAGATCCACATATGTCGGTCAGCGGCCATATTGGAATAGGGAAAAAGAGACTCCAAGCCGGTACGGGAGTAGAAGTTACGGTAAGGTGCGGAACACACATATAGATAGACATTATGTCAATATACTAGTATACTAGTATAGGGTGTGGAACACCCATCATAGAGACAATAATTCAATGTTACTGGTATACCGCACGTGTGCCCTAAAACGTAAGCATAATCAGGGTAAATTTTGAAGCCTAGTTGCACAAACATATAGTAAGAGGACATGGCACATAAAATTTCTTCATCCTAGATGACGGGTGTGGGGATATCGGCAGACAGTTGACATATTGGATTGGCGTCCAGTGCCACACAATTGTGTTCTGTGAAAAGAAAAAAGCAATATTTTACAGACAAAGTCAAAACAAAATGAACAACATAAAGAACTTCCTAACTCTGAACCAGAATGTATCCAACATATCTGATAGGGACGTCAGTTTAACATCAATTCAAGGTGTTTCAGATTCATGTCCATATTCAGCCCATGGGGTGTAAAGAATTCAATCTATGAATCCATTCGGTTTCACGTCTTAAAGGACCTTTGCCTGTCACCACCTCTCCTAAGTGGAGGGACATGGTCTATAATGATAAATTCAGATCTTGTAATCTATGGCCATGTGAGAAAAATGGCGAGGGACTGGTAAGTCAAGTTTTCATGTATTGATCGACGATCGGTTGATTGTGTATCTCCACTCTACATCAGTTGTTGTCTCCCCAACATAACAATCTTGGGGCAAGGAACACATTAGGACATATACAACTGGTCAGACTGCATGTTAGATGATGTTTAAGTATATATTTTTTCCGGTGGATGGATTAATAAAGTTGTTCGCCTTTAAGCATGTAGCTTCAATTTTCGCCAGCTCATGCATGGATATGAGCCTGGTTTAATGGCAGATGCCAGATCTGGTCTCTTCTTAATGCTCCGAAATCACTTTGACCAATTATCTCTCAGATTCCTGGTCTGTGTAAGAAAATAGTGGAGGTTCCGTCCAAAGTTTTATTAGATGACGTGTATGAAACAGAATCCAGGAGGTGAACTCACTTTGAATTTATTATGCAGCAGTTCTCGAGTGATATTTACCGTAACACAAATGATACCAAGAGCTAGGACCGCTTGAGACCAAACCGTTTCCAACACAACTGAATTTTGTCACTATATTTGAGGGACTACTAACAATATGCATTTGACGTAATCCCTTCGGATGATATGACGTTTCTTCAAGAGAATACACAGTCAACCTCTATTACGATTACGCTATGAGAGCCAATTGACAAACCACTATTGGAACAGACGAGTCAACGGCATAAAGAGAAATCTCACAATATCTTGAAAATTAAACAAGAGCAAGAGAAACCAGAGAACAAATGGCAACCGAGGCTCTGATGACTAAAATGGGCAAATATTACAACTAGGCATTGGATGAAACGCGGAGTCGAGGACAACACAATTACAGAATTCCAAGAGGGTTTCCAGAAGAATCCGCACCAATCTAATAAATCAACATTCAAATACACAAAATACCATGTCTTTAGAAGTCGGAGTGTCGCCTGAAGCGGAGGAGGAGACTACCGCCGTGGCGGTAGGCGCCGAGAAAGCAGTCTTGACCGAAGCGCCAAATATTGGAAAACGGCACACGATAAAATGACACCTCCTGCAACAGATTTGTTGGTAAATATTTCTTCTTACCCTTTGTCTGATATACAACCTTGAACTTTTGAGTAGAGGACTTTCCTTTGTCCCACAAATGAGTTGATTGGCTGAGACTCGAAGCGGACTTAGTCGATCTTTAGGTCAATCAAACTCAAACTATGGTTTGCCCAACTCAGGCACTTCCATATCACAGATGTTGTCATTTATACCTAATAATGTTTGAACAGATCTTGGTTAATTTATAGAGCAACCTTTATGCCATTTGTAACTTCCATTTGCGATGAGACTGTTAATGTCCTGGTCAAACAGGAATCTATCTCCCTAACAATCCCATGGGGCTTCCCCCAGGTTTACCAAGGTAGCGAAATAATCTTCCTAAAAAACCGCCAGAGTCGCTCTTACTGAAACTCCTCCACTTACAAATACATTGTGAAACCCGCAGATAAGGGGGTGCAATGTGTCATGGAAATAGGGATAATATTTAGTGAGATTCAACCGACAAACTCAGTGAGAACGATGTCTATCATAAACTTTCTATGAACCCCCTACCGTGGATTTCTAAGAGACTTATACTGCTATTCGACACTGCCGTATTGCAATGATATAATTGATAGGCTACTCATCAATTTTTGATTCCTGCTACCCAAGTCACCCCGGTAGCTATATTGTTTGCCCAAAATACATAAAGCCTAGTATCCCCCGGGTAGGCCGATTGTGTCCGTTTCGACTCACTACTTCTCCTGGCAGCCACAATTCATTGATAAGATAACTCTGTGACTCTGGCTAGATCAGCAAATCCGATGTTCGTGATCCGTCTGTATTTTTTGATCAAATCTACAAGATGTAATTGGCTTCCAGATGGCGATATTGGCTAACGCTCGATGTCTTAGCCTTTATTATACTAGCATCATCATAACCATGAAAGAGGGATTATTGAGTTTCAAGAAGACTCGACGACCACTCCTCATCTCCTGATATGTCAAACTTTTATTAGCAGATTTTACTTGATATTATCCTGACTTGTAATCATTTTATTTTTGGCGATGATTTCTTTTTACAACTTCGTGGACGGCAATGGGCCAATATGGCCCCCACATACCAACATTTTTATGGCAACCTAGAAGAAACATCGATTATACGTCCGCATTCTTTTGCCCATGTGCTCAGAGGTGGCGGTATATCGATGATATCTCCTGATTTGGGACGGAACATTGAACAGTTTCTTGAGTTTTTTTGACTTCTTGAATACTATGGACCCGATATAAAGTTACCAAATCTTTTTTCTACATCTAACTAACATTCAATTTCTTGATACCAGTGTGTATTTAAGGACGAGAGATATGACTCGATCTTGTTCACTAAGAGTACCGATCGAACAATTACTCGGTATGCAGTGCACATCCTAAAAAGACTGTTGACTCCCTTCCCTTCAGCCAGATGATCAGGGGTTCAGAACGTTGTGGATGACCCCGAACAGGTTGAAGTGATACTTAATGAAATGTCCGATAAATTCCTGCTAATGTTACCAAACAACTGACACCAGACATAGGAAGGTTTAGAAACTTGATACAAAGCTTTATTATCTCAGACATTAGAGATCGAGCAAGGGTAGAGAGAATCCCGTGGTCACGACATTTGGACCTCACAGTCAGTTTGTAGCCAGGTCAAGACGCAAACACTGGCCAGCACTTTCAGGTTATCATAGCAACATCAATGAGTTTACCAAATACCTCCACTATTTTCCTTACAACATACCAGATCTAGAGATAATCTGGTCAAACGTGATGTTCTGAGCCATTTTTTTTTATGGCATGGACACAGAGCCTCAGAGCTGCTGGTGGGATGGCATGGATACAGAGTCCCAGAGCTGCCTGTTGAATGGCCTGGATACAGAGTCTCAAAGCTGCTGGTGGCATGGCATGCATACAGAGTCCCAGAGCTGCTGGCAGGATGGCTTGGGTACATAGTCCCAGAGCTGATGGCATGATGGCATGGACACAGAGCCTCAGAGCTCCTGGTGGGATGGCATGGATACAGAGTCCCAGAGCTGCTGGTCGTGATGGACGGAGTAAGAGTCCCCGAGCTGATGCTGGATGCATGACACAGCAGTCCCATTAGTCTGATGGCAGGATTGCTGGTACAGAGTCCCATAGCTGCTAGGAGATGGCATGGGTACATAGTCCCAGAACTGCTGGCATGATGGCATGGACACAGAGCCTCAGAGCTGCTGGTGGGATGGCATGGATGTCCACCGCGGGATGTCATAAGAGACCAGGATTAACAATAAGGCTTAATGCAGGCACCATGGATAACTGTTAAGCTCTTATTGTAGCCTACTAAAAGTACAGTAAATTCCACAAATCCATAGGGTCGTTTGGTAACGAACTATGGTGTCGTATGTAAGTCAGGTGTTCTTAAGTAGGGGACGTCGCCTGTATAGCTATCAGCAGCCATGAAGACCCGCACAGGTGCTATAAAAATCAGTGAAAAGTAATATTAATAATATAAAAGATGACAAAGAAATAAAAAAGAATATTGAGGTTAATAAGTATCTTAGTGGGCATAGTATGAATCATAAAATTTAATGTGTAAGTATTAAATTATCCCATAACAAATGTAGAGAAAGTAATAAGTATTATATAAAGACAACTGCTATCACCCATAGGTGTGATTCTGAGTCCACTGATATATGAACCTTAATCAGAGGTACTTGTTCTAATTAGACACAATGCAGCTATATCACACCACCAGTTTACAGGTGGTGGTTTCCTAGTACCTGAGGCTCTTACAGGTGCCTCAGTTCCAGGAATACTTGTAAAAGAAAAAAAATGTAAAAGAAAAAAAAACTGTTGTGTCCCCCAGGGTCTATATAACCTCATGGGGGACTCACAGGAAAAACCCACATACCGCAAAATATATCAATGACATATTCATAAAATACATTCCAATTTCCACATATAATAAAAAAAATCCCCTGCTACACTAGGCACCCCCTGCCGTGACATCATCATATTATGTATAAAAATGGACTCAAACAGAATTACTGCATCGACGGAAGATAAAACCGATGGTAGGTCTGGTCTGTATTCCTTGCTAGAGACGCTTGGCGGGTGTCTAGCCCTTTTTCAATTGCTTTTTTCACAGCATCTAGCAACGAATACAGACAGACCTACTTATCATTGTGTTTTATCTCCGAGACAGGTCCGATGCGGTAAATCAAGTGAGAGACAATTATCTCAAAAGCGAGCGGCTTCCATCACACCAGACACCAGCACTAGACCTGGAGCAATTCAGCTGTGTGTTCCAGCACCTCCACCCACATGCAGTCTATCAGAACGTGGAATAGGATGAGAGCACGAGTACATAGCGTCCCAAGTTCGTAGTGGTAACGTAGACACGGTGGAGGCATCTTGTAGCAAAAAAACTGATGTGTATATATAACCTATAAGGATATTACCGACTGGAAACAACAAGTGACCTATGAGACAAATGCTAAAAGCTGGTAAAACAATCTAATTGAGATATGCAATATATTGGGTGGGTTCATTATACTAGGCCCGATTCGCGTTTCCCGACGTGTCTCTCGAATTCTTTTCCGATTTGCGCCGATTTGTACCCTGAATTGCCCTGGATGTGGCGCACGCGAATCGGGATTTGTGGCGCAGATCGCGCCGGCATGCGTGCGACGGAAATCGGGGCGTGGCCGAACGAAAACCCGACGTATTTGGAAAAACCGCCGCATTTAAAAACCGAAAAGTGTCGCTTACCTTCACCTGGTCCAGTGGTGCTTCCGGGTCGATGGATATGAACTTCAGCGCAGTCGCGCCACCTTGGGACGGCGAATGAACTCCTTCATAATCCCCGGCCGGAACCGCGAATCAGAGCAGAACGCGCCGCTGGATGCGAATGGCCGGGTAATTAAACTGCCCCATTTGTTTACCAACGATTGGAAGTACTTCAGTAACATGTCCCATATCCTGTTGTCTGGATTAATTTTCAGTGACTTTTTTATTTGTGCCAGCACAGTTTTATCTAATTTGGTTTTATGTGGTGAACACCCCCCCACCACCCACCCAACACCCTGTTTATGTACTGATGATATCTAGTGTTCACTCCACGGATGATACAACACGAATAGCGGTTGGCTTGTTCAACCCATGGCACCGCGCCAACGTACCATTGATTGCATATTATAAGATACAAGTAGATCTCAATATTACTACCCATACTCATCTATAGTGATGTTCCCACTATATTATATATTATCATATAACAATATATTTTAGTTGCACTTTTATGTAATTTTAATGGTTCATTTTATGAAATATTGTCTAGTGATGTGCTTTTTATGGCAATAAACCAGTTGAGTTAAAAACAGTATGTAGGTGCATGGTGCATCATTTATGTTAAATAGATTAAATAGCTAAAATAAAAAAAAAATGTTTTAAACTTTTTATCCTGTTTTACTTGCTCGTATGTGTCCCATTTAAAGGTCACGAAAAGCTTATTCTGTATCTAGCCCTTAAATGCCCGGTCACTAGACACTTTTCAGGCATTCACTAAGTGGTAAAGAGTTCAGGAATGGCAGTTCAGGAGGCTGTGCAATATCCCTTATCACCTGTGTTCACATCATTCTTTTGAAAAACATGTTGTACTTCTCTGACTGTTTTTGTTGTGCAGAAGAACATGGCAACCATTAAACATTCCAAAAAAGCTTGTGTCTTGAAAAAACCCAGACTATGTGACTTTTTTGTTTCCAATACCGTAATATTTATAATTTGTTGTAATAGGTGTTTAGGCTTGCAGCACATCCTTCCACTCCACTTGCTGCATTGGATCTACAAGCGTTTTGCATGACATGCATACAGGTCCCCAGCAGCTGCTGGCAGGACGGCCTGGGTACAGTCCCAGAGCTGCTGGCATGATGGCCTGGAACAGAGTCCCTGTGCGCTGTGAGGGATGGCCTATGTACATAGTCCCCATGCTGCTGGTCGTGATGGCCGGAGAAGAGTCCCAGAGCTGATGGCGGATGGCATGACACAGCGTCCCAAGCTGATGGCAGGATGGCTGGTACAGAGTCCCAAGCTGCTAGAGATGGCATGGGTACATATAGTCCCAGAACTGCTGACATATGGCATGGACACAGATCCTCAGAGCTGCTGGTGGGATGGCATGGATACAGAGTCCCAAGCGAGTCTGCCTTTTGAATGGCCTGGATACAGAGTCTCAAGCTCTGTGGCATGGCATGCATATAGAGTCCCAGAGCTGCTGGCAGGATGGCTTGGTAATAGTCCCCAGGAGATGGCATGATGCTGGCACAAGCCTCAGAGCTCCTGGTGGATGGCATGGATACAGAGTCCCCAGAGCTGCTAGAGGGATGGCATGTGTACATGTCCCAAACTGCTGTCATGATGGCATGACACAGAGCCTCAGAGCTGCTGGTGGGATGGCATGGATACACATCCCAGAGCTTCCTTTTGAATGGCCCTGGATACAGAGTCTCAAGCTGCGTGGTGGCATGGCAAGCATACAAGTCCCAGAGCTGCTGGCAGGATGGCTTGGGTACATAGTCCCAAGCTGATGGCATGATGCAGGACAAAGAGCCTCAAGCTCCTTGTGGGATGCATGGTATACAGAGTCCCAGAGCTGCTGGAGGGATGGCATGGGTACATAGACCCAGAACTGCTGGCATGATGGCATGGACACGAGCCTCAGCTGCTGGTGGAACGTGTAACCCATTCAATCCTGCCAGACGAGCTCTGGTACTCGTATCCATGCCATGGCACCAGCAGCTTTGAGACTCTGTTTCCAGCACGCACGGCGCTCTGGGGACTCTGTATCCATGCCATCCCACCAGCAGCTTGAGGCTCGTGTCCATGCCATCCTGCCAGCAGTTCTGGGTCTAGTACCCATGCCATCCCTCCGCAGTCGGGACTCTATCCATGCCATCCCCACCAGGAGCTCTGGCTCTTTGCCATGCCATCATGCCATCACTCTGGGACATGTACCCAAGCCATCCTGCCAGCACTCTCGGGACTCTGTATGCATGCCATGCCCCCAGCAGCTTTGAGACTCTGTATCCAGGCCCTTTCAACAGGCAGCTCTGGGACTGTGTATCCATGCCATCCACCCAGGAGCTCTGAGGCTCTGTGGTCATGCCATATGCCCAGCAGTTCGGGGCTATATGGCATGGACACAGAGCCTCAGAGCTGCTGGTGGGATGGCATGGATACAGAGTCCCAGAGCTGCCTGTTGAATGGCCTGGATACAGAGTCTCAAAGCTGCTGGTGGCATGGCATGCATACAGAGTCCCAGAGCTGCTGGCAGGATGGCTTGGGTACATAGTCCCAGAGCTGATGGCATGATGGCATGGACACAGAGCCTCAGAGCTCCTGGTGGGATGGCATGGATACAGAGTCCCAGAGCTGCTGGAGGGATGGCATGGGTACATAGTGGACATGTAAATACAGTACTACTGCAATAAAAAAGTTTATATTATGAGTAACTGTTGATGCTGGCGAAATGGCTATGGTGCGATGAAGAATAATGATATTGGAAATGCGATGAAAAGTGAATAAAGATGACAAAAAAATATGCGGTATACCTGTGCTTATTGTGCTGATAATATCCTGGATGCTGTAATTATATAGCTGATAAAAGAAGAGGGCATATTGCGTATGTGCGTATAGTAGGGGTGGTGATGAATCTTGGGGGGGTGAAATATAGGATAGGGTGCATATATAATGATGCTTGCGTAGAAGGTAAGTGTAAACTGTAGTGAAAATCGTGATGCCAGGTTGATTGTCGAGAATAATATGCTAGTATATCTGTGCGTATTGCTTAGATACTGGATGCATGTTAGTATAAATATAGCTGATAATGGCGATGATGCGTAAAGAATAGGTGCTTATAATCAAGACTAAAAGTGGGGGAGGTGCAGTGTGTATAGATGGGGTAGGCAATATATATAACTGTAAAAAACGTCTAAGACTACTGGAGGGAAAAGATATAATCCAATAGGATGACGTGGGTAAGGTATCTATGCGCATATAAATCGTTGCGTATGAACTTAAACTGTAGAGGGTACTGGTGAAGGCCAAACAGGAGGTATCTCTCGCTGCATAAATGGGACATTATGCTATGCCGAAACATGTATACAAATACTAGGAGTGGCTGGTGTATGTAATGCTATAGTGATGCGTGGTGGCGCTATGTGCTGAATCGTGAGATGACAGTGAAAGTGTTTACTAATATTAGCTGGTAAATCTCTGTGCGTGATGTTTTATATAGCATGAGAATGCGAAGGGTTGTCAATATAATTACTAAGTGATAAAAATTGGGCATGCGTAGTTTGTTAGTAGTATACTATACGTGGATACTAGTGCTATATAGGTGCTGTTTGAAGTCTGCGTACTAGTTTTGTATAATACTGGGATCATGAATTATAATCGGGGCGATGTGCTGGAATAAATGTAAGTATTTGATGTGTGTATGTGATATTGTGCTGTATAGTCTGTGAAAAAGGGGGGGGAGGATTGGGTGTTGTGGGCGTATATATCAAAAAGGAGCGGTACATACTGGATGCAATGATGGGTGTATATAGTGGCTGTGCATGTAACAGGACGTAAGCGTTGTGTGAGTATGTATGCTCGTGTATACCTGGTGTAGTTTGTATGTTGTAAATTTGATGTGTATATACTGCATGTGTGTATAAATCTGTATACAGTGTATGATGGTAAAAATGATTGGTGATGATGTAAAAAATGCATGTGGTTTTAGGAAATGGTCTGCTATGGAAGCCTTACGCTCATGATCAGAAAATTGAATTACATCAGCGACGGCATCCTTGTTGCCGATGTATTGAAATATGATTGTCTTTTACTGTGTCTGAGCTCAGCTGGCAGGGTCATGCCAGCCACATGAGTTCACTGTTAAGGGGCCCAGTGGGGCTCTATCGACGCCGGGCCCCGAAACTGGAGCCGGCCCCTGCTCTTCAATGATGTCATTGGAAGTGACATCCCTCCCAAAAAAAAAGGTTTTCCAGTGCCACTGACCATGTATTGCTGGTTAATTGAGGATTGCAATAATTTAAATGTCGCTGGGGACTTTACCAGCGGTATTAACAGTTACAGTGGTGGCAAAAAGTATTGGCACTCCTGGAATTCTGTCAGATATACTTTTTTCTTCAGAAAATGTTGCAATCACAAGTTCTTTGATATTAGTTCTTCATTTATTTGCTTGCAATGAAAAACACAAAACAAGAATAAAAAGTCAAATCATTGATCATTTTACACAAAACTCCAAAATGGAGCCTAATACTTGAGTAGACAACCTTAGACAAATGACTGCGAACAACTGCTTTCGGTAACATCAATGATTTCTTACAATGCTCTGCTGGAATTTTAGACCATGCGTCTTTGGTGGACTGCTCCAGGTCCTGAGATTTGAAGGTACCTTCTCCAATGCCATTTTGAGATCTCTCATAGGTGTTCTATGGGATTCAGGTCTGGAATCATTGGTCTGGCCACTTAGAATTTGCAGTGCTTCTCTAAACCATTCTATTGCTTTTCTAGTTTGTTTTTCGGTCCTTGTCCTACTGGTAGACCCATGATCTCTGAGGGCGGACCCAGCTTTTTCACACTGTGGCCCACTTATGCTGCAAAAATGTTTGGTAGTCCTTCAGACTTCATAATGTCATACACTGCCAAGCGGTCCAGTGCCAGAGGCAGCAAGCAACCCCAAACATCAGGGAAACCTCTGCCATGTTTACCGTAGGGACCCATGTTCTTTCTTTGAAGGCCTCTTTTTTTTTCCTGTAAACTCTATGTTGATGCCTTACCCAAAAGCTCTACTTTGTTTCCATATAACCAGAGAACATCTCCCAAAGCGTTTAGGCTTTCTCAGGTAAGCTTTGGCACTCCGACCTTCTGGCTTTTTTAGGTTTCTGTGTAAGAAGTGAGGTTTCCCTGGATATCCTACCATACGTCCCTTTTCATTCAGCACCGATGGATAGTACAAGTTGACACTGTTGTACCCTCAGACTGCAGGGCAGCTTGAACTTGTTGGATGTTAGTGGAGGTTCTTTATCCAACCATCCGCACAATCTTTCATTGAAATCTCGTCATTTTTTTTTTCCGTCCACATCTAGGGAGGTTAGCCACTTCTTGATGGCACTGTGCACGGTAGACACAGAACATTAAGGTCTTGGAGATGGACGTGTAGCTTGAGATTGCCATGCTTCCTCACATGTTGATTCTCAGTCCTCAGATGGTTCTTCTTTCTTTTCTCCACGCTAAATGTGTACACACAAGGACAGGGGCAGAGTTGTTGAGTCAACTTTAATCCATTTCAACGACTGCGCAAGTGTGATTAGTTATTGCCACCACCTGATAGGTGCCACAGGTAAGTTACAGGTGCTGGTAATTCACAAATTAGAGAGCCCCAATGATTTTTCAAACAGTGCCAATACTTTGTCCACCCCTTTTTTGGTTTTGTTGTGGAATTATAATCCAATTGTGCTATTTAACAATTCTTTTTTTTGGTTTTCCATTGAAGACCAAATTAAATGACATAATAATCAAAGAATTTCTGATCAATTCAATCATTTTTAGGTGAGTTTAGTGGATGAGTATTATCTGACATAATTGCAGGGGTGCCATACTTTTAGCACCACTGTCACTACTAATGATCGATGCCCAGGTGAAAGTAGGTGTTAAGGTGGGGTTGGCGGCCAGACCACAAATTTTAATGGTTTGCTCTCACTAGTAGACAGTCTTAAACCAAGGCATATTTATCATCCACATTAGACACTTGATAATTCTGATGCAGTAGAACTTTTGTACTTTTAAATAGATAGACTTCAGTAGATAGTTAGAGATGAATGTGTTCTCTTGCAGGTGAAGGATTTCCTGTGAATACATGACAAAAGGCACAACCTAAACAAATGACTTGGTCTTCTGCGCTGATAAACTAGCTCTGCTGAGGCTGTGCTGGACCTTTGCAGGTGCATCTAATCTGATGTATCACTATGTGGCTGTGCTTTGCAGAGCAGGCATTAGAATGATGAATTAAATGAAATGCTATGGGATGCTATGATATGTAAATGACCAGTTACACAGACAGCTCCATATTATCCATATCCCGAATCAGCATATTTACCATTGATCTTTATCAGTCTACAGGTGAATCTCAGTATAGCAAGGTTAACTGCTATCCCTGTGCAATGAGCAAGCCTTTACAGAAAGCGCAGATCGCTGCATTACTCCAGCACTTCCAGGCAGCACTGTGTTTGTAGCGCTCTCAGTTCAATGAGTGATGCAGCTACTATCAAGATTCATTGAGAAGAATCACTTCATAACTTCAACACCAACAATGGTGGATATGGATAGACAGATACAAAAGGCTGCTTATGTAAGACATTGATTTAAATCCTTTAAATGTGATTTCTCTGTGGAGCAGCACAACCAGAGACATTTCAGCACCATGGACCTCAGGTTCCCTCTATATACAGCAATAAGGATCCAGGCATGTGACACTAGTACTGACAACAGTGACAAAGACTGGCTGGCTTAATGCACCTCTGTGCCATAGAGCCTGTATGCATTGCCTACCTGAGCACAAAGGGGGAGTGTATATTGCACCCTGTGGTCTCCACTATCCCCCTCCTACGGTGATGTCACAGGCATTTTCTAGACATTGAGGAACTGGGTTCTTAAAAGCCTCATACAGCCCATCTATGCATTCACTTCTCTCAGCTCCTGGAAGGAACTTAACCAGAAGTTCATCTGTATTCAACGTTGCTCTCCTGCTACATTCAAGGAATATCAAGAGGCGGCTTTAGATGGACCTTGCTTAAACTTGTTCTTTACAATAGTGATCATCCCAACTGCTGCAAGACCTTTGCCTTTGTGGAAGATACAGTAATGACTTCCTCTCCAATAAATGTCACATCTGAGGATGGAGTGGGCATTTTTCGCTCCTCTTGGGGAGCTTGCTATGGCAGAAGAATGTGACTCAAATACTAATGTAACTTCCCCGTTCCTCACAGATTTGTGCAACCTCCTGGCGTATAGGCACTTTGGTCACTGGCTTATGCATCAATGGTGGCCTGAAGGTGTTCGGAAATATCATTGTCATGTGGACATAACTGCTCACAAAAGATGAGGACAGTCACAAAACTATTTTCTGGTCAGTTGGCTTTCTCTATGCATCCTGGCTGCTTTCAATACTTGGTGAATTCATCTAGCCCTCACAAGAATGGTACTTTGGGGAGGCATACTGCAGACTGCCACAACTTCTTACCTATTACAGCTATATTGCCAGCATCTACTCCATGTCAGCTATAGCTGTAGACAGGTAAGTTTGCCAACACGATACATTGAAAAAGAGTGCAAAATTGGTGGTTGGGGTCTTTTTCACATGAATGTTTAACTTTAACCCTTGATATTTAAGCCTCAGTGTCATGTCTGGTATTACATTTTACTTGTAGTAAATATATATTAAAAAAAATATCTTGCACAAACACCATGAATGGATGCTGAATTTTAATGCTAATGTATTCAATGGATGTTATCGGTCCAGGACTGTAAATAACAGCAATTGTATAGGAAGAACGGCAGAATTTAGATTACTTAATAATGATTTATTATACCAATGGTTTATGACAGTATTTATATTTAAATATAGGTGGTTATTCTGGAATTGTTTCAATAATTAAAATGTAGCATACCTGTCAAATGCCAATTTAGTGTTAATTTACAGCCAGCATGGTCGGGCTTGTCCGAGATGCAATTTAGTTTGTACTGGAGCAAAAGCTGATATTTATCTCAGAATAACAAGTTTGTAAAATAGCATGTTGCCATGTGACAGGCAGAATGAGACAAATATAGGAAAATATCATGAATATATGTCCACCCTCTAATAGCTGGTAGCAGATTACCATTTGCCGCTAATATTCCATTTTGTCCCCTCAGTTTTCAGCCACTTAATAATGAGAAGCATTTTAGATCTTAGTAAGTGCAGATTGAGATGTGAGCTACTATCCGCACAGAAGCCACTTCTGGTCATCAATGTTTATGAATGAACTACAGACAGAAAGTATTTGTCATTGTCAGCTGTTTTCACAAGCAAACATATAATGAGAATGTAACTGTTTTTACATGTTTAACGTGATGTTATCTTTACATTCTATTTAGAGAAAATTTCCGTCCATTACATTTTGATTACCTAATGATCCATCTTATACATGATCGATGTATTTTTTAACTTATTCATAAAATGAGTTTGAATCTTCTGTGAAGGATTGTGTGAATAAATCAGGATAAGGCAGAGAGCTGATATATCTGTTAATCTGCTGGACCTAACAGATCCACATTAACAGTTGCAGTATTCCAGAGAACACATTGTAATGCCTTGCTGGAGCTGTGGGGATCCTGAATACTTGTTGCCAGGTCTTGCCCACATAATTTCTGGGGGTGGTCCCTCAGCTAAACATTTTGCGTTATTCTTTATTCTTTTTTTAATTTTAAAGGGTTGATTGATTTTTTATTTCTTCAAACGAAATGGCTATAAGCATTCGACACCCCAAATCAGAGTTATCTCTCCATATTCATAGCAGCTTGTAATGGAATAGACTTTTGACAGAGCATACTTGGTTTCCCTTCATTGTATTGACACTTCAGCCCATAGAAGAGAACTTCTTGAATTTGATATCCAACCTGTTGTGGTACACTCAGAAGATTTATGAAACGTCTGGCTGTAAAACTGTCATTGTTGCCAATTTTTACATTGCATCTCTTAAAATAGAAAAGCTGGTTGCTGAAATTGTTGCTATAAATCTGATCAAAAATAAGAAATTGAATAGGCTTATACTGACCCGTTTCTGATGTAAATACCAACAACCCGGACCTTCTGCCTCATTTAGATATCACAGCGCGGGCAAGATAATAATTACATTTTTTGGTGCACATATATTACTGCTATGCACCAAATAAATTAATTGCAGAGTGTAGAAGTGAACAGCTAGCCAAAAACAGTACAGTCATATCCTATTATACCAAGTTAGAATTAAGAGGTGTATTCAATGCAATACAAAGATATGTGCATAAGCACATAGTGCTGTGGGATCTGTCCTGCTGTATGAGAGAGAGCTCAAGGACCTGTTGATGATTCATCATCACATGACCCTCCGGTTTATCTGATACAGCCTCCTGCGGAACAGGGCTGCTCATCATGAGGAGAGGGGAACTATAGATGGGCAGGGGTAGAAAGGGGAGAATAGAACTGGGGAGGAGGGAATAGAACTGAGGGCAGGAGGGAGGAGGGGGGAATAGAACTGGGGACAGGAGGGGGATCTAGAACTGGGGGCAGGAGGGGGACTAAACTGGGGCTTGAGGGGATGAGGGAAAAGAACGGGGGTCAGGGGGAAAATACTCTAGAAGGGGCAGGAGGCAATAGAACTGAGGGCAGGAGGCAAGGGGTAATAGAACTGGGGGCAAGAGGAAGGGGGTACTAGAACTGTGGGAAGAAAGGGAGGTCTAGAACTGGGGGCAGTAGGTTTCTGGGGGGATTTACAGTGGTTTTTGGTTAATAGTGCAGTCCCCTGAAGGACTAAAAAGGTTTGCACCCCTGACCTACAGCCATCTTGTAATGAAGACAGAATCCTTTGGTCGATAGGATTCATAAAGTGGTCATATGCAAGGAGAGTTAACTTGGTTTCTAAGGCACAAATGGCTACATTTATGGGAAATTATCTTCAGGTAGGTAGATTTTGAAAATAACACACGCAAATGAAGAAAATGTACCTTTATACAGATGAATTAAATTGTACATCCAGATGACAAAACTCCTTTAACAATTATTAATAAAGAAAAATAAACCTCAACATTGACAAAAAGTAATATTTTGGTATGTAACAATTGATCAAAAATGCTTCATCGTTAGGTAGTATGTTAAAGAGCTCTTTTTGTGCTTTGGAGCCTAGTAGATGGCTCTAGCAGTGATGATAGCTTTTGTCTTTCACTAGGCACATCATAATTGAAGATCTTTAGTCATTGAATAGAAAAACTTACATGACTTCTAAGCATAGAAAGAAAGTTTTTGAAAAACATTCAGCGCACATTGCAATGGTCCTGTAGATCACTGTTCCCCAACCTTTTTGTATCTGGGGGACTGGTGCACCTAAAAATTTTTTTCCAGGACAGGGATGTACCTGCTTACCATGGTCATTGGAAAACAATTACTCGATATCTAACCCAATCCCATATCATGCCCCCCCTGCATCTCCCTCTATAGTGCCCTTTACTGTAGTCCTCTTTTAATGTCTGGATAAAAAGACGACTACAAAAAGGGGACATTATAATACCCCTTTTTCTATAGCAACCCCCACACACCTTGTCTTTGTCCTTTTTGCTAAAATGTCCACACACAAGCCCCAAATCTACTGCCCCTAGAAGTGCTCCCCCACCCAAGAAATGTCCCTAGCAGAGCCCCCACCCAATGAAATTTCCCTAGCAGAGCTCCCGAGCCAAAGAAATGTCACAGTAAGCCCCAACCCAATGAATTCACCAGCGATCCCCCTCAACTCATGGTTCCCATGAGTTCTCCCCCATTAATGAAATGCCTCCAAAAGTGCTCCACACCCCATAAAATGATATCACCAGCAGTACTCCTCATTAATGAAATGCGCCCAGCAGTGCTCCCCCCAATGAAATGCCCCCAGCATCTCTCCCATTAATGAAATGCACCAGCAGTGCTTCCCACTAATAAATTCCCTGAGCAGTGCTCCCCCCCATAAAATGTCTCTGAACCCCTAATAAATGCCCCCAACAGTTTCACCCCAATATAATGCCCGCAACAGTGCTCCCCAAATGAAATGCCCCCAACAGTGCTCCAAATATAATGCCCCCAGCACTGCTCCTCCCAATAAAAGACCACAACAGTGCTCCCCCATATAATGCCCCAGCAGTTGCTGCCCCCCCATGAAATTCTCTCCGCAGTGCCCCACCCATCAGTTGCTCTCCCTCCCCTCAATGAAATGTCCACAGCGGTGGTCGAACTAAAATAAAAGACAACACTTGTCTCTTCACTCCAAGGCTCAACAATGGCACACTTGCTATGATGCAATCACCTGGCGACACAATCACGTCATAGCGGGTGCGTTTTGGTAGACGGCATAGATGTGCCTCTGCCTGGAACCAGAAGGAAGATGTTGCACGGCCTTGTCTTTAGCTGTGTTCCAGTGGTTTGAGATCGCCACTGTAGATAGCATTCGACTTGGCTTAAATCATATCCGTGAATAGGGGTATAAAATGACGATATGGAATAACTATGTACTGCTGAGTCTCGTGTGTGACATTTATTTCTTAATTTTGCATGTTAATGAATAAACCATGTGTTTATTCTGTGTTTTTGTGTTTGTACTGTCAGGCTGAAGGCGCTGATTGTATCCAGTGCTTTTCAGTTGTTAGTCTGAACAGCACTCTGTTTGCTGGCTCTCTGCATCCCTTGCTCTGGACACCACAAGGATTAAGGTTTGCACATCTTCAGATCCTGCTTCCATCACCCAGAACACTCTGATTTAAACTCTGTGTGCACCATCTTCCCCTGCTGTTCAAACAGTTTTTCTGCTATTCACTTGTTCTTCTTGGTTTTATGATATTGGCTACATTCCGGACTATTCTCCCGAATTTTGTACTTGTACTTGCTATCTTGTTGTGTCCCAAATTGACGAACTCACTTTGGTGCAGGGAGGGAACAACACTCAGTTACTGGCCACGTTTAGGGTGGACCCAGTAAGCAGACAGGGACAATGGGGCAGATTTATTAAGGTCCGACGTCCACCAGGTACGCACTGGAACGCACTGGAATACACACTGAGCAGGGCTGAGTGAAGGTAAGTGGAACACATTTTTTTTTAAATGCAGCGGTTTTTCGAATCCGTCGGGTTTTTCGTTCGGCCACGGTTCTGTCGCTGCATGCCGGCGCCGATGCGCCACAATCCGATCGTGTGCGCCAAAATCCCGGGGCAATTCAGGGAAAATCGGCACAAATCGGAAATATTCAGGTAACACGTCAGGAAAACGTGAATCGGGCCCTTAGTAAATGACCCCCAATGTGGTGTGTTGTGTGGGTTCTCAGAGTTAGGGCTCACTGTCCTTGTCCGTTTCCAGCCGTTACATCATGATGTTGCAAATTATTCAAGGAGGAGCCCAATTAAGGGCAGTGGCAAGAGAGGAGAAAGTTCTTCTTGCATGGTTGATGAGGTCCTACTTTTATACCCCTGTATACCAAGATATTGTGCATTTACAAATAGCCATACTCTTACCTTAATTGCAAATACATACTACATCTCACATAAATCTTGTTTATAACCCAGTCTTGTACACACAATTTTTCTACACGTAAAAATATTAACCTTCCCCCAATTTCCACTGTAATATGTGCCACCAGGGTTGGATAATTGTATATAAAACCCTGTAGAGAAGAGCTTCCTGGAACACTAGGGCATTTGTCAATTTTGGGAGATATTGGTGCATCACAGTGGTTTGGGGACTACTAGAGGACCATAAATGCACTGCATGACAGTATGGAGATGCTGATAAGTATTTAATTTTCTGGTGATTCTCCAATGTTACAAATAAGAGTTAAAACTCTACTAAAACATATCTCATTTGGAAATATTTTGTGTTTTTAAATATTCTAATTACGGCTCATGTCCAGCAAAGAAATTACATGGCTAATTGTATACAATTTCAGTTATTGCTTTGACATTATGCCTAGTGGGTGGGATAGATTTGAAATGATGTGTTAATAGTTGGGTTTATACATGGTTCATTCCAGTTAAGCCATGAAAACATAAGGTCTTCACTACTATTGCCAATCATTCATACTTCTTTCTTATACATAAATGCTGAATAAATTATATTAACTATCACATTTACTTTATCCAGTACCACAAATCATTCACAATTCCTTCCTGTGTAACCATAGAATTGCTGCTACAGTAAATTAGATTGAAATGAATCATATTCACATCTTTAGAAACAATAGACAAATACTGATTCGTATACATAGTTCCAACTTCCTTTACAACATTATTCCCACAACAAGTGAACTACATGATTATATTCAGATAACATACAGAAAGACACAAACCACTGGTTACATAGGCATCTCAATTGTGCCTAGCCAGAATTCTATGCCACATCCAGAAAAAATGCGGCTTTTATTTGCAATGGATACATCTACTGTATCTGTTGTCTATGAGCAGATAAAGTCTGAAAACGGTTTTCAGATTCTGGTGAAAAGTGATATCGATTTCAAAAACTGATGTGCTGGATGCCAGAAATGAATCCATAGGCAATTACAATATCCTTTATGGCATAATTTACCCACGGGTTTTGTCCCTTTCCAATCATGAAAGGACAGGAAAATTCAATATGTGAAGGTGCACTCCTGCCTGATATATATGAAAGCTTATCTTCCTTAAAGGAAATCTAACCATAAAAATCAAGCATGATAAACCAGATGCACTTACTCATATATCTAGGCACCATGACTGTGGTTGTTTATCCACGACCTTAATATTATGTTAATGAGCCAGTGTGGTTACCATAGCCCTCCAGGCTCTGACTTTATAGTTGTTGCGCTGTCATACCCTTGTAAAAGTTGAATTTAGAAGGAAAGAGGCCATGGATAACAATATAAGAACATTACCACAGTCACGATTTCGATTTTCAGGATGGTTAAATCCAATTGCCTTATACCTCCATGTCTTTAAGAAGACAGCCACTTATCCAGTCAGATTCCATCTTACTTATGTATGTATATTATTTGAGATGACCACCCCCTCATACAGCTTAGATTTCCTGTGTCAGATTTCTAGTTCCATCATGATTGTACAGACAAATTTTGGACGTTTATAATAATTGTTACAGATAAATTCCTGACTTTACTTAAACTCTTTGTCTCCAGATCCTACATTCAGAAACAACTGTTTTTCCTTCAATATGGTATCGGAGTTGGCCTAGGCCATCAAAATATAAAGTTTAGTAGTGAATTTACAACATAGGAAACCTCAAGCACAGCATAGAATTGTAGGCCGGGTAATCTTTCCAGACTCCTTGCAGAAATACATTGAAGCAGGAGATAAAAAAGAGACTGGGTACTCACAATAGATAGTTGAATACAGTAGTAAAAAGTTTATACAGTTAGTTCTTGTAAGGTGAAAGGTCATTAGGATCATCACAGCTTTTGAAGCCTGTCATAAAAAAGATCACACAAATCTATGCAAGCACGTGTTCACAGCAGCAGATGGCAACAAGAGCAGTAAAAAATGCCATGAAAACAATGCTGCTACTAAACGCTTTTAGGAGACGTTGCCTGGACATTGACTTGCTTCAGGGAAAGTCGGACCTGCCAGCTACTGCTTTTGGCTTATTATTAATTTACAGAGATCTTGGATTATAGGACCTCTTGTCATGACCCCCTGCTGGCAGATTTGTGAACCACAATCATCTTTTCTTTCAGGTGCATTCACAAGTTGTTTCTTCTTTTTTTAATTTTTTTTTACATTTTTTTGTACCTATGCCATCTCCGCCAGTGCTCTGGGACTCTGTATCCAGGCCATCCCACTAGCAGCTTTGGACTCTGTACCCATGTCATCCCACTAGCAGCTCTGAGTGTGTCCATGCCATCATGCCAGCAGCTCTGGGACTATGTACCCATTCAATCCTGCCAGCAGCTCTGGTACTCTGTAATCCATGCCATGCCACCAGCAGCTTTGAGACTCTGTCCATGCCATCGCCGCACGGCATCCTGGGACTCTGTATCCATGCCATCCCACCAGCAGTCTGAGGCTCTTTGTCCATGCCATCATGTCCAGCATTTCCTGGGTGCTGCTGGAGGGATGGCATGGGTACATAGTCCCAGAACTGCTGGCATGATGGCATGGACACAGAGCCTCAGAGCTGCTGGTGGGATGGCATGGATAAAAAAAAATGGCTCAGAACATCACGTTTGACCAGATTATCTCTAGATCTGGTATGTTGTAAGGAAAATAGTGGAGGTATTTGGTAAACTCATTGATGTTGCTATGATAACCTGAAAGTGCTGGCCAGTGTTTGCGTCTTGACCTGGCTACAAACTGACTGTGAGGTCCAAATGTCGTGACCACGGGATTCTCTCTACCCTTGCTCGATCTCTAATGTCTGAGATAATAAAGCTTTGTATCAAGTTTCTAAACCTTCCTATGTCTGGTGTCAGTTGTTTGGTAACATTAGCAGGAATTTATCGGACATTTCATTAAGTATCACTTCAACCTGTTCGGGGTCATCCACAACGTTCTGAACCCCTGATCATCTGGCTGAAGGGAAGGGAGTCAACAGTCTTTTTAGGATGTGCACTGCATACCGAGTAATTGTTCGATCGGTACTCTTAGTGAACAAGATCGAGTCATATCTCTCGTCCTTAAATACACACTGGTATCAAGAAATTGAATGTTAGTTAGATGTAGAAAAAAGATTTGGTAACTTTATATCGGGTCCATAGTATTCAAGAAGTCAAAAAAACTCAAGAAACTGTTCAATGTTCCGTCCCAAATCAGGAGATATCATCGATATACCGCCACCTCTGAGCACATGGGCAAAAGAATGCGGACGTATAATCGATGTTTCTTCTAGGTTGCCATAAAAATGTTGGTATGTGGGGGCCATATTGGCCCATTGCCGTCCACGAAGTTGTAAAAAGAAATCATCGCCAAAAATAAAATGATTACAAGTCAGGATAATATCAAGTAAAATCTGCTAATAAAAGTTTGACATATCAGGAGATGAGGAGTGGTCGTCGAGTCTTCTTGAAACTCAATAATCCCTCTTTCATGGTTATGATGATGCTAGTATAATAAAGGCTAAGACATCGAGCGTTAGCCAATATCGCCATCTGGAAGCCAATTACATCTTGTAGATTTGATCAAAAAATACAGACGGATCACGAACATCGGATTTGCTGATCTAGCCAGAGTCACAGAGTTATCTTATCAATGAATTGTGGCTGCCAGGAGAAGTAGTGAGTCGAAACGGACACAATCGGCCTACCCGGGGGATACTAGGCTTTATGTATTTTGGGCAAACAATATAGCTACCGGGGTGACTTGGGTAGCAGGAATCAAAAATTGATGAGTAGCCTATCAATTATATCATTGCAATACGGCAGTGTCGAATAGCAGTATAAGTCTCTTAGAAATCCACGGTAGGGGGTTCATAGAAAGTTTATGATAGACATCGTTCTCACTGAGTTTGTCGGTTGAATCTCACTAAATATTATCCCTATTTCCATGACACATTGCACCCCCTTATCTGCGGGTTTCACAATGTATTTGTAAGTGGAGGAGTTTCAGTAAGAGCGACTCTGGCGGTTTTTTAGGAAGATTATTTCGCTACCTTGGTAAACCTGGGGGAAGCCCCATGGGATTGTTAGGGAGATAGATTCCTGTTTGACCAGGACATTAACAGTCTCATCGCAAATGGAAGTTACAAATGGCATAAAGGTTGCTCTATAAATTAACCAAGATCTGTTCAAACATTATTAGGTATAAATGACAACATCTGTGATATGGAAGTGCCTGAGTTGGGCAAACCATAGTTTGAGTTTGATTGACCTAAAGATCGACTAAGTCCGCTTCGAGTCTCAGCCAATCAACTCATTTGTGGGACAAAGGAAAGTCCTCTACTCAAAAGTTCAAGGTTGTATATCAGACAAAGGGTAAGAAGAAATATTTACCAACAAATCTGTTGCAGGAGGTGTCATTTTATCGTGTGCCGTTTTCCAATATTTGTGCGCTTCGGTCATTATGACTGCTTTCTGCGGCGCCTACCGCCACGGCGGTTAGTCTCCTCTCCGCTTCAGGCGTGACATCTCCACTCTAAAAGACGTATGGCTATTTTGTGTATTTGAAGAGTTTGATTTATTAGATTGTGCGGATTCTTCTGGAACCCTCTTGGAAGTTCTGTAATGTGTTTGGTCCTCGATCCTCCGCGTTTGTCATCCAAATGCCAGTTGTAATATTTGCCCATTTGTAGTCACTCAGAGTGCCTCTGTGCCACTTTGTTCTCTTGGTTTCTCTTGACTCTTGTTTAAATTTCAGACTATTTGTAAGATTGTTCTTTATGCGTTGAACTCCGTCTGTTCAATAGTGTTTGTCAATTGCCCTCCATGCCGTAATCGTAATAGAGGTTACCTGTGTATCTCTTGAAGAAAGTCAATCATCCGATAGGATTACGTCAAATGCATATTGTTAGTAGTCCCTCAAATATGTGACAAATTCAATTTGTGTTGTGGAAACGTTTGTCTCCAGCGAGTCCTAAGCCTCTTGTATCATTTTGTTACGGTAATATTCACTCGAGAACGCTGATAATGAATTCAAGTGAGTCAGTCCTCCTGGATGTCTGTTTCATACAAGTCTCTTATAAAGACTTTGGACGAACCTCCCCACTATTTTCTTACCAACAACCAGGAATCTGAGAGATACATCTGTCCAAAGTGATTGTCGGGAGCCATTAGAAGAGACCAGATCTGGCAATCTGCCACTTAGACCAGGCTCATATCCATGCTGAGCGGCGAAAATTGAAGTACAATGCTTAAAGGCGAACAACTTTGATTAATCCCATCCACCGGAAAACAAATATATACTTAACATCATCTAACATGCAGGTCTGACCATTTGTATATTGTCCAATGTGTGCCTTGCCCCAAGTGTTATGTTGGGGAGACAACAACCTGATCGTGAGAGTGAGACTACACAATCACCGATCGTCGATCAATACAAGAACTTGACTACCAGTCCTCGCCATTTTTGTTCTCACATGGCCATATATTACACGTGCTGAATTTATCATTATAGACCAGTCCTCCACTGTAGAGAGGTGGTGACAGGTCAAAGGTCCTTTTTAGACGTTGAACCGAATGGACTAGACTTGAATTCTTTACACCCATGGCTGAATATGGACGATGAATCTGTAACACCTTGAATTGATGTTAAACTGACGTCCCTATCAGATATGTTTGATAATTCGTTAGTCTAGTTAGGGAAGTTCTTTATGTTGTTTCATTATTTGTTTTGACTTTGTCTGATAAAATAATGCTTTTTTCTTTTCCCAGAACAACAATGTGGTGGCGCACTGGACCGATCAATCCAATATGTCAACTTCTGTCCGATATCCCCCCGAACCCTCATCTAGGATGAAGAAATTTTAGTGCCAGTCCGTCTACTTATTTTTGTGCAACCATAAGGCCTTCAAAATTTACCCTGATTATGCTACTTTTCGGGCACACGGTGCGGTTATACCAGTAACATTGACATTCATTGTTCTCTATGATGGGTGTTCCACACCCTTATACTAGTATAACAGTATATTGACATAATGTTTCTACTATATGTGTGTTCCGCACCTACCGTCATACTTCTACTCCCTCCGGTGGATTTCTCTTTTTCCCCTTCCAATATGCCCTGACCGACATATGTGGATCTCGCGAGAGCAGAATGTCTCTGGGTGAATGTGGACGCGAAGTACTGAGAGATCCAGGCTGGCTAGTAATAGTTACATCGACGGAATCCCGACGTTCGCAGCTAAACATCACCAGGATCTTGCCTCCGCCACTTGAAGGTGGATGTCAATGGATTATCTTGGGAGATTGACACGAGTTAATCGGTGTGGTATTAGTATATCATTTACTGGTTGCGCGATTGGGTTTGCGTCTGTGGTGCCTTAGCAACCACTGTGGCCACTGCGCTTTTTTCAATGTATCAAACAATAATGACGTGTGTGATGGGTTATTGCCATAGTGGCTATTAATAGTTTTTATATACTTATTATTAACACACCGTATTGTTCTTACTGTTTAACATAATCGGTCACGATTATCACTTTGATCGTTTGTACGGTATAACCCACTGATGATGTCACCATCCTGCGGGTGAGTATAACCCGCCTTGTAACACTGGTTTGCTATTATTGAAAAGATGGCTACATGAGATAGCTGAAAAGTGTATCCCCACTGGTTGAAATAAACACCCTGAAACACGGAGTGCTGCTCCCATTGTTCTTCCTAAGTGGACATCTGAGATCCTTGAGCCGGACAGCTACAAGCTGCAACCCCAATTTTTTGGATTTAATCCGGAATCACCTGCCGTTCATCTCCCCCTTTTTTCAGTACAACACCATTGATGTGAGTGCACTCATAGATTGCATATTGTAGTGGTAATACTCACATTAGCTTGCACAATAGACTTTTATATGGATATGGAAAGCAAACTATATTAGGGACTAACTTCATTTATGATACATGTGAAATATATATATTTTTGTGGATTGATCTAGTTGAACTTGTATGAAGTTTAGGTATCTATTGTTTTTTATATTTTATACCAGTGTTTACCAATGGATCGCACTGGTACAGCAATGAGTGGCCAGTGTGGTGACCACTGCTGATCGCTGTTTAATCAGCTGTATGAGCCTGTATAGTGATTTGAGGGAACATACTGCTCCATTACAGGAGATGCATATTCACACGGGAATTCGTCAAGTGAGGAAGACTGCGTGACCATAGTCAGGACTGAATTTATGTTTCGGATCTAGGGGCAACTGAAACATACAACATCAGACGATAGAGAAACGTTAGAAATATATCTGTGATATCTGCATTTTTGTTATGACATCAATATGGAATATGCTAGTTAGTCATTATGAGTCTTTTTTTAAGCATTTTTGCGTTTGTGGGAATAGCCCTTTAAGGTTTAATATTGCACATTTTTATTCCATCTTGCAACAAGAAAAGTGCAAGATCTGTAGACCCGTGCAGAGTAGTGCATGAAAAAATAAACATGAATATACAGCAGTGGTGGTGAACCTATGGCACGGTGCCAGAGGCGGCACTCGGAGCCCTCTCCTTTGGGCACCCTGGGCCATCACCAGAAAAAAGTTCACCAGACAGAACTCAGAGAATCTGCCTGCAGAATGATAGATGAGTTTGCCCTCCTCCTTTCAACTGCGTTGGTGTCCTTGGGAGGCTAAGGATGAGGAAGTTGTCAATGAACAAGGAGAATACATTACTTCTAAATTGCTACGCTGCACTTTGCAATAAATAGTGGCTTTTGGTTAGTTTGGGCATGAGCGACAAAAGGTTCGCCATCAACTGATATACAGTATAACAATTAAAAAAACTTTTGCCATTACAATCGTAGTTAATTATAAATCCAAAGTGCATGAACATGTGTGATGCTACTTCTTGGTTAAGGACTGCCCCATTGTCTCCAGTCTTTAATGATTAAAAACATCAAATGAGATATTTGCTGTATATTAACATACCAGTGTGTGCTTCCTCCGGAGATGAAGTGTGTTGCTGGAAGTTAAGTGAGTACTACATTATGACTCCGGTTTGAGACGTAGAAAAAAACTAACGCATGCCCACAATGGGGCTATTTTTCTAAGGGTCCCTGGTCGCATTTCTGTTGGGTTATCCGATGCTTTTTGGGGATCGTGCCGCAAGGACAGGGATCAGAAGGGGATTGTGTCGCACACAATCGGATTTTGCTGTGCATCGGTGCCGGCTTTCAGCGACAGAAATCGTGGGGGCGGGCCGTCGAACACTCTGACCAAGTTCGGACAGATCACGGGATTTGACTTAAAACTTCCGTTGCAACCCATGCCTTACATGCACCGGGAAGAAGATGGTGAACTCGGCAGACCTGTGTGGGGAGCGACACATGCAGGATATTGGGTGCACAATGTAAGTGAATCGCGGTACAGTGCTTATTGTCAGACAATCAGGATGGGGAACGTGAAGGACCGGGTAAGTAAATGTGCCCCAATATGTCCAAGAGACATGTGGCCATATTGGAAAAGGGCATTTGTACTACAGACCACATAGACAATGATGAAAGTGTGGGGTGAGTGTAAGTGTTCTTATTCCTAACTAAGGTGCTGTGTGCACACTATATAAGCCCAACAAAGGCTTGTGGTGATCTATTTGGACTAGCAGAGTACCGAATGGCCGCTATCAGCCCTCATGGTTTACATTGGAAACTCCTGATTGTTGATACATGAAGAAAAAACTTTGGAACTACATATGTATTTGAAAATTGGAAACCTCTTACCACCGCAAGGGATGAACCCTTGACTAACAGCAAAAAAGATTTGCGGCCATCATAGTATCATAGTATATAAGGCTGGAAAAAGAAACAAGTCCATCAAGTCCAACCTTAAGAATTAAAAAATGTTTTATCCCCATAACCCGTGATATTTTTTTCTCCAGAAGGTATCCAGGCCTCTCTTGAACTGTACATAGAATCCGCCCATAACAACTCCTGCGGCAGAGAGTTCCATAGTCTCACTGCTCGTACAGTAAGAACCTTTGTTACTTGTTATAATGTAACCACATTCCTCATAGTTTGGGTGTCTACATGCCACAAAAAGTTCACCACTACAAAGAATACTATAATCTTATCATCTGCATAAGAACAGGTTATTTTTTACTTCATCAGCTTTAGTAAAGACAGTAGTCCCAAAGGGGAAAGCAGTGAGTCCCAGGAGCAAAGATCACTATGAGGCCAGCAGTCCTGGACCACAGTTCAGTCTGGAAAATATGGCTGTCAATGGTTCGTATTTTATGCCAGTATTTGCAAGGTTTAGGAGCTAGATAGATAGATAAAAAAGGGGAGGGGACATACCTATAAACCTTGCATAGATGGTATTTGGATTTTGCACTTATACACGAAGCATCCTAAAGGTCTCAATAACTGTCTCATACAATGTATTTGTGCTTGTGTGATTCCATCACAATATAATGTACTATTCAGCTAGGTATGGTGGTGGTATATAGTCACAAATTGATAATTATGTAGTCAAAATAGGTTGTAATATTTATTTAAAATGTGGTGTTATTTAGACTGTGGGGGTCATTTACTAAGGGCCCGATTTGCGGTTTTCCCGAACATGTTAGCCGAATATTTCCGATTTGCGCCGATTTTCCCTGTATTGTCCAGGTTTTTGCGCACGCGATCGGATTGTGGGGCATCGGTTGCCGGCAGCATGCGACGGAAATCGGGGGGGGGGGTGTGGCCAAACGAAACCCGAGGATTAGGAAAACTGCAGCATTTTTAAAAAAAAAGTGTCGCTGGACTCGCGCTTACCTTCACCAACGATGGCTTGGTGAACTCCAGTGCGTTCCAATCTCTTCAGCGCAGCAGGACACCTGGTGGACGTCGGGTGAACTGCCTTAGTGAATCCCGGCCGGACCCGAGTCCACCGCAAGAGACGCGCCGCTGGAACGCGAATGGACCGGGTAAGTAAATCGCCCTGTCTTGTAGTGTAACTTGAGTGTGACTTATATCATATGAGACATTCACATTTAGCAGTTGTGTCATTGAAATTGTGTCAACTGAAAAAATTGCAGCTACCGCAGAACCTCATCATAACACCACAGCTGTACAGAGCCTCATAATACACACCTCGGCTGCTACAGAAGCTCATGATGTCCTTTTCAGCTGCTGTAAAAACCTTTTAATACAACATCAGCTTCTGCAGAACCTCATAAATATATATCTGAGCTACTGCAGAACCTTGTATTCACACCTAAGCTGCTTCAGTCCCTCTTTAATATAAAAGGAATGTAATCATTGCGTTTTTGCATTGCCCAATACCATGAAAGTCTATTTGGTGACCCCGTCCACTTGTGTTGGCTCCCCTTCTGACAATTTGGACAACTCCAAAACATGGGGAACTTTTAGATTTTTTCCAGGGCCACTTTAATTTCCCAGCTTGCTGCTGTGTAGACTACAATCTCTTGGTTCCAGACAGTGGTTTTCATCCTAATTTATGTCGTTATAATTTACGGGACCCACAGATCCAAATGTGTGGATTGTGCAATCTGTAGATGAACAAGATGATCCTGATTAGCTGGTTTATTGAAACCTGCTTATTGATATGTAAAAAGTCTTTATTGCATTATTATGTTTGTGTATAACATTGCTATGTCTTTTGCTTTTTATGTCACAATATTCTGACCTTGCCACTGGAGAGGAAGGTAGCAACCTTATGAGAAACTAATTTTGGGAAACATCTTGCTCCCCTCCCCCTAGAAATTGGATTCATTACATCATTTCCAGAGACTAAGAAATATTTTCAGCTCATATACACAGCTGTATGAGTCAGGAGAATAGCATTAGTGTGGTAATATTGATTTACTCTTTCCTTGTTCAAAATATGATAGCCAACTGTCTCTCCTGGTTATACTGCAACGGAAATGAAGACATTTTATCTTTCTTTTCTAGAGTCTGTAAAAAATGAGTACTACAAGATCTATTTAATTTCGCGTTTTTCCATTTAATAATAATATTTAAACACTCTGCTTTCCACTCCCTGATAAATTTAAGTGTTTTATCACTCAAAAAGCAAGAAACCAATCAATAATCAATCAATCAATCAGTCCTTTTGATTCATTAATAACATTGTAGCGGAGGGATAAGGTACACAGTTAGATCATATTTTAGACCCATAATATTGTTGCTGTTCAACATTGAGGTGCACAGGGGTCTAGAGCAAGTAACATCACATGTAAATACTGTATTCAGTTCTGTTAATCTAACTAAAAAAGAGACTGCGTCATTTTCCTCTGCCCACTCATGCATCTGGCGGTCCAGCCCTGCCTCCTATGTTGCTGCAATCTAGAAGGTGTGTCACAAATTCAGTATCCAAAGTACAATTAATTTTATTATTCAGCAAAACACATGTTAACGAGGAAATAAACATATATAAAACAATCAAAAATTGCAGTACATCTACACAACCGGTTGTTGTATAGTAAGGTTAAACAACACACACACCTCTTATACTGATGATGATATGTATTCTCGTCTACCATTAGAAATGTATAATCAAGTAGAAACAACATAATCAACTGTTACAATTGATATATCTAAATCCTAGAGACCATTCCAAATTCATATACAGTGAAGAAGCCTTTTCAAACAAATGAGTAAAGGTAATCAAATTTCTTTTGGAAGGTCCCTGTATACATACAAACCAAGCGGATGTGGTAGGAATTGCATCAATAAACATCAATGTGTCGGTATGGGGGAGGTGATGGGTGGATAGGAGGTGGAGGGCTTCCGTACATTCCGTCTCCTGCTGGAGACTCCTTAAGGGTAAAAGTTACCCATACTGACCCGACCTCCCTTAAATACTCCCCACTGCACTCACAACAGGTCAGGCGATGTCAAATATTCTCGGGCTGAATACTGGAATTAACAAAGCGCCGGAAGTGGCACTCAAGTACAAAGGTAATATGTTACCTAATAACCCAACAACAAATGTGTGCTAATCAGGGCAACATCAAAGAGAAATAATTTCAGGAGGAAAAAAGCACAGTAAATATGAAACATCAGTGACTACAAGCGCAACATAACTAAATATAACAAAGATGGCAAACAAAAATGATTGTTTTTATTGAGAATATAAAAAAGAATCCAGCGTGTAAGTAAGAAAAGTAAGTTTATAGTAATGAGCCCAATATAAATTTTTGGTATCTAAAATGCATGCATTTAGTCAACCCACATCATGTTGTAGGACAAAAATACAAATGAAGTGCACTAGCGAAAAAGATGACGCAAATACAAAAAATATACTGTTAGCTAACACCCAGTAAAAAAATACTAAAAAGAACAGCATAAAGTGGAGACAATGTCAAAACTAATGATCGTAAAAGCATATACAGGCAGTCCCCGGGTTACATACAAGATAGGTTCTGTAGGTTTGTTCTTAAGTTGAGTTGTATGTAAGTCGGAACTGTATACTTTATAACTGAACCCCGGCAACATTTTTTTGGTCTCTGTGACAATTGGATTTTAAAAATGTTGGATTGTCATAAGAACCAGGATTAACAATAAGGCTTAATTGCAGCACCATTGATAACTGTTAAGCTCTTTATTGTAGCCTAGGACAAAGTACAGTAAATACCAAAATCCATAGGTCCGTTTGTAACTAGGGGTCGTATGTAAGTCAGGTGTTCTTAAGTAGGGGACCGCCTGTATAGCTATCAGCAGCATGAACGCCGCACATGTCTATAAAGAATCGCTGTAAAAGTAATATTTATAAAGATAGATAAAGCTTGATGTTAAATAAAGTAATCTTTAGTGGGATAGTATGAATTCATAAAATTTAATGTGAAGTATTAAATTATCCCATAACAAATGTAGAGAAAGTATAAGTATGTTATATAAAGTACAACTGCTATCACCCATAGGTGTGGATTCTGAGTCCACTAGATGATATGGAACTCTTTAATCAGAGGTACTGGTCTAATTAGACAAAATGCAGCTATAATCAGCACCACCGTTACAGGTGTGGTTTCCTCTAGTAACTGAGGCTCTTACAGGTGCCTCAGGTACAGGGGAATACGTAAAGAAAAAAAAAAAATGTAAAGAAAAAAAAACTGTGAAATGTCCCCCAGGGGTCTATTATAACCTCATGGGGGGACATACAAAGGAAAAACCCACATACGAAAAAATCAATGAATATTCATAAAAATACATTCACATTTCCCCATATAATAAAAAAAACCCCTGCTACCTAGGCCACCGCTTGCCCGTGACTATACATATTATGTATAAAAATGACCAAACAGAATTTACTGCATCGACTGAGATAAAACAACGATAGGTAGGTCGTCTGTATTCGTTGCTAGACGCATTTCGGGGTGTCTAGCCCTTTTTCAATAGCTTTTTCACAGCATCTAGCAAAATACAGACAGACCTACTTATCATTGTTTATCTCCAGTACCGGTCGATGCGTAAATCAAGTGAGAGACATTATCTCAAAAGGAACGCGGCTTCCATCACACCAGACACCAGCACTAGGACTGGAGCAATTCAGCTGTGTGTTCCAGCACGCTCCACCACACATGCAGTCTATCAGAACGTGGAAATAGGAAGGAGAGCACGAGTACATAGCGTCCCAAGTTCGTAGTGGTAACGTAGCACAGTGGAGGCATCTTGGTAGCAAAAAAACAGATGTAGGTAATATATAACCTATAAGGATATAACCCGACTGGAATAACCAAAAGTGACTATGAGACAAATGCTAAGCGTGTGTAAAACATCTATTGGAGTAGCAATATATTGGGGGTCATTTACTAAGGGCCCGATCGCCGTTTTCCCGACGTGTTACTCGAATATTTCCGATTTGCGCCGATTGTACCTGAATTGCCCCGGGATTGTGGCGCACGCGATCGGATTGTGGCGCATCGGCGCCGGCATGCGTGCGAGAAATCGGGGGGCGTGGCCGAACGAAAACCCGACGTATTGGAAAAACCGCCGCATTTAAAACCGAAAAAGTGTCGCTTACCTTCACCTGGTCCGAGGTGGTGCATTCCGGCGCGATGAGATGACTTTAGCGCAGCAGCGCCACCTGGGGGACGGCGGAAGAACTCCTTCATAAATCCCGCCGGACCCGAATACAGCAGAGAACGCGCCGCTGGATCGCGAATGGGCCGGTGGTAAGTAAATCTGCCCATTGTTTACCAACGATTGGAAGTACTGTAGTAACATGTCCCATATCCTGGTCTGGATCTAAGTTATTCAGTGACTATTTTATTTTGTGCATGCAAGTTTTATCTATTTGGTTTTATTTGGTGACACAAACTGTTTTGTACTGTGATATCTAGTGTTCACTCACTGTGATATACAACACGAATGCGGTGCTGGTTGCAACCAGGCACCCTGCCACGTCCATTGTTGCATTTGTAGTGTCTTTTTCCCATTTATGTATCGTGTGTTCTATATTTTTCTCTCATTATGTTGTTGTTTTTATGTTCATTTTCTGGTTTTTTTGATATTTGTGTGTGTGCTTGTTTCTTGATTGTCGTTTGTCGTGCATGGGCCTTTTTATTTGTCTGATTTTTACTTTTCTCTTTTACTGCTCTTGTCCCATTTAGGTGCCGGAAAAAAGTTATAGCCCTTAAAAATGCCCGGTCACTAGACACTTTTCAGGCCATGTCACTAAGGGGTAAAGGAGTGTTAATTGAAAGCAGTAGGAGTCTGGGTTGGCAATATTCCTTACACCTGTTTTCATCTCTCTTTTGAAGAAACATGTTGTACTTCTGACTGTTTTGTTTTGCAGAATAAATGGCAACCAATTAAACTATCCAAAAAAGCATTTGTCTTGAAAAGAACACAGACTAGTGATCTTTTTGTTTCCAATACCTAATATTTTTATAATTTTGTTGTAAGTAATGGTGTTTAGGCTTCAGCACATCCTTCCAATCCACTTGCTGCATGTGGATCTGACAAGCTGTTTTGCATGACATGCATACATAGTCCCAGAGCTGCTGGCAGGACGGCCGGGTACATAGTCCCAGAGCTGCTGGCATGATGGCCTGGATACAGAGTCCCTGTGCTGGAGGGATGGCCTTGTACATAGTCCCCATGCTTGGGTCGTGATGGCCTGGATACAGAGTCCCAGAGCTGATGGCGGGATGGATGACACAGAGTCCCAGAGCTTGATGGCAGATGGCATGGATACAGAGTCCCAGAGCTGCTAGAGGGATGGCATGGGTAATAGTCCCAGAAGCTGACATAATGGCATGGACCAGAGCCTCAGAGCTGCTGGTGGGATGGCATGGATACAGAGTCCCAGAGCTGCCTGTTGAATGGCCTGGATACAGAGTCTCAAAGCTGCTGGTGGCATGGCATGCATATAGAGTCCCAGAGCTGCTGGCGGATGGCTTGGGTACATAGTCCCAGATGATGGCATGATGGCATGGACACGAGCCTCAGAGCTCCTGGTGGGATGGCATGGATACAGAGTCCAGAGTGCTAGAGGGATGGCATGGGTACATAGTCCCAGAACTGCTGGCATGATGGCATGGACACAGAGCCTCAGAGCTGCTGGTGGGATGGCATGGATACACAGTCCCAGAGCTGCCTGTTGAATGGCCTGGATACAGAGTCTCAAAGCTGCTGGTGGCATGGATGCATACAGAGTCCCAGAGTGCTGGCAGGATGGCTTGGGTACATAGTCCCAGAGCTGATGGCATGGAGCATGGAAAGAGCCTCAGAGCTCCTGGTGGGATGGCATGGATACAGAGTCCCAGAGCTGCTGGAGGGATGGCATGGGTACATAGTCCCAGAACTGCTGGCATGATGGCATGGACACAGAGCCTCAGAGCTGCTGGTGGGATGGCATGGATACAGAGTCCCAGAGCTGCCGGTGCGATGGCATGGACAGAGTCTCAAAGCTGCTGGTGCCATGGCATGATACAGGACTCAGAGTCTGCTGGCAGATTGAATGGGTCAATAGTCCCATGAGCTGCTGGCATGATGGCATGGACACACTCTCAGAGCTGCTAGTGGGTTGACATGGGTACAGAGTCCCAAAGCTGCTATTGGGATGGCCTGGATACAGAGTCCCAGAGCTACTGGCGGATGGCATAGGTACAAAAAAATGTAAAAAAAATTAAAAAAAAGAAACACACTTGTGAATGCCCTGAAGAAAAGATGATTGTGGTTTCACAAATCTGCCAGGGGGGTCATGACAAAGGTCCTATAATCCAGATCTCTGTAAATTATAATAAGCCAAAAGCAGTAGCTGGCAGGTCCGACTTTCCCTGAAGCAAGTCAATGTCCAGGCAACGTCCCTAAAAGCGTTTAGTAGCAGCATTGTTTTCATGGCATTTTTTACTGCTCTTTTGTTGCCATCTGCTGCTGTGAACACGTGCTTGCATAGATTTTTGTGATCTTTTTTTATGTACAAGGCTTCAAAAACTGTGATGATCCTAATGACCTTTCACACCTACAAGAACTAACTGTATAAACTTTTTACTACTGATATTCAACTATCTATTGTGAGTACCCAGTCTCTTTTTATATCTCCTGCTTCAATGTATTTCTGCAAAGGAGTCTGGAAAGATTCTACCCGCGTCCTACATTCTATGCTGTGCTTGAGGTTTCCTAGTTTTAAATCACTACTAACTTTATATTTGTGTATGGCCTTAGGCCAACTCCGATACCATATTGAAGGAAAAACAGTTGTTTCTGAATGTAGGATCTGAGACAAAGAGTTTAAGTAAAGTCAGGAATTTATCTGTAACAATTATTATAAACGTCCAAAATTTTGTCTGTACAATACATGATGGAACTAGAAATCTGACACCAGGAAATCTAAGCTGTAGGGGGTGGTCATCTCAAATAATATAACATACATAATGTAAGATGGAATCTGACTGGATAAGTGGGCTAGTCTTCTTAAAGACATGGAGGTATAGGCAAATTGGATTTAACCATCCTGAAACGAAATCGTGACTGTGGTAATGTTCTTATTATTTGTTATCCATGGCCTCTTTCCTTCTAAATTCAACTTTTACAAGGGTATGACGCGCAACACCTATAAAGTCAGAGCCTGGAGAGGCTATGGTAACACACTGGCTCATTAACATATATTAGGTCGTGGATAACAACCACAGTCATGGTGCCTAGATATATGAGTAGTGCATCTGGTTTATCATGCTTGATTTTTATGGTAGATTTCCTTTAAGGAAGATAAGCTTTCTATATATCAGGCAGGAGTGCACCTTCACTATTGAAATTTTCCTGTCCTTTTCATGATTGGAAAGGGCACAAAACCCTGTGGGTAATATTGCCATAAAGGATATTGTAATTGCCTATGGATTCATTTCTGGCATCCAGCACATCAGTTTTTGAAATCGATATCACTTTTCACCACTGACTGAAAACCGTTTTCACGCTTTATCTGCTCATAGACAACAGATACAGTAGATGTATCCATTGCAAATAAAAGCCGTCATTTTTTCTGGATGTGGCATAGAAATTCTGGCTAGGCACAATTGAGACCTGCCTATGTAACCAGTGGTTTGTGTCTTTCTGTATGTTATCTGAATATAATCAGTAGTTCACTTGTATTGTGGGAATAATGTTGTAAAGGAATTGAGAACTATGTATACGAATCAGTATTGTCTATTGTTTTCTAAAGTGTGTGAATATGTATTCATTTCAATCTAATTTACTGTAGCGCAATTCTATGGTTACACAAAGGAAGAATTGTGAATGATTTGTGGTACTGGATAAAAGTAAATGTGATAGTTATAAATTTATTCAGCATTTATTATAAAGAAAGTATGAATGATTGGCAATGTAGTGAAGACCTTATGTTCTCATGGCTAAACTGGAATGAACCATGCTATAAACCAACTATTAACACATCATTTTCAAATCTATCCACCCACTAGCTAATGTCCAAGCAATAACTGAAATTGTATACAATTAGCCATGTTTTCTTTTGCTGACATGAGCGTAATTAGAATATTTAAAACACAAAAAATGATTTTCCAAATGAGATATGTTTTAGTAGAGTTTTAACTCTTATTGTAACATTGGAGAATCACCAGAAAATTAAATACTTATCAGCATCCTCCATACTGTCATGCAGTGCATTTATGGTCCTCTAGTAGTCCCCAAACCACTGTGATGCACCAATATCTCCCCAAAATTGACAAATGCCCTAGTGTTCAGGAACTCTTCTCTACAGGGTTTATATACAATTATCCAACCCTTGTTGGCACATATATTACAGTTGAAATTGGGGGGAAGGTTAAATTTTTACGTGTAGAAAAATTGTGTACAAACTGGGTTATAAACAGATTTATGTTGAGATGTAGTATGTATTTGCAATACGGTAGAGTAATGGCTATTTGTAAATGCACAATATCTTGGTATACAGGGGTATAAAAGTAGACCCTCATCAACCATGCAAGAAGAACTTTCTCCTCTCTTGCCACTGCCCTTAAATTGGCTCCTCCTTGAAATAATTTGCAACATCATATGTAACGGCTGGAAACGGGACAAGGACATGAGCCCAACTCTGAAACCCACACACACACACACATTGGGGGTCATTTACTAAGGGCCCGATCACGTTTTCTCTGACGTGTTACCTAATATTTCCGATTTGTGCCGATTTTCTGAATTGCCCCGGGATTTTGGCGCCCACGATCGGATTGTGGTCCGCATCGGCGCCGGCATGCACGCGACAGACCGTGGCCGAACGAAAAACCCGACGGATTCGGAAAAACCGCTGCATTTAAAAAAAATGTGTTCCACTTACCTTCACTCAGCCCTGCTCGGTGTATTCCAGTGCGTTCCAGTGCGTACCTGGTGGACGTCGGACCTTATAAATCTGCCCCATTGTCCCTGTCTGCTTACTGGTCCACCCTAAACAGTGGCAAGTAACTGAGTGTTGTTCCCTCCCTGCACAAAGTGATTTTCGTCAATTTGGGACACAACAAGATAGCAAGTACAAGTACAAATTCGGGAGAATAGTCCGGAATGTAGCCAATATCTAAAACCAGAAGAACAAGTGAATGCAGAAAACTGTTTGAACAGTCAGGGTACGATGGGTGCACACAAGTTTTTAATCAGAGTGTTCTGGGTAGTAACAGGATATGAAGAGTTCAAACCTTAATCCTTGTTGTCCAGATCAAGGGATGCAGAAGCCAGCAACAGAGTGCTGTTCAGACTAACCAACTACGGAAAATCACTGGATACAATTCAGCGCCTTCATCCTGACAGTACAAACACAAAACCAGATATAACACATGGTTTTATTCATTAACAATGCAAATTAAAGAATAAATGTCAACCGAGAACATCAGCATACATAGTCTATTCCATAATCGTCATTTTATACCCTCATTCAACGGAGTATGACATTTAAGCTCAGAGCTGCTGGTGGGATGGCATGGATACAGAGTCCCAGAGCTGCCGGTGCGATGGCATGGACAGAGTCTCAAAGCTGCTGGTGCCATGGCATGGATACAGAGTACCAGAGCTGCTGGCAGGATGGAATGGGTACATAGTCCCAGAGCTGCTGGCATGATGGCATGGACACACTCTCAGAGCTGCTAGTGGGATGACATGGGTACAGAGTCCCAAAGCTGCTAGTGGGATGGCCTGGATACAGAGTCCCAGAGCTGCTGGCGGGATGGCATAGGTACAAAAAAATGTAAAAAAAATTAAAAAAAGAAACACCACTTGAGAATGCACCTGAAATAAAAGATGAATGTGGTTCACAAATCTGCCAGCAGGGGGTCATGACAAGAGGTCCTATAATCCAAGATCTCTGTAAATTAATAATAAGCCAAAAGCAGTAGCTGGCAGGTCCGACTTTTCCTGAAGCAAGTCAATGTCCAGGCAACGTCTCCTAAAAGCGTTTAGTAGCAGCATTGTTTTCATGGCATTTTTTACTGCTCTTTGTTGCCATCTGCTGCTGTGAACACGTGCTTGCATAGATTTGTGTGATCTTTTTTTATGTACAGGCTTCAAAAAGCTGTGATGATCCTAATGACCTTTCACCTTACAAGAACTAACTGTATAAACTTTTTACTACTGATATTCAACTATCTATTGTGAGTACCCAGTCTCTTTTTATATCTCCTGCTTCAATGTATTTCTGCAAAGGAGTCTGGAAAGATTCTACCCGGCCTACAATTCTATGCTGTGCTTGAGGTTTCCTATGTTGTAGATTCACTACTAAACTTTATATTTTGTATGGCCTTAGGCCAACTCCGATACCATATTGAAGGAAAAACTGTTGTTCCTGAATGTAGGATCTGGAGACAAAGAGTTTAAGTAAAGTCAGGAATTTATCTGTAACAATTATTATAAACGTCCAAAATTTTGTCTGTACAATACATGATGGAACTAGAAATCTGACACAGGAAATCTAAGCTGTATGAGGGGGTGGTCATCTCAAATAATATAACATACATAATGTAAGATGGAATCTGACTGGATAAGTGGCTAGTCTTCTTAAAGACATGGAGGTATAAGGCAAATTGGATTTAACCATCCTGAAAATCGAAATCGTGACTGTGGTAATGTTCTTATATTTGTTATCCATGGCCTCTTTCCTTCTAAATTCAACTTTTACAAGGGTATGACAGCGCAACAACCTATAAAGTCAGAGCCTGGAGAGGCTATGGTAACACACTGGCTCATTAACATAATATTAAGGTCGTGGATAACAACCACAGTCATGGTGCCTAGATATATGAGTAAGTGCATCTGGTTTATCATGCTTGATTTTTATGGTAGATTTCCTTTAAGGAAGATAAGCTTTCATATATATCAGGCAGGAGTGCACCTTCACATATTGAAATTTTTCCTGTCCTTTTCATGATTGGAAAGGGCACAAAACCCTGTGGGTAAATTATGCCATAAAGGATATTGTAATTGCCTATGGATTCATTTCTGGCATCCAGCACATCAGTTTTTGAAATCGATATCACTTTTCACCAGACTGAAAACCGTTTTCAGACTTTATCTGCTCATAGACAACAGATACAGTAGATGTATCCATTGCAAATAAAAGCCGTCATTTTATTCTGGATGTGGCATAGAAAATTCTGGCTAGGCACAATTGAGATGCCTATGTAACCAGTGGTTTGTGTCTTTCTGTATGTTATCTGAATATAATCATGTAGTTCACTTGTATTGTGGGAATAATGTTGTAAAGGAAGTTGAGAACTATGTATACGAATCAGTATTTGTCTATTGTTTCTAAAGATGTGAATATGTATTCATTTCAATCTAATTTACTGTAGCAGCAATTCTATGGTTACACAGGAAAGGAAATTGTGAATGATTTGTGGTACTGGATAAAAGTAAATGTGATAGTTAATATAATTTATTCAGCATTTATGTATAAGAAGAAGTATGAATGATTGGCAATAGTATGTGAAGACCTTATGTTCTCATGGCTTAACTGGAATGAACCATGCTATAAACCCAACTATTAACACATCATTTTCAAATCTATCCCACCCACTAGGCATAATGTCAAAGCAATAACTGAAATTGTATACAATTAGCCATGTAATTTCTTTGCTGGACATGAGCCGTAATTAGAATATTTAAAAACACAAAAAATGATTTTCCAAATGAGATATGTTTAGTAGAGTTTTAACTCTTATTTGTAACATTGGAGAATCACCAGAAAATTAAATACTTATCAGCATCCTCCATACTGTCATGCAGTGCATTTATGGTCCTCTAGTAGTCCCCAAACCACTGTGATGCACCAAATATCTCCCCAAAATTGACAAATGCCCTAGTGTTCCAGGAAGCTCTTCTCTACAGGGGTTTATATACAATTATCCAACCCTTGTTGGCACATATATTACAGTTGGAAATTGGGGGGAAGGTTAAATATTTTTACGTGTAGAAAAATTGTGTACAAGACTGGGTTATAAAACAGATTTATGTTGAGATGTAGTATGTATTTGCAATTAAGGTAAGAGTATGGCTATTTGTAAATGCACAATATCTTGGTATACAGGGGTATAAAAGTAGGACCTCATCAACCATGCAAGAAGAACTTTCTCCTCTCTTGCCACTGCCCTTAAATTGGGCTCCTCCTTGAAATAATTTGCAACATCATGATGTAACGGCTGGAAACGGACAAGGACAGTGAGCCCTAACTCTGAGAACCCACACACACACACACATTGGGGGTCATTTACTAAGGGCCCGATTCACGTTTTCCTGACGTGTTACCTGAATATTTCCGATTTGTGCCGATTTTCCCTGAATTGCCCCGGGATTTTGGCGCACACGATCGGATTGTGGCGCATCGGCGCCGGCATGCACGCGACAGAACCGTGGCCGAACGAAAAACCCGACGGATTCGGAAAAACCGCTGCATTTAAAAAAAAATGTGTTCCACTTACCTTCACTCAGCCCTGCTCAGTGTATTCCAGTGCGTTCCAGTGCGTACCTGGTGGACGTCGGACCTTAATAAATCTGCCCCATTGTCCCTGTCTGCTTACTGGGTCCACCCTAAACAGTGGCCAGTAACTGAGTGTTGTTCCCTCCCTGCACCAAAGTGAGTTCGTCAATTTGGGACACAACAAGATAGCAAGTACAAGTACAAATTCGGGAGAATAGTCCGGAATGTAGCCAATATCAATAAAACCAGAAGAACAAGTGAATAGCAGAAAAACTGTTTGAACAGCAGGGGAAGATGGTGCACACAGAGTTTAAATCAGAGTGTTCTGGGTGAGAAGCAGGGATCTGAAGATGTGCAAACCTTAATCCTTGTTGGTCCAGAGCAAGGGATGCAGAGAGCCAGCAAACAGAGTGCTGTTCAGACTACCAACTGAAAAGCACTGGATACAATTCAGCGCCTTCAGCCTGACAGTACAAACACAAAAACACAGATATAACACATGGTTTATTCATTAACATGCAAAATTAAAGAATAAATGTCACACGAGACATCAGCAGTACATAGTCTATTCCATATCAGTCATTTTATACCCCTCAATTCACGGATATGATTTAAGCCAAGGTCAGAATGCTATCTACAGTGGCGATCTCAAACCACTGGAACACAGCTAAAGACAAGGCCGTGCAACATCTTCCTTCTGGTTCCAGGCAGAGGCACATCTATGCCGTCTACCAAAACGCACCCGCTATGACGTGATTGTGTCGCCAGGTGATTGCATCATAGCAAGTGTGCACTTGTTGGAGCCTTGGAGTGAAGAGACAAGTGTTGTCTTTTAATTTTAGTTCGACCACCGCTGTGGACATTTCATTGAGGGGAGGGAGAGCACTGATGGGGTGGGGCACTGCGGAGAGAATTTCATTAGGGGGGCAGCACTGCTGGGGGCATTATATGGGGGAGCACTGTTGTGGTCTTTCATTTGGGAGGAGCAGTGCTGGGGGCATTATATTTGGGAGCACTGTTGGGGGCATTTCATTTGGTGGAGCACTGTTGCGGGCATTATATTGGGGTGAACTGTTGGGGGCATTTTATTAGGGGTTCAGAGACATTTTATGGGGGGAGCACTGCTCAGGGAATTTTATTAGTGGGAAGGCACTGCTGGGTGCATTTCATTAATGGGAGAGCACTGCTCGGGGCATTTCATTGGGGGGAGCACTGCTGGGCGCATTTCATTAATGAGGATGTACTGCTGGTGATATCATTTTATGGGGTGTGGAGCACTTTTGGAGGCATTTCATTAATGGGGAGAACTCATGGGAACCATGAGTTGAGGGGGATCAGCTGGTGAAATTCATTGGGTTGGGGCTCTACTGTGGACATTTCTTTGGCTCGGGAGCTCTGCTAGGGAAATTTCATTGGGTGGGGGGCTCTGCTAGGGACATTTCTTTGGGTGGGGGAGCACTTCTAGGGGCAGTAGATTTGGGGGCTCTGGTGTGGACATTTTAGCAAAAAAGGACAAAGACAAGGTGTGTGGGGGTTGCTATAGAAAAAGGGGTATTATAATGTCCCCTTTTTTGTAGTCGTCTTTTTATCCAGACATTAAAAGAGGACTACAGTAAAAGGGCACTATAGAGGGGAGATGCAGGGGGGGCATGATATGGGATTGGGTTAGATATCGAGTATTTATTTTTCCAATGACCATGGTAAGCAGGTTACATAGCCCTGGTCCTTGGAAAAAAATTTTTAGGTGCACCAGTCCCCAGATACAAAAAGGTTGGGGAACAGTGATCTACAGGACCATTGCAATGTGCGCTGAATGTTTTTCAAAAACCCTTTCTTTCTATGCTTAGAAGTCATGTAAGTTTTTCTATTCAATGACTAAAGATCTTCAATTTATGTATGTGCCTAGTGAAAGACAAAAGCTATCAATCACTGCTAGAGCCATCTACTAGGCTCCAAAGCACAAAAAGAAGCTCTTTAACATACTACCTAATACGATGAAGCATTTTTTGATCAATTGTTACATACCAAAAATATTACTTTTTGTCAATGTTGAGGTTTATTTTTCTTTATTAATAATTGTTAAAGGAGTTTTGTCATCTGGATGTACAAATTTAATTCATCTGTATAAAGGTACATTTCTTCATTTGCGTGTTATTTTCAAAAATCTACCTACCTGAAGATAATTTCCCATAAATGTAGCCATGTTGTGCCTTAGAAACAAGTTAACTCTCCTTGCATATGACCACCTTTATGAATCCTATCTGACCACAAGGATTCTGTCTTCATTACAAGATGGCTGTAGGTCAGGGGTGCACAACCTTTTTAGTCCTTCAGGGGACTGCACTATTAACCAAAAACCACTGTAAATTCCCCCCAGAAACCTACTGCCCCCAGTTCTAGACCTCCCTTTCTTCCCACAGTTCTAGTACCCCCTGTCCTCTTGCCCCCAGTTCTATTACCCCCTTGCCTCCTGCCCTCAGTTCTATTGCCTCCTGCCCCCAGTTCTAGTATTTTCCCCCTGACCCCCGTTCTATTCCCTCATCCCCTCAAGCCCCCAGTTCTAGTCCCCCTCCTGCCCCCAGTTCTAGATCCCCCTCCTGTCCCCAGTTCTATTCCCCCCTCTCCTCCTGCCCTCAGTTCTATTCCCTCCTCCCCCAGTTCTATTCTCCCCTTTCCTCCTGCCCCTAGCTATAGTTCCCCTCTCCTCATGATGAGCAGCCCTGTTCCGCAGGAGGCTGTATAGATAAACCGGAGGGTCATGTGATGATGATATCATCACAGGTCCTTGAGCTTCTTCTCTATACAGCAGGACAGATCCCACAGCACTATGTGCTTACTGCACATATCTTTTGTATTGCATTGAATACCTCTTAATTTCTAACTTGTGTAATAGGATATGACTGTACTGTTTTTGGCTAGCTGTCACCTTCTACTCTGCAATTAATTTATTTGGTGCATAGCAGTAATATATGTGCACCAAAAAATGTAATTATTATCTTGCCGCGCTGTGATATTAAATGAGGCAGAAGGTCCGGGTTGTTGGTATTTACATCAGAAACGGGTCAGTAAGCCATATTCAATTTTCTTTATTTGATCAGATTTATAGCAACCAATTTCAGCACAGCTTTTCTATTTTAAGAGCTGAATGTAAAAATTGGCAACACTGACAGTTTTACAGCCAGACAGTTTCATAAATCTTCTGCAGTGTACCACAACAGGTTTGGATATCAAATTCAAGAAGTTCTCTTCTATGGGCTGAAGTGTCAATACAATGAAGGGAAACCAAGTATGCTCTGTCAAAAGTCTATTCCATTACAAGCTGCTATGAATATGGAGAGATAACTCTGATTTTGGGGTGTCGAATGCTTATAGCCATTTCGTTTGAAGAAATAAAATCAATCAACCCTTTAAAATTAAAAAAAAGAATAAAGAATAACGCAAAATGTTTAGCTGATGGGACCACCCCCAGAAATTATGTGGGCAAAGACCTGGCAACAAGTATTCAGGATCCCCACAGCTCCAGCAAGGCATTACACTGTGTTCTCTGGGAATACTGCAACTGTTAATGTGGATCTGTTAGGTCCAGCAGATTAACAGATATATCAGCTCTCTGCCTTATCCTGATTTATTCACACAAATCCTTCACAGAAGATTCAAACTCATTTTATATGAATGAAGTTAAAAAATACATCGATCATGTATAAGATGGATCATTTAGTAATCAAAATGTAATGGACGGAAATTTTCCTAAATAGAATGTAAAGATAACATCACGTTAAACATGTAAAAAACAGTAACATTCTCATTATATGTTTGCTTGTGAAAACAGCTGACAATGACAAATACTTTCTGTTCTGTAGTTCATTCATAAAACATTGATGACCAGAAGTGGCTTCTGTCTGCGGATAGTAGCTCACATCTCAATCTGCACTTACTAAGATCTAAAATTGCTTCTCATTATTAAGTGTCTGAAAACTGACGGGGACAAAATGGAATATTAGCGGACAAATGGTAATCTGCTACCAGCTATTAGAGGGGTGGACATATATTCATGATATTTTCCTATATATTGTCTCATTCTGCCTGTCACATGGCAACATGCTATTTTACAACTTGTTATTCTGAGATAAATATCAGCTTTTGGCTCCAGTACAAACTAAATTGCATCTCGGACAAGCCCAGACCATGCTGGCTGTAAAATTAACACTAAATTGGCATTTGACAGGTAATGCTACATTTTAATTATTGAAACAATTCCAGAATACCACCTATATTTAAATATAAATACTGTCATAACCATTGGTAATAATAAATCATTATTAAGTAATCTAAAATTCTCCGTTCTTTCCTATACAATTGCTGTTATTTACAGTCCTGGACCGATACATCCATTGAATACATTAGCATTAAATATTCCAGCATCCATTCATGGTTTTGTGCAAGATATTTTTTTTAATATATATTTACTACAAGTAAAATGTAATACCAGACATGCACTGAGGCTTAAAATATCAAGGGTTAAAGTTAAACTATTTCAGTGAAAAAGACCCCAACCACCAATTTTGCACTCTTTTTCAAGTGTATCTGTGTTGGCAAACTTACCTGTCTACAGCTATAGCTGACATGGAGTAGATGCTGGCAAATATAGCTGTAATAGGGAAGAAGTTGTGGAATCTGCAGTATGCCTCCCCAAAGTACCATTCATTGTGAAGGGCATAGATGAAATTCACCAAGGTATTGAAAGCAGCCATGGATGCATCAGAGAAAGCCAGACTGACCAGAAAATAGTTTGTGACTGTCCTCATTCTTTTGTGAGCAAGTATGATCCACATGACAATGATATTTCCGAACACAGCTACAGCCACCATTGATGCATAAGCCAGTGACCAAAGTGCTATACGCCAGGGAGGTTGCACAAATCTGTGAGGAACAGGGGAAGTTACATTAGTAGTTTGAGTCACATTCTTCTGCCATAGCAAGCCTTCCCCAAGAGGAGCAAAAATGCCCACTCCATCCTCAGATGTGACATTTATTGGAGAGGAAGTCATTACTGTATCTTCCACAAAGGCAAAGGTCTTGCAGCAGTTGGGATGATCACTATTGTAAAGACAAGTTTAAGCAAAGGTCCATCATAAAGCCGCCTCTTGCATATTTCCTTGAATGAGCAGGAGGAATGCAACTTGAATACAGATGTGAACTTCTGGTTAAGTTCCTTCCAGGAGCTGAGAGAAAGTGAATGCATAGATGGGCTGTATGAGGCTTTTATAGAACCAGTTCCTCCAATGTCTAGAAAAATGCCTGTGACATCACAGTAGGGAGGGGGATGAGTGGAAGACCACAGGGTGCACATATACACTCCCCCTTTGTGCTCAGGTAGGCAATGCATACAGAGCTCTATGGCACAGAGGTGACATTAATGCCAGCCAGTCTTTGTCACTGTTGTCAGTATACTAGTGTCACATGCCTGGATCCTTTATTTGCTGTATATAGAGGGAACCTGAGGTCCATGGTGCTGAAATGTCTCTGGTTGTGCTGCTGCACAGTAGAAATCACATTTCAAGGATTTAAATCAATGTCTTACATAAGCAGCCTTTTGTATCTGTCTATCCATCATCCACCATTGTTGGTGTTGAAGTTACTGAAGTGATTCTTCTCAATGAATCTTGATAGTAGCTGCATCACTCATTGAAACTGAGATGCTGCTACAAACATCAGTGCTGCCTGGAAGTGCTGGAGTATGCAGCGATCTGCGCTTGTCTGTAGAAGGCTTGCTCATTGCACAGGGATAGCAGTTAACCCTTGCCTATACTGAGATTCACCTGTAGACTGATAAAGATCAGATGGTAAATATGCTGATTCGGGATATGGATAATATTGGATGCTGTCTGTGTACATGGTCATTTACAATATCATAGCATCCCATAGCATTTCATTTAATTCATCCATTCTAATGCCTGCTCTGCAAAGCACAGCACATAGTGATACATCAGATTAGATGCACTCTGCAAAAGGTCCAGCTACAGCCTCAGCAGAGCTTAGTTTATCAGCGCAGAAGACTCAAGTCATTTGTTAGGTTGTGCCTTTTGTCATGTATTCACAGGAAATGTCTCTTCACTGCAAGAGAACACATTCATCTCTAACTATCTACTGAAGTTCTATCTATTTATAAAAAGTACAAAAGTTCTACTGCATCAGAATTATCAAAGTGTCTAATGCTGGATGATAAATATGCCTTGGTTTAAGACTGTCTACTAGTGATGAGCAGACCCATTAAAATTTGTGTCTGGCCAGACCCCACCAGTAACACCTACTTTCACTGCTGGCATCGATCATGGTAGTGACAGTGGTGGCTAAAAGTATTGGCACCCCTGCAATTATGTCAGATAATACTCTATCACCTAAATCACCTAAAAATGATTGAATTGATCAGAAATTCTTTGATATTATTATGTTCATTTAATTTGTCTTCAATGGAAAACCAAAAAAAAGAATTGTTAAATAGCCAAATTGGATATAATTCCACAACAAACACAAAAAAAGGGGTGGACAAAAGTATTGGCACTGTTTGAAAAATCATGTGAGGCTTCTCTAATTTGTGTAATTACCAGCACCTGTAACTTACCTGTGGCACCTATCAGGTGGTGGCAATAACTAAATCACACTTGCAGCCAGTTGAAATGGATTAAAGTTGACTCAACCTCTGCCCTGTGTCCTTGTGTGTACCACATTTAGCGTGGAGAAAAGAAAGAAGAACCATCTGAGGACTGAGAATCAACATTGTGAGGAAGCATGAGCAATCTCAAAGCTACACGTCCATCTCCAAAGACCTTAATGTTCCTGTGTCTACCGTGCACAGTGCCATCAAGAAGTGGCTAACCTCCCTAGATGTGGACGGAAAAGAAAAAATGACGAGAGATTTCAATGAAAGATTGTGCGGATGGTGGATAAAGAACCTCCACTAACATCCAAACAAGTTCAAGCTGCCCTGCAGTCTGAGGGTACAACAGTGTCAACTTGTACTATCCATCGGTGTCTGAATGAAAAGGGACTGTATGGTAGGATATCCAGGAAGACCTCACTTCTTACACAGAAACCTAAAAAAGCCAGGCGGGAGTTAGCCAAAGCTTACCTGAGAAAGCCTAAGACGCTTTGGGAGAATGTTCTCTGGTTATATGAGACAAAAGTAGAGCTTTTTGGGTAAAGGCATCAACATAGAGTTTACAGGAAAAAAAAGAGGCCTTCAAAGAAAAGAACATGGTCCCTACGGTCAAACATGGCAGAGGTTCCCTGATGTTTTGGGGTTGCTTTGCTGCCTCTGGCACTGGACCGCTTGGCCATGTGTATGACATTATGAAGTCTGAAGACTACCAACAATTTTGCAGCATAATGTAGGGCCAAGTGTGAAAAAGCTGGGTCGCCCTCAGAGATCATGGGTCTACCAGTAGGACAAGGACCGAAAACAAACTAGAAAAGCAATAGAAAATGGTTTGAGAGAAAGCACTGCAGAATTCTAAAGTGGCCAGCAATGATTCCAGACCTGAATCCCATAGAACACCTATGGAGAGATCTCAAAATGGCAGTTTGGAGAAGGTACCTTCAAATCTCAGGGACCTGGAGCAGTCCACCAAAGACGCATGGTCTAAAATTCCAGCAGAGCATTGTAAGAAACTCATTGATGGTTACCGGAAGCAGTTGTTCGCAGTCATTTTGTCTAAAGGTTGTGCTACCAAGTATTAGGCCCATTTTTGGAGTTTTGTGTAAAATGATCAATGATTTGACTTTTTTATTCTCTTTTGTGTTTTTTCATTGCAAGCAAAATAAATGAAGATACTAATATCAAAGAACTTGTGATTGCAATCATTTTCTGGAAGAAAACAAGTATTATCTGACAGAATTCCAGGAGTGCCAATACTTTTTGCCACCACTGTAACTGTTTAAATACCGCTGGTAAAGTCCCCAGCGACATTTAAATTATTGCATCCTCAAATTAACCAGCAATAACATGTCAGTGGCACTGGAAAACCTCTTTTTTTTGGGAGGGATGTCACTTCCAATGACATCATTGAAGAGCAGGGCCGGCTCCCAGTTTCAGTGGGCCCCTGGGCGATAGAGCCTCACTGGGCCCCTTAACAGTGAACTCATGTGGCGGCATGACCCTGCCAGCTGAGCTCAGACACAGTAAAAGACAATCATATTTCAATTACATCGGCAACAAGGATGCCGTCGCTGATGTAATTCAATTTTCTGATCAGGAGCGTAATGGCTTCCATAGCAGACCATTTCCTTAAAAACACATGCATGTTTTTACACAATCACAATCATTTTTACACTCATACACCTGTCTACAGATTTATACACACATGCAGTATATACACATCAAATTTACAACATACACACAGGTATACAGCATTAATACACACACGCATCCTGTATGCACAGCATATATACACACATGCATCCAGTATGTACAGTATATATATGCACAAATCCCATATATACAGCATATATACATACACATCCAATATATACACACAGCACATACGCAGATATACACATGCATCCAGTATATACAACACATACGCAGACAAACAGCATATATAGACACGCATCCAGTATACACAACAAATACGCAGATATACAGCATATATACACACGCATCCAGTATATACAACACATACGCACAGATATACAGCATATATACACATGCATTCAGTATTTACAGCACATACGCACAGATATATAGCATATATACACACGCATCCAGTATATACAGGGCATACGCACAGATATGCAGCATATATACACATGCATCCAGTATTTACAGCACATACGAACAGATATATAGCATATATACACACGCATCCAGTATATACAGCTCATACGCACAGATATATAGCATATATACACACGCATCCAGTATATACAGCACATACGCACAGATATACAGCATTATACACATGCATCCAGTTATATACAGCACATACGCACGATATACAGCATATATACCACGCATCCAGTATATACAGCACACACAGCACAGATATCAGCATATATACACACTACACACGCATCCAATATATACACACATACACAGATATACAGCATATATACACACCATCCAGTATCACACATACGCACAGTATACAGCATATATACACACCCATTCCATATTACAGCACATACGCACAGATATACAGCATATATACACACGCATCTAGTAATACACACATACGCACAGATATACAGCATATATACACACCGCATCCGTAAATCAGCACATACGCACAGATATACCATATATCACACGCATCCAGTATATACAGCACATACGCAGATATACAGCATATATCCACACGCATTCAGTATAAATAGCACATACGCACAGATATACAGCAATATACACCGCATTCCAGTATATACAGCACATACGCACAGATACAGCATATATACACACACAGCATCCTAATATACAGCACATAGCACAGAATACAGCATTATACAACAGCATCCAGTATATACACACATACGCACAATATACAGCATATATACACAACGCATCTAGTATATACAGCACATACGCACAGACATACAGCATACATACACACGCATCCAGTATATACAGCACATACGCAAAGATATACAGCATATATACACACGCATCCAGTATATACAGCACATACGCACAGATACGCACAGATAGACAGCACTATATACACACGCATCTGTATATACAGCACATACGCACAGATATTACAGCATATATACACACGCATCCAGTAATACAGCACATACGCACAGATATACAGCAATTTACCACGCATCCAGATATACAGCACATACGCAGATATACAGCATATATACACACGCATATAGTATAAAATAGCACAAACGCACAGAATATACAGCAATATACACACGCATCCAGATATACAGCACATACGCACAGATATACAGCATATATACACACGCATCCAGATATACAGCAATATGCACAGAAATACAGCATATATACCACCGCATCCAGTATATACAGCACATACGCCCAGCTACATACAGCATATATCCACACACGCACTAGTATATACAGCACATACGCACAGATATACAGCATAATACACAACGCATCCAGTATATACCGCACATACGAAGATACAGCATCTATACACACCATCCAGTATATACAGCACATAACGCACAGATATACAGCATATATACACACGCATCTAGTATATACAGCACATACGCACAGACATACAGCATACATACACACGCATCCAGTATATACAGCACATACGCAAAGATATACAGAATATATACACACGCATCCAGTATATACAGCACACACGCAAAGATATACAGCATATATACACACGCATCCAGTATATACAACACATACGCACAGATATACAGCATATATACACACGCATCCAGCATATACAGCACATACGCACACATATACAGCAAATATACACACACATCCAGTATACACAACAAATGCACACAGATATACAGCATAAATACACAAAAAAACACATATACACACAAACACATATACATGTATTTACATATGTAGCAATTATACTTACCCCAGCTGGATGTCGTTTGCTCAGAACGTGGTGGCAGAATCAGCAAGAAGGTGGACAGCCCTGTGAGGTGCTCGGACTGGCCAGGCCGGACATGAGGCACACAAGTCGGACGGGACGCGAGGTGTGTGGGATGGTGGGACTCGAGGTGTGCGGGCTGGTGGGATGCCAAGCGCGCGGGCCGCAGGGGGCCCGTCTCACTATCTCTCCGCCCACCGGCCCGGTCCGCCGGACAGACCTGCGGGCAAGTAATAGATTGTGGTGGGCCCCTTTGGAGCTCCGGGGCCCCGGCACTTGCCCGGGTCAGCCGGGTGCTGACACCAGGCCTGTCGAAGAGCAACGATCCTCCCCAAAATGGCAGTGCCCTGCCAGAGCTATTTAAATGCTGCTGGCAACTTTGGCTGTGACATCTAAAGAGTTAACCATTAGGGGGCTGAGCTGGACCTGGGTCCCGACCAGAACTTTTATTGAAGTTAGGGGTTGGGTCTGGGTGACCCGAACTCGCAAGTTTGTTACGAACCTGAACAATGTGGTTCAGATCTGCTCAACACTATTGTATAGTCATAAACTTTTCAACTTGGTTCTGGTTCAGAAAAGTCTGCCAGTGTTTTGCATTTTTTGTCCCAATTTAAACTATGCCCCTTTCTGGCAACACACCACTTTTGGTGCAATAAGCTTTTGATAGATGTAGAACAAGGCGCTTTAGACAATTTTTTGGCCGACCTTAAGTCAGATTCTGTTGTCGACAGATTGATAAATTTGCCCTTTGGTATTAACTCCTCTCATTCTGGATGAAGAATCATGAGAGAGTCAGCTTACCAGTGGTACATTGTCATTACATAGAACTCCTGTGCCTGGACTCCATGGCGGACATGTATCTTCATTTGTGCTAGTTCAATTGTTTCATTTTTGTGACTTTTGTAATTTTTGTTACTTTTTACTGTGACTTTTGCTGTCGTTTTTGCAGTACGCCTTGGTCTGTATTTTGTGCATTGTGGTTTTTTTTTGCTTATTTTGGCCACCTTTTAGTCGCAAATCTGCGCCTGGTCTGGTGCAGGTGCAAAGGAAGGTTTTTTCGTGATGGACCCTTCATGTACCCTGTTTTAGCATGTAAATTGGAATTATTTCACACAATTCCATAGATTACGACAGAACCTGTTCTGTTAAACGCTGATACATGTAGAAAACCCCCAAAAGAGTAGAGAGGGTGTCGGCAGTAATTTTGCATTGATGTCACTGATCATTTTGCACTTCATTTCATCCGTCAGTGTCTGCTTTCAATTGGTCAATAATCTATCAGCATTGCTAAAGCCAAAAACAAACAGGAGTGGGTCTAAAACAGAAATGACCTGTAATGGGATATTTGCATGTCATCTGTGTTCTGTATCCACTCCTGCTTTTGGCTATCAATCCTGAGGTTTTTCATTCCTTCTAACAGATTAAATGAAGGGGAAGCCAAACATAGTGGCTAGTCATAGAGTGGTGGAGGGTGAAAATAGCATTATGGAAATCACAGGGTGTTCCAGGGAGACAGCGATCAGTTGGCAGTAGCATGAGTAGGTCGCAGAGTGGCACAATGACAAAATATGGAGCTGGCGGAAACATGGTAGGCCACAGAGTGGCACAATGACAGAGTGTGAAGGTGGCAGCAACCTGGTAGGCCAAAGAATGCCACAATCACAGAGTGTGGAGGTGGTGGCAACATGCTAAGCCACAGAGTGACACAATGATAGAGCATGGAGGTGGCGGCAACAGCAGCAGGAGCCCACAGAGTGGCACAATGACAAAGTGTGGAGATGGCAGCAGCAGCATGAGGTCAGAGAGTGGCACCATGACAAAGCTTTTAGGTAGCAGCAACATGGTGGGCCACAGTGTGGCACAATGATAGAGTGTGGAGGTGGCGTCAGCAGCTGCAGCAGCAGGAGCTCACAGAGTGGCACAATGACAGAGTGTGGAGGTGGCAGTAACCTGGTAGGCCACAGAGTAGCACAATGACAGAGTGTGGAGGTAGCGGCAACCTGGTAGGCCCCAGAGTGGCACAATGATAGAGTGTGGAGGTGGTGTCAGCAGCATAAGCAAGAGCCCACAGAGTGGCACAATGACAGAGTGTGGAGGTGGCGGCAACATGGTAGGCCACAGAGTGAAGCAATGACAGATTGTGGAGGTGGTGGACAATTTCAGTCCCTGGTAAAGATGGTGGGAGGCAGATGAAGGAACTGGCAGCAGATATGTAGCAACTGGTCGGGTGGCAGCATCAGAATAGTGGCTGAGGCAGGTATTTAGAATCCAGACTCATTTCTGAATGTTTGGGGGAGGCATCATGGCTGATCTAATCTGATGCATAAGGGATTGGTGTGTTGAAATCCTGGCTGATCCAAGCCTGATTCATCTTGACAAAGGTCAGTCTCTCCACATTAAAGGGAACCTACCACCACGAATCTACCTATAAAGGTAGATCGGGTGGTAGGTGGATGTATGGGACGTGAGGATAGCCCTTTTTAGAGCTAATCCTCACGTCCCCGCTAGCCTAGCATAAACTCTCCTCTCTTGTCACCTGAGTGAAAAAACCACTGATTTCACCATACTCTGCTTGTGCTCCATTGTCCTCCTCCTCCTCCAGTTCAGCCCCCACCAGACTCATGTGGCCATGAGATGTAGTCGCAACTTCTTCGTTGCCCTGAACATACATATTTTGCAGCATCTGTTCCAGGACATGAAGCAGTGGAATGACGTTATTCATCACGCAGTCCTGGTGACTGACAAATAGCAAGGCCTCTTTAAAGGGCCTCATCAAACAGCATGAGCTGCCAGTGGCTGACATCAAAGTTACACAGGGGAGTATCTCTGTTGATACAGGTGGTCTAACATATGGAGGCTGGAATGCCAACGGGTGGAAACATCGCATATCAGACTATGTTGGGGGAGGCTGTTCTGCCGCAGCAACTCAAGGAGGGTATGCTTGGCTTTGTAAGAATGGCGGAAGTGCATGCACAGTTTCCTGGACATTTTTAGAATATCTTGCATCCCTCCTAGGTGCAGCACAGACACCATGTTCCTCCCATTGTCTGTCATCATGGTTTCGATTTTCAGTTGTCACAGATTGATTTCTTCTTGCATGACGTGGAACAGTTCCTCTCCTCTGTGACTTTGTTCGCCAAAGCAAACCAGGTGTAGAACTGTGTGACACTGCTGTGCCCTGCACATGTGGTATGATGGAGCAGAATTATACATTCGTCCAGTGGGCCGTAAAGGACATGTACTGGCCCAGACCATAGTTACAGCTCCACACGTCCACGCTGCCGTGCACCTTGGAAGAAACCGATAAGCTCAAGCACTGGCCCACCTTCTGTTCTACATATTTGTGAAGGGCTGGCACTGCCTTTTTCGAAAAAAAAAAAGTAATCTTGAAGCTCTCCACCTCAGTTTGGCAGAAGCCATTAGTTCTCTGAAGAGTGCAGAGTCCACGACTTGGAAAGGGAGGGACTGCCGTACCAACAACTTGGACAGAAGCATGATTAGCTTCTGCACCTTAAGATGGCTGGACGCATACAGTTGTCTCTTCGTATTCGCCTCATGCAACGACTGCTGCCACCATGCGTAGCGAGGAGCATCTGGACTGGGAGATGATGGCAAAGACAAACAGCTCCCTTCGTAAGAGGTTTTGGAGCCTTGACTGCCTGAAATGGCATGTGTGCCACCAGGTGCTGCTGCTTTTGCTGTGCAGCAGGATGGACCTCCACATCTGTACCACGTTTCTCCCAGGCCATTGTATGGTGACACTGCATGTGTTGAAGCAGGGCGGTGGTGGCAAAATTAGTTCCCTGGCCACGCTTCACTTTCTGCCTGCAGATTCTGCATATACACACACTCTACCTATCTTGAACACAACAAAAGCCATATTACTAAATCCATATCATAAAAATTACCTTTATTAAATAATAAACAAACAACAACAATTCATGGCAGGCTGATCATATCAAGGAAAACAAGAACACTACAATAAACACAAATGCAGACCAATAATATAGGTTGATATATAAGAATAAAGGGGCTGTGTACAAATACAAGATAAGGAAATGCACAGAGGAGTTCACACAATGAATGTATGGGGATTGATTTGTATTGCTACAGAAATCAAAAGTGCTTCGTGCTTAAGTGCATATACACACGGTCGGCTCCTTTAGTGTCTTAACAAAAAACTGCCAAACTGCCGAGGTGAGATTTTACTGCCAACACTCTGCACAGAGTGACTACTAATGCCGCTGCCTCGCTGAGCACCTGTGCCACAGCATACTTGGACCTGCGAAGTGGGGTTTGTACCCCACGGCCGTTTGGCTCTCATCCTCGCACTGCTGCCACACTGCTGACTCACGACCACAGTAGCTACTTGCTGCCTGCTTTGCTGCCTGACGCGTAAGCTGACACCCTTTTCTCCTGACGATGATGAAGAATCCTTGGCTTCACCCGGCTACCAAGTGCAATCGGCTACATCATCATCGATTAGTGTTTCCCTGTCACTGCTATTCTCCTCAATGGTCTCAGTATGCACAGCCCATCTACTTGCAAGTGGAACATAACCTCCCGTGCCACTATCCACATCTCTACTTTATCGCCTACTGCACAAAGCAGCGGATGTCTGCCCTACCTCTTCACTGCCAAGCAGTTGCTGACTGTCCTCAAGGAGTTCGTCCTCGCTGCATAGTGGCGCTTAGCCCAGACCACCTATTAGATCTCTGGCTGAGGGAAATGAACAGGAAAGAGGCTGGTTGAGAAAAGGTGAGCGCCGCTTACCTGCTGCTGGGCCATGCCAACTAAGTGTTGCATCTGACGAATCCACTGACTCTTAGGTGGGATTGTCAGATGTCATCTAGGAGGAAGTGGATGGCGAAGTCAACCAATCAACAACCAAAAAGAGATACATGTCCCCCTATGTGTTCAAAGTAAATTATAGAAAAGAACCATGGTAAGTCCAGCTTCAGTGTACTCCATATGGAAGTGTTCTGGCATACAAACTCTGAATAATTGCAATTCCTTGTGAACCACCAGTGATTGTGAATATTGGGTCTCATTTACTAAGAGTCGTGCTGTGCACTTAAGTCAGATTTTTCTTGTTATTCATGGCTAAAATGGCTTGCACAGGTATTTAAGAAGTGTGTGCACTGCGATTGTGGCGCATGTGACCCTTTTGTGGCGTGGCTGCACTGGCTTCCATGCAACACAAATAAGAGGGCGTGTCATTGGACGATCCGACTGATTTGGATGCTGCATTCAAATTGTGCTGCACACCCTATGTTAAAGATGCACCACAAAAAATGGTGAACCCTGTCGCACATGAGCAGGGATGCAACACATTCATGATTTCAGGCACACAATCTTTGTGACTCACGGTGCGCTGCTTTATAGATGGACAATGCACAATGACCGGGTAAGTAAATGTGCCCCATTGTGTCCACTGGCCTTCCAGCTCGCAGCCTGCCCCATGGAGTACCTTGAAGCTGGACTTACCCCGGGTCTTTTCTATATGTTAGAAATCAATTTTTATTTCAGAAGTCAATGGGATACATAATAATTCTATACTTTGCAAGATACATTATTAAGATAAAACTCTTCTTTGTTCTATCTTTTTTTCCTTTTCCTACTGCATTCAGCAGTGTCTCTAAATCAGCTTTTGCTCCATCTTCACTAAGACAAAAATAAGTAGAGTTGTAAAAGCAACTTAACATAACTCAGACAGTCTCTAGATAGACTTATTGTCATGTCTTCTGTTGGTAGAGCTGGGCTTAGAGGTAGGCAAATGATGAGTTGTTTTGTTCAGCTGCGCCACAGTCAGCTCAACAGCCAAATATCAAGCCACCATGAGAATGGAGGTCACTGAGAGTTAATTGGTTTGCCTGAGTGTGTGAAAATTCTGTACGTGTGTACACAGTCATTCCCTGACATCTGCACTGCGTCCTGACTTTCACCTGAATTTCTGATTTTGTACCATGCTGCCATATTGTTGTGACCATGACCCCTGTACATAATTTTGGATTTTCTGGTCAAAGGATGATGAGGACACAATGGGGCACATTTACTAAGGGTCCGCAGCCACGAATCCGTCGGGTTTTTCCCGAATATTTCCGCTTTGCGCTGTATTTCACGGGATTGTGGCGCACGCGATCGATTTTTGGCGCAATCGCGCCGTCTTTCGCGCGACAGAAATCGGGGGGCGTGGCCACCGGACAACCCGAAGGATTCAGAAAAATCGCTGAATTTAAAAAGCCATTTGTGTCGCAAGATCAAGCACTCACATACACCAGAAAAAAGCAGGTGAAGTTCGGCGGACCTCGGCGCAGCAGTGACACCTGGTGATTATCGGCGCACGAACCTTAGTGAATCCCGGCAGAACCCGAATCAGCGTCGGAGAACGCGCCGCTGGATCGCGACTGGACCAGGTAAGTAAATGAGCCCCAATCTCTCTGAGTAGTCTTTGCGCTGATTTGAAACACAAGGCATCAGACAGAGAAAAGTTATAAGCAGTCTGGTTGCAAGATAGGCAGTTATTGGGCAGAATTCAAGATGCAAGCTTAAAGCAGAAAGAATACAAAGTAATTTTCTTATAATTTTGATTATTTGAAATATATTCCAATGTTATATCCTTTTGTGTTGCTCGTGGTTGAAACTGAAATGTAAAAGATAATCTGAAGTCATATCTCACATTTGTAAACCAGAATAAAATGTGTCAGCTGCTACACGAAATTGGCATTTGCTGGTCCAGAAAGCACCTTTGTCACTTCATTCTGCAGATTGATGGATAACAAATCTCTTCTAATTAATATTATCTTACCTAAATTTGCTTGGATATTAACATAAATTGCATTTCTGTTTTATAAAGCAAGTTTTAATGAGCTACAAGTTTCATGGAATATATCAAAACTAAAATGTAAATTTACAAGTCATAATATACCTATAATATATTCTTAGTTCTGCCCTGAAAAATGTAGCAATCTACTCCAGGTGAAGAGCTAACAGACAAATTAGTATTCTCTACAATAACTGAGTTTAAACTAATTTCAGTTTTAAAAAAAGCATTTATGCAAACTGCAGTGAATCCAGAGCATGCAAATATATGCTTTATTTACCCTGCTGTTGATTTCTGATGTAACATTTTGATTAGTCTGTTCAGGGACCAAAGCTCAATATTCTCATAAATGCAAACCTCCTAACTACAGCCTAGAAAGACAAATGATACCTAAAATATATAACCCTTATACATAAGGCTCTAGTTTGTCAGTTTACCTTTGGCTTCCTGAGAAGCCATTTTAGTTTAGACAAGATTTTATTGAATTAAAAGCATAACATTGCTTTACAATAGGTCCTGGCATAACATATAAGGGGGATCTCATAAAAGTTATATTAGAGTGATGCATAATCAGCAACTTTGTTAAACAAACTGAACAAGTTAATGGGGGAAGAGGATGGGGAAGGGCAAAGGGTTGGGGAGGGTTGGGTTAACCTGAGAATGGAGCTAGTACAAGATCAGTATAGGTGGTCACTAAAGGTGAACGTGGTAGCAAGCATACGTATTGGTGAGCCATGTGTAATCTTCCAATGTCCTTAAGGGCAGAAATTCAGAGCCCTCTCAAGGGTTGGTGAACCCTGTGCAGTGATCCATAGGTTCCAAATACCTTTAAATACAGGAAGTTTTTTACCGCGGTAAATGACAGATCTGGTGTTTTCCACTTTGCCGCTATTTGGATTCTAATTGCCAACGCTATAAACCGAGTCCCTGAGAAACAATTTAAAATCAAAATTAATAGTGCAGGTAATAATATTAAACTTTGTTTTATTCTGTAGTAAGCAGTGTAACTGAACTCCTAGACACCTCAACGCGATAAGGAAAACAGGAATATTTCACATGATCACTCGACTCTCTATGGATATAACCTGTAAGGCTTTCCTTGGTCAGTAGAGTTAGGTCATTGGGAACATTATCAGTTTACCTTATCTCTCAGCTCTCAGTGGATTACAGACTACTACAAACTACAAACTACTTAAATAAGGAAGGAAACAAATGTGCTGAAAAACCTCACTTCAGCTTTTACATGAGTCAATAAAAAAAAAACTTACATACTCACCCTCCGGCGCCCCGATGCTCGCCACGGCTACCGGTGGCTCCTCTTCGGTCTTTTCTCTGCTCTATTAGCCGGCATAGACACTTCCCTGTGATCGGCCGGCACACACTACAATGCGGCAGTGTTGCCACTGATGACGTCATGCATCTAGCTGGCAGGTCACAAGGAAGCATCTCTGCTAGCTAATAGGGCAGAGAGAAGACCGAAGAGGAGCCGCCAGGAGCCGCAATGAGTACCGGGAGCCGCGAAGAGCATTGGGGTGTGTAATTTTGTTTCTTTTTATGTGCTAGCCGGGCTGGCTGTATACTACTTGGGGCTGGCTGGCTGTATACTACATGGGGCTGGCTGGCTGTATACTACTGGGGCTGGCTGGCTGCATACTACTAGGGGGGTGGCTGTATACTACTGGGGGCTGGTTGTATACTACTTGGGGCTGGCTGGCAGTATACTACATGGAAATGGCTGGCTGTATACTACTGGGGGATGGTTGTATACTACTGGGCGCTGGCTATATACTACTTGGGGCTGGCTATATACTACAGGGGGATGGCTGGCTATATACTGGGAGACTGTGCATTTCCCACCCTCAGCTTATACTTGAGTCAATAGGTTTTCCCACTTTTTGGTGGTAAAATTAGGGGTCTCGGCTTATACTCGGGTCGGCTTATACTCGAGTATATACAGTAAGCATATTACAAATGCACTACTGATTTATGCAGTAACATTAAAAGTTTGGTTATGCTTTAAGGTCAGATATTGAAGAAGCTGTTTAGAATTAGATGGGATTTTTACAGTTACAAGAAAGTTTCTTCTCTTCTTGATGGTACATGCCTGGTACTCCTGATCTTTATTTTAGAAAATGGAGCTTAGTTTCAATATATTTGAATATGTTCTATATTTCTATAAAAACATCTGTCGACCATCATGAACATTATTGTGGCTCCTTTACAATTCAAGTAAGTTGCCTATGTACTGCATGTCTGATTACTGGTGTAATAACAGAAAGTCATGGCCATACAACTAACTGGAACCTCTTCGATATCATTCATGTTGTTACATCTGGTACCGTAGCTCAGCCCTAACTTAGTACCATTCACTTGGATAAAGAGCTGGAGACGAAGCTGCCTGGACACAGCTGCATGAACATAGATACCACTTAGCAAAGATGTAAATTATTTTTAATGTTATATCCTCAAAGACAGTTTTAGGAAATTAATTTCAACAGTATCCTTAAAAAACAATCTTTTGGGAAATATTTTTTATAACATTTACGCTCCGTGCAGCCTATTAATACTAGCATAAACCAGATTTATAAACCAGATTATGGTTTGCATTATTATTACAGTAAACTGTTTGCCAACGATCCAGCAAATTACTTTATTCTGCTGAATGAAGGGGCACAAATCTCAATAGATTAATGTTATTTCCTAGAAAACTCCTCTAAACGTAAAAAGACATACTTCATAGGGAGTATACTTATTTTATTACTAGTTTATTTTCATCACAAAACTTCAATATTCTATAGTTTTAAGATCCAGTGACTTTATTCTGTGTTCAGGGGAGTTTATCATATCATTAAGCATGTTAGGCTGAGCCGTCTCCAGGCAAGACATGTGCTGGTTGTGTTAAACGTTTTAGCTCTGCCGTCACATTAGGAGGCAAGGTCCAATAAGGTTTCACTATATTGGTAAATATACCGCAATAAAGTTTTATTGCAGTAAAGGTGTAGCTCCGGTTAACATGACCGAAGGTGTGCTAACTTATTTGCGTTAACTCACAAAAAGGGTAGTTTCCTGTCTTCCCCAACACTACAGACGAGTGGTCCATATTAACCTCTTAATAACATGGTCATTTTGCAGCTTTCTCACACGGCCCCTTTTTTAAAATCTGTCACCATAAGTGGTTATAACTTTGGAATGCTTTAACATATCCAGGTAATTTTGAGAATATTTTCTCATTACACATTGCACTTCATGTCTGTTGAAAAAATTGGGTAATATTGTTTAGTGTTTATTCATGGATATTTGGCAAAAATTTTGAAAAATTTCCAAAATTCTACATTTTCTACTTTTCAGACACATGGTCATAACACCAAAATAATTTCATAACTAACATTTACTGAATGTCTGCTTTATGTTGATATGGTTTTTTTATATGTCATTTCATTTTAAAAAGATAAACACAAAATCGTACTTTTGACGGACCTACTTAGCTTTCAAGTCACTTTGAGACAATTATAAAAAATTGTAAAACCCCATTAATTAATCCATTTTAGAAATTACACCTCTCAATGTATGTAAAACAACTTTTATGGTTTGGTAATCCCTTTAATTGTTTTACAAGGGTTAAAGGTACATGTAAAGGTTTTTTCCACAAATCAATAGCTCTGGGGATGTAAAATAACTTTTCCTTTTTTCCTTATCTTTTCTAGCTAAATCCAGCAGTTTCTTTGCTATCCTTCTCAGAGTATTGCAATGGATGCTTCCTCTGCCTGTGCTGATATGCCCTGGTGTCAATTTTATAAACAAATCTACAAACTCTATGGACTCCTGGGAGGGGAGGGGTTGCTGTTCGCTGCTCACAGGGGAGGAGGTCTTGTGGCAGAGCTCTCTGTGAGTAGGTAGCAGAGCTGGATGTGTTCCAAAACTGTGGATACAGATGACTCCTACACATAAAAGTGAGGTACAAGATCTCCCCTGTTCCCTATCAGTCCCTCCATCCCAGTCTATGATTCTACAGAACTTTCTCTGTCACTCTGCATCACATGCCGCTCCCCATACTCAGCACTTTGTGCACAGTGCAAAAAAGCTTTTAATCCTTAGTGCTCAGACAGTAGAGGCTATATACTTCATGTTACTGGTTTACTTATGATTTCTTTCACTTATTAGATGTTCTATGCTCCTCCATGTGATGGAAGCTGCCAGGCTGTCAATATATACATCCTGTATGTGCACTGTGCATGGGGGAAACTAAATGTATTTAATGCTAAAATACTTTGAGAGAGGACACAAGTAGAGATGAGCGAGCACTAAAATGCTCGGGTACTCGTTATTCGAGACAAACTTTTGAAGTCAATGGGAGACTCGAGCATTTTTAAAGGGGACCAAGGATCTGCACAAGGAAGCTTGGCCAAACACCTGGGAACCTCAGAAAAGGATGGAAACACCACGGTAATGGACAGGAAACAGCAGGGGCAGCATGCATGGATGCCTCTGAGGCTGCTTAATCGTACCATTATGCCAAAATTATGGGCAACAGTATGGCCATGACAGAGTGACCGAATGAGACTAGATAGCATCTAAAACATGCAATAATTGACCCTGACACTATAGGGGACGGCATGCAGAGGCAGCGGCAGCAGCGGCATGCTAGAGAGTGTCATGGCGACATACCCTAAATGGACTCAGGCTTCACCAAAGGAGGTGAGCAAGAAGCGCTGAAATGATTTCCTATGTGAACAAAAGGTTGACGGTATATTTAGTCAATAACACAGCATGGTGGCGACATAGTGACCAAGTTCCATAACGTATCTGGTGAAACACCCGAAAAATGAGCCTGACACAGCTCTTTTGATAAGGGGACGACATGTGGAGGCAGCCATGGAGACGACTTCCATGATTAAGAGCGACAGTATGGGGCATTCATATTGCGCTGCTATGATTGCAACTTCAGGTCTCCAGCATGGCGGCAACAGATGGGCCGAGTTCCACTATGTATCTGGTGAAACACCTGAAAATTCTGCCTGACACAGCTCGTTTGATAAGGGGATGATGTGCTGCATATCCTCTCGTGCTCCAGCGTCTGGGGTATAGAGAGTTGAAATGAGACATTGGTGGACGCTGTGGAGGATTGTGGAGGCAAAATGGACAGGAAACAGCAGGGGCAGCATGCATGGATGCCTCTGAGGCTGCCTAATCTTGGGATGGAGCTGGCGGTCCACTGCCAGACGAGCTTTCGCCTGTCCAAGCCCCTGTCTCTCGGCTCCTCCCCACCCAAAATGGGCCTGGGGGCCAGAAGCGTTTACTTTGAAAAAATTATAATTTTCAAAGCAGGCCGGGTCTTTTGAATATTTCACCTAGGAATAATGGAATAACATAGTAGTTCTATTTTTAATTGTTTTTACGGAAATGGTTCCATGATTAAGAGCGACAGTATGGGGCATCCATATTGCGCTGCTATGATTGCAACTTCAGGTCTCCAGCATGGCGGCGACAGATGGGCCGAGTTCCACTATGTATCTGGTGAAACACCTGAAATTTCTGCCTGACACAGCTCGTTTGATAAGGGGACCATGTATGGAGGCAGTGAACTAGTAATAGATTAAAGGTGCTGCAGTTAAAACTATGTTAGTTGGATCTTGGGATGGAGCTGGCACTCGGCTGCCAGACGAGCTTTCGCCAATCCAGGCCCCTGTCTTTAGGCTACTCCCCAGACAGCACTTCTAAGAACCTTTTGTATAAGATCAAGTGTAGTAGCGTTCTTATAAGTTTGGGTTATAGCGGGTGAGGGGAATGTAAACAGATGCGCAAGAAGCGGTGAAATAATATCGGTAAATGATAAAAGTTTGCCAGTATATTTTGTGGATTACACAGCAGGGTGGCGACAAAGTTAACAAGTTTGATGTGGAAGCCATGAAAACAACCCAAAATTCTGCCTGACACAGCTCGTTTGATAAGGGGACCATGTATGGAGGCAGTGAACTAGTAGTAGTGATAAAGGTGCTGCCAGTTAAAACTATGTTAGTTGGATCTTGGGATGGAGCTGGTGCTCCGCTGCCAGGTGAGCTTTCGCCAATCCAAGCCCTGTCTCTCGGCTACTCCCCAAACAGCACTTCTAAGAAACTTTTGTATAAGATCAAGTGTAGTAGCGTTCTTATAAGTTTGGATATGGCGGGTGAGGGGAATGTAAACAGATGCGCAGAAGCGGTGTGAAATAATATCGGTAAATGATAAAAGTTTGCCAGTATATTTGTGGATTACACAGCAGGGTGGCGACAAAGTTAACAAGTTTGATGTGGAAACCATGAAAACAATCCAAAATTCTGTATAGCTGTATGGAGGCAGCTATATGTAAGACTTTTGGAGGCAGCTATGGCGATGACGTGTGGAGGTAGCAATGGAGACAACGTGTGGAGGGCAGCAAAAAGACGACATGTGGAGGCTGCTAGGAGACAATTTAATTTGGATAGTGCCTGTATGTGGCAGTCCAAAAAAGTTTTTTCAAACCAGAGGAGCAGGTAGTGGTGCCTCCAGAAAAATTAAATAAATTGAGTGCCTCTATGTGGAGTCCAAAAAAGTTTTCAAACCAGAGAGGCAGGTAGGTGGTCCTCCAGAAAAATAAATAGATTGAGTGCCTGTATGTGGCATCCCAAAAATTGCTTCTTAAACAGAGGACCCGGGTAGGTGGCCCTCCAGAAAAATTAAATACATAGAGTACTATAGCAGAGCCAGTTGGCCCTGGCAAAAATAGCCAGTTTCCTCTGCTTTAGTGTACAAAGAGGAGGAGAAGGAGGACAATGAGGAGGAGGAGTGCATACATTATTCAGGTTCAGCTCTTTCACCTGGTGGAGAATGGAAATCCTGAGAAATCCAGGCTTTATTCATCTTGATAAGCGTCAGCCTGGCAGCGCTGTCAGTCGACAGGCGGGTACGCTTATCGGTGATGATGCCACCAGCTGCACTGAAAAACCCGCTCGGACAACACGCTAGCGGCAGGGAAGCAAGAACCTCCCAGCGTACAGCGCCAGTTCGTGCCACATGTCAGCTTTGAAACCCAGTAGTGTAGGAGCGTGTGATCATTTAGGACGATGGTATGGTCAGCTACGTACTCCCTCACCATCTTTCTGTAAAAGATCAGACCTACTTGCCGAGACTGGGGACAGGTGACAGTGTCTTGCTGGGGTGACATAAAACTGGCAAAGGCTTGTAAAGCGTACCCCTGCCAGTGCTGGACAAGCTGCCGTCTCGCCTACTCTCCCTCGCTACTTGTCCCGCAGAAAGTACGCCCTCTGCCGCTAGCGCTGTCAGAAGGGAAATACTGTTTCAGCTTGTGCACCAGGGCCTGCTGGTATTCATGCATCCTTGAGTCCAGGAGAGTGAATACCCAGTAATCGGTGCTGGAATAAATTCTTTGAACGCGAGGGTCACGGGATAGGCAGCCTAGCATGAAATCTGCCATATTCGCCAGAGTCCCAACGAGCAAGAATTCACTCCCCTCACTGGCCTGACTCTCCATTTCCTCCTCCTCCAACTCCTCCAACTCCTCTTCTTCTGCCCATATACGCTGAACAGTGAAGGACTGAACAATGGTCCCCTCTTCTGTCTCGCCAACATTCTCCTCCTCTTCCTCCTCATCCTCCTCCACCTCCTGCGCTGAGAAACAGACCTAAGGGTGCTTTGGCTATCAACAAGGGAATCTTCTTCCCCCGTCTCTTGTGAAGCTTCCGACTTCATGCTGACCAGAGAGTTTTTCAACAGGCCAAGCAGCGGGATGGTGAGGCTGATGATGGCGGCATCGCCACTGACCATCTGTGTTGACTCCTCAAAGTTACTCAGCACCTGACAGATATCAGACATCCACGTCCACTCCTCATTGTAGACTTGAGGAAGCTGACTGACCTGACTACCAGTTCTGGTGGAAGTTGACATCTGGCAGTCTACAATCGCTCTGCGCTGCTGGTAAACTCTGGATAACATGGTTAATGTTGAATTCCACCTCGTGGGCACGTCGCACAACAGTCGGTGAGCGGGCAGTTGGAGGCGGCGCTGCGCTGCCCTGAGAGTGGCAGCATCTGTGCTGGACTTCCTGAAATGCGCACAGATGCGGCGCACCTTTGTGAGCAAATCAGACAGATTGGGGTATGTCTTGAGGAACCGCTGAACTATGAGATTTAACACATGGGCCAGGCATGGCACATGTGTCAGTCTGCCGAGTTGCAGAGCCGCCAAAAGGTTACGGCCGTTGTCACACACAACCATGCCTGCCTTCAGGTTCAGCGGTGCCAGCCACAGATCAGTCTGCGCCGTGATGCCCTGTAATAGCTCTTGGGCGGTGTGCTTTTTATCGCCTAGGCTCAGCAGTTTGAGCACCGCCTGCTGTCGCTTAGCGATGGCACTGCTGCTGTGCCTAGAGCTACCGACTGATGGCGCCATGCGCACGGATGGTAATTCGGAGGAGGAGGTGGAGGAGGGGTGGGAGGAGGAGGAGGCATAGTAGGCCTTTGAGACCTGGACCGAGGTAGGCCCCGCAATCCTCGGCGTCGGCAGTATATGACCAGCCCCAGGGTCAGAATCGGTCCCAGCCTCCACCAAATTAACCCAATGTGCCGTCAGCGATATATAGTGACCCTGCCCGGCAGCACTCGTCCACGTTTCCGTGGTCAGGTGGACCTTGTCAGAAACGGCGTTGGTCAGGGCACGGATGATGTTCTCTGACACGTGCTTGTGCAGGGCTGGGACGGCACATCGGGAAAAGTAGTGGCCGGCTGGGGACCGAATACCGAGGGGCGGCCGCCGCCATGAGGTTTCGAAAGGCCTCGGTCTCTACCAGCCTATAGGGCAGAATCTCCAGGCTAAGCAGTTTGGAGATGTGGATGTTGAGGGCTTGGGCGTGTGGGTGGGTTGCACTATACTTCCTTTTGCGCTCCAGCGTCTGGGGTATGGAGAGCTGAACGCTGGTGGATGCTGTGGAGGATCGTGGAGGCGAAGATGGGGTTTTCGCATGGGAGGTGTTTGGGCCGGGGTCCTGGGCAGGGGGCTGACTAGGAGATGACACAGGGAAAGGAGCAGTGGTGTGCCCGGCCGGAGGTGAACGGGCTTGGTGCCATTGAGTGGGGTGTTTAGCATTCATATGCCTGTGCATACTGGTGGTAGTTAAGCTAGTAGTGGTGGAGGAACCCCTGCTGATCCTGGTTTGGCACAGGATGCACACCACAGTCCGTCGGTCATCCGGTGTTTTTTTAAAGAACCTCCAGACTTCTGAAAATCTAGCCCTCGCCATGGGAGCTTGACTACGGGAAACATTTGGTGCTAATGCACCAGCTCTGGCCCTGCCTCTCCGTCTGGCCCCACCACTGCCTCTTCCAACCTGTTCTGCTATAGGACTCGCCTCCGTCTCAGAAGCACTGTGTTCACCCGGCCTATCAACATAGCTTGGGTCTGTCACCTCATCATCCTCCGATCCCTCAGTCTGCTCCCCCCTCGGACTTCCTGCCCTGACAACAACTTCACCACTGTCTGACAACCATGTCTCCTCATCGTCCGACACCTCTTTACACACTTCTTCCATTACGTCAATAATGTCATTACCCACAGACTGCGACCGGTGGAAAACCTGGGCATCGAAAAATAGCTCAGCAGCAACCGGACAAGTGGTTTGTGACTGTGGGAAGGGTCCAGAAAACAGTTCCTCAGAGTATGCCGGTTCAAATGCCAAATTTTGCTGGGAGGGGGCAGACTGGGGGGAAGGAGGTTGAGGTGGAGGAGCTGGAGGAGTGCTGATTTCGGTGACATGGGTGGACTGCGTGGAAGACTGACTGGTGGAAAAATGGCTAGAAGCATTGTCCGCAATCCACGACATCACCTCTTCGCACTGTTCTGGCTTCAACAGTGCTCTACCACAAGTCCCAGTAACTTGAGACATGATGAACCTAGGGAGTGTAGCTCTGCGGCGTTCCCCTGCTCCCTCATCAGCAGGTGGTGTCTCACCCCGCCCAGGACCACGGCCTCTGACCCCTGCAGTAGTTGGACGCCCACGTCCACGCCCTCGTCCTCTACCCCTAGCCCTCGGGTTAAACATTTTCCAAATTAAAGTGTAAACTTTAAAAAATTTTTTTTGTGTTTATTTTTTTATTTATTTATTTTTTAAACAAAACGATGCTATCCTGTTGCTATGGCTAGTCTCTAACCTACACTGACAGCACACAACTGGATTTTGTGCTGTGCCTGATGACTTGAGTGCTAAAAAGAAATAAACGTAAAAAAAAATAAATCAGCAGACTCTGCCTAATTCAAATCAAACCCCTAATAAATTGTCCCACTTCGGTGTTTGAGGTGGATATGTGTGTCACTAAGAGCTAAACACAACGGTAGCAAGTCTCCCTGCAAATTACTCACAATATGGTACTAGCTGCACTACTAATGGCAGCAAGCCCAGCCACAGGCAAACCAAAAAATTAATATAAAACGTTATTGTAGCCCTAAGAAGGGCTGTTGGGTTCTTGTAGAATCACTCCTGCCTAACACTATTCTAATAGAACAGCCTAACGCTTTCCCTGACCAGCAGCAGCTCTCTCCCTAGCGGCATCCAGACAGAGAATGATCCGAGCAGCGCGGGCAGCGGCTAGTCTATTCCAGGGTCACCTGATCAGGCCAGCCAACCACTACTATCGATGTGTAGGTGTACCACGTCATGCTGGGTGGAGTGCAGAGTCTCCTGGCTTGTGATTGGCTCTGTTTCTGGCCGCCAAAAATCCCAACGGCGGGAGATGCCATTTTCTCGAGCGGGCGAAGTATTCGTCCGAGCAACGAGCCGTTTCGAGTACGCTAATGCTCGAACGAGCATCAAGCTCGGACGAGTATGTTCGCTCATCTCTAATAACGATATATCGGCAGCCAAACATGTCAATCTGCTACATAATGACAATCCCCCAGGATGGTAATTAGGACCAGAAAATCCTCCAGAATGAATGTAGGTGGATTTTTAGGTTAAATACAACTTTTCCCAATAGTCTAAATGAGCAACTGAATCTTAGTTGTTTCATGAAGTACCAGCGATCCTGTTATTTCGATATGAGAAACGCCGTTTGAAAAATGTTCTATGCCAAAATTGATTACTGTCTCATGGGAAATACTTTTGTTAGAAACACTGTTGCAGTACTCTGACTGTTGTTAAAACAGTCATGGCTCTGTAATAGATCATGTGACCATTGAGTCACGCGACACTAACGTCGCTATGGCAACATGTACTACTACTCTGGAATGAGTATCCTGTGCTAATGAGTGAGAGATGCAAGATTCAATGAGGATAGACAGCGTAAAACAGGAGGGAGGAGAAACAGCTTTAAACAGGCCGATATGGCGCTAACCTAGCGCTCTGCGGCAGATCTTAGCAGTAGCAGCCACGGCTCCTAATGGGAGTGAACATATCACTCTCCTCGTGTACCGATAATGGGAGATTATATTTATCTAGTCTCATGACCATATTTCTGGCTGCATGGGATACCCTTTGGATCCTAAATCTCAGTGAAGCCCCTGATGATTACCTATACAAGGCTGAAAGGCATGGGGTGAGGATAAAGTACCCAATAGGCTCGGTAGTGGTACTGCCCTTGTAAGCGCAGGAGCAAAATTTATTGGGGTCCAGGTTGCAATAGGGAATGATTAGGGTCTCCTTTCATCTGTGTGACCTGCACCATCCTGTTTCTCAAGGGTGGGCTTGTATCCCTTGAGTCACCAAATCTCGGCTAACAAGTTCCTAGCGTCTAATACGGCAATGGTAAGAACATTCCATGCAGTTTTTTCTGAGAATTGATGGACCATGGCCCTCTGTAAATCCCCCTGTCAGCAGTAAAACTATGCCCACAGAGGTATGCTGCCATGTGAGTCTACATTCCGATTAAGTTATCCATAATATATATATATATATATATATATATATATATATATATATATATATATGTAGCCTCTATTTGGATGAGTCTGGTCATCTATAAGTCCCCCTGTCACTTGATGGGGGTTGTTTTAAGTGAGCTGTCATAGAACAGACATTTTAAATATATTCTGATGAAGCACATTTATTAGAATAATTTGGTAATAAAAGTTAAGTTTTATAAAATATTTCACTAGTGCTGTAACTACAACTGTTCAACACCAACGTCAGTAGATGGTGGTGCCATGCGGCGCCATCACTTACGCGCCGCATCACATTTTATGGTGGCTCTTACCTAAGCGGGTTAACATCCTTGATCCGTGCCAACACCACAAATACATCGTATGTTGTTAAGGTGTTAAGAAATCATTAAGAAATTAAACACAATGGGGACATTTATTAAGACTGTTCTTTAACCACCAGTCTTTAAATCCCCCATGGCATCTGAGATCTACTAACAGGCTCTGGTGCAATCTGTAGACCAGGTCTGATCTGTCGGAAAATTCTGCAACTTAGAACTTCGGTATAACTCATTTTGTATTTTGTTTATTCCAAGGGTAAATGAGAGATTTTGTTTTGTTTACCAAAATATACCAATATGAGACTTGTTTTTAGAGGTGCATGTTTGGAGTATGATTCAACCATTTACATTATTCTTTATTGTTTTGCCAGTATTTTGTATGCAGTAATCAGCCTCATTTACCTTATATACTGTAAATAAATAAAGTCCAAAAAGAGTTTTTCATAACAACCATTCAGATTCCTGTTTTCATCCTTCTATTTGAAGTTTGAAAATCCCAACAGTAATCTGATGGTCAATCCTTGCATGCTTTTATTGCTAGTTTTTATGCATAAGACTTACTGGGTCATTTATCTTTAGTCTGGGAATTTGTGCCTGTCTATTTGTTTTTTCTTTTGTATTTTTGGGGATTGCTTAATATATCTTAGAGGGTGATATATATGGCAGCTGAGTTTGTTGGTTTTTGCAACTCTTTTTATAAAAAGTCACGCAAAGTCTCAAAGTCTTCAGCTACCCACACAATTCTATTGCCTACTGGACTGGAGTTTATTTGTGGGTGAAATAGTTGCAAATTGTTGTGCAAATATTCAAATGTGTCAAAAAAATAGGAAATAAAATAGGAAAAAAAGAAAAAACTAAGATAAATGACCCTTATTATTCCTGAAAATATTTCCGTTGAATATAAACTCTGCAATTTTATTCTATGTGATTTTCTACATTGGTATATGGCCAAGCAGGTGGAACAATTGATATAAAATATTTCAGCTTTCAAGAAATTTTTACACTCCATTCAGCTTTGCAGCAATTAAGAAGAAAACTGAGCCTTTATTACTTCATATATGTTGATTGTTAAATTAACAAAAAAACCTCCTTGGCTTTTCTGTCAGCTGAATTCATTAGCCTATTTAAAATAATAGTGCAAATGCTAATGAACTGTTTTATATATTCCTGAACTGTAGAAAATGAAATGGTCTCATTAATAAAGTCACCTTCTCAAGGATTTTACCATTAGAGGCCATATTGTAGAATATATTGCTCTACAACTTTAGTCTATGATAAGAATTATTATGTTAATTACATATTCAAGTACCTTGCTTGGCATATATTTACTTTATATTTAAAGCACTTCTGAACCTGTTAAGTATTTTTTTTTATCTAAGAATTGAAAAATGAAAAGGATAATAGTAAACTTTGTAAAGCAAACCCATCACCACAAATGTAATTTTTAGCTGCTGACAGAATCCAATAGTAAATATTATGCTGATTTTATAAAACTTTATTTCACATTACATGTGTGGTGAGTCCCAGAGGGAAGGGTGGGGGTGGGGGGGAAGAGGAGCTGCAGAAGCCTGTGTTCCTGTGTCTCAGTCTCAGTCACGTATTCCTCTTTTGTTGCATACCATTTCTATTCTTCTACTGCATGCGTGGGGCAAGGAATCATAGTTTATATGGTTTGAAAAAGACACTTGTCCATCAAGTTCAAACAAGGAAGGAAAGGGATTGCATAAGGATGGGATTTAGGGGAAACAATTCTATATAACATAACCATCAATGTTATTTAGGTGTAAAAAGGAATCTAGACCCTTCTTGAAGCTCTCTGCTGTCCCTGCTGTGACCAGCGCATGAGGCAGGCTATTCCACAGATTGACAGTTCTCATAGTAAAAAAGCCCTGTCGCCTCCGGTGATTAAACCTTGATTTATCCAGACGGAGACAGTGCCCCCTCGTCTTTTGATTTGATTTAATCTGAAACAATTTACCACCATATTTTTTGTATGGATCATTCATATATTTATATAAATTAATCATGTCCGCTTGTAGTCGTCTCTTCCTGGCTAACTAAATCTAGTTGTTTTAATCTTTCTTCATAACTGAGACTCTCCATACCCCATATCATTTTTGTGGCTCTTCATTGAACCCTCTCCAGCTCCAGGGCATCCTTTTTATGGACCGAAGCCCACAACTGGACAGCATATTCCAGTTGAGGCCGAACCATTGCCTTGTACAGAGGTAATATTACATCCCTATCATGAGAGTCTATACCACTTCTGATACATGACAAGATCTTACTAGTTTTAGAGGCAGCTGATTGACATTGCATGCTGTTATTTAATGTATGATCTACTAGCAGGTCCTTCTCAACAAGGGACTTTCCGAGATTTACTCCACCAAGGACATATTTTTCCTGTGGATTATTAGCCCCCCGGTGCATAACCTTACATTTATCCACATTGAACCTCATTTGAAAAGTGGATGACCAAACACTCAGTTTGTCCAAGTCATCCTGCAGCCTATGAACATCCTCCATAGACTGTATTACACTACACAGCTTGGTGTCATCTGCAAAAATAGACACAGTGCTATTAATTCCTACCTCTATATCATTAATAAATATATTAAACAGTAGTGGGCCAAGCACAGAACCCTGGGGTACACCACTCATAGCTGGTGACCATTCCGAGTAGGAATCATTGACCACAACTCTCTGGATATGATCCTTCAAACAGTTCACAATCCAATTGCAAATGATTTCTGCCAAACCAATAGCCCTAATTTTACCCATCAGACATCTATGTGGGACAAATGCCTTTGCAAGGTCCAAGAACACAATATCCACAGCTGCTCCTCGATCCAGGCATCTACTCACCTTTTCATAGAAGCAGATTAGGTTAGTTTGACAACTTTTATTCTTAGTAAACCTATGCTGGCTGTCACTTATTATACTATTTGATGTCACACACTCCAGTATATAGTCTTAAGATGGATAAACTGCAGAGGAGACCAAGATAAAGACACACAAGCTGCTGCAGCTGCTCCGCTCCCCGGGATTCAGCACATGCTGCTGGCAGGGAGCTTGGTAATGTGAAATAAAGTTTTGCAAAGTAGTGAAATGACTTTGAATGCTGACAAAGGCATTTCAAAATCATTATAGCATAGGATATTGGAACCTATCTCCAGCTTAAAATTACATACCTATTGATAAGTTTGCTTTAAGTAAGACAGATTCTCTGTGCATTTTTCCTTCCTCATTCTCCTGCAGTAACAAGTATAACTGAAGTTCTGCTAAGGTCAGGCTAATGATTAACTCTTTCTTCGTGGAGAATATTTCCCTTGTTGATTCAATTGGAAACAGTATTGGTTTCCTAATCTCTCAGTGTTATACAATCAGTCAGTGTTGTACTGGACAAACTGCTTAAATAAGAAAGAAAGGCAGGGGAAAAGGAGGACACAGGAACATACTTCTTTAATAAAGCACATTAGAAAGTTTACTATTGAGTTATGCAATTTTTTTAAACATTTAGTTATGTTTTAAAGGGAACCTGTCAGTAAATTTAATGCTCCCTAAACATATTTATAAAATCTACTATTAACCCCTTCCCAACTTGCGTCGTACTAGTACGGCGCAAGTCGGGTCCCGGTGCATGGAGAGGGCACGCGGGCTGAGCCCTCTCCGTAGCCGGTAAGTCTTTGCTGCATATTGCAGCAAAGACTTACCGGTAATACCTGCGATTGGTGCTAGCATCGATTGCGGGTGTTTACCCGTCGATCGCAGCCGGCAAAGGTGCCAGCGCATGGGCACCTCCATCTTGTCGCGGACCGTCCCTCCCCATGACGTCTTCGTGGAGCGGCAATCCATCTCCATGGTTGCCTTGGGTCTTGCGAAGACCCGAGGCTACTTCGTTTTAACTCATTCATTACAATGTGTTATCAGCACATTGTAATGAATGAGGAGGAAAATCCCCATATACTGCCTTACTGTAGTATGGCAGTATATGATAGGCTTGTACAGAACACCTAGGGTTAATGTACCCTAGGGAGTCTGAAAAATAGTAAAAGTAAAAATAAAAAAAATTATAATAAAAAAAACCTAAAAATTCAAATCACCCCCCTTTCATTAGAACTGATATAAATATTAATAAACAGTAAAAATCATAAACACATTAGGTATCGCCGCGTCCGAAAATGCCCGATCTATCAAAATTTAATAATGTTTTTCACTGCGTTTTATCCCGTAGCGGAAAATAGCGCCCAAAGTAAAAAATACCACTTTTTTGACATTTTGAAAAATATAAAAATATCAATAAAAAGTGATCAAAAGATCGCACAGTCCTAAAATTATAGCAATGAAAATGCCATCAAAAGTCACAAAAAATGACATCACCCACAGCTCCGAACACCAAAGTATAAAAAGTTATTGGCACCAGAAAATGGCAAAATTAAAAAAAAAATTTTACAGGAGTTTTTCGTTTTTGTAAATGTATGAAAACGTTATGAAACCTATACAAATTTGTTATACCCGTGATTGAACCGACCCAAAGAATAAAGTAGACATGTCATTTGGGGCGCACAGTGAAAGCTGTAAAATTCAAGCCCACAAGAAAATGTCGCAAATGCGTTTTTTCACTGCATTTGGAATTTTTTCCCCGCTTCCCAATATACGGCATGGAATATTAAATACTGTTACTTTGAAGTGCAATTTGTTCCGCAAAAAATAAGCCATAACACAGCTCTTTTTGTGGAAAAATAAAAAGTTATAGATTTTTTTAAGGTGGGGAGTGAAAAATGGAAGTGAAAAAACTAAAAAGGGCCAGGTCGTTAAGGGGTTAAAAAGCAGTGCATTTACTCTTGAATTGTTCCTTTTCATGCTTATAAACTTTTACATTTTGTTCCCAAAGGTATCTCACCATATATGAAAATCATCCTATGTGTGTCTGATCTATGTTTTCCTCAGTGCTGAATTAAGAATATTCATAAGCCTCCTCCGCGTCTACAGCATCAGGGTGGGTAGAAAGGTGGAAGCTGAATTCTCCTTAGTGAGTCACATACAGCCAAAGTCTCCCTCAACTCCCTCACTGCCCCCTCTCCGAAATTCTGTACAGTGAGACACACGGCAAATCTCTCTCACAACTCCCTCATTCCACTGCATCATTCCTGAGGGAGCTGATCCAAGTGAAGAGGAAACACATATCCTGGTCAGTCTTTTTATAAAAAAAAAAGCATGGGGCAAGTATGAAGACCTCTGTGGGAATGTGTCATTAGGTTTAAGCACTATGCAAATCTAGCATTGCTGATAGCCAGCTAAAATAAATTCCATCTCAGAAGCTATGGGAATGTTGTTTGGCACCGATATGAAGGTTCTGGAAAATATATCGAAGTGAAACACCAAGAAAATATATAAAACAAGTTCTATACATTTTATTATTAAAATCACATGCCATTTACTGCTATGCTATTTTTGGAGAACTCCATTTTTTTTTCTAAATACAGTATTGAGTTTTTTAGGGAACATTTTTCCTACTACACATCAGTTCCATTATGTAGAGTTGAACTCCCTTTATAACACGAGAGTGGTAAAACACACATATTGAGGAGGAACAGAGAAATGGTAAAATGCAGAGTTTTGAGAAAAGATCAATGATTTTTTTGTGGATACCATCCCCTCAATTTTGTTTAACCCCTTCCCCCATCAAGCTGTAATAGTACGTCCCGAGATGCTAACTTCTGGCACCAGCTTACAAACAGATACGGCACCAGAACCGCTCTCTAACACCTGTGATTGGAGACGGCACCGTTCACGAGTGTTTACCTCTTAAAGGTCTTCCCCCTAAGGGTCGGATCCCCCATTCCGCTTACCGGGGATCCAATCCTCCTCAGGGAAACCCCAAGGTCTGCCGAAGTTAAAAAGAAGCAAATTCTACTAAGATGAGCACTGACTAATACAGTAATAAGTTCCTACTTATACGTGCACCTAGCTGCCAGTCATACTCTCTTGACCAACAGGATATGTTGGCACTTTTGTTGTACCTTTTGCTGTACATAACACAATGCTGCCTTCATATCCCCATGTGGTGCCACCCCTAATAATTCTGACATGAAGTATATATCAGGCCAAAATGAGTATTGTAACTCCTGCTCATGTGGGCTATACAAAAATCCAGGACCAAATCCCAGATGGAGTAAGCTTTAGGATAGGTAGGATAACTATTACAACTTATAATTTTGTAGAGTATCCCTATAAGAAAGCCTTGATTCCTTATGACAGTGAAGGCGAACCTTTTAGATCCTGAAAGCCTAAACTTCAACCAAAAGCCACTTATTTATTGCAAAAGTGCCAGCACAGCAATTTAAGCAGTAATTTATTTCTCCCTGTTCTTATACAACTTTCAATCGTATCAGCCTCCTGAGGACACCAATACAGTTGAAAGGAGGAGGGCAAATTATATCATTGCAAGAAGATTCAGCAGGAAGATTCTTTGAGTCCTGTCTGGTGAACTCTGTTCTGGTGTGATGGCCTAGGTGCCCACAGAGAGGGCTCTGAGTGCCACCTCTGGCACCTGTGCCATAGGTTCGCCACCACTGCCTTATGAGATAGCCAGTAATGATACTGTACACTCACATTTAGAATGAGGTGTTACTAATGAAGTTCCTATTGAGAGCAGAAAATACTGATAAGCAATAGGGAATTCCCCCTCTAGATTACAAACCTATCATTACTGGCTATCTCATAAGGAAACATGGTGTTTTCATATGGATACTCTACTGATAAGTTTTAAGTTATCTACCATTAATGAGGAGATCCAGAGGGGTGTCCTGGAGCAGGGGGTTACAGATGACAGCTGTTTTGCACAGTGCTAGTATGCTCGGCATCCTCACCTTTCTCAAATCGTCAGGTTGCGACGGAATTCCTAATGCAACCACTGACGCTACTGTGAAGCTGTGAAATCCTCCTTCCAACCCAACAGTTTGAAAAAAGGGCTTCATATTTCATCAGTGAGGGCTATAGTCTATGCATTGTTGATATGGGTCATCTGTAGATTGACATTAATAATACATTTGACTTGTATTATCTTACTTGTCATGTGACATCCATGCATGTCTGTACTCATCTTTCTATGAATAACTATATCTTGCATTTATCTTCTTACATTGCCTTTTTAGCGTATGTTTAGAATTCAACTTCATGCACATTTACCAAATAATGTTTCCATTAACAATATCATAACAAATAAATCATAAATATATAATGATATATTAATTTCAAAAATAATCCATGCCAAACTGGGGTAGCTGTGATGTGGGATGATATTGGATGATTACATTTCTTCCTGGAGGAGTACAAGTCATTGGCATGAAATGAATACAAAAAATAAACTAGATGCTAATATTTTGGAGAGATGCAATAAATGAGCAATCCTGCTTGACTGTATTCCCATTTGTTTTATTGCTTCTTATTCTAGAGGTCCCTTTAAAGGGTTACTAAACTGTAATTCTTTATATCCAAGTTATTAGGACTAGATCACTGTAATGTTATAGTAGGAATGCAGATGATATCTAAAGAAGCAACTCTGAGGTACTAGATTGCAAAGCCAGAAAAAAAACATTGCCCTGCTTTTCATGTTGTCCATAAATGTGTATAGCTATTATCTTAAATCCTTGTGTTATGTAGTGAAAATCCTAAGGGTTTCATGATTACGTGCACTTCACTTTGGCAGAAAGTTAATTGGGGAATTTATCTCTGTAACATGGGCCCGTGTTAGTCTCCTGCAGTCTTGTTCCCTCCCGCAACTATGTATTTTAAAGTGTTGGAATAAAGAATGTACTTTTATTGGTGAGTGCCACCTCTATTTTCTCCTTCTATTGGATTGTTCACTTACTCATAGATGCAGGCACTGTGCCTTTTAACATATTTTAACCCCTATGCACGCACCAGGACTTACTATTATTTCCTGGTACTGCGGGAGGTGTATGTTGAGAGCTCAAAGGCTGTGCTCTCTCCATACATGCCAGGTGTCAACATTATAATACAGCTAACATTCGCCTGTTACTGCCATTGCAGTATATACTGCAATGCAGTTGTATTGCTGTACATAGTATGATCAATCATCATCAGGGTCCTCACCACTATGACTAAGGATTAGTTTCCGAAACGCGTCAATGGCCACTCTATTTATCACTCATGTGCGCGTGGCTTTTTAACCCCTTAACGCTCTGCGCCGTAGCTCTACGGCGCAGAGGTATAAGGGATGTATGAAGAGGGCTCACGGGCTGAGTCCTCTTCATACAGAGGTGGGGGTTTTTGCATTTTGCACAAAACCCCCACCGCTAATAACCGCGGTCGGTGGCTCATTGTAATGAATGTGCTGCAAAAATGCCATATATTGCAATACAGAAGTATTGCAGTATATGGTAGCAGCGATCTGACCATCTAGGGTTAATGTACCCTAGATGGTCTAAAAGATAGTGAAAAAAAAAAGAAAAAAAAAAGTTTAAAAAAATAAAAAAAATTAATAAAATATTAAAAGTTCAAATCACCCCCCTTTCCCTAGAACGGATATAAAACATAACAAACAGTAAAAATCACAGACATATTAGGTATCGCCGCGTCCCAAAATGCCCGATCTATCAAAATATAAAAACGGTTACGGCCGGCGGTGACCTCCGAGGCGGGAAATGGCGCCCAAATGTCCGAAATGCGACTTTTACACCTTTTTACATAACATAAAAAATGAAATAAAAAATGATCAAAATGTCGCACAGACCTCAAAATGGTAGCAATGAAAACGTCGCCTCATTTCGCAAAAAATGACCCCTCACACATCTCCGTGCGCCAAAGTATGAAAAAGTTATTAGCGTCAGAAGATGGCAAAATTTTTTTTTTCTTTTTTGTACACATTCGTTTAATTTTTGAAAATGTATTAAAACACAATAAAACCTGTATAAATTTGGTATCACCGTGATCGCACCGAACCAAAAAATAAAGTAGGCGTGTTATTTGGAGCGAAGAGTGAAAGTCGTAAAAACTGAGCCCACAAGAACGTGACGCACGTGCGTTTTTTTTTCAATTTTTCCACATTTGGAATTTTTTTTCAGCTTCGCAGTACACGGCATGTTAAAACAAATAACATTACGGGAAAGTAAAATTTGTTACGCACAAAATAAGCCCTCACACAGGTCTGTACACGGAAAAATGAAAAAGTTATGGATTTTTGAAGTTGGAGAGCGAGAAATGAGGCGAAAAACCCTCCGTCCTTAAGGGGTTAATCATTTGATTAAATGTTAGTTTTTAATGTCTCCTTATATTTTTTTAATAGAGGGGGTCACTTACTAAGGGCTCGATTCACGTTTTCCCGATGTGTTACCCGAATATTTCTGATTTGTGCCAATTTTTCCTGTTTTGCCCCGGGATTTTGGCGCACGCGATCGGATTTTGGCGCATCGGCGCTGGCATGCACGTGACGGAAATCGGGGGGCGTGGCCAAACGCAAACCCAACGGATTCGGAAAAACCGCCGCATTTAAAAAAACAAAAAGTGTCGCGGAGCTTGCACTTACCTTCACTTGAGTGCATTTCAGCGGACTTCAGCGCAGATGTGGGACCCGGACCCGAATCCACCGCAGAGAGCGCCGCTGGATCGCGAATGGACCAGGTAAGTAAATCTGCCCCACTGTGTTTTTGCATCTTCGCTGGAGCCTTCGAACCTCTTTTTTGTAAAAGTTTAAATCACCACCCTTTCCCTAGATTACATATAAAAATAAACAGTAAAAATCATACACATGTAAGGTATCATCACCTTCCAAAATACTAGTTCTATCAAAATATAAAAAAGAGATTATTCCAGTCCGTAAACACTATAGAAGAAAATAGTGCCCAAATGCATTTTTTCGCCATTTTCCATCCATGAATATTGGAATAAAAATTATCTAATAGACATATAGGTCCCAAATTGATATAAGTTAATACTATAGATTGGCAAGTCGATTCTAAATCCGTTTAGAATTTCTGAAAAACTTCGATTCATCACAAATCCGAAGTTTACGGTGATTTGTGGGTACAAATTTCAATTTTCTTTCCCCCTTTACTAGCAAAATGGCCAAGAGCAACGTGTTACATGGGGCAGAGAACTCTGGTAAGAAGAAAGGAACAAGGTGGTAGTGTTCCTTACTGTATGGGGGTAGTGTTCCTCACTGTATGGAGGAAGTTCCCATCACTGTATGGCGTTAGTGTTCCTCACTGTATGGCGGTAGTGTTCCTCACTGTATGGCGGAGGTGTTCCTCACTGTATGGGGGTAGTGTTCCCCACTGTATGGCGGTAGTGTTCCTTACTATATGGGGTAGTGTTCCTCACTGTATGGTGGTAGTGTCCCTCACTGTATGGCGGTAGTGTTCCTCACTGTATGGGGGTAGTGTCTCTCACTGTATGTGGGTAGTGTCTCTCACTGTATGGAGGTAGTGTTCCTCACTGTATGGCAGTAGTGTTCCTCACTGTATGGAGGTAGTGTTCCTGACTATGTGACGGTAGTGGTCCTCACTGTATGGGGATGGTGTTCCTCACTTTGTGACGGCAGTGGTCCTCACTGTATGGCAGTAGTATTCCTCACTGTATGGCGGTGGTGTTCCTAACTGTATGGCGGTAGGGATACCAAATTTGTATAGGTTTTATAATGTTTTCATACATTTACCAAAATTAAAACTCTTGTACAAAAAAATAATTATTTTGCCATCTTCTGGCCCTAATAATTCTTTATACTTTGGTGTACGGAGCTGTTAGTGGTGTCATTATTTGCGACTTTTGATGACGTTTTCATTTCTATCATTTTAAAGACTGTATGACCTTTTGATCACTTTATATAGAATTTTTAATATTTTTCAAAATGGCAAAAAAGCTAAATTTTCGACTTTGGGCGCTATTTTCCATTACGGGGTTAAACACAGTGAAAATACGTTATTATATTTTGATAGATCAGGCATTTTCGTGACATGGCGATACCTAATGTATTTATGATTTTCACTGTTTATTTATTTTTATATTCGTTCTAGGGAAAGGGGGTGATTAGAATTTTTAGGTTTTTCTATAATAATATTTAAAAAACTTTTTTTATTTTTTATTTTACTATTTTTCAAACTCCCTAGGGCACTTTAACCCTAGATTGTATGATCGATCCTATCATATACTGTCATACTACAGTATAGCAGTATATGAGGATTTCCCTCCTCATTCATTGAGGAGCGCACATTGTGGGAAGGGTCCTCCACCACCCTTAGGCTACATTCACACAAACGTATGATTTCTCCAGTCCCGTTTTTACGGTCTGTATGTCCGTATATATACGGGCCGTTTTTCATCTGCATGTGCACGTATGCCACCGTATCCATACCGAGCCCGTATAAAATACGGTGGGCTGGCAAATTATGACAAAATGGTGACAAAATGATGAAAATTGCTTGACCAATCCCAAATATGGTCACCTGACTGGCCCAGACTCCATTTTGTGTTTTCTGAGAGCGAGGTTTGACTCCATTGCTGCTTCTGGCTGTGGTTTCTGGCATTTTTAGCTCTTGCAATGTCATACAATCTTACTGATGATCTTCTCCTGGACTGGGCCCTTGTGACGTTTCTTCAAAGGTGTTCAGCAATTCCTGCAGAGGAGCCGAAGAGGACTAGGCGGTTTTGGGTTCATCCTATTGTCACTGAGCGGCCTCTTTAGGAACTTGTACGCTGACCTGTGGCAGCATCCGGACAAGTGTCACAACTATGTTTCGGATGACTGTCACCTCGTTTGACCATCTTTTGGAGGCCTGCAATTGGGGCTCCGGTTACAGGATACCAACATGAGTCACAATGCGTTAAGTTTTTTTCTAGGATATACATTGCATAATTTTAAGTTGTTATGTCTCTTTAAATAATTATTTTTTTCATTATCTTTCTTAGGTTGCCATTGGGAACTCGTTTGCTTCGCTGCATTTTGAGTTCCTGCTGGGTGTTTCCACCATTTCAATGATCGTGAGAGCGACCTGCGAAGTGATATGGGAGCGCGGTGATGCCTAAGTCAACTTTTGAAGACTGGATCCCGATGTCTGATGGTTTCCAGGAATCAGCACAGTTTCCAAATTGTATCAGTGTGCTGGATGGGAAACATGTGTGAAGAAGCTGGCTCACTCAAGGTCCCAATTCTTCAATTATAAGCAATATTTTTCTGTGGTCTTGTTGGCTTTGGCTGACAGGGACTTCAGGTTTATAATTGTGGCCTATGGAAGTTCTGTGGATGTAGTGGTCTTCAGGGCTTCCAGAAAGGGAGAACGGCTTTGCTCCAACCAGCTCGCCCTTCCAGAGCCAAGATGTCTACCTGGATCTACTGGATCTCCTGCACCATTTGTGATCGACGCTGATGAAGGCTTTGGACTTTCCCGTCATGTGTTGCGGCCATTCCCTCAGTGTGGTTTGGATGAGCGAAGGCGCATTTTCAATTACCAGCTCACCTAAGCGAGACGGTATGTGGAGTGTGCCTTCGGGATTCTTAGCAGCAAGTGGCGGGTTCTACACAGATGGACCCGGACAATGTTAAGAAGGTAGTCCAAGCCTGCGTTATTCTTCACAATTTTGTTCTGAAATGGTGCTTCAGATGGTGAACTGGAGGGGCAATATCCAACAGTGTCTATCACCCTGGACAACATTCTCCAGGGACAACCCGGAGCGGCTGGACTGTTTGTTCAGGAGCAGTTTGCCTCCTACTTCGTTTCTTCAGAGGGTGCAGTTCCCTGGCTGGGAGGGATTTGGTCTGCAGCCTGCTCCCGATTTTTGCACATAATGCACAATGCTGCAGGGGTAACGTGCATAATGCACAATGCTGCAGGAGTTACGTGCATAATGCACAATGCTGCAGGGGTGACATGTATTAGGGAACATGATAGGATCACAAGCAAATCACACTCACCAAGAGCCTGTTTCTGCTTTGAAGTTGTCGCAGCACTCCAATCCTCCGGAATAAATTCTGCAGGGACCTCTTCCCAGGCCCGATTCTTAAGACTGTGGTGACTGTATCCTTCTTGCCACTTATCCCATAAAATGGGATTACCCTGGACAAGGATAATAAGCCGCCCCATAGACAGGTAAGACATGGCTAAAAAAGCTAATAATCCAGACTGACAATCCAGACTTCAGGGTTTTGCTACTTTTTCTGGTCACCCTGCCCCTTGTAATGGTCACCATGGATACGGCCCGTATAAGGGGCAGCATGCAGTGAACAACCATATGCAGCACGCATTTAGCCCGTATTTATACATTCCCATTGACTTCTATGGAGCATACGGGGCCGATATACGAGTGAAAATAGGACATGCTCTATATTTTTCTACAGCCAGCATACGGCTTAACTAGGGCAATATAAATAATTGGACGTCTTTTCCATAGAAATCAATGTGGCCGTATGTAACCTGTAAAAAAATGATATGGTACGGATACGGCCATTTTTATACGTTCGTGTAAATGTAGCCTTAATCCGTCCCTGTTTGGTACATAAACAGGCGGGCCGCTACTTAGGGACACCCGACTTACAGACGAACCCTAGTTAAAGATGGACCCCTCTGCCCACTGTGACCTCTGGTGAAGCTCTCTGGATGCTTTACTATAGTCCCAGACTGCAAAGATCAGCTGTAAGGTGTCTGTAATGAAGCTTTATTGATAATCCTTGGTCCCATTACAGCAAAAAATTTAGAAACTACAATTGTCACTGGGGCAAAAATTTTTTGTCTGGAGCCACAATTATAAAATATACAGTTTCAACTTACATACAAATTCAACTTAAGAACAAACCTATAGAACCTATCTTGTACGTTACCCTGAGACTTCCTGTATCTAGATATAGAAAGCTATAAAAGAGCCTGCATGATTTTGATGTCATATTACATGCTGTTTTGAATGACAACAGTAGAACAGGAGGCAATAAAGCTTGGTACAAACTCAGCCCAAAAGATATAAAACTAATAAATGTTGAAAAAATTGGAATATATTCTGTGAAAGAAATATCATATGAATAATAGGTTTTCCTGGTGAATCAATGTTCTTCAAAATGTATTTGTCCTTCTATTTTAGTCTCCAGTCTTTCATCAGGCTTTGAAAATGAGAAAAGGCAGACTGTGCTGAATACAGTTCTTGTTGTAGTCCATGGAGATTATTACCCTTTTCCTTTAAAGAAATTATATAATAGACATCACGACACCTACACATCGCAAAGAAACGTCCGGCAATACCATCCTTCACGCCCAAAGCTCCCACCCCACACACACCATCAAAAGTATTCCAGTGGGAGAACTCACTAGAGCTACAAGGAATTGTAGTACCACCCACGATTACGAATCTGAAGCTAACAACATCACATGCCGATTGAAACAGAGGAATTATCCGGGGTGGATGTTGGGTAGAGCTAGAGACATAGTGAACAAAAAGGACCGGAAACAGCTTTTATACAATAGTCCAAAAAATAGTTCACGTAATCAATCCAATAATACACCTTATGTTATCCTACAATTCAGTAATCAATACTTCCAGATCAAACATATTATAGAAAGAAACTTACCGATTCTAATGGAAGATGAGAAACTGGCAAGTATATTACAACAGGAATGTAAGGTAGTATCGAGAAGATCACCAACATTAGGCAATCATTTATCACCCAGCATGTTACGTGACCCCTCAACAACCAGAGCAGATTCATGGCTTAACATAAAGGGTTTCTATAAATGTGGAACACACCCCTGCATAACATGCAGTTATGCTAAAAACATAAAAACTTTCACAAATACAGATGGGACCTCGATATTCTATATTAAGAAACATCTCAACTGCAATAGTAGGCACGTAATATACGTTATTAAATGTAGCACATGTAATGTAATGTATATTGGTTGCACTATACGAAAATTCAAGGAAAGGTTTACCGAAAATCTGAGAGACATCAATAATAATAAGAAAGAAAAATTTCCCAAAAAAAATATCTCTGGTGCAGTTAGACATTTCCTGGAAATCCACCAAGGAAATACATCAAGTTTGGAGACATATGCTATCGAACAAGTTCAGGGACCCAAAAGAGGAGGTGACAAACAAAAAATATTAAGAGACAGAGAGGCTTTTTGGATCCTCCATTTGGATACAAGAACACCAAGAGGATTAAATTATAAACACGAGTTCCTGTTTCACTATTAGGTGTGCATAGTGTGTGCATCGTGTACATGGTGTGCGTGCGATGTACACATTGTGTACAAGCTGCGTCTCCTGTACATGTATTGTGCATTTATAACTATCCATAAATCGTGCTTCCCCCATACATCCATTAACCTACTTCTCTTTTTACATTAATCATCAAATTACACTTACTAAGCCATTGTTGATATGCTGCTGCTGTTCATGAATGATGTGCGGTCTCCAGCTGGAGCCCGCATAGGCTCCATTCGCGTATGCGAGGCCTCCAGCTGGAGACCGCACATCATTCATGAACAGCAGCAGCATATCAAAATGGCTTGTAAGAGTGTAATTGATGATTAATGTAAAAGAGAAGTAGGTTAATGGATGTATGGGGGGACACGATTTATGGATAGTTATATGCACAATACATGTACAGGAGACGCAGCTTGACACCATGTGTACAATCGCACGCACACCATGTACACGATGCACACACTATGCACACCTAATGTGAAACAGGAACCGTGTTTATAATTTAATCCTCTTGGTGTTCTTGTATCCAAATGAGGATCCAAAAAGCCCTCTCTGTCTCTTAATATTTTTGTTTGCACTCCTCTTTTGGGTCCCTGAACTGTGTCGATAGCATATGTCCTCCAAACGTGATGTATTCCTTGGTGGATTCCAGGAAATGTCTAACTGCACAAAGAATATTTGTTTGCGGGGAAATTGTGCTTGCTGTGTCTTGATATTGAGTCTCTCAGGGTAGGGGGGGGGGATTCTGATTTATCTCAGATGGCGGTGAAAAACCGGTCCTCGGTCCGGGAAGGTGTCTAGATCCTGAGTGACCAAGGCCGGACAACAGGTACCAGTGCTACGGTCGAAGAACGAATAGTTGCGTGCCGACGAGCGCACGGTGAAGATGGGCTCAGATGTCGGAATAGAGAAGAGCGAGGGGCTCCAATCTGGATGTGTAAACTTTTTAGGGGTTTGGTTAAAGCATAACTGCACTTGGGTTATGCTCGGGGGGTGGTTCCACAGTTAAGCAACCCTCCTTAAAAGTTTAAGGTCTCCATCAAGCTGCTCTGGTGTTTGAGGGGGGAGGGGGAGTGGGTTCCTACGTAACAGCCCTGGGTGATACACTGATTGCCAAATGTTTGGTGTGATCTTTATTCCTTCGATATTACCCGTCCTGCATGGGCAGTACAGAGGTGTCTCCGCTGCCTTTTGATGTATACCTCTACTAATGATGACATACTTAAGTTGGTAACAATCTATCATTAAATTATACTTACCAAGCCATTGTTGATATGCTGCTGCTGTTCATGAATGACGTGCGGTCTCCAGCTGGAGCCCGCACGCGCATGAGCAGTGCAGAGGTGTCTCCGTTGCCATTCGATGTATACCTCCACTAATGATGACATACTAATAATTAAGTTGGTAACAATCCATCATGTTTTCTTCTATAAGAAAATAATTTCATAATAGTATCGTGGAATTGCTTGTTCTATTTACTTGCAACTGATGGTTTTTTGAGTCCCCCAAACCCCGATTTATCAGTCAGTACGTATTTGAACTGTAACTTATAAGATCATACACTTGTATATGTCTCCTAGATATAAATTTAATCTTAGGGATCTTTTGACTAGAAGTGAGTATACTCCATTCATTTTATATAATGTCAGTTTTAGGGTTAACTGAGTACAAGCGTGGATACCGGAAACACACAGATTACGTCACTATGTACTTAGTATATTTACCTGGAGGTTTTGTATCCTCATTTGTGCCATGATTAAGGGTGCGTGCAGCACCTGAAACGCGTAGGCTTAAATCCCATAACTTGTAACAACTGGTGTTGCCATTGGGTTGTCATGTCCTACATTTTTAATCGATAAAATAAAGATGGAATGAAATTTTAATCAAGCCACGCCAGTGCCGGAGTGAATTTGTTTTTTCTGCAGGAGGCAATAAAGCTTGGTACAAACTCAGCCCAAAAGATATAAAACTAATAAATGTGAAAAAATTGATTCGTGAAAAATTCATATGAATAATAGGTTTTCCTGGTGATCAATGTTCTTCAAAAGTATTTGTCCTTCTATTTTAGTCTCCAGTCTTTCATCAGGCTTTGAAAATGAGAAAAGGCAGACTGTGCTGAATACAGTTCTTGTTGTAGTCCATGGAGATTATTACCCTTTTCCTTTAAAGAAATTATATAATAGACTGCAGTGATAAGAAGAGCGTTAATATAATGAATTAGTTAATATGTTCAAAAGAGTCACACTAAATGCCAAAGACATTATTATCATCATTACCATAATTCATGATGTACTAATGGATATTTTATCATTTTAGGAAACTTTCAAAACACCTTTTTATATAGCACACAATAGATGCTTTCCTGGTATCTTTTTAACAGGACGATTAAAAAAGTTTTACTAGTTTGATAAATTAAATAACATTAGAAAATAGCAAATTCAACTGTAGATCTCTAACAAATTTTGCACAGGTGAAGACACTGATTAATAAATTGTAGTTAGAAAGTGAGAGATAACCTGTAACCAATGCACTTGGAGTTTATAGGTCTCCAGTTCATTTACTTTTAGAAAAATATAATTAATAAGCCATATTTCCTGTAAGTATGGTACCAATCCAGTTTTGAACTGCACAGCTGCCTTTGGTTGATAGGACTACAACAAAATCTTTAGCCTTTTTTTAAATTTATTTTCTAGAGAACCAGATTCAATTTGCTGGAAATGTCACAGATGAGTGCCATTTATACTTGAATTAAACATTCTAATCGCTTCTGCAAATCCTCCTGGCTTGGTTCTTCAAATTTTAAGTCTGAAAACTGCTTGTAAAGTGCTTCATATGTAAAGACAATAAAAATGATTATGATAGTTATTGTTATGATTAATAAACACTCCTAAAGTGCTATGCAATGCTATAAAAATTGAAATGATTTAAAGTGAATTTTAACTCCTTTCTGACATTGAACACCTAATTTCTGCTTTTCCATTATTTCTATGTACACATTTTAAAAACCCATAACTTTTTTATTTTTCTATGTACAGTGCTATACAGGGGCTTGTTTTCTGCCTCACAAATTGCACTTCTGAGTGTCAGTATTTAATATTCTATGCAGTATATGGGGAAGCAGGAAATAAAATACCAAATGCTATGAAATGTGCCAATTTGCTCCAGTTTCATGTGGGCTCTGTTTCAACGGCTTCCAGTGTGTGCTCCAAATGACATCTCCCCTTTCTTCTTTGGGTCAAAACAATCACCAAGAAACCACACGTACATAGCTTTCATTAGATTTTGATTTTAAACAAATTAAATATTTTTGTACAAAAAAGTATTAGTTTTACCATATTCTAACTTTTCATACGTAGGTGTATGGACGTATCTAAGGTGGTATTATTTGCAGGGTGGCTGTTTTCATTGCTGCTATTTTGGGGATTGTACAAGGTTTTGATAATTGTTTTACTTTAAGATTTCAAAGTTTCAAAATAGCAAAAAGTGGTTTTTTGGACATTTGGGTGCTATTTATTGTTGCAGGGTTCACCGCTATGAATAATCATTTTGATAGATTGGGACTTTTGGGATACAGTAATACCCGATATCTTTGGTTTATTTATTTTTACATCAATTCTAGGGAAAGGGGGATGCTTTAATAGTTGAGGTTTCATTATTTTTCTTTTTTTTTTTTACTTTTTAATTTAATTTTATTATTTACTTAAACTCTTGGGGGATCCAACAGGTCCTACGATGTTCTGCAACACTACTATATCAAGTATATGGTGTTTTTGAGCATGATCTGTTACAGTGTGCATATGGCACACTGTTCAACAGGTCCTGGAGTCCTATACAGACTTCAGGCTGCCATGGCAGCTTATATGTGGGTTAGTGCAATATGGGCAAGTAGGAAGCAGCAGAGGTAATGGATAAGCTCAAGGCCTGCACAACTTTCTCCTGCTGACTCCAACTCCTGCTACAGAAAACATTTTCCAAACCATGACATTTCCTCAACCACCTTTCACTGACATCTTTACATACTTTGTATGTTTTTCCCTCGTTTGTCAACCAACACAATGTTTCCCATCAGAACCAGATAAATGAAACTTGCTTTCATTGTTAAAATGAACTGTGGACCACTTTGTATCAGCAGGTGAGTCTAGTGTTTTGATACTTTCTGTTAATTAGAGGTTTAATCACTGTAGAGTGGGCTTTCAAATGTTCTTAAACATTGAGACACTGTATGATGAGACAGATCCTTTCCATATTCACTGGTAAACTGGCAAGCAATTTCAGCTGCACCTTTAAAATTATTACCCATGTATATCCTCTGCATTATCTTGTCCTCTCTTTCATTTACCTTTCAAGGAAGACTTGAAAAGATGCAATATCCTCAAAATCACAGACCAACTTCTCTTCTTATGGATGATAGGGTTCACTCTTTTGGCCTTTATCAAGATAACCTTCAGCATTAGGCTACCAGTTAAATAGGGGTTGTCAGATAATTAAGGAAATTAGCACCAGGTGCCAGATTAACAAGAATAATTTGCAGCTATCTGATACTGTTCTCTAATTTGTTTCATTGTTATTTTGCAATGATCGCAATCACATTTTTATTCTGCGCTTTAGAATTTATATAATTTATAAAATAAGCTCAAAATGCTGCTACCGTATATACTCGAGTATAAGCTGACCCGAGTATAAGCCGAGACCCCTAATTTTACCACCAAAAACCGGGAAAACCTATTGACTCGAGTATAAGCCGAGGGTGTAGCATACAGCCAGCCCCAAGTGGTATACAGCCTGCCCCCCTAATGTATACAGCCAGCCTGCCCCCTCATGTATACAGCTTGCCAGCCTGCTCCGTCATGTATACAGCCTGCCAGCCTGCCCCCTCATGTATACAGCCTGCCAGCCTGCCCCCTCATGTATACAGCCTGCCAGCCTGCCCCCTCATGTATACAGCCTGCCAGCCTGCCCCCTCATGTATACAGCCTGCCAGCCTGCCCCCTCATGTATACAGCCTGCCCCCTCATGTATACAGCCTGCCCCCTCATGTATACAGCCTGCCAGCCTGCCCCCTCATGTATACAGCCTGCCAGCCTGCCCCTCACGTATACAGCCTGCCAGCCTGCCCCTTCATGTATACAGCCTGCCCCTCACATATACAGCCAGCCTGCCCCATGTATGTTGAGCACATTTAAAAAAATAAACTTAATTCTCACCTTCCGGCGATACTCACCCCCGATCTTCTGCGGTGCTCTCGATCCCCGGCAGCGGCTTCTGTCTTCTCTTGCCGGCGGAGGCGCATCCATGCGATCTCCCCGGCGGCGCTCACTATGATGTCTGTGGCGCGGTGTCACGCTGAGACGTACCATGCTGCATATATTAAGACGCCGGCGGGGAGATCGCATGGACGCGATTTCCGCCGGCAAAAGAAGAAAGAAGACAGCCGCAGCCGGGGATCGAGAGCACAAATAGGGTAAGGATCAGCCGCACCGTGTCTGGGGTGTTAGTATCGCCGGAAGGTTTGAAGAACTAGGTTAGTTTATTATATTTAATGTGCTGAACGCCGCGTCCGTGTATTTGGGGCCGACCGCCGGGTATCGATTCAATTTGTGGTTTGAGCCCGCCGCCGGTGGATCCGGGCACCGGAAGGGTGAGTATTAAAATTTACTTTTTTATTAATGACTCTGTATAGCCGAAGTGAGGTTTTTCAGCACATTTTTTGTATTAACAGTATTTTCCACACATAATACGATATTCACATAGATGACACATTTTGGAAATGAGGTGTGCTGTTCCTGTAAGTTAGTATATAAAACAGAATTTTCTCAAAAATGCAACATTGAGAAGAATGCTGGATTTGAGTTTAGTGTTAAGTTGGAAGTGAGAGGCTGAGATTTGTCTTTGAAGTGTGTAATTAAAAACAGAAAAGCTTTCTGACAAAGCTTGATGATCATGACTGATCGTTTGTATAAGAAGGATAATATTAAAACCAAGTAAGGTAGTTTACTCATATCCTTGCAACCTTACTGTAATAATTAATTACAAGTCTTGCAGTGCTAGGGAATTAAAAACAAAATTACGAATTTATTCTTTTGTTTGTGTTGTATATATCAAGAACTAATGAAAACGTCTCCCTCAGGTAGAACAGAATTCTACAATTTTCTCCTGCCTACACTGGCAACCCCACCCGACCTGCAGCAAACCAATGGAGCTTTGGTGCCCCTGTAAACAAACCCTATATGCACTGGTGGCCTACTGTGTCAGAATCTGTGGTTAGACGTCTATACTTTCCAACTGTTCAAATTCAGCACTACAAAGTGTCAGATTTAAAAACGGACAACACCTTTGTTTATAACTCACAAATGGAAACCTATAGGCTATGTGATTAATTTTGCTCATTAGGACACTCTTTTCTGAGGTGGACACATAATAAAATAGATACCTTTTCTAGATTATGCAGTTATGCCAGCTTTTCACATTTTGCTATGCTTTTTCGCAGATCTTCAAAACCATGTTACAATTTGCTTAGAGGATTGTGACAAAGATGCTCTTCATTCATGAATAGATGGGACACCTCAAAAAGTTCCTCGGAGGAAGTCTTGAGTGAAACATGGTGCTGGTGAATAGGGAGGAATAAGATCAAACCCTATTTCAACATGTCGATCAACATGAAGCCCAATAAACATGTGTCAGAAACATAGGGAACTGACATGAGGTTGCCAGGAGCTAGAAGAAACTTCTGGAGGTGCGTCCACAACACTTTCATGCTTACATTGTGCTAGATTTCAAGTGAATGAAAAGTAGCTGGTAAAAAAAAAAGGACCAAAATATGTGAGAACAATAAGAGATAGGTAGCTCGCACACCCTCATTAAAATAATCTGAAGATATTGTCTTCCTAGCTAGGACCCAGACTATAAAAAGAATTGTTTCTATAGTTTCGACTGTACTGTTCTTGCACTCTACTTCTATATCCTATTACCAGACCCAATTTCCACCATCCTTCTTGCAAGAACACTGTCCCTTCATTCCAAAAGATGGTTAGGTTCCAAATCATGCACAATTTTAGACCAATCTCTTCCTGAAGATGAGCCAAATTAAAAATAAACAACATCTGAGCCTTCATTAAGTCCATATAAATCAATTTAAAGATTCATCCAATTCACGTGAAGATATAGGCAAAATACTCTCAAAACTTTCTTTATCATCCACCATAGGCATTGTTTAAGAATCGTACGCAGTCTTCTCTTTCTTATGAGGAAAAGCTCTCAAGAAATATGGCTTGTGCCAAATTTATAATGACCGGAATATGGGTGGCTATATAGAGTGAGCGAAACATACTCGTCGAGCTTGATGGCTGGTTACAAGCATTTGCGTACTCTGCAAACTGCTCGTTGCTCGGATTGAATACTTCGCACCTCGAGAAAATGGCAGATACCGCCGTTTGCTTTTGGCGGCCAGAAACAGAAGCCAATCACAAGCCCAGGAGATCGCACTCCACCCAGATGAGTGGTACCCTTAACGTCGATAGCAGTGGGTGGCTGGCCCAAGATCCAGGTGACCTGGATAGATAGCCGCTGCCGCGCTGCTCGGATATTCTGTGTCTGGATGCCGCTAGGGCGAGGAGCTGCTGCTGGTCAGGGAAAGCGTTAGGGTGTTCTATTAGAAGAAATGTTAGGGGAGAGTGATTCAACAAGACCCCAACGCCCTTTCTTAGGGATACTAATAACGTGTATAATTTTTTTTTTGTTTGTTGTGTCTGGGATTGCTGGCACTAGTATGCCAAGCTAGTACCATATTGTGAGGAATTTGCAGGGGGGGACTTGCTTACCGTGTGTTAGCTCTTAGTGCACACATATCCATCTCAACACCAAAGGGGAAAAGTTTTAGGGGTTTGATTTCAATTAGGCCAGTTGCCATACTTTCGTTATTTTAGTTTATTTTTCATAACTAGCGTCTATCTTATCAGTGTATTTTCATATTGGCTAGAAAATTAGCCATAGGAGAATCAACGGCTTACTACGCCTACAGTAGCAGTTATATATATTTGATTTCTGGTGATCTGCTGGTGGCTGTCTGTGCTGCAGCTGCATATATAGCAAATTTGAGGCAATTGTAGTGAGACCTTGCGAACAGTGTGTGTGTTTTGACGCGTAGTGACGAACATAGTCCACGCAAAGAACGAGTGGGAAAACTTTATTAGGGGTGGATTTCATTAGGGCACAGTCTGCACATTCCCTTTTTATTTTACGTTTATTGTTTTAATAAACTCAGCGTCATCTCATCGGAATAGCAGTGTGTGCTGTCAACTTTGGCTAGAAAATAGCCATTAGGAGAACCAAACAGCTTACTTACGCTACAGTAGCGTTATATATTATTGATTCTGGTTGATCTGCTGGTGGCTGTACTTGCTGCAGTGCATCTAATAGCAAATTGTGAGCCAATTTGTCAGTGAGACTTGCGACCGCCTGGGTGTTTGGCTTTAGTGACGCACATTATCCATCGCCAAAGACCGACGTGGGAAAATTTATTAGGGTTGGATCTTCAATTGACACAGTCGCCATTTCCTTATTTTATTTTACGTTATTTTTTTTCATAACTCAGCGTCATCTCATCTGGCATAGCATGTGGTGCTCATACTTGCTAGGAAAATAGCCACTAGGAGAGAATCCAAACGCTTACTACGCCTACAGTAGCGGTATATATATTTGATTTCTGGTTGATCTGACTGGGGTGTGGATGGGTAGTGCTGCAGGCATTACTAGCAAATGTGAGCAATTTGTAGTGAGACTTGCGACAGCTGTTGTTTTGAGCTAGGACGCATACAATCTAGCAAAAGACCGAGTGGAAAAATTATTGGGGTTGGATTTCAATTGGCAGTCTGCGCATTTGCCTTTTTATTACGTTTGTTTTTTTTAATAACTCAGCGTCAATCTCATCTGGCATAGCAGTGTGCTTTCTACTTGGCTAGAAAATAGCCATAGCAAAGGATACGCATCGTTGGTTCCTCTCTTTTTAAAAACTAAAAAACACAAAAAAAAACAAAAACACAAAAAAAAGTTAAAAAAAAATTAAAGTTATAACTCTCATTTCAAAGTCTTAACCCAGGGCTAGGGGTATAGAGGACGCGGGCGGGGACGGGGACGTCACTATGCAGGGGTTCAGAGGCGTGGTCCGGCGGGGTGAGAACACCTGCTTATGAGGGAGCAGGGAAACGCACGCCGAGAAGCTTACACTCCCAGTTCATGTTGAAGTTAGGGGACTCGTGTGTTAGAGCACTGTTGAGCCGAACAGTTGCCGAAAGGTGGTGATGTCGTGGATTGCGACAAGTCTTCGAGGCAATGTTGTCCACCAGTCAGTCTTCCACGCGTCACCATGTCACCGAAAAGGCACTCCATAGCTCCTGCACCTCAGACCTCCTCCCCCCCAGTTCGCCCCTTCACAGGAAAATTGCATTTTGAACCGGCAATACTCTGAGTGAACTGTTTCTGGCCCTTCCCACAGTCACAACCACTTGTTGGTGCTGCGCTCTAGCAATTTTCCGATGCCAGGTTTTCACCAGTTGCCAGTATGGTGGTGATGATGACCTTCTGAACGTAGTGAAGAAGTGTGTAAAAGAGGTGTAGACGATGAGGAGACACGGTGTCAGACAGTGGGGGAAGTTGTTGTCAGGACAGGAAGTCCGAGGGGGGAGCAGACTGAGGGATCGGAGGTGATGAGGTGACAGACCCAAGCGGGTTGATAGGCCGGGTGAACCAGTGCTTCTGAGAGAGGAGAGTCCTCGACCAGAACAGGTTGGAGAGGTGTGTGGTGGGGCAGACGGAGAGGCAGGGCCAGAACTGGTGCATCAGCGACCAAATGTGGTTCAACTAGTGAAGACTCCGTGGCTTTTTCTTCTGAGGGCTTCCTGGGCGAGAGGCATAGATTTCAGAAGTCTGGAGGTTTTTAAGGAAAACACGGATGACCGACGGACTGTGGTGTGCAAATTGCCAACCAGATCAGCAGGGTTCCACCACTATAGCTTAACTACCACCAGTATGCACAGAATATGAATGCTAAACACCCACCAGTGGCAACAAGCCCGGTCACCTCCGGCCATGCACACCACTGCTCCTTCCCTGTGTCAGCGATAGTCAGCCCCCTGCCCAGGACCCGCCACAAAAACCCCCTCGTCGCCTCCACGATCCTCCACGCATCCACCAGCGTTCAGCTCTCCATACCCCAGACGCTGGAGCGAAACGCAAATATAGTGCCACCCACCCGCACGCCAAGCCCTAAGTCCACATCTACGATGCTTAGCTGGAGATGCTTGCCCTATAGGCTAGTAGAGACCGAGGCCTTTCGCAACATCATGGCGGCGGCCGCCCATCGTATTGGTCCCAGCCGCCACTACTTTCCCGATGTGCCGTCCAGCCCTGCACCAGCACGTGTCAGCAACATCCATCCGGCCCTGACCCAACCCGTTTCTGACAAGGTTCACCGACCACGGACACGTGGCGAGTGCTGCGGGAAGGGTCACATATATCCTGACGGCACACATTGGGTAACTTGGTGGAGGCTGGGACGAGTCTGACATGCGGCTGGTCATTTACTGCCGACGCCGAGGATTGCGGGGCCTACCTCGGTCCAGGTGTTCAGGCCTTCTATGCCTCTCCTCCTCCCACCCCTCCTCCACCTCCGCTGAACTCATCCGTCGGCCATGGCGCCATCAGTCGGGTAGCTCTAGGGCACCAGCAGCAGTGCCGTCGCTAGCGACAGCAGGCGGTGCTCAAACTGCTGAGCCTAGGCGATATAAAAGGCACACCGCCCAAAGAACTATTACAGGGCATCACGGCGCAGACTGATCTGGGCTGGACCGCTGAACCTGAAACAGGCATGGTTGTGTGTGACAACGGCGTAACCTGGGCGGCTCTGCAACTGGCAGATGACACATGTGCCATGCCGGCCCATGTGTTAAATCTGATAGTTCAGCGTTCCTCAAGACATACCCCAATCGTCGATTGCTCCGAAGGTGCGCCGCATCTGTGCGCATTAGGAAGTCCAGCACAGATGCTGCCACTCTCAGGGCAGCGCAGCGCCGCCTCCAACGTCCGCTCACAGACGTTGTGCGACGTGCCCACGAGGTGGATTCAACATTGACCATGTTATCCAGAGTTTACCAGCCGCGCGAGCGTTTGTAGACTGCCAGATGTCAACTTCCACCAGAACTGGTAGTCAAGGTCAGTCAGCTTCCTCAAGTTACAATGAGGAGTGGACGTGGATGTCTGGATATTGTCAGGTGCTGAGTAACTTTGAGGAGTCAACACAGATGGTCGTGGCGATGCCGCCATCATCAGCCTCACCATCCCGTGCTTGGCCGTTTGAAAAACTCTTGATCAGCATGAAGTCGGAAGCTTGCGCTGCACAAAGAGACGGGGAAGAAGATCCCTTGTGAAGCCAAAGCACCTAGGTCATGTTTCTCAGCGCATATCGGAGGAGTGGAGGTGGAGGAAGGATGAGGAGGAAGAGGAGGAGATGTTTGGCGACGAACAAGAGGGGACCATTGTGAGTCAGTCCATGTCAGCGTTGTAGGGCAGAAGAGAGGAGTTGGAGGAGTTGGGAGGAGGAAATGGACAGTCAGGAGTGAGGGAGTGAATCTTAGCGTTGGTACTTGGCGCATATGGCAGATTTATGCTAGGCTGCCTATCCGTGACCCTCGGTTCAAGAATTTATTCCAGCACCGATTACTGGGGGTGTTCATCCTCCTGGACCACGGTACAAGCAAAATTTTCCACCTCTCCCTGGAGGAAAGGAAGGTGAGAAGCGAATCCAGCAGGCCTGGTGCACAAGCTGAAACAGTCATTTCCCTTCTGACAGCGCTAGCGGGAGAGTGCGTAGTTCTGCGGGACAAGTAGGCGAGGGAGAGTAGGCGAGCAGGCAGCTGTCCCGCACTGGCAAGGGACGCTCCAGGCTTTTGCCAGCTTTAGTCACCCCAGCAAGACATGTCACCCGTCCCCAGTCTCGGCAGGAGTAGGGCTGATCTTTACGAAAGATGGTGAGGAGTACGTAGCTGACCAACCATCGTCCTAAATGATCACACAGCTCCCTACAACTATGCGGTTTCAAAGCTGGACATGTGGCACGAACGGACGCTGTACGCACTTGGAGTTTCTTGCCGCACTGCCGCTAGCGTCTTGTCGAGCGGTTTTTCAGTTGAGCTGGGTGGATCATCACGATAAGCGTACACGCTGTCGACTGACAGCGTGACAGGCTGACGCTTATTAAGATGAATAAAGCCTGGTTCTCATGAATTTCCAATCTCCACCGGTGAAGGAAGCTCAAACGAATAATTATCCACTCCTCCTCCTCTCATTTTCCTCCTTCTCCTCCTCTTGTACAGTAAGCAGAGGAAACTGATTTTTTGACAGGGCCACTGGCTCTAGCTATAGTACTTATGCATTTAATTTTCTGGAGGGCCACCGACGGTCCTCTGTTTTAAACAATTTTTGGGAGTGCACATACAGGCACTCAATCTATTCAATTTTTCTGGAGGGCAACCTACTGCTCCTGGTTTGAAACTTTTGGACTGCCACATACAGGCACTCATATTTCATTTTTCTGGAGGGCCCACCTACCGTCTCTGGTTTGAAACTTTTTTGGACTGCCACATACAGGAACTCAATCTATATCCATTTCTTGGAGGGCCAACCATAACTTGCGATCATGGTTGAAACTTTTTGGACTGGCCACATACAGGCACTCAATCTATCACAATTTTTCTGGAGGGCCACCTACATCCATCTGTTTGAAACTTTTTTGGACTGCCAATAAAGGCAACTAATCTTATCACATTTTTCTGGAGGGCCACCTACTGCTCCTTCTGTTTTGAAAAAGTTTTTTGGACTGCCAATAAGGACTCAATTATTCCCATTTTCTGGAGGGCCACCTACCTGCTCCTCTGGTTTGAAAATTTTTTGGGACTGCCCATAACAGGCACTATCAAATTAAATGTACTCCATAGCAGCCTCCACACGTGTGTCTCCATGCTACCTCCAAAAGTCGTCCATATTAGCTGCCTCCATACTCTCCTTTATCAAACGAGGATGTTGTCAGGCAGAAATTTGGGCGTGTTTCATTGGCATTCCACATCAAAAGTTGTAAACTTTGTCGCCACCCTGTGTGTATCCACACAAATATACTGGAACAACTTTTATCATTCACCAATATTATTTCAGCGCTCTTGCCGTCTGATGTTACACTTCACCTAACCGCCATATCCTAAATTATAAAATCCTCTACACTTGATTTATACAAAGAGGTTCTTAGAGTGCTGTTTGGGGAGTTAGCCTAGAACACGGGTTGGATTGGGAAAGGCTGCTGGAGCGGGGACGCGCAGCTCCATGCCAAGAGTAACCAAAACTAGTTTAACTGCAGACCTTTTAACTCTACTACAGTTCATCGGCATCCGAACATGGTCCCCCTTATCAAACGAGCTGTGTCAGGCAGAATTTGGTGGTTGGGTTTTCAGGTTCCATGTTAAACTTTGTCGCAACACTGTGTAATCACAAAAATAACTGGCAAATTTATCATGTACCGATATTATTTGAGCGACTTCTTGCTCACCCTCCTTTGGTTCTCTCTGCCACCCATGGTTTGAAGCCTGAGTCCATTTAGGGTATGTCGCCATGCCATCTCTAGCCTGCCGCTTTTGATGCCGCTGCTCTGATGAAGTCCACTATAGGTCAGGGTCAATTTGGATGTTTAGATGCTATCTAGCTTCTTTTGTTGTCACTCTGTCATGGCCATGCTAGTTGCCATAATTTTGGATAGTATGCGATGCGATTAAGCAGCCTCAGAGGCATCATGCATGCTTGCCCCTGCTGTATCACTGTCCATTTCCGTGGTGTTTCATCCTTTTCTGAGGTTCCCAGGTGTTTGCCCAAGCTTCCTCGTGCAGAGACTTGGTCCCTTTGAAAAATGCTCGGTCTCCATGACTCAATGGGGCTCGTATTCGAGACAGAGCACTCGAGCATCGGGAAAGTTCGTTCGAATAACGAGTACCGGCATTTTGTGCTCGTCATCTCTAGTGCAATAATAAGCCACACAAGCCAGAGCCAGCTTTAATGCTTGAGACCCTCTTTAACATATGCGACCGGCTCAGGCAAAGTTGCCCTGTTTTTCCTATTTTGTGCCTCGGAAAGGAAACATTTATTGGACCTACCATTCTGACTAACAATACATATTCAGGGGGGTCCGTTGGTCTCCGCATACAAGTGCACACGCATTTGCTAAGAGCGTCTCCTTATATCACCAGTTCCTATTGTTCAACTGCTCATGACTCAAACCATCCAGAAATATATTGCCTTTACCAACAATAAAAATAACATTAACGAAGAGTGTGCCGATCCTACACTTAAGGTTCTCATTCTAACTGATCACCCATCTCTGAAATACCTAGGAGTCCAGTACCTGTAAGCTGGCCCAAAAAGAATATGCCTTCGATATGGGTCCATTGTCCTTTAGAATGATCAAAAGCTGACCTAGCAGTGGTTGAATTCAATGATGGACACATCTCGAATGAGCTGCGGCACCTATTTCAGGACTATCTGTTGTCTATACCCGTCTCCTTTAAACAATCGTTATGTCATTTGTTGGGGTCCCTTGACCCTCTAAGCCAGTGGGCATTGTATGGAAAGAGGCCTGTGAACGCCTAGGCGACCCGATGTAGAGCTTAATATATAAGGACTGATGGCTTCTAGGCTTCAAGTGTGGTCCATCACCCAATGGATATTGTATGTGGTAATATTTTAAAATAATCTATGTGTATATATCATTTGGAAAATATCAAAAAAAGAAGCATTAAATAAAAAAATAATTATGGTACTGGCATTATTCACCACATTTAGCCTACATTTAGTAAACCAGTTAAAATAAAAATGAATGAATGATAATTTTTGTACATCTTGGCTGTGATGTTTTGAAAAACATTAAGAATAAATGAGGTGGATTATTTTTACTATTTTACAGTTCACAGTAATTGTCTTAATGGTATTAAACCGCTTTGGGTATATGAGAAAAATCTATTTATTTCAGTTTTTTAAGTTAAATAAAAAGACGGGCTGTTAAACTTAAAATAAATCTGAGTATCAAGCAGTGATAAACAAGGGGCATTACTCATAGATCCAAGCATCTTGACTGTGGTAATGTTCTAATATTTGTTATCAGTGTCCTCTTCCTTCTGAAATCAACTTTAAAATTATGCTAATAATCATTAGGGCTTTGGGGGAGATTATGCTACATTTCACAGGCTGATACACTGTGATAAGGTCATACTACCCCCCCCCCCCCCCCCCGTGGCACTTCTGCCCATCTCTCTGCCTAGTATAATCTCACCACAGTGCAAAGGGGTAGTTTCTCATGCACAGTGTAACAACCTGTGAGTCTAGTCTAGAGAATGAACGGCTTACAACGTTTGAACCATTTGACTCATTAGCACGTTTTAAAGTTTAATTTTAGAAAAGAATGAGGCTATGGATAACAAATTAAAAGATAACCACAGTCACGGTTGCATGGGTAAGCAGGATCCTTGGTTTATCATTGTGGTGGATTTTGATTCTGTCAGATTCTTTTAACAATTACAATTGGTTTTGTACGAGTTAAATTTCTTCTAGCACATGAAAGAAATTACTATGATTTTCTATCAAAAACAGTAAACTAAAACAATAGTTTATCTTCTAAATTGTCATTCAAGTTATACCAGATTATGAAGCATGGTTTTCCAAATTACAGTTCACAGCTTTTGACTATGGCTCTTGGTTTATCAAAATTGAATGAAAAGCTGCTACCGCTTTTTAATTTTCTGGTTTCACATGAATTTAGTAAGAAAAAAACAAAAAAAAACAACACTATGGCTTCACGTGCCATTACAATTACCTTGAATATATGTGACTTGCATCCAAAAATCAGAATATCTTGTTACAAGAAATGCAGTGGTGAGAGGACCTGTAGAATACTGTGGTTATGAAGGCATCTGGTCTCATTTAAAAGAACAGATATAAAAAATACATAGCATTTCTTGGCTTTTATGAAAACAGGAAAAATAATTGAATGTGATGAGAAGCACATACCAGCTACACAAAGGAAACATTTCATTAGTGTTCATTTTCAAGTGATTAGACTTCTTTAGTAGTGAACATCTAAACTTTATCTTTCCTTTATATGTATTTTCACCTGTGCAGTTCACAAGGACTTATCCTTGTATTAACTTCTGATTGACGTCATAAAACCTCAGTGACAACAACCTCGTTTGTATGCATGCTGCCTTTTAAATTGAGTTTGTTTTTGCTTTTAATCCGTTCAGAAATCATGGTTTATGTGATTAGACCTTCTTATCCATTTATTGTGTTCGTACAAAGTAGTAAAATGAAAAGTTATTATTCTATAACCATGGTTAAAGTCTATGATCCAAACAAATTTGAGCCCGTTTGTACAAAGCATTTTAAGTCTACTGGGCCTCCTTGTAAATCCTTGAAAATATCTTATAACAATGGAATTGTGAAGCAACCAATTAGTTTCTGAACAATATATAAGGATATTTTAGCTTGGCTCAAATCCTGGTAATGATGGTTCACTTTATCTAGGTGCATAAGATCACGACTGATTTTAAATTTAACTAAAAAAAAAAGGAAAAAAACTAAGATAATGACCCACATTCATGAAAACCTAGCAAACCTGCACGGCCTGCTCCGACAAAGAGCACCACTTTTTTGCGAGGCACCTTTAACATACAGTGTGTGACACAATTCTGTTAGACACTGCATGATAAATGTGCACACCCGAACAGTCTTTTCAGTACAGAATTTTGTGTTGCGAGGGTGGAGGTGCAGACAACAAATGTGTTGTAGACACTTGTAAATACATGTGCAAGCAGCATCTTGAACAACCTATAAACACAAAAAACTTGATCAAAGGAAGACTTGCAAGTTACGGTGGTGTGATCCTCTTTTGGTACGGTATAGCCTTGTACTGTGGTAATATTAAATCCTTATCCTGAGAGTCCACTTTTGATACATGACAAGATCTGCTGGCTTATAGGCAGCTGATTGAAATTGCATGCTGTTATTAATATGATCCACTAGTACGCCTAGGTCCTTCTCAACAAGGGAGATTACTCCCCCAAGGAACATATGTTGCCTGTTGATTATTAGCCACCAGGGGCATAACCTTACATTATTATCCACATTAGAACCTCATTTGTCAACGTGGATGACCAAAAAGTCACCCTGCAGCCTATGGGGCATCCTCATAGACTGTATTACATTACATATCTTGGTATCTCTGCAAAAATACAAGTGCTATCTATCCTAAATCTATATCATTAATAAATATATTAAATAGTAGATAATTAAACTGATTGGACATTCATTAGAAAGGCACAACCATCTGTCTCTATAAACCGACAGCTCACAGTGAATGTCAGAGCCATGAGAATCATAAGGTCTAAGGAACTGCCAATGGAGCTTAAAGACAGAATTGTGGCAAGGCACAGATTTGGCCAAGGTTACAAAATAATTATGTTGCACTCCGGGTTTTAAGAGAACAGTGGTTTAAATAATCCTTAAATGGAAGAAGTTTGGGTCGACCACAGCTCTTAATCGATCTGGCCATCCAAACCAAATTAAGTAGTCTTGGGTGAAAGATCCTTGGTGCGAGAGGTAAATAAAAACCCCAAGATTACAGTAGTTGAAGTAGGGAGATGACAAAAAAGTCCACAGAGTCAACTCAAGCACTTTCACCAGTCTGGGCTTTATGGGGGAGGTGCCAATGGCAGCCTCTCTCAGTGCAAGATATCTGAATGCCCCAGGTGTTGCAAGAAACCATCATAAAGGGACTACCAGACTATGAGAAACAAGATTCTTTGGTCTATGCTGAGATTGAAGATTGAACATTTTTGGTGTTGTAATCTAAATGGATGTGTTGTGTAGAAACCCCAGGCTGCTCTGACCTGCCAATACAATACCAACAGTGAAACATGGTGGTGGCAGTGTCATTGCTATAGGGTTCTTTTTCAGCGTGCAGGACAGGATGACTGGTTTCAATTGAAGGAAAGATAAACTACAGCCGAGTTACAGAGAAATTTTGGTGAAAACCTATTCCAGAGTGCGTTGGACCTCAAACAGAGATAAAGGTTCACTTCCAATAAGACAAAATGACCCTAAGCACACAGCTAAAATAACAAAGTTGTGGCTTTAGAAACAACTCTGTGACTGTTTTGACTGTCCCAGCCGAGCCAGATTGATCACAATTTTGCATCTCTGGGGAGAGTTGAAAAGGCTGTCCACCGACCGATGTCACCATCCAACCTGTAGGGTACTGGAGAGGTTCTGACAAGTGAAGAATTGTAGAGGACCCCCAAATCCAATGTGAAAAAGAAGATTCCCAAGAAGACTCATGGCTTGTACTAGCTCAAAAGGTGTCTCTACTCAATATGATCCAAAGGGGCTGAATGCTTATGACCTGTGATAATTAGTTTTTCTTGTTAAAAATTAGAAAAAATATCTACAACTTATATTTTTTCTGTTAAATGAGGCATGGGGTGTATAAATTAATGAGCAAAAAAAAAGGACTCTTTGATCTACTAAATGACTGCAATAAAAGCTAACCATGTAAAAATGTAAATATATCTGCAGACTTTCGTACCCACTGTATGATAGTAGCCCAAATACTACGAATGAAAACTGATACCTCTACACCAAGAAAAAGTCTTATGTGGTTTATATCATTGATTTGATTAAAAAACAATGGCTCTTGGAGTGTGAAGAATTATTAAACATGATTTTCAGATTAAACACATTAAAAAACACAATGTATACACATGTTAAAAAGTGTGTGTGGGGGCGTTTTGTTTGTAATGTCTTGTATAATGCTGGATGATCTTTTTTATTTATGAATTTATTAAAATCCAATCATAAATTGATATGTAACCTCACAATGTAGGTGTGTATAACATCTATTTTATCATAATTAGTTTATGCGTGCAAACTTCAGATCAAGTTCTTTATTGTTTTACGGTTGTATTCTGGCATGTTTTTTAGCTTTATTGGTGCTATGATGTGGAGGTATAATTCTCTCTTGTGGTTAATCCAGATAGAAATGGAAAGGCTTAGACATATGAAACACACTGACGTGAATGCAATATTAGGGATTAGCTTTCATAGAGTGTTAGTGATTCCCTGTCCCGTAGTTACTTAAAAAACATGTTTGTTCTCCTGAATCAAGTTCTCTCCTAATGATTTTCCAGGTCCGTTTACACATTTTTATATTAATAATAAATTAGCATATAGATTATTACAGATTTTACTCTTAAATAATGGCTTTATGTTCTTTCCTATGTTATATGTTCATACTGTAACCAAGTAGTAACATGGGCCTGTAATGCAACAAATAATATCCTCTACAGTTCATATCTGATCATAGGATCATAAATACCTGGTATAGCTAGGTGCAGTTTCTGACCCATAACTCTAAATAAATATATAAACTGTAAATAAAATATTTTTAAAAAAAAAAAAACGGTTTCATGTATAACCGTGAAGTTTGTTGTTTTATTGATGTACGCAAGTACAAACGAAGAAAACAACAGCCTCTTATATAAATAGACCAAGGGCAGGGCATCATTCTGATTACTCCATAACAGCTGAATGGAAAAAAGCCATAGAAATAAGGGTACTATCTATATACAGCAGTTACATCCAACATGCAAGATATTTTTAGGGAAACACTGTCTTGCAAAGGATATACCCGATTGATCAACATTTATGTACGCTATGGGTACTCCACTAATACTAAATGCATGTGAAGCGACTTTTGTGTAGATTCTTTTTTAGCATGTTTTCTAAAATATGTTTATTTTTAATGGTCCTTGGCACTGATAAGGGAAAAACTCCACATTTAATGGCAGAATTCACAATGTCAAAATAGTAATGCAAACCAAACCACTGAAAAATGCAATATTTAATATCCAGAATTTTCATATTATTTGCACATGTTTTAGAATTGGATCACGTTCAGATTAGTTGTTTTTGTATTATTTATGCATGTCAGGAAATTTAAACACAGAAAATTGGTTTTGGACAGTCAACAACAAATTTAGGGATGGTTTATTATTCATAGTCAGCAGTTGAGCCTTTGAACAAACTAATTCTTTACTTGATCTAAAAGCCATTCAACAGCTGCAGAGGGCACTGCAGCTGTTGGTGTCTGGCACGGTGTGTCTGGGGTGCCCTTGACGATTGGTACTGTATGTGGCACTCTGGGATATGGATTCTGTGGGCATATACAGAAGACAATCTCAGTGTCTCTTTATCATAAGTTAGGGTTTGTGGTGCTCTCAGTGCATTGATGCATGGTTTATGCTGTTTAAATAAAAACTACTAAACTGTTGAGTAGATAAATTTATACACGTAAAAAGACATTGGCCCCTCAAGGAAAATACAAGGTAATGAGTTTGAAACAGTGATATAAAGCCACAGAATAAATATAGGATGCACTTTTTTTTCTTATGATGTAGATACATGCTGTATTAAATGATATGTATGAGTGTTTTGGTTGTTGACATTGTGAATGTGCAGAAGCATCCATAAGATCCATTAGCCTTAATAAATGCATGTCCAAATTTTGCTGATCACATTCTGTGTCGGTAAATCCACTGCAATATCCAAGCATAGCTCCATGGGATGGTCCATGCTTTATGAATTCAAGAATTCAAGTTTTTGTTTTCCATCCAAGATATTTGTGCATACTATAAATGTAAGGAATACATTATACTGTATATCAAATAACAGAAACATATAACCATTAGATTATACCAGAAGGTGCCCGACTTAGAAACAACACAAGACTCGAATACTTGAGTTAATTTATGTACTTTAGCCCTTGGCTACATAAACAGCTGTAACAGTTATCAGAGGTTGTCTGCACATTAAGCTTTAGTAATCCTGGTTATGACAACCCAAACAATTTTACAACCAATTGTCACAGAGACCAAAAAATTTTGTCTGGGGTTTTACAAATTCATACAAATTAACTTAAGAACCCGGGGACTGCCTGTATGTAAACTATAAATTCAATGTACAAGAATAAAAAAGTATAACATATGAAAAGTAGGCTTGGGCCATTTACTCTATATATGACCTACTGGAAGAGATGTACTTTATGATTTTTTAAAGATGGTCTAGAGGCACAACTCTGGCTTAGATCAAACTTTAGAGGAATTGTTCAATATTCCACATGTTGTGCTATTTTGTATCATTATATTGAGGGATCTTACTTCTCAGTTTGTTAAATGTGAGAGAGAGAAGATGAACATTGTTTTCTTTGTGCTACATATTAACATCATAACCCAGAACTTTACCAGTATGTCCAAAAATCAGCACATATCGAATACACACACGCATCATGAATAAGTTTTCATTACCTAAGTAATTCATTTTAACTCGAGTTACAGTAGGGCTCTGTCATTGTGCATGAAATGTGAAGGTATAAAAAAAAATCATCGTAAAAAGTGACTGTAATTGTTTATCGGTTTATCAGTTGTGTTTTGGGGTAAAAATGCCTCAGGGTCACATGTCATGTCGGCCAATTAAAGCCATGCTACAGAGGACATGACGTGTTTGCTAAGGGGCTCAAGAGGGTTAATTGGCTGCTGACCATCAATCAACCAGCTTGGGCTTTTCCCTGAAATGAACTGAAGCCCAAAAAAATCAGTATGTTCATTAGTTCGGGTTGTTAGGTGCCAAACCTGCCAATTCAGTAGGGACTGAATTGGCAATTCAGGTTTTTACTCATTACTAGTATTCAGTGTTGCAACTTGGTAAAAGATCAGTCTTATATGATGAAATGAAGATCATAGGAGTTGGTATATATGGGGTTCTTGGAAGCTGTTCTTTCCGCTGATGGTTTGGCATTGTCACTACAGATGAAAAGGCTGATCGAAATTTGGGTTTGATATATTGGCGAATTTCGCACAAAAATAAGTTTGGGTCCCAGAGTTTGGACGAAACTTTGATCCAAACACAAAGCCCATTGAAGTCAATGGGGAACAGATTTAACACCCAAAATCGCTAGGTGTATTAAGACCTAGCGAGTTGAAAATGGTGTTAAATAAGGCAGTTAGCCCTGTCCAAAATGGGCTAAGCACGTGATGGTGAACATTTAGAGAAGATTGCCCAAACTGCAACTCAAACACACTTATTGCCAACACCGAAAATTCAAAAAGTAACTTATTAAGTACATCTTGCTCCCTGTTCTCAATGGTCAGGAGGACACCAGTGGTGTTGAGAGAAGGAGAGATGTGGATTAAAAGTATAAAGAGCTGCACTTGCAGAGATCTGACAATTATGATTAGAAACAGACAGCAGGGAACACCCACAGACTAAATAGTGAAATAAACATAAAAAACGGTTTGTATAACTCTACTTTGCTTCTTATGAACAGTATGTCCTCTTTAGCCTGTACCTTTATAATAGAAAAACAATATTAACCATAGAAACTGAGCCTCTTTTGTATATCAATTAAATATGCCATGGAACATGGTTGAATGGAACAAAATTCAAATATATGAATACAATGTATTAGTGAATTGAAGTAATGACATGAGTAACCCTTATCAAAAATTATGAGAATATTAAATGGAATCATAACTGTGAGAAATGAAAAAAAATTAATGCATTAAATAATACCAATGAAAAACTTATTGGTACCAAATTCCTATGCAAAACATAAATTTCCCATATTTTATGTCTTTCTTTCATCATTTTGTTACCTATTGGTAACTAGCACAATAATCAATTTTATGTGACATATTCATTAGAATGAAACATCAGTTGATTATCATCCATCTTATACAGAGGGACACAAAACTTCAAGATCATCTGGATATTGAAGCAAATCACATCAAGATAAACCAGGGATGCTTACTCATAACCAGACACTGTAACTGGTAATCTCCTTAATTTGTTATCTAGGCCTCCTATTTGCTAAAATCAGCTTTTAAATTTGCTAATAAGCCTGAGGGGCTACCCAAGCATAGGAGCAAGAAGGAGGAATGGAAGGGTGAGACAGTGTGTAAACAGTCTTAAAGCCAGATCACAGAGCTGTGGCTCAAAAGTTATACTATTAACCCCTTAACGGCGAGGCCCTTTTTCCTTTTGCATTTCCATTTTTCACTCCATCTTCAAAAATCTATACTTAACAAAATTGCACTTCATAGTGACGGGTTTAATGTTCCATGCCGTGTCTGTGAAGCAGGAAAAAAATTCAAATGACATGTCTACTTTACTCTTTGGGTCAGTGTGATTAGGAGGATACCAAATATATAGGTTTTTAATGTTTTTATAGATTTATAAAAATTAAAACCTCCTTTACAAAAAAAATATTTGTTCATCTTCTTGGACTAATAACTTTTTCTTACTTGCTGTATGGTACTGTGGTAGTGTCATGTGTTGTGGCTTTCGTGATGTTTCAATGCTTCTATTCTAGGACTGTATAGGACTTTGATCACTTTTTATTGAACTTTTATATTTTTAAAATGGCAAAAAAGTAGCATTTTCGATCACACTATTTTCCGTTTACGAGGGTTAAACGCAGTGAAAGAATTATATTTTGATAGATCGGGTATTTTGGGATGCGGCGATACCTAACTTATTTATATATTTTGCTTGTTATTTATATTTAACGACTTCTAGGAAAAAGCTATTTGAATTTTAGGTTTTTTTAATATATATATTTTTACTTCTTAATTTATTTATTTTTACAATGTGGCACATTGTAATGATAGGTTAAACGAGACAGCCTAGGGTCTTCAGAAGGCTGTCATGGAAAACTGATCGACACAACCCCCTGATACTTCATGAGGATCAATGATTCTTCACCAAAATGGCGGGTTACCAATGTGCTGCCATTTTTGAAGCCACGGGCACCTTCGCTGGCGCCGATAGAGCACCGATCGTGGTGTGTTACCGGTAAGTGTTGTGGTAATATGCAGCAAGGACTTACCAGATAGGACAGGGCTCAGTCCATGAACCCTCTCCATTTACCTGCAGCCGAAGCCGATGACGTTAGGGGTTAATAGTTGAATTTAGAAGGAAGGAGGGTCATGGGTAAAAATATAAGAAGATTACCCCACAGACATGGTTTTTTTCTGGGACTAAATGTTTCTGTTATATGCTTGATTTTTATGGTAGATTTCCTTCCAAATTAATTTGTAGTTATTGTTGAGTTGTCATGGAATATGTTATTGATGCCAGCATAGATCAATGATTTTTCTGAAAAATCCATTAATTTCTTTCAATTCTTACATTTGTCTTGCTGCACTAATTTCATACACCACTATGTATTGCACAATTGTGAATGATTGTTTGAATATCATTTAGCAGATATAGCAGTAAAACAGCTTTTGGTAGATAATACTAAATGTAAATATCTACCATATCACACAAGCAGGAAGTTTTTTTACCTATGAACCTTTGCATTTATAGGTTTATTCATAGCGTATTTCATCATGCCTTGGTACACTCACACAGAGTAATCTTCAGATGCTGGATGGGGAAACTATATTAGGCGTGTGTAATAGACCAAGGTTAGGAAGGCCAATAACTATAAAGATCTGGCTTGAAATGTAAGAAAAAAAAATTTTAAATCTTTAAATGTTAACAGAACTGTTTTTTTACATGGGGTATTTTTTGGAATTCCTACATGTCAATTACTTTCCAATACAGTTGTAACCCTTAATACCTTTCACTTAACTCGCCAAAACCTGAGCATATAGAGCTGTATGAGGACTTGTTTTCTGCAAACTAATTGATTTTTCCTAGAGACAGTAATAATATTCCATTTTGTGTGCGGTTTAATTTTAGTAACAACTGTTATAAAAAAACTTCCAAATGCAGAGTAAAATTGACCGAAAAAAAAAAAACACATTTGCAAGCACTTTTCTAGTGGGCTCTATTTTTCGCGCTTTCACTGTGCACTCCAAAAGACACCACCCTTTATCTCTTGGGTTGGTATGCTCATGAAGTTAACAAATTTATAAGGTTTACTTTTTTTATATATTTGAAAAGTGACAATGTTGTACAAAAAAAATTTGATGTTCCTTAAATTTTACACTACTTCAGTGTAAAGGTGTCATTTTTGAGAAATGAGTTGCATTTTCATTGCTATCATTTTTGGGGAATGTATGAGTTATAATACTTGTGTGAGTCGCAAAATTATTAAAAAGTGATGATTGGACTTTTGACCACTATTTCCATTACGGAATATCATTTCATTTTATATTTTGACATACCAGCATTTTGGGATACAGTGATACCCAAAAGAAGATGGGGACTTTGCATTAGAACTGTAGCATGTTTCACAGAGATATCAAAGGGAGACGATTTATCCATGATGGTGCAGGCCCATTCCAAAAAATGGACACTTTGTCATAAATGAACAAAATTTTAAGACGATATGTGAATAATATTGTTGTATAAAGTGATATGTTAGTAGACAGCAGTCCAAGTGTGGCAATCAACATGTAATAATATAATAATAATTCCTTTTTCACTATGGAAATCATGTTTAGTACAATACATTGCATTTCACAAAACAAGGTGTGCTGATGCCTTGATGGTTGGTTGTATAGATAATCCCATGGGCTCAGTATAGAGAGTCGTCAGTGGCGGTACATTCACATTGGTGTAAGTAAGCCATTAACATGATATATACCGACGGATAGCAACACAAATTAACATGTAAGAGGACTGAGACACAAAATACCACAATTTTAATAGATCTTCCCAATTATAATTTTAACTTTAAAAAGTAGCTGGTGGGCACATTGTAGCATATAATATAAACGAGATTTTTGACTGGAAACTATATAGTTACACTGTTTTCTAACTTCTCAATTTTTGTCAATTAATTTAATGTTGTTTGCTCAACAATTTCTAGAAAATACGTGAAAACTAATCAATATAATCTAGCACTCGTTGAGGCCATTATGAATACCATGTTTAGAGGCAGAAGTCATTGTCCATCTCTCGAAAACAATTATTAGGATACATAATGCTGTTTGTCACAAAAGCTGTGTTATAAGAAGGTAAAAATTATACAGCATAGTGATAACACCAGCAAGGTTTAGATGGCACAACCTATGGGTTTCAATATGGACTGGTAACTATACAACTAGGACAAACAGAAAATCTCAATATCCCTTTGGCTGTGCCATATACCTATACACCTAATGTCCTTCTGACCCAAAATAATACATGTTACATGTAGTAAACTATAATCATATCTCACAGGTTTTCTATAGCTTATCACAATTTTCCCTCTCAGTATACTATTCGCTAGTTACCCCCTCAGTTACCATGCTGCTACTAGGTTTTTTCTTGTTTACATTGTTGCTCCCTACCTTTAAAATCCTTAACTTTTCTGGTATGGAGCATTGTAAACACTTGTTTCTTTTAAACAAATTGTGTTTATATGGTGTTAAGTAATTTTTATGCTGTGCTTGGGAAGTAGGGAAAAAAATGCAGTAAACTTGACAAAAATGCAGCTTTTCTGCTTTCACTATGCGCTCCAAAAGGCACCTCTCCTTATTCTTTTGATCAGTTACAATTACAGGTGGGATACCAAATTTAAAAATAAAATCTTTTGTACAAAAAAGTGTTTCATTTTTGTACAAGGTGTAATTTTTTGCAGAATATGATAACCACTACCTCAAGACCTTTTGGGATTTGTGAGTTGAAACATTACAAAAAGTGGCATTTCAGATGCTCATTTGGACACTTGTGCTGATATGCAGTCAAAGCCACCACCATTTTTATATTGCTAGATCAGGGTTTGGGATACTGTGATCCTAACATGTTTATGATTTTTACAGTTTATTATTTATATCAGTTTTTTTTAACATTTTTTAAACTTTAATTTTTTTTTTACTATCTTAGACCCCTAGTGTACTTTAATCATAGGTTGTCTGATCGATCACACCAAATTCTGTCATGCTCACACTATTACTCTGCCCCTAAGCTTTTTCCATACATCCTTTGCCACACACCAACATAATTACATCGGTCTGTAGTAGGTAGATAACATGCCACAGATCCACTCAGTTTATAATGCCCAGCAACCCATCCAAGTTTACCATAACGTAGCAATCCACCTCAGTTTACCAACCCTCTAGAAACCCACCTCAGATATATTAGAGTTTCTCATGATATCAGGTACTAGCGCCCACAGCTACCTCCAAAGCTAGCATGTCCTTGAATGAGGCATGAATTCCTGTTCACAGCCGAAGTAAGGTCAAAGTTTTAGGGAAAAGTATAGCCCTACCAAAAAAGTTTTAACTAGTAGGCCCTTGTCATCCTAGTGGACATTGCTGATTTTACAATTCCCCTAAAGCTACTCCCCTCATGTTAACAATGCAATGTGAAACGTGAAGCAGGGAACTAATAGCTGTTTCAAAATTGCATTCAAAATCTGCTGAAGGATGAGAGTAGAGCTCAGCGTGGGGCATAGCTACCACCTCTTCGGACAGCAGGCACATCACTGGAAAATCTGACATGTAGTGTGCTGAGATTTGAGACAGTTGGAAGTTATAGACATCTAACCACATGAATCTACACAGTACATGCCAAGGCATATATTGTTGTTTACAGGGGCACCAAAGCTCCATTGTGTTTGACTGCAGGTCGGCTGGGGTGGCCAGGTAGGCAGGGAGAAATTGTAGATTCTTTTCTACACTGGGAGTTTCATTGTTCTTATATAAACACCAAAACAAAAGAAAAACATTCTGTAATTTTGTTGTTTTAATTCCTAGCACTGCAAAGAGCTGGTTAATTTAGTTATTCAGAAGGTTGCAAGGATATGGAATGTACACTACATTACTTGTTTTAATATTATCTCTCTATACAAACTATCAGTCATGATCTAGCTTTTGCAGAAAGCTTTCTGTTTATAATTACACACTTAAGAAAAATTGCCTCCTTCCAACTACCAAAACTCAAATCCAGCATTCTTCTCAATGTTGCATTTTGAGAAAATTCTGTTTATATACACTTACAGAACAGCACATCATTTCAAAAATGTGTAATCCTATGTGAATATCCTATTATGTGGAATAATAGTATATACAAAAAATGTGCTGAAAAACTCACTTGGCTAGACACGAGTTCAATATTAAAAAAAAATAAATTTTAATACTCACCCTTCCGGTGCCGGATCCACGGCGGCGGGCTCCCGATACCCGGCGGCGGCCCAATACCCGGCGGCGTTCAGCACATTAAATAAAAAACTTAGGTCTCACCTTCCGGCGATACTAACCCCCGATCCACGGTGCCGGCTTCCGCTCACGTTGGTGGCTCTCGATCCCCGGCTGCGGCTGTCTTCTTCTTCTTTTGCCGGCGGAATCGCGTCCATGCGATCTCCCCCGGCGTTAAATGATGCAGCAGTGTGACGTCATCAGCGGTGACCCGCCACATCATAGTGAGCGCCGCCGGGGAGATCGATGGATGCGCCTCGCCGGCAAGAGAAGAAAAAAAGCCGTGCCGGGATCGGAGCACCGCAGAAGATCGGGGGTGAGTATCGGGAAGGTGAGAATTAAGTTTATTTTTTAATGTGCTCAACATACATGGGCAGGCTGGCTGTATATGTGGGGCAGGCTGGATACATTGAAGGGCAGGTGGCAGGCTGTATACTGAGGGGCAGGCTGGCAGGTCGTATAAACGAGGGGGCAGGCTGGCAGGCTGTATACATGAGGGGCAGGCTGTATACATGAGGGGGCAGGCTGTATACATGAGGGGGCAGGGCTGGGTATTACATGAGGGGGCAGGCTGCAGGTGTAAAGGGGCGGCTGGCAGGCTGTATACGAGGGGGCAGGCTGGGGCAGGGCTGTATACATGAGGGGGCAGGCTGGCAGGCTTTTACATGACGGAGCAGGCTGGCAAGCTGTATACATGAGGGGCAGGCGCTGTATACATTAGGGGGCAGGCTGGTATACCATGGGGCTTGCTGTATGCTACACCCTCGGCTTATACTCGAGTCAATAGGTTTTCCCGGTTTTTGGTGGTAAAAATTAGGGGTCTCGGCTTATACGGGTCAGCTATATCGCGTAAACGGTAGCAGCATTTGAGCTTATTTTATAAATTATATAAATTCTAAAGCGCAGAATAAAAATTGATTGCGATCATTGCAAAATAACAATGAAACAACAATAGAGAACAGTATCAGATAGCTGCAAATTTTTGTGAATCTGGACACCTGGTGCTAATTTCTTAATTATCTGACAACCCCTATTTAACTGTAGCCTAATGCTGAAGGTTATCTTGATATAAAGGCCAAAGAGTGAACCCTATCATCCATAAGAGAGAAGTTGTTGTGATTTGAGGAATGCATTTTTCAAGTCTTCCTTGAAAGTAAATGAAAGAGAGGACAAGCAAGATAATGCAGAGGATATACATGGGTAATAATTTTAAAGGTGCAGCTGAATATGCTTGCCATTACAGTGTATGGAAAGGATCGTCTCATCTACAGTGCTCAATGTTTAAGAACATTGAAAGCCACTCTACAGTGATAAACCTCTAATTAACAGAAAGTATCAAAACACTAGACTCACCTGCTGATTACAAGTGGTCCACGTTCATTTTAACAATGAAAGCAAGTTTCATTATCTGGTTCGATGGGAAAACATTGTGGTGGTTGACAAACGAGGGAAAAACATACAAAGTATTGTAAAGATGTCAGTGAAAGGTGGTTGAGGAATTGTCATGGTTTGGAAAATGTTTGTAGCAGGAGTTGGAGTAGCAGGAGAAAGTTGTGCAGGGCCTTGAGTTATCCATTACCTCTGCTGCTCCTACTGCCCAATTGCACTAACCACATATAAGTGCCATGGCAGCCTGAGTCTGTATAGGACCCAGGACCTGTTGAACAGTGGCCATATGCACACGTAACAGATCATGCTCAAAAACACCATATACTTGATATAGTAGTGTTGCAGAACATCGTAGGGGACCTGTTGGATCCCCAAGAGTTTAGAGTAAATATAAATTAAATAAAAGTAAAAAAAAAAAAGAAAAATAATGAAACCTCAACTATTAAAGCATCCCCTTCCTAGAATGATGTAAAAATAAAAACCAAAGATATCGGGTATTACTGTATCCCAAAAGTCCCAATCTATCAAAAGATTATCCGGTGAACCCTGCAACAATAAATAGCACCCAAAGTCAAAAACCACTTTTTGCTATTTTGAAACTTTGAAATCTTAAAGTAAACAATTATCAAAACCTGTACAACCCCAAAAAAGCAGCAATGAAAACAGCCACCCTGCAATAAATACCACCTTAGATACGTCCATACACCTAAGTATGAAAAGTTAGAATATGGTTTAAAACTAATACTTTTTGTACAAAAAATTTAATTTGTTTAAAATCAAAATCTAATGAAAGCTAGTTACGTGTGGTTTCTTGGTGATTGTTTTGACCCAGAAAGAAGGGGAGATGTCATTTGGAGCACACACTGGAAGCCTGTTGAAACAGAGCCCACATGAAACTGGAGAAATTGGACCATTTCATAGCATTTGGTATTTTATTTCCTGGTTCCCCATATACTGCATAGAATATTAAATACTGACACTCAGAAGGTGCAATTTGTGAGGCGAAAACAAGCCCCCTGTATAGCACTGTACAGAAAAATAAAAAAAAAGTATGGGTTTTTAAAATGTGTACATAGAAATAATGGAAAAGCAGAAATTAGGTGTTCAATTCAGAAAAGGAGTTAAAAATCACTTTAAATCATTTAAAATTTTATAGCATTGCATAGCACTTTAGGAGTGTTATTAATCATAAACAATAACTATCAAATCATTTTTATTGTCTTACATATGAAGCACTTACAAGCAGTTTTCAGACTTAAAATTTGAGAAACCAAGCCAGGAGGATTTGCGAAGCGAATTAGAATGTTTAATTCAAGTATAAATGGCACTCATCTGTGACATTTCAGCAAATTGAATCTGGTTCTCTAGAAAATAAATTAAAAAAAGGCTAAAGATTTGTTGTAGTCCTATCAACCAAAGGCAGTGTGCAGTTCAAAACCGGATGGTACCATACTTACAGGAAATATGGCTTATAGATTATATTTTCTTAAAGTAAATGAACTGGAGACCTATAACTCCAAGTGCATTGGTTACAGGTATCTTCACTTTCAACTACAATTTATTATCAGTGTCTTCACCTGTGCAAAATTTGTTAGAGATACAGTTGAATTGCTATTTTCTAAATGTTATTTAATTTATCACTAGTAAAACTTTTTTAATCGTCTGTTAAAAAGATACCAAAAAGCATCTATGTGTGCTATATAAAAGGTGTTTTGAAAGTTTTCCTAAATGATAAATCATTCATTAGTACATCATGAATATGGTTAATGATGATAATAATGTCTTTGGCATTAGTGTGACTCTTTTGAACATATTAACTAATCATTATATATTAACGCTCTTTTTATCATGCAGTCTATTATATAATTCTCTTAAAGGAAAGGGTAATAATCTCCAGGGACTACAACAAGAAATGTATCAGCACAGTCTGCCTTTTTCATTTTCAAAGCCTGTGAAAGACTGGGATAAAATAGAAGGACAAATACATTTTGAAGAACATTGATTCACAGGGAAACCTATTATTCATATGATTTTCTTCCTTATTCAATTTTTTCAAAATTTATTAGTTTTTATACTTTGGGTGAGTTTGTACACGTTTATTGCCTCCTGCAGAAAAAACAAATTCACTCCGGACCGGCGGGCTTGATAAAATTTATTCCATCTTTATTTTACTGATTAAAAATGTAGGACATGACAACCCAATGGCAAACACCAGTTTACAAGTTATGGGATTTTAGCCTACGCGTTTCAGGTGCTGCACGCACCCTTAATCATGGCACAAATTGAGGATACAAACCTCCAGGTAAATATACTAAGTACATAGTGACGTAATCTGTGGTGTTTCGGTATCCACGCTTGTACTCAGTTAACCCTAAAAACTGACATTTATAAAATGAATGGAGTATACTCACTTCTAGTCAAAAGATCCCTAAGATTAATTTATATCTAGGAGACACTTACAAGTGTAGTCTTATAAGTTACAGTTCAAATACGTACTGACTGATATAATCGGGGTTTGGGGGACTCAAAAACCATCAGTTGCAAGTAAATAGAAAAGCAATTCACGATACTATATGAAATTATTTTCTTTAGAAGAAAACATGATGGATTGTTACCCACTAATTATTAGTATGTCTCAATTGGGAGGTATACATCGAATGGCAACGGAGACACCTCTGCACTGCTCCTGCGCGTGCGGGCTCCAGCTGGAGACCGCACGTATTCATGAAAACGCAGCATATCAACAATGGGCTTGGGAAGTATAATTAATGATAGATTGTTACCAAAATTAAGTATGTCTCATTAGTAGAGTATACATCAAAAGGCAGCGGAGCACCTCTGTACTGCCCATGCGGCATGGGCAGTACAGAGGTGTCTCCGCTGCCTTTTGATGTATACCTCTACTAATGATGACATACTTAAGTTGGTAACAATCTATCATTAAATTATACTTACCAAGCCATTGTTGATATGCTGCTGCTGTTCATGAATGACGTGCGGTCTCCAGCTGGAGCCCGCACGCGCATGAGCAGTGCAGAGGTGTCTCCGTTGCCATTCGATGTATACCTCCACTAATGATGACATACTAATAATTAAGTTGGTAACAATCCATCATGTTTTCTTCTATAAGAAAATAATTTCATAATAGTATCGTGGAATTGCTTGTTCTATTTACTTGCAACTGATGGTTTTTTGAGTCCCCCAAACCCCGATTTATCAGTCAGTACGTATTTGAACTGTAACTTATAAGATCATACACTTGTATATGTCTCCTAGATATAAATTTAATCTTAGGGATCTTTTGACTAGAAGTGAGTATACTCCATTCATTTTATATAATGTCAGTTTTAGGGTTAACTGAGTACAAGCGTGGATACCGGAAACACACAGATTACGTCACTATGTACTTAGTATATTTACCTGGAGGTTTTGTATCCTCATTTGTGCCATGATTAAGGGTGCGTGCAGCACCTGAAACGCGTAGGCTTAAATCCCATAACTTGTAACAACTGGTGTTGCCATTGGGTTGTCATGTCCTACATTTTTAATCGATAAAATAAAGATGGAATGAAATTTTAATCAAGCCAACTCCGTTGCCGGAGTGAATTTGTTTTTTCTGCAGGAGGCAATAAAGCTTGGTACAAACTCAGCCCAAAAGATATAAAATGTATACAGCCTGCCAGCCTGCCCCTCACGTATACAGCCTGCCAGCCTGCCCCTTCATGTATACAGCCTGCCCCTCACATATACAGCCAGCCTGCCCCATGTATGTTGAGCACATTTAAAAAAATAAACTTAATTCTCACCTTCCGGCGATACTCACCCCCGATCTTCTGCGGTGCTCTCGATCCCCGGCAGCGGCTTCTGTCTTCTCTTGCCGGCGGAGGCGCATCCATGCGATCTCCCCGGCGGCGCTCACTATGATGTGGCGGTGTCACCGCTGATGACGTCACACTGCTGCATCATATTAAGCGCCGGCGGGGAGATCGCATGGACGCGATTCCGCCGGCAAAAGAAGAAAGAAGACAGCCGCAGCCGGGGATCGAGAGCCACCAACGAGGATCGGAAGCCGGCACCGTGGATCGGGGGTTAGTATCGCCGGAAGGTGAGAACTAAGTTTATTTATTTAATGTGCTGAACGCCGCCGGGTATTGGGCCGCCGCCGGGTATCGGGAGCCGCCGCCGGTGGATCCGGGCACCGGAGGGTGAGTATTAAAATTTATTTTTTTTAATTGACTCGTGTATAAGCCGAAGTGAGGTTTTTCAGCACATTTTTTGTATATACAGTATTTTCCACATAATAGGATATTCACATAGGATTACACATTTTGGAAATGATGTGCTGTTCTGTAAGTGTATATAAAACAGAATTTTCTCAAAAATGCAACATTGAGAAGAATGCTGGATTTGAGTTTTGGTAAGTTGGAAGGAGGCAGATTTTCTTTAAGTGTGTAATTATAAACAGAAAGCTTTCTGCAAAAGCTATATCATGACTGATAGTTTGTATAAGAAGGATAATATTAAAACAAGTAATGTAGTGTACATTCAATATCCTTGCAACCTTACTGAATAAATATAATTAACAAGCTCTTTGCAGTGCTAGGAATTAAAAACAAAATTACAGAATGTATTTCTTTTGTTTTGGTGTTTATATAAAGAACTAATGAAACTCCCTGCAGTAGAAAAGAATCTACAATTTCTCCTGCCTACCTGGCCACCCCAGCCGACCTGCAGTCAAACACAATGGAGCTTTGGTGCCCCTGTAAACAAACAATATATGCCTTGGCATGTACTGTGTCAGATTCATGTGGTTAGATGTCTATAACTTCCAACTGTCTCAAATTCAGCACTACAGTGTCAGATTTCCAGTGATGTCCTGCTGTCCGGAGAGGTGGTAGCTATGCCCCACCTGCTGAGCTCTACTCTCATCCTTCAGCAGATTTGAATGCAATTTTGAAACAGCTATTAGTTCCCTGCTTCACGTTTCACATTGCATTGTTAACATGAGGGGAGTAGCTTTAGGGGAATTGTAAAATCAGCAATGTCCAACTAGGATGACAAGGGCCTACTAGTTAAAACTTTTTTGGTAGGGCTAATACTTTTCCCTAAAACTTTGACCTTACTTCGGCTGTGAACAAGGAATTCATGCCTCATATCAAGGACATGCTAAGCTTATGGAGGTAGCTGTGGGGCATAGTAAACTGATATCAGGGAGAAACTCTAATATATCTGAGGTGGGTTTCTAGAGGGTTGGTAAACTGAGGTGGATTGCTACGTTATGGTAAACCTTGGATGGGTTGCTTGGGCATTATAAACTGAGTGGGATCTGTGGCATGTTAACTCCTTACTACAGACCGATGTAATAGTATGTTGGTGTGTGGCAAAGGATGTATGGAAAAAGCTTAGGGGCAGAGTAATATGTGTAGCATGACAGAATTTGGTGTGATCGATCAGACAACCTATGATTAAAGTACACTAGGGGGTCTAAGAGATAGTAAAAAAAAAAATTAAAGTTTAAAAAAATGTTAAAAAAAACTGATATAAAAATATATAAACTGTAAAAATCATAAACATGTTAGGATCACAGTATCCCAAAAGCCCTGATCTAGCAATATATAAAAATGGTGGTGGCTTTGAACTGCATATCAGCAAATAGTGTCCAAATGAGCATCTGAAATGCCACTTTTTTGTAATGTTTCAACTCACAAATCCCACAAAAGGTATTGAGGTAGTGGTTATCATATTCTGCAAAAAATTACACCTTGTACAAAAATGAAGACACTTTTTTGTACAAAAGATTTTTATTTTTTAAATTTGGTATTCCCACCCTGTAATTGTACTGATCAAAAGAATAAAGGAGAGGTGCCTTTTGGAGCGCATAGTGAAAGCAGAAAAAGCTGCATTTTTTGTCAAGTTTACTGCATTTTTTCCCTACTTCCCAGAGCACAGCATAGAAAATTACTTAACACCAATATAAAGCACAATTTGTTTAAAAGAAAACAAGTGTTTACAATGCTCCATACACAGAAAAGTTCAGGATTTTAAAGGTAGGGGAGCAAACAATGGTAAACAAGAAAAAACCTGAGTAGCATGGTAAACTGAGGGGGTAACTAGCGAATAGTATACTGAGAGGGAAAATTGTGATAAGCTAATAGAAAAACTGTGAGATATGATTATAGTTACTACATGTAACATGTATTATTTATTGGGTCAGAAGGACATTAGGTGTATAGGTAGATGGCACAGCCAAAGGGAATATTGAGATTTGCTGTTTGTCCTAGTTGTATAGTTACCAGTCCATATTGAAACCCATAGGTTGTGCCATCTAACCTATGCTGTGTTATTCACTATGCTGTATAATTTTTTACCTTCTTATAACACAGCTTTTGTGACAGAACAGCATTATGTATCCTAAATAATTGTTTCTGAAGAGATGGACAATGACTTCTGACCTCTAAACATGGTATGCATAATGGCCTCCAACGAGTGCTAGATTATATTTGATTAGTATTTCACAGTATTTCTAGAAATTGTTGAGCAAACAACATTAAATTAATTGACAAGAAAATTGAGAAGTTAGAAAACAGTGTAACTATATATGTTTCCAGTCAAAAAGTCTCGTTTATATTATATGCTACGTAATGTGCCACCAGCTACTTTTTAAAGTTAAAATTATAAATTGGGAAGATCTATTAAAAGTGGTGGTATTTTGTGTCTCAGTCTCTTACATGTTAATTTTGTTGCTATTCCCGTCTGTATATATCATGTTAATTGCTTACTTAGCACCAATGTGAATGTACCGCCACTGACAGACTCTCTATACTTGAGCCCATGGAGATCTATACACCAACCATCAAAGGCATCAGCACACCTTGTTTTGTGAAAATGCAATGTATTGTACTAAACATGATTTCCATAGTGGAAAAAGGAATTATTATTATATTATTACAGTTGATTGCCACACTTGGACTGCTGTCTACTAACATATCACTTTATGACACAATATTAATTCACAATATAGTCTTAAAAATTGTTGTTCATTTTATGACAAAGATGTCCATTTTTTGGATGGGCCTGCACCAATCATGGATGAAATCGTCTCCCCTTGTGATATCTCTGTGAAACATTGCTACAGTTCTAATGCAAAGTCCCCATCCTTCTTTTGGGTATCACTGTATCCCAAAATGCTGGTATGTCAAAATATTAAAATGGATATTCCTGTAATGGAAAATAGTGGTCAAAAGTCCAAATCATCACTTTTTAATAATTTTGCGACTCATACAAGTAATTATAACGTCATACAGTCCCCAAAATGATAGCAATGAAAATGTAAACTCATTTCTCAAAAATGACACTTTACACTGAAGTATGTAAAATTTAGGAACATCAGAAATTTTTTTTGTACAAAACATTGTACATTTTCAAAGTATATTAAAAAAAGAATAAAACCTATATAAATTTGTTAACTTCATGAGCATACCAACCCAAGAGATAAAGGGGTGGTGTCTTTTGGAGTGCACAGTGAAAGCGCGAAAAATAGAGCCCACTAGAAAATGCTGCAAATGTGTTTTTTTTCGTCAATTTTACTGCATTTGGAATTTTTTTTACAGTTTTACCGCACACAAAATGGAATATTATATACTGTCTCTAGGAAAAACAATTAGTTTGCAGAAAACAAGTCCTCATACAGCTCTATATTCAGGTTGGCGAGTTAAAGTGGAAAGGTATTAAGGGGTTAAACTGTGTATGCAAAAGTAATTGAAATGTAAGGAATTTCCAAAAAAATACCCACATGTAAAAAAAAAAGTTCTGTTAACATTTTAAAGATTTAAATATTTTTTTTTCTGTACATTTCAAGCCAGATCTTTATAAGTAGTATTGGCACTTCCTAACACTTGAGGTCTATTAACACACGCTAAATATAGTTCCCATCCAGGCATCTGAAGATTACTCTGTGTGAGTGATCACCAAGGCATGATGAAAATACTGCTAGAATAAAAACACTATTAAAATGCAAAGGTTCATAGGTAAAAATAACTTCCTGCTTGTGTGATATGGTAGATATTTACATTTAAAGTATTATCTACCAAAAGCTTTTTACTGCTATATACTGCTAGAATGATATTCAAACATAATCATTCACAATGTGTGCAATACATAGTGGTGTATGAAATTAGTGCAGCAAGACAAATGTAAGAAATTGAAAGAAATTAAATGGAGTTTTCAGAGAAATCATTGATCTTTATGCTGGCAATCAAATAACATATTCCCATGACAACTAACAATAACTACAAATTAATTTGGAAGGAAATCTACCATAAAAATCAAGCATGATAAACCAGAAACATTTAGTCCTAGATACAAAAACCATGTCTGTGGTAATCTTCTTATATTTTTTATCCATGACCTCCTTCCTTCTAAATTCAACTATTAACCCCTAACGTCATCGGCTTCGGCTGCAGGTAAATGGAGAGGGTTCATGGACTGAGCCCTGTCCATATCTGGTAAGCCATTGCTGCATATTACAGCAAACACTTACCGGTAACAACCACGATCGGTGCTCTATCGGCGCCAGCGAAGGTGCCCGTGGCTTCAAAAAGATGGCAGCACATTGGTACCGCCATTTTGGTGAAGATCATTGATCCTCATGAAGTCATCAGGGGGGGGGGGTGGCGATCAGTTTCCATGACAGCCTTCTGAAGACCCGAGGCTGTCTCGTTTTAACCTATTCATTACAATGTGCCACATTGTAAAAATAAATAAATTAAGAAAGTAAAAATATATATATTAAAAAAACCTAAAAATTCAAATAGCTTTTTCCTAGAAGTCGGATAAATATAAATAAACAGCAAAAATAATATAAATAAGTTAGGTATCGCCGCATCCCAAAATACCCGATCTATCAAAATATAACATTCTTTCACTGCGTTTAACCCTCGTAACGGAAAATAGTGTGAGTCGAAAATGCTACTTTTTTGCCATTTTAAAAAATATAAAAAGTTCAATAAAAAGTGATCAAAAGTCCATACAGTCCTAAGAATAGAAGCATTGAAAACATCACCGAAAGCCACAAAACATGACACTACCCACAGTACCATACAGCAAAGTAAGAAAAAGTTATTAGTCCAAGAAGATGACAAAATATTTTTTTTTGTAAAGGAGGTTTTAATTTTTATAAATCTATAAAAACATTAAAAAACCTATATAAATTTGGTATCCTCCTGATCACACTGACCCAAAGAGTAAAGTAGACATGTCATTTGAATTTTTTTCCTGCTTCACAGTACACGGCATGGAACATTAAATACCGTCACTATGAAGTGCAATTTGTTAAGTTATAGATTTTTGAAAGTAGGGAGTGAAAAATGGAAATGCAAAAAGGAAAAAGGGCCTCGCCGTTAAGGGGTTAATAGTATACTTTTGAGCCACAGCTCTGTGATCTGGCTTTACGGACTGTTACACTGTCTCACCCTTCCATTCCTGCACTTCTTGCTCACTATGCTTGGGTAGCCCCTCAGGCTTATTAGCAAAATTTAAAAGCTGATTTTAGAAATAGGAGGCCATAGATAACAAATATAAGGAGATTACCATAGTTACAGTGTCTGGATTTATGAGTAAGCATCCCTGGTTTATCTTGATGGTAGATTTGCTTCAATATCCAGGATTTATCTTGAAGTTGTGTGTCCCTCTGTATAAGATGGATGGAATAATCAACTGATGTTTCATTTCTAATGAAATATGTCACATAAAATTGATTATTGTGCTAGTTACCAATAGGTAACAAAATGATGAAAGAAAGACATTAAAATATTGGGAAATTTATGTTTTGCATAGGAATTTGGTACCAATAAGTTTTCATTGGTATTATTTAATGCAGTTAATTTTTTTTCATTTCTCACAGTTATGATTCCATTTAATATTTCTCATAATTTTTATAAGGTTACTCATGTCATTACTTCAATTCACTAATACATTGTATTCATATATTTGAATTTTGTTCATTCAACCATGTTGCCATGGCATATTTAATTGATATAACAAAAATAGCTCAGTTTCTATGGTTAATATTGTTTTTCTATTATATTAAGGTACAGGCTAAAAGAGGAACATACTGTTCATAAGAAGCAAAGTAGAGTTATAGCAAACCGTTGTTTTATGTTTATTTCACAGTATTTAAGTCTGGTGGTGTTCCCTGCTGTCTGTTTCTAATATAATTGTCAGATCTACTGCAAGTGCAGCTCTGTATTACTTTTAATCCACATCTCTCCTTCTCTCAACACCACTGGTGTCCTCCTGACCATTGAGAACAGGGAGCAAGATGACTTCAATAAGTTACTTTTTGAATTTTCGTGTTGGCAATAAATGTGTTTTGAGTTGCAGTTTGGGCAATCGTTCTCTAAATGGTTCACCATCACTGCCTTAGCCCATTTTGGACAGGGCTAACTGCCTTATTATACCCACCATTTTCAACTCTCTAGGTCTTAATACACCTAGCGATTTTGGGTGTTAAAATCTGGTTCCCAATTGACTTCAATGGGCTTTGTGTTTGGATCAAAGTTCGTCCCAAACTCTGGGACCCAAACTTATTTTTGTTGCGAAATTCAGACAATATATCAAACCCAAATTTCGATCAGCCTGTTCATCTGTAGTGACAGATGGCCAAACCATCAGCGGAAAGAACAGCTTCCAAGAACCCCATATATACCAACTCCTATGACTTCATTTCAGTCATATAAGACTGGATCTTTAACCAATTGCAACACTGAATACTAGTAATGAGTAAACCTGAATTGCCAAATTCAGGTCCCTACTGAATTTGGCAGGTTTGGCACCTACAAACCCAGAACTAAATGACATACTGATTTTTGGGCTTCAGGTTCATTTTCAGGGAAAAGCAACAAGCTGGTTGATTGATGGTCGAGCAGCCAATTAACCATCTTGAAGCCCCTTAGCAAACACAGTCATGTCCTCTGTAGGCATGGCTGTAATTGGCCAGACATGACATGTGACCCTGAGGCATTTTATACCCCAAAACACAACTGTAAACCGAATAAAAAATTACAGTCACTTTAAGATGAGTTTTTTTTTATACCTTCACATTTGCAGCACAATGACAGAAGCTCCTACTGTTAACTCGAGTTAAAATGTAATTACTTAGGTATGAATACTTTATTCATGAATGCGTGTGTGTATTCGATATGTGCTGATTTTTGGACATGTACTGGTAAAGTTCTGGGTTATGATGTTAATATGTAGCACAAAGAAACAAATGTTCATCTTCTCCCTCCATTACTGAGAGTAACAGATCCCTCAATATATAGATACAAAAATGCACAACATGTGGAATATTGAACAAGTCCGTCTAAAGTTTGTCTAAGCCAGAGTTGCTCTACCATCTTTAATAAAAATCATAAAGTCATCTCTTCCAAGTAGGTCATATATAAGAGTAAATGGCCCAAGCCTACTTTTCATATGTTATACTTTTTATTCTTGTTAGCATTGAATTTATAGTTACATACAGGCAGTCCCCGGGTTCTTAAGTTGAATTTGTATGAATTTGTAAAACCCCAGACAAAATTTTTTTGGTCTCTGTGACAATTGGATTGTAAAATTGTTGGGTTGTCATAAGAACCAGGATTAACAATAAAGCTTAATTGCAGACACCTCTGATAACTGTTACAGCTGTTTATTGTAGCCTAGGGCTAAAGTACAGTAAATTACCAAGTTGGGTGTTCTTAAGTCGGGCACCTTCTGTATATAATGCTAATGGTTATATGTTGCTCATGTTATTTGATATACAGTAATAAATATGTAGTTCCTTACATTTATAGTATGCAACCAAATATCTTGGATGGAAAACAGAAAACTTGAATTCTTGAATTCATAAAGCATGGACCATCCCATGGGATCTATGCTTGGATATTGCAGTGAGATTTACCGAAACATGAATGTGATCAGCAAAATGGGACATGCATTTATTAAGGCTAATGGAATCTTATGTGATGCTTCTGAACATGTCACAATTCAACAACCATAAAGCACTCATACATATACATTTAATACAGCATGTATCTACAGTCATAAGAAAAAAAGTGCATCCTATAGTTATTCTGTGGCTTTATATCACATGTTTCAAACTCATTAGCCTTGTAGTTTCCTTGAAGGGGCCAAATGTCATTTTATTACTGTATAAATTTATCTACTCAACATGTTTAGTAGTTATATTTAAACAGCATAACCATGCAATCAATGCATCTGGAGAGCAACCACAAACCCTAACTTAGAGTTAAAGAGACACTGATATTGCATGTACTGTATATGCCCCACAGAATCCAATATCCAGAGTGCCACATACAGTAGCCAATCGTCAGAGTGCACCCCAGACAGCCACCGTGCCAGACACCAACAGCTGCAGTGCCCTCTGCAGCTGTTGAATGGCTTTTAGATCAAGTATAAGAATTAGTTTGTTCAAAGGCTCAACTGCTGACTATGAAATTAAATAAACCATCCCTATAATTTGTGTGACTGTCAAAACCATTTTCTGTGTTAATTTCCTGAATGCATGAAATAAATACAAGAGAACAACTAATCTGAACTGATCCAATTCTAACATGTGCAAATAATATGAAATGTCTAGGATATTAAATAATTGCATTTTCAGTGTTTGGTTTGCAATTACTATTTTCGACATTGTGAATTCTGCCATTAAATGTGGGAGTTTTTCCCTTATCAGTGCACAAAGACCATTAAAATAAACATATTTTAGAAAACATGCTAAAAAAGAATCTACCAAAATGTTCTTCAACATGCATTTAGTATTAGTGGAGTACCCATAGCTGTACCATAAATGTTTGATCAATACGGGTATATTACCTTTGGCAAGATCAGTGTTTCCCTAAAAATATCTTGCATGTTGATGTAACTGCTGTATATAGATAGGTACCCTTATTTCTATGGCTTTTTCCATTCACTGTTATGGAAGTAATCAGAATGATGCCTGCCTATGGTCTATTTATATAAAGAGCTGTTGTTTTCTTCGTTTTGTACTTGCGTACATCAATAAAACAACAAACTTCACGGTTATACAGTGAAACCGTTTTTTTTTAAAAATATATTTATTTACAGTTTATATATATTTATTTAGAGTTATGGGTCAGAAACTGCACCTAAGCTATACCAGGTATTTATGATCCTATGATCAGATATGAACTGTAGAAGGATATTATTTTGTTGCATTACAGGCCCATGTTACATACTTGTTACAGTATGAACATATAACATAGGAAAGAACATAAAAGCCATTATTTAAGAGTAAAATCTGTATAATCTATATGCTAATTTATTATTAATATAAAAAATGTATTAACAGGACCTGGGAAAATCATAGAGAGAGAACTTGATTCAGGTGAACAAACATGTATTTTTAAGTAACTACTGGAAAAGGGAATCACTAACACTCTTAGGAAAGCTAATCCTATATATTGCATTCACGTACAGTGTGTTCATATGTCTAAGCCTTTCCATTTCTACTGGATTAAACTACAAGAGAAGTTATACCTACACATCATAAGCACCAATAAAGCTAAAAAAGCATGCAAAGAATAAACAGTTAAAACAATAAAGAGACTTGATCTGAAGTTTGCACCATAAACTAAAATTATGATAAAATAAGATGTTATAACACTCTAAATTGTGAGGTACATATCATTTATTGATTGGATTTTAATAACTTCATAAATAAAAAAGATCATCCAGCAATTACACGCCCCCACACACACTTTTAACATGTGTATACAGTTGTGTTTTTTTAATGTGTTTAATCTAGAAAACATGTTTAATAAGCTTCACACTCCAAGAGCCATTTTTTTTTTATCAATCAATGATATAGCCACATGAAGACTTTTCTTTGGTGTAAGGAGTATCAGTTTTCATTCGTAGTATTTGGGCTACATATCATACAGTGGGTACAGAAAGTATGCAGATATATTTACATTTTTACATTGCTTTATTGCAGTCATTTAGTAAGATCAAAAAAGGTCCTTTTTTTTGCTCATTAATTTATACCCCATGCCTCATCTTAACAGAAAAAAATATAAGTGTAGATATTTTTTCTAATTTATTAAACAAGAAAAACTAAATTATCACATGGTCATAAGCATTCAGCCCCTTTGATCAGTATTGAGTAGAAGCACCTTTTGAGCTAGTACAGCCATGAGTCTTCTTGGGAATCTTCTTTTTCACATGTGGATTTGGGGGTCCTCTACAATTCTTCCTTGCAGAACCTCTCCAGTACCCTCAGGTTGGATGGTGAACATCGGTCGGTGGACAGCCATTTTCAACTCTCCCCAGAGATGCAAAATTGGGATCAGATCTGGGCTCTGGCTGGGACAGTCAAAACAGGTCACAGAGTTGTTCTAAAGCCACAACTTTGTTATTTTAGCTGTGTGCTTAGGGTCATTGTCTTATTGGAAGTGAACCTTTAGTCTAGTTTGAGGTCCCAAGCACTCTGGAAGAGGTTTTCATCCAAAATTTCTCTGTACTCGGCTGTATTTATCTTTCCTTCAATTGAAACCAGTCATCCTGTCCCTGCAGCTGAAAAAGACCCTATAGCATGACACTGCCACCACCATGTTTCACTGTTGGTATTGTATTTGGCAGGTCAAGAGCAGTGCCTGGGTTTCTACACACATGCCATTTAGAATTAACACCAAAATGTTCAATCTTCATCTCAGCAGACCAAAGAATCTTGTTTCTCATAGTCTGGTAGTCCTTTATATGTTTTCTTGCAAACACTATGGGGGCATTCAGATATCTTGCACTGAGGAGAGGCTTCCATTGGCACACTCCCCCATAAAGCCCAGACTGGTGAAGGGCTTTAGTTGACTCTGTGGGACTTTTTTTCATCTCCCTACTTCAACTACTGTAATCTTGGGGTTTTTATTTACCTCTCTCACCAAGGATCTTTCACCAAGACTACTTAATTTGGTTTGGATGGCCAGATCGATTAAGAGCTGTGGTCGACCCAAACTTCTTCCATTTAAGGATTATGTAAACCACTGTGCTCTTAAGAACCCGGAGTGCAACATAAATTATTTTGTAACCTTGGGCAAATCTGTGCCTTGCCACAATTCTGTCTTTAAGCTCCATTGGCAGTTCCTTAGACCTTATGATTCTCATGTGCTCTGACATTCACTGTGAGCTGTCGGGTTTTATATAGACAGATGTGTGCCTTTCTAATGAAGTCCAATCAGTTTAATTATCTACTATTTAATATATTTATTAATGATATAGATGTAGGAATTAATAGCACTGTGTATTTTTGCAGATTATACCAAGATATGTAATGTAATACAGTCTATGGAGGATGCCCATAGGCTGCAGGGTGACTTGTTTGGTCATCCACTTGACAAATGAGGTTCAATGTGGATAAATGTAAGGTTATGCACCTGGTGGCTAATAATCAACAGGCAACATATGTCCTTGGGGGAGTAAATCTCCCTTGTTGAGAAGGACCTAGGCGTACTAGTGGATCATAAATTAAATAACAGCATGCAATTTCAATCAGCTGCCTATAAAGCCAGCAAGATCTTGTCATGTATCAAAAGTGGACTCTCAGGATAAGGATTTAATATTACCACAGTACAAGGCTATACCGTACCAAAAGAGGGATCACACACCGTATACTTGCAAGTCTTCCTTTGATCAAGTTTTTGTGTTATAGGTTTTTCAGAGCATGCTGCTTGCACATGTATTTACAAAGTGTCTACAACACATTTGTGTCTGCACCTTACCCGGCGCAACACAAAATTCTGTACTGAAAAGACTGTTCGGGTGTGCCACATTTATCATGCAGTGTCTAACAGAATTGTGTCACACACTGTATGTTAAAGGTGCACGCAAAAAAGTGGTGCTCTTTGTCGGAGCAGGCCGTGCAGGGTTTGCTAGGTTCATGAATGTGGGTCATTATCTTAGTTTTTTTTCCTATGTTTTTTAGTTAAATTAAAATCAGTCGTGATTCTTATGCACCTAGATAAAAAGTAACATCATTACACAGGATTTGAGCCAAGCTAAAAATATCCTTATATATTGTTCAGAAACTAATTGGTTGCTTCACAATTCCATTGTTATAAGAGATTTTCAAGGATTTACAAGGAGGCCAAGTAGACTTAAAATGCTTTGTACAAACGGCTCAAATTTGTTTGGATCAATTACTTTAACCATGGGTTTAGTAGAATAATAACTTTTCATTTTTACTACTTTTGTACGAAACAACAATAAATGGATAAGGAAAGGTCTAATCACATAAAACCATGATTTTCTGAAACGGATTAAAAGCAAAAACAAACTCAATTTAAAAGGCAGCAATGCATACAAACGAAGTTGTTGTCACTGAGGTTTTATGACGTCAATCAGAAGTTAATACTAGATAAGTCCTTGTGAACTGCACAGAGGTGAAAATACATATAAAGGAAAGATAAAGTTTAGATGTTCACTACTAAAGAAGTCTAATCACTTTGAAAGAATGAACAACTAATGAAATGTTAATTTGTGTAGCTGGTATGTGCTTCTCATCACATTCAAATTATTTTTTCCTGTTTGCATAAAAGCCAGGAAGAATGCTATGTATTGTTTTATCTGTTCTTTTAAATGAGACCAGATGCCTTCATAAACCACAGTATTCCTACAGGTCCTCTCACCACTGCATTTCTTTGTAACAAGATATTCTGATTTTTGGATGCAAGTCACATATATTCAATGTAATTGTAATGCACTTGAAGCCATAGTGTTGTTTTTTTGTTTTTTTCTTACTAAATTCATGTGAAACCAGACAAATTAAAAAAGCGGTAGCAGCTTTTCATTCAATTTGTATAAACCAAGAGCCATAGTCAAAAGCTGTGAACTGTAATTTGGAAAACACATGCTTCATAAATATGGGTATAACTTGAATGACAATTTTAGAAGAATAAACTATTGTTTTAGTTTACTGTTTTTGATAGAAAAACATAGTAATTTCTTCATGGTGCTAGAAGAAAGATTTAACTCGTAACAAAACCAATTGTAATTGTTAAAAGAAATCTGACATCAAAATCCAGCATGATAAACCAAGGATGCTGCTTACCCATGGCACCGTGACTGTGGTTATCTTTTATATTTGTTATCCATAGCCTCAGTTCTTCTAAAATTAAACTTTAAAACTGTGCTAATGAGTCACAATGGTTCAACGGTGTAAGCCGTTCATTCTCTAGACTAGACTCACAGGTTGTTACACTGTGCATGAGAAACGTACCCCTTTGCACTGTGTGAGATTATACTAGGCAGAGAGATGGGCAGGAAGTGCCACGGGGGGGGGGGGGGGGGAGATGACCTTATGCACAGTGTAACAGCCTGTGAAATGTAGCATAATCTCCCCCAGAGCCCTAATGGATTATTAGCATAATTTTAAAAGTTGATTTCAGAAGGAAGGAGGACACTGATAACAAATATTAGACGATTACCACAGTCAAGATGCTTGGATCTATGAGTAAGTGCCCCTTGTTTATCATGCTTGATAATAGATTTATTTTAAGTTTAACAGCCTTCTTTTTATGTTAACATTAAAAAACTGAAATAAATAGATAGTTTCTCATATACCCAAAGCTTTTAATACCATTAAGACAATTACTGTGAACTGTAAAATAGTAAAAAATAATCCAACCTCAGTTATTCTTAATGTTTTTCAAAACATCAAAGCAAGATGTACAAAAATTATTCATTCATTCATTTTTATTTAACTTGTTAGCTAAAGTGTAGGCTAAAATGTGGTGAATAATGCCAGTACCATAATTATTTTTTTATTTAATGCTTCTTTTTATTGATATTTTCCAAGAATGATATATACACATAGATTATTTTAAAAATTACACAATACAATATCATATGGTGATGGAACCACACTTGAAGCCTAGAAGCATCAGTCCTTATATATTAAGCTCTACAATCGGGTAAGCCTAGGCTTTCACAGGCCTCTTTCCATACAAATGCCCACTTGGCTATAGGAGGGTCAGAGGAGGCCCAAACAAATAGACAGAACAGATTGTTGAAAAAGGAGACGGGTATAGACAACAGGATAGTCTGAAATAGGTGCCGCAGGCTATTGAGAGTGTCCATCATTAGATCAACCACTGCAGTAGGTCAGCTTTGATCATTCTAAGGAAATGGACATAATTCAAAGCATATTTCTGGGCCAGCTTAGCAGGTACATGGACTCCTAGGTATTTCAGAGAATGGGTGATCCAGTAGAAGGAGAACCTTGAGTGTAGGGAGGCACACTCTTATTAATGTTATTTTTATTGTTGGTAAAGGCAATATAGGTCTGGATGGTTTGGAGCAGAGCAGGTAGAGACCATGAGGGACTGTGATATAAAGGAGAGCATCTTCAGCAAATGCTGTGCACTTGTAATGCGGAGTACCAATCTGAACCCCCCTGATATTATTGTTAGCAAGAATGGAGGTCAAAAAATGTTCCTTTCCGAGGGCATACAAAAGGAGGGACAGGGGACAACTTTGCCTGAGCCGGTCGCATATGTTAAAAGAAGGGGATATAAAGCCATTAAAGCTGGCTCTGGCTTGTGGCTTATTATATAGCACTAGAGATGAGCGAGCACTAAAATGCTCGGGTACTCGTTATTCGAGACCTGCAGAGAAACCTTGGCTGACCACCCACTGTCTGATATGTGATGTAGCCATTAGATGGATTTTTGCTTATTGCCATAAATTACATATCCTTCTATCCATAGTGGTTGCTTCCTGTGCTGACACTGAACACAGAGACAAACATTGATGCATGGCTGTCAATAGAAGGACAATTACTGGTAGAACTATCACAAACTATTGTTCAAATATTGATCAAATCAATTGGCAATACTAACGGAATGTTGTTCTTAGCAATTTCCTTTTTCTGCCTTGCACTAGCATCTCTTCACATTGTTGTCAGCATGGGTAGGTGTCATTACATGGACATTAAGCTAAATTTAAAAATTCTATAATAAATAACAAGTTGATAGGGTGTAAAAGGGAGTCTTCATATTTTGCTTCAGGGAACATAGCTGCTAGATTACCTCTGTAAATCCAGCGTCTTGTAATTTAAAGGGTTTAGATAAATCTCTTCCGTTAGATATATCTCTGCATGCATATGTACCCATACATTTACCTCCAATGAGAGTTTCAGCCTTTCCCTGTCATGCTACACTCTGGATCTCTATACGACTTCCTGTTTTCACTCCTTCAGTCTGTCCTAATGGGAGCCTTCAGTGTGGTTATTTACTCTCATCTCACTGACACACACAGGGAGAGGGGAAGGGGCACAGCAGGATGAGTCATCATCTACTGCTGCAGGTCCCGCCTATTTACCAGTGTAGGAGCTTTGTTTACATGTATATGCAGGATGCAAAGAGAGTCTGCACATAGCACTAGAGATGAGCGAGCACTAAAATGCTCGGGTACTCGTTATTCGAGACGAACTTTTCCCGATGCTCGAGTGCTCGTGACCTGACTACCAGTTCTGGTGGAAGTTGACATCTGGCAGTCTACAATCGCTCTGCGCTGCTGGTAAACTCTGGATAACACGGTTAATGTTGAGTTGGATGCGGCGCTGCGCTGCCCTGAGAGTGGCAGCATCTGTGCTGGACTTCCTGAAATGCGCACAGATGCGGCGCACCTTCGTGAGCAAATCAGACAGATTGGGGTATGTCTTGAGGAAACGCTGAACTATCAGATTTAACACATGGGCCAGGCATGGCACATGTGTCAGTCTGCCGAGTTGCAGAGCCGCCACCAGGTTACGGCCGTTGTCACACACAACCATGCCTGGCTTCAGGTTCAGCGGTGCCAGCCACAGATCAGTCTGCGCCGTGATGCCCTGTAATAGTTCTTGGGCGGTGTGCCTTTTATCGCCTAGGCTCAGCAGTTTGAGCACCGCCTGCTGTCGCTTAGCGACGGCACTGCTGCTGTGCCTAGAGCTACCGACTGATGGCGCCGTGCCCACGGATGGTAGTTCGGAGGAGGAGGTGGAGGAGGGGTGGGAGGAGGAGGAGGCATAGAAGGCCTGAAACACCTGGACCGAGGTAGGCCCCGCAATCCTCGGCGTCGGCAGTATATGACCAGCCGCAGGGTCAGACTCGGTCCCAGCCTCCACCAAGTTAACCCAATGTGCCGTCAGCGATATATAGTAGCCCTGCCCGGCAGCACTCGTCCACGTGTCCGTGGTCAGGTGGACCTTTTGGATTCTCCTTTGGCTATTTTCTAGCCATGTATGAAAGCACACTGATGAGATGACGCTGAGTTATGAAAAAATAAACGTAAAATAAAAAGGAAATGGCAGACTGTGCCTAATTGAAATCCAACCCCTAATAAATTTTCCCACTTCGGTCTTTGCGATGGATATGTGCGTCACTAAGAGCTAAACACAACGGTAGCAAGTCCCCCTGCAAATTCCTCACAATATGGTACTAGCTGCACTACTAGTGCCAGCAAGCCCAGCCACAAGCAAACAAACAAAAAAAAAGTATAACGTTATTGTAGCCCTAAGAAGGGCTGTTGGGTTCTTGTTGAATCACTCCTGCCTAACACTATTCTAATAGAACACCCTAACGCTTTAGCAAACAAACAAAAAAAAAGTATAACGTTATTGTAGCCCTAAGAAGGGCTGTTGGGTTCTTGTTGAATCACTCCTGCCTAACACTATTCTAATAGAACACCCTAACGCTTTCCCTGACCAGCAGCAGCTCTCTCTCCCTAGTGGCATCCAGACACAGAATGATCCGAGCAGCGCGGGCAGCGGCTAGTCTATCCCAGGGTCACCTGATCTGGCCTGCCAACCACTGCTATCGACGTGTAAGGGTACCACGTCATGCTGGGTGGAGTGCAGAGTCTCCTGGCTTGTGATTGGCTCTGTTTTTGGCCGCCAAAAAGCAAAACGGCGGGAACTGCCATTTTCTCGAGCGGGCGAAGTATTCATCCGAGCAACGAGCAGTTTCGAGTACGCTAATGCTCGAACGAGCATCAAGCTCGGACGAGTATGTTCGCTCATCTCTATTCAGTATTAAATACAGTGGTAGACTCTTCATTCTCTTTATATGTGCTCTTTCTGAAGAAGCGATCAAAGGAAGGTATCTTCTTGATTTTCTCTTCCAATATCTGCTTCTCTTTTCTTTTCTGGCTTCCAGACTTCTATTTCTTGGAAGGAGATGCATGTTGACCTATCAGTTCTGATGACTGTAATCCATACTAGTCTATTAAAAAAAGTTTTACAAGCATCTTCTTAATGGCTTTTTGATAATTTGGGCAAATGTTGCTACTGGTGACAAATGTCTATTTATTAGCTTTCTGACTGTCAGGACCACCTGTGATCAGCAAAATGGTGGACCACAGGTCCACATTAGTTGCCCTGCTATATTGACATTCAGTATCTGCTCTTCCAGTGCTCCATTGACTTAGATGATACTTTAAGAATTGTTCGCAGGACAAGAAGATGCCAAAAGTCTGCATGGTAGCATCAACATGTAGTCAGTCCGCTGTCCTGCAAATTGCCAAATGCCAAATGTTATGCTTCCTTAAGCAACCATTGTTCACTTACCATTCATCATAGGTACCCTATTTTCTATGACTTTTTCCATCACTGTTATGGAGCGTAATCATATGATGCCTGCCCTTAGTCCTAGTTTCTATAAAAGCTTTGTTTTCTCTCGTCTTTGTACTTGCGTACATCAATAACAACACAAACTTCACGGTATCATGAAACCGTTTTTTTTTTTTTAAAATATATTTATTTACAGTTTATAGATTTTATTAGAGTATGGGTCAGAAACTGCACCTAAGTATACCAGTATTTAATATCTTATGATCAGATATGAACGTAGAAGGATATTATTTGTTGCATTACAGGCCATGTTACATACTTGTTACGTATGAACTATAACATGGAAAGAACATAAAAGCCATTATTTAGAGTAAATCTTAATAATCTATATGCTACTTTATTATTAATATAAAAATGTAGTACCAGGACCTGGGAAAAATCATAGAGAGAGAACTTGATTCAGGTGAACAAACATGTTTTTTAAGTAACTACTGTAAAGAATCACTAACACTCTTAGGAAAGCTAATCCTATATTTGCCATTCACTACAGTGTGTTCATATGTCTAAGCCTTTCCATTCTTACGTGGATTAAACTACAAAGAGAGTTATACCTAACATCATAGCACCAATAAAGCTAAAAAAGCATGCAAAGTACTACCCCTTTAAACAATAAGAGACTTGATCTGAAGTTTGCACCATAAACTAAAATTATGATAAAATAAGATGTTTTAACACCTACATTGTGAGGACATATCATTTTATTGATTGGATTTTAATAACTTCATAAATAAAAAAGATCATCCAGCACATTACACCACGCCCCCACAACACTTTTAACCATGTGTATACAGTTGTGTGTTTTTTAATGTGTTTAATCTAGAAAACATGTTTAATAAGCTTCACACTCCAAGAGCCATTTTTTTTTTTTATCAATCATGATATAGAACCACATAAGACTTTTTTTGGTGTAAGAGTATCAGTTTTCATTCGTAGATATTTGGGCTACATATCATACAGTGGGTACAGAAAGTTGCAGATATATTTACATTTTTTTTACATTTCTTTATTTGCAGTCATTTAGTAAGATCAAAAAGGTCCTTTTTTTGCTCCTTTTTTATACCCCATGCCTCATCTTAACAAAAAATATAAGTGTAGATATTTTTTCTAATTTATAAACAAAAAAACTAATTCACTGGTCATAAGCATTTCAGCCCCTTTGAGCAGTATTGAGTAAAGCAACCTTTTGAGCTAGTACAGCCATGAGTCTTCTTGGGAATCTTCTTTTTTCCACATGTGGATTTGGTTCCTCTACATTCTTCCTTGTCAGAACCTCTCCAGTACCCTCAGGTTGGATGGTGAACATCGGTCGGTGACAGCCATTTTCAACTCTCCCCAAGATGCAAAATTGTGATCATATCTTGGCTCTGCTGGACAGTCAAAACAGGTCACAGAGTTGTTTCAAAGCCACAACTTTGTTATTTTAGCTGTGTGCTTAGTCATTGTCTTATTGGAAGTGAACCTTTATTCTATTGAGTTCCCAATGCACTCTGGAATAGGTTTTCATCCAAAATTTCTTTCTCTGTACTCGTCTGTATTTATCTTTCCTTCAATTGAAACCAGTCATCCTTGTCCCTGCAGCGTGAAAAAGACCCCTATAGCATGACACTGCCACCACCATGTTTCACTGTTGGTATTGTATTTGGCAGGTCAAGAGCAGTCCTGGGTTTCTACACACATGCCATTTAGATTACACCACCAAAATGTTCAATCTTCATCTCAGCAGACCAACGAATCTTGTTTCTCATAGTCTGGTAGTCCTTTATATGTTTTCTTGCAACACACTGGGTGGCATTCAGATATCGTTGCACTGAGGAGAGGCTTCCATTGGCACCTCCCCCATAAAGCCCAGACTGGTGAAGGCTTTAGTTGACTCTGTGGACTTTTTTTTCATCTCCCCTCCCTACTTCAACTACTGTAATCTTGGGGTTTTTATTTACCTCTCTCACACCAAGGATCTTTACAAGACTACTTAATTTGGTTTGGATGGCCAGATCGATTAAGAGCTGTGGTCGACCCAAACTTCTTCATTAAGATGATTAAACACTGTGCTCTTAAGAACCCGGAGTGCACATAATTATTTTGTACCTTGGCAAATCTGTGCCTTGCCACCAATGCTGTCTTTAAGCTCATTGAGTTCCTTAGACCTATGATTTCTCATGTGCTCTGACATCACTGTGAGCTGTCGGGTTTTATATAGACACAGATGTGGTGCTTTCTAAGAAGTCCAATCAGTTAATTAATCTAACTATTTATATATTTATTAATGATATAGATTTAGGAATTAATAGCACTGTGATGTTTGCCAGATTATACCAAGATATGTAATGTATATACAGTCTATGAGGATTCCCAATGGCTGCAGGGTGACTTGTTTGGTCATCCACTTGACAATGAAGGTTCAATGTGGATAAATTGTAGGTTATGCACCGGGTGGCTATAATCAACAGCACATATGTCCTTGGGTGAGTAAATCTCCCTTGTTGAGAAGACCTAGGCGTACTAAGTGGATCATAAATTAAATAACAGCATGCATTTCAATCAGCTGCCTATAAGCCTCAGCAGATCTTGTCATGTATCAAAAGTGGACTCTCAGTATAAGGATTTAATATTACCACAGTACAAGGCTATACCGTACCAAAAGAGGGATCACACACCGTATACATTGCAATGTCTTCCTTTGATCAAGTTTTTGTGTTTATAGGTTTTTTCAGAGCATGCTGCTTGCACATGTATTTACAAGTGTCTACAACAATTGTTGTCTGCACCTACCACCCGACGCAACACAAAATCTGTACTGAAAAGACTGTTCGGGTGTGCCACTTTTCTCCATGCAGTGTCTAACAAATTGTGTCACACACTGTATGTTAAGTGCACGCAAAAAAGTGGTGCTCTTTGTCGGAGCAGGCCGTGCCAGGTTTGCCTAGGTTCATGAATGTGGGTCTTATATTAGTTTTTGTTTCCTTGTTTTTTAGTTAAATTAAAATCAGTCGTGATTCTTATGCACCTAATAAAAGTAACATCATTACACAGATTTGAGCCAGCTAAAATATCCTTATATATTGTTCAGAACTAATTGTTGCTTCACAATTCCATTGTTATAAGAGATTTTCAAGGATTTACAAGGACCAAGTAGACTTAAAATGCTTTGTACAAACGGCTCAAATTTGTTTGGATCAATTACTTTAACCATGGGTTTAGTAAATAATAACTTTTCATTTTACTACTTTGGTACAAACACCAATAAATGGATAAGGAAAGGTCTAATCACATAAACCATGATTTCCTGAAACGGATTAAAAGCAAAAACAAACTCATTTAAAAGGCAGCATGCATACAAACGAAGTTGTTGTCACTGAGGTTTTATGACGTCAATCAGAAGTTAATACTAGGATAAGTCCTTGTAACTGCACAGAGGTGAAAATACATATAAAGGAAAGATAAGTTTAGATGTTCACTACTAAGCAAGTCTAATCACTTTGAAAGAATGAACACTAATGAATGTTAATTTGTTTAGCTGGTTGTGCTTCTCATCACATTCAATTATTTTTCCTGTTTGCATAAAAGCCAGAGAATGATGTATTGTTTTATCTGTTCTTTTAAATGAGACCAGATGCCTTCATAACCACAGTATTCTACGGTCCTCTCACCACTGCATTTCTTGTAACAAGATATTCTGATTTTTGGATGCAAGTCACATATATTCAATGGTATTGTAATGGCACTTGAGGCCATAGTGTTGTTTTTTTGTTTTTTTCTTACTAAATTCATGTGAACCAGACAAAATTAAAAAGCGGTAGCACTTTTCATTCAATTTGTATAAACCAAGAGCCATAGTCAAAAGCTGTGAACTGTATTTGGAAAACACAATGCTTCATAAATCTGGTAAACTTGAATGACAATTTAGAAGAATAAACTATTGTTTTAGTTTACTGTTTTTGATAGAAAACATAGTAATTTTCTTCTTCATGGTGCTAGAAGAAAGATTTAACTCGTAACAAACCAATTGTAATTGTTAAAGAAATCTGACAGAATCAAAATCCACATGATAAACCAAGGATGCTGCCTTACCCATTGGCACCGTGACTGTGGTTATCTTTTATATTTGTTATCCATAGCCTCATTCTTCTAAAATTAAACTTTAAAACGTGCTAATGAGTCACAATGGTTCAACGTGTAAGCCGTTCATTCTCTAGACTAGACTCACAGGTTGTTACACTGTGCATGAGAAACTTACCCCTTTGCACTGTGTGAGATTATACTAGCAGATCGGATGGTGCAGGAAGTGCCAGGGGGGGGGGGGGGGGGGAGATGACCTTATCACATGGAACAGCCTGGAAATGTCATATCTCCCCCAGACCCTAATGATTATTAGCATAATTTTAAAGTTGATTTCAGAAGGAAGGAGACACTGATACAAATATTAGAGACTTACCACAGTCAAGATGCTTGGATCTATGAGTAATGCCCCTTGTTTATCATGCTTGATAAATAGATTTATTTTTAAGTTTAACAGCCTCTTTTTATGTTACACTTAAAAAACTGAAATATAGATAGTTTTCTCATATACCCAAAGCGTTTAATACCATTAAGACAATTACTGTGAACTGTAAATAGTAAAAATAATCCAACCTCAGTTTATTCTTAATGTTTTTCAAACATCAAAGCAAGATGTACAAAATTATCATTCCTACATTTTTATTTTAACTTGTTACGTAAATGTAGGCTAAATGTGGTGAATAATGCCAGTACCATAATTATTTTTTTTATTTAATGCTTCTTTTATTGATATTTTCCAAGAATTGATATATACACATAGATTATTTTAAAAATTACACAATACATATCATATGGGGATGGACCACACTTGAAGCCTAGAAGCATCAGTCCTTATATATTAAGCTCTACATCGGGTACGCCTAGGCTTCACAGGCCTCTTTCCATACAATGCCCACTTGGCTATAGGAGGGTCAGGAGGCCCAAACAAATAGACAGAACAATTGTTTGAAAAGGAGACGGGTATAGACAACAGCGATAGTCTGAAATAGGTGCCGCAGCTATTGAGAGTGTCCATCTTAGATCAACCACTGCAGTAGGTCAGCTTTGATCATTCTAAGACAATGGACATAATTCAAAAGCATATTTCTGGGCCAGCTTAGCAGGTACATGGACTCCTAGGTATTTCAGAGAATGGGTGATCGTTAGAGGAGAACCTTGAGTGTAGGAGGCACCTCTTATTAATGTTATTTTTATTGTTGGTAAAGGCAATATAGGTCCTGATGGTTTGGAGTCAGAGCAGTAAGACCACATGAGGGACTGTGATATAAGGAGAGCATCTTCAGCAATGCTGTGCACTTGTATGCGGAGTCCCAATCTGAACCCCCCTGATTTATTGTTAGCAGAATGGAGGTCAAAAAATGTTCCTTTCCGGGGCATACAAAAGGAGGGACGGACAACTTTGCCTAGAGCCGGTCGCATATGTTAAAGGAGAAGGTATAAAAGCCATTAAAGCTGCTCTGGCTTGTGCTTATTATATAGCACTAGATGAGCGGCACTAAAATGCTCGGGTACTCGTTATTCGAGACGAACTTTTCCCGATGCTCGATTGCTCGTCTCGAATACGAGCCCCATTGAGTCATGGGAGACTCGAGCATTTTTTCAAAGGGAACCAAGGCTCTCACGAGGAAGCTTGGCCAAACACCTGGGAACCTCAGAAAGGATGGAAACACCACGGAAATGGACAGGAAACGCAGGGGCAGCATGCATGGATGCCTCTGAGGCTGCTTAATCGCACCATTAGCCAAAATTATGGCAACAGCATGGCCATGACAGAGTGACAGAGAAGAAGCTAGATAGCATCTAACATCCAATAATTGCCCCTGACCTATATGGGACTCATCAAGCACGGCACCACGGCAGGCTAGAGTGGCATGGCGACATACCCTAAATGGACTCAGGCTTTCAAACCAATGGGTGGCAGAGAGGAACCAAGGAGGTGAGCAAGAAGCGCTCAAATAATATCGGTACATGATAAAGTTTCCAGTATATTTTGTGGATTACCCAGCAGGGTGGCGACAAAGTTAACACATGGAAGCCTGAAAAACAACCCAAATTCTGCCTGACACAGCTCGTTTGATAAGGGGACCATGTATGGAGCATGACCTATGTAGTAGATAAAGTGCTGCAGTTAAACTATGTTAGTGGATCTTGGCATGAGCTGGCGCTCCGCTGCCAGGCGAGCTTTTCGCCAATCCAAGCCCTGTCTCTAGGCTACTCCCCAAACAGCACTTCTAAGAACCTTTTGTATAAGATCAAGTGTAGGGAATTCTTATAATTTAGGATATGGCGGGTGGGGAATGTAAACAGAGACGCAAGAAGCGCTGAAATAATATTGGTAATGATAAAGTTGTCCAGTATATTTTGTGGATACACAGCAGGGTGGCGACAAAGTTAACAACTTTGATGTGAATCCATGAAACAACCCAATTTCGCCTGACACACCTCGTGTTGATAAAGGGACGATGTATGGAGGCAGCTATATGGACGACTTTTGGAGGTAGCATGGAGCAACGTGTGAGAGCTATTGAGACATTTAATTTGGATAGTGCCTGTATTTGCAGTCCCAAAAAAGTTTCAAACCAAGGAGCAGGTAGGTGGCCCTCCAAAATGGAATAGATTGAGTGCCTGTTGTGGCCGTCCAAAAAACTTTTCAAACACGAGGAGCAGTGTGGGCCCTCCAAAAATGAATAGATTGAGTGCCTGTATGTGGCAGTCCAAAAAGTTTTCAAACACAGGGCAGGTGGGTGGCCCTCCAGAAAAATTGAATAGATTGAGTGCCTGTATGTGGCCAGTCCAAAAAAGTTTCAAACCAGAGGAGCAGGTAGGGTGGCCCTCCAGAAAAATGGAATAGATTGAGTGCCGTATGTGGCAGTGCCAAAAAGTTTCAACCAAGGAGCAGGTAGGTGGTGCCCTCCAGAAAAATGAATAGATGAGTGCCTGTAATGTGGCAGTCCAAAATTTTCAACCAGAGGAGCAGGTAGGTGCCCTCCAGAAAAATTGAATAGATTGAGTGCCTGTATGTTGGCCTCCCAAAAATTGTTTAAAACAGAGGACCGGGTCTGGCCTCCAGAAAAATTAAATGCATAAAGTCCTATATGCTAGAGCCGAGGGCCCATGTCAAAAAATAGCCAGTTTCCTCTGCTTTACTGTACAAAGAGAGGAGAAGGAGGAAAATGAGGAGGAGGAGGAGTGGATAAATTATTTCGGTTTGAGCTTCTTCACCTGGTGGAGATTGGAAATTATTGAAACCAGGCTTTATTCATCTTAATAAGCGTCAGCCTGTCAGCGCTGTCAGTCGACAGGCGTGTACGCTTATCGTGTGATGCCACCATCAGCTCACTGAAACCCCCGCTCGGACAAGACGCTAGCGGCAGGTGCGGCAAGAACTCCAAGGCGTACAGCCAGTTGTGCCACATGTCCAGCTTTGAAACCCAGTAGTTTGTAGGAGCTGTTGTGATCATTTAGGACGATGGTATGGTCGCTACTACTCCCTCACCATCTTTCTGTAAAGATCAGCCCTACTCTGCCGAGACTGGGGACGGTGACAGTGTCTTGCTGTGGTGACATAAAGCTGCAAAGCCTTGTAAAGCGTACCCTTGCCAGTGCTGGACAAGCTGCCTGCTCGCCTACCTCCCTCGCTCTGCTTTCCCGCAAACTACGCACTCGGCCGCTAGCGCTGTCAGAAGGGAATACTGTTTCAGCTTGTGCACCAGGGCCTGCTGGTATTCATGCTTCTCACACTCCTTTCCTCTCCAGGATAGAGTGGAAAGATTTTGCTTGTACCGTGGGTCCAGGAGAGTGAACACCCGTAATCGGTGCTGGAATAAATTCTTTGAACGCGAGGGTCACGGATAGGCAGCCTAGCATAAATCTGCCATATGCGCCAGAGTACCAACGCGTAAGAATTCACTCCCTACTGGCCTGACTGTCCATTTCCTCCTCCCCAACTCCTCCAACTCCTCTTCTTCTGCCCATACAACGCTGACAGTGGACGGACTCACACACATGTCCCCCTCTTGTGTCTCGCCAACATTCTCCTCCTCTTCCTCCTCATCCTCCTCCACCTCCACCTCCTCCGATATGCGCTGAGAAACAGACCTAAGGGTGCTTTGGCTATCAACAAGGGAATCTTCTTCCCCCGTCTCTTGTGCGAGCGCAAAGCTTCCGACTTCATGCTGATCAGAGAGTTTTTTCAACAGGCCAGCAGCGGGATGGTGAGCTGATGATGCGGCATCGCCACTGACCATCTGTGTTGACTCCTCAATTTACTCAGCACCTGACAGATATCAGACATCCACGTCCACTCCTCATGTAGACTTGAGGAAGCTGACTGACCTGACTACCAGTTCTGGTGGAAGTTGACATCTGGCAGTCTACAAACGCTCGGCGCTGCTGGTAAACTCTGGATAACATGGTCAGTTTTTGAATTCCACCTCGTGGGCACGTCGGCACAACAGTCGTGAGCGACAGTTGGAGGCGGGCGCTGCGCTGCCTGAGAGTGGCAGCATCTGTGCTGGACTTTCCTGAAATGCGCACAGATGCGGCGCACCTTCGTGAGCAATCAGACAGATTGGGGTTGTCTTGAGGAAACGCTGAACTATCAGATTTAACAACATGGGCCAGGCATGGCACATGTGTCAGCTGCTGCCGAGTTGCAGACCCGCCACCAGGTTACGCCGTTGTCACACACAACCATCCTTTCCAGGTTCAGCGTGCAGCCCAAATCAGTCTGCGCCGTGATGCCCTGTAATAGTTCTTGGGCGGTGTGCCTTTTATCGCTCTAGCTCAGCAGTTTGAGCACCGCCTGCTGTCGCTTAGCGACGAACTGCGCTGTGCCTAGAGCTAACCGACTGATGGCGCCATGCCGACGGATGGTAGTTCGGAGGAGAGTTGGGGAGGTGGTGGGAGGAGGAGGAGCATAGAAGCCTGAAACACCTGGACCGAGGTAGCCCCGCAATCCTCGGCGTCGGCAGTATATGACCAGCCGCAGGGTCAGACTCGTCCCAGCCTCCACCAAGTTAACCCAATGTGCCGTCCGTATATATAGTGGCCCTTCCCGGCAGCACTCGTCCACGTGTCCGTGGTCAGGTGGACCTTGTCAGAAACGGCTTTGTCAGGCGCGATGATGTTGTCTGACACGTGCTGGTGCAGGGCTGGGACGGCACATCGGGAAAAGTAAGTGGCGGCTGGGACCGAATACCGAGGGGCGGCCGCCGCCATGAGGTTGCGAAAGGCCTCGGTCTCTACTACCCTATAGGGCACATCTCCAGGCTAAGCATCATGGAGATGTGGACTTAAGGGCTTGGCGTGCGGGTGGGTTGCACTATATTTGCGTTTCCGCTCCAGCGTCTGGGGTATGGAGACTGAACGCTGGTGGATGCTGTGGAATCTTGGAGGCGACGATGGGGTTTTTGTGGCAGGGTCCTGGGCAGGGGGCTGACTATCAGCTGACACAGGGAAGGACAGTGGTGTGCATGCCGAGGTGAACGGGCTTGTTGCCACTGAGTGGGGTGTTTAGCATTCATATGTCTGGCATACTGGTGGTAGTTAAGCTATAGTGGTGGAACCCCTGCTGATCCTGGTTTGGCAAATGTTGCACACCAACAGTCCGTCGGTCATCCCGGTGTTTCCTTAAATAACCTCCAACTTCTGAAAATCTAGCCCTCGCCCGCAGAGCCCTCGCCACGAGCTTCACTGTTGACACATTTGGCGCTGATGCACCAGGTCTGGCCCTGCCTCTCCGTCTGGCCCCACCACTACACCTCTTCCAACCTGTTCTGGTCGAGGACTCTCCTCCGTCTCAGAAGCACTGTGTTCACCCGGCCTATCAACCCAGCTTGGGTCTGTCACCTCTCATCCTCGATCCCTCAGCTGCTCCCCCTCGGACTTCCTGTCCTGACAACAACTTCCCCACTGTCTGACAACCGTGTCCTCCGTCGACACCTCTTTACACACTCTTCCACTACGTCAAGAGGTCATCATCACCCACAGACTGCAACTGGTGGAAAACCGGGGCATCGGAAATTGCTCAGCAGCAACCAGACAAGTGTTTTGTGACTGTGGGAAGGGTCCAAAACAGTTCCTCAAGTATCCGGTTCAAATGCCAAATTTTCCTGGGAAGGGCAGACTGGGGGGAGGAGGCTGAGGTGCAGGAGCGGAGGAGTGCCGATTTCGGTGACATGGTGGACTGGCTTGGAAGACTGACTGGTGGACAAATTGCTCGAAGCATTGTCGGCAATCCACGACATCACCTGTTCGCACTGTTCTGGCCTCAACATTGCTCTACCACGAGTCCCAGTAACTTCAGACATGAACCTAGGAGGTTAGCTCGGGGCGGCGTTCCCCTGCTCCCTCATAAGCAGGTGGTGTCTCACCCCGCCCGAGACACGGCCTCTGACCCCTGCAGTAGTTGGACCCCCGTCCCCGCCCTCGTCCTCTACCCCTAGCCCTCGGGTTAACTTTTGAAAATGAGATTTATAACTTTAATTTTTTTTTAAACTTTTTTTGTGTTTTTGTTTTTTTTTGTGTTTTTTAGTTTTTAAAACCAAACGATGCTATCCTATTGCTATGGCTATTTCAGCCAAGTATGAAAGCACACTGCTATGCCAGATGAGATGACGCTGAGTTATAAAAAAATAAACGTAAAATAAAAAGGAAAGGCAGACTGTGCCTAATTGAACCAACCCCTAATAAATTTCCCACTTCGGTCTTTGCGATGGATATGTGCGTCACTAGCAAAACACACGGTCGCAAGTCTCACTACAAATTGCTCACATTTGCTAGTAGATGCACTGCAGCAAGTACAGCCCCAGCAGATCAACCAGAAATCAATATATATAACGCTACTGTAGGCGTAATAAGCCGTTTGGTCTCCTATGGCTATTTCTAGCAGTAGTAAGCCCACTGCTATGCCAGATGAGATGACGCTGAGTTTGAAAAAAATAAACGTAAAATAAAAAAGGAATGGCAGACTGTGCCTAATTGAAATCCAACCCCTAATAAATTTTCCCACTTCGGTCTTTGCGATGGATATGTGCGTCACTAAGCGCAAAACACAGCGGTCGCAAGTCTCACTACAAATGTCTCACAATTTGCTAGTAGATGCACTGCAGCAAGTACAGCCACCAGCATCAACCAGAAATCAAATATATATAACGCTACTGTAGCGTAAGTAAGCTGTTTGGATTCTCCTATGGCTATTTTCTAGCCAAGTATGAAAGCACACTGCTATGCCAGATGAGATGACGCTGAGTTATTAAAAAAATAAACGTAAAAAAAAGGAAATGGCAGACTGTGCCTAATTGAAATCCAACCCCTAAATAATTTTTCCCACTTCGGTCTTTGCGATGGATATGTGCGTCACTAAGCGCAAAACCAGCGGTCGCAAGTCTCACTACAATGCTCACAATTTGCTAGTAGTGCACTGCAGCAAGGACACCACCGCAGATCAACCAGAAATCAAATATATATACGCTACTGTAGGCGTATAAGCAGCGTTTGGATTCTCCTATGGATATTTTTCTAGCCAGTATGAAAGCACACTGATGAGATGACGCTGAGTTATGAAAAATAAACGTAAAATAAAAGTAAATGGCAGACGTGCCTAATTGAAATCAAACCCCTAATAAATTTTCCCACTTTGGTGTTTGAGATGGATATGTGTGTCACTAAAGCTAACACAACGTAGCAAGTCCCCCTGCAAATTCCTCACAATATGGTACTAGCTGCACTACTAGTGCCACAAGCCCAGCCACAAGCAAACAAAAAAAAAAGTATACGTTATTGTGAGCCCTAAAGGGCTGTTGGGTTCTTGTTGAATCACTCTGCCTAACACTATTCTAATAGAACACCCTAACGCTTTCCCTGACCAGCAGCAGCTCTCTCCCTAGCGGCATCCAGACACAGAATGATCCAGCACGCGGGCAGCGGCTAGTCTATCCCAGGGTCACCTGATCTGGCCAGCCAACCACTGCTATCGACGTGTAAGTACCACGTCATGCTGGGTGGAGTGCAGAGTCTCCGGGCTTGTGATTGGCTCTGTTTCTGGCCGCCAAAAGCAAAACGGCGGAGCTGCCTTTTCTCGAGCGGGCGAAGTATTCATCCGAGCAACGAGCAGTTTCGAGTACGCTAATGCTCGAACGAGCATCAAGCTCGGACGAGTATGTTCGCTCATCTCTATATAGCACCCATATTCCGGTCATTATAATTTTGCACAAGCCATATTTCTGTAGAGCTTCCCTCAAGAAAAGAGAAAGACTGCTGACTTCTTAAAACAATGCATATGGTGGATGATAAAGAAAGTTTTGAGAGTATTTTCTCTATCTTCACGTGAATTGGATGAATCTTAATTGATTTATATGGACTTGAATGAAGGCTCAATGTATTTAATTTTAATTTTGCATCCATATTCAGGAGAGAGATTGGTCTAAAATTGGTGCATGAGTTTGGAACCTTACCATCTTTTGGAATGGAAGGGACATGTGCTTGCAAGAAGGATGGGGGAAATTGTCTGGTATAGGTATATAGAAGTAGAGTGGCAAGAACAGTACAGTATGAAACATTATGAAAACAAGTGCTTTTATAGTCTGGGTCAGTCTAGGAAGACAATATCTTCAGATTAATTTTTAATGAAGGGTGTGCGATGCTAACCTATCTATTAGTGTTCTCACTAATTGCTTACCAGGCTAACTATTTCATTCACATTGAAATCTAGCACATGTACATTGAAAGTGTTTGTGGACAGCATCCAAGAGTTTCTTCAGCTCCTGGCAACCTCATGTCAGTTCCCTATGTTTCTGGAACAATTGTATGTATTGGGCTTCATGTTGAGCGACATGTTGAAATAGGGTGCTGATCTTATTCCCCCTATTCAACCTAGCACCATGTTTAATCAAGACTTCTCCGAGGATGTTTTTGAAGGTGTCCGATCTATTCATGAATGAAAGAGCATCTATTGCACAATCCTCTAAGCAAATTGTAACATGGTTTTGAGATCTGCGAAAAAGCAGTAGCAAAAGGTCGAAAAGCTGCATAAACTGCATAATCTAGAAAAGGTAATCTATTTTATTATGTGTCACCTCAGAAAAGAGGTCCTAATGAGCAAAAATATAATCATCAACACTATAGGTTTCATGTGGTGAGTAGAAAAAGGTGTTGTCCGTTGGGTTAGGAAATGAGGTTGACCTTGTGTTCCATTGTTGAATTGCATGCAACACTTTACTTATTTTTTTCTCTATCTATATTTATATTTGAATCAGAATGAAGTACAGGCAATATAACAATTTTGATATTAAACTATTCAATGGACAAACTAAGCCAGAGATGTTTCCATTTTTAAGGTCATCATCAATATGAGCGCAAAGTTAAACATTATAATCATGAATGCTTTTTAAACAAAAAAAGGCAACAACCAACTTGATCACCCATTGGGGCTCCAATAATGAGCCAGCCAGAAAGAAAGATTTCTATATTATTAGTGACATAGCTATTACAGTTTAATGACATAGCCTCCAGAAGAGATTTTTGATGTTTTGTTGACAAGTATTCCACTTATGACAGTTCTGCTAGGAAAATTACACTTGCAATGGAGTTCTGGAATGACCTTTACACTATTAACATATGAAATAACGTGTCTAAAACATATCATTATTTGCTCTTTAAAGCTTCCATGTTGCTGGAAATGTTAAAACTACAGGTAAGTGATATAACTATGTTTTCTATGCCATGTTAACTGAAGCCTTTCCGCAATAAGCATGTCTTCAACATCTCTTTATGTGTGAGTCTCCCTATAATTGGAGAGTAAAATTTAGTCATTCCAACTTTTGAGCGGTTATAATTTCCACTTAAGCTGCAATCTTAATGAGCATTCACGGCAGTTTGCCGTCATTTGCTGTGAGTATGCATTTTACAGCCCAGCACCATATCCATTAGCCTCTTCCTTACTGAAGCCATTTTCCAGTCAGTGTGAAAAATAGCTCCATGACACAATCAGGGGTAAAGGAATTTGAGAGAGTGCAATGAAGGAAGTAATGCTATGCAGTCAACAAGTGTATAGTGTATCCAAAAAAAATTCTGATTCTCTGCAAATGTAAAGAAATATGATTTTTCTGATTGCATGTAATTAAATAATCAATGTTTCCTTGTGGCTGTGATTAACAAATTTAAAAAAATGTAAACATTTATGTATTTAAAAGCAGCAGAAACATTTTAAGTAATCATCACAACTATGGTTGATTGCTAGGAAAATTGTTGTGTTCACAGTAGGTAACTCAAGTTTCGATTTGTCCAGGAAAAAGAAGAACTATAGCATAAAACCTGTGATGTATATTAAAATAGGTAGCAAAATCACAGTATTTGTATGCTGCCATCTATTCATAATGAGCACCTAAAAATTGCATTATGTGAATGCATAAAGTATGAATGGGAGTCAGTTACCGCGATGCGTGCGGTAATAGTACGGCGTGCGTCAGGTGCTGATACATGGAGAGCCCTCTCCATAGCTGGTAAGTCGTTGCTGCATATTGCGGCTGTTATCCTGCAGACCGCCGCCGGCAACTTCAAAAAGATGGAGGCGCATGACTATGACATCATCACGGTGCGGTGATCGGTCGCCATGACAGCCTCGGGTCTTCCAAAGATCCGAGGGTATCTCGTTTTAACCATTTCATTACAATGTGTGATTTGCACATTGTAATGAATTAGGAGGAAAATCCACATATACTGCCATACTGTAGTATGGCAGAATATGGTAGTATCAATCAGACAACCTAGGGTTGAAGTAAATAGTAAAAGTAAAAATAAAAAAAAGTTAAAAAACCACCCCCATTTCCCTACAACTGATATAGATATAAATATAAATAAACAGTAACAATCATAAACACATTAGGTATCTCGACATCCAAACATGCCCTATCTATCAAAATATTATAACGGGGTTTCAATGCATTTAACTTTAAATTAAATAGCATAAATTAAATGCATATTTTCACCATTTTCACTGCATCTGAAATTTTTTCCAGCTTCCCTGTGCATGGCATGGAATAATAAATATTGTCACTATGAAGTGCAATTTGTTATGCAGAAAACAAGCCCTCACAGAGATCTTTATATGTAAAAATAAAAAAGTTATATATTTTTGAAGGTGGGGAGTGAAAAATGGAAATGAAAAAACAAAAAAGGGCTAGGTCATTAAGGGGTTAATACAAGGACTATTTGCCCTGTGAGTAATATATTTAGGGTCCAAAGTGATAATGCTGTAAGACAGCCAGTTATGGCAGATGACTGGAACAATGGTGGTTAAAATGATCTGTCAAGAGGTAACATGTTAACAGTTAACAACAGAATTATGAGAGGCAGCTAAAGATGTGTCTACCCTTAACTTGGCTAAACATTGGTTGATATTGCTTATTTGTAATTAGTGAAGAATGAACCCGAACTACATAGTTCAAGTCCGTACCGAGCTAAAAGCCACGGAGCCCAAACATGTGTCACTACAGTATTTGGGATTCAGGTCCGTGTTTGGGAAAAAGCCTGAAGATACTTGATTGACTTCTGAAGCAGCCAATCAAGCAGCTTTCAGGCCCTAAGTAACCATAGGCATCTCCTCTGCAGGCATGCCGGAGATTGGCTGAGCTCGACATGTGACTCTGAGCTCGACATGTCCAGACGTCATTACACACAGGAGACAGCCAGGGAGAGCTTACGCCAGTCAGCTAGACAGGGCCCTGAAACAGAAGCAATTGCCCTGACACTAAGGTGTATAGAAGAGGCTCCAATTATTAGGGACAGGTGGAAATCTAAAATAATTGTTGTTGTAGATAAATGGTCAGCACTTCTTAATAGTGGGTGTGTTACAGTCTCGGGATCCAACCCCTCAACTTCTGTGAAAATATAGGACTGTGTACAACTTGATTTCTAATGCAGATTAGGTTTTTATTGCAATGTGGACGTTTCGGCCCCCTGGGCCTTTGTCAAACACATAATGGATGAAGGATGCTGAAATTATTGTTGTTATCATGGCACTCTCAAGAACTGCATGAGTGCGGAGATGTTCTTATACAGGATTATTCAGCAAGATCTTTAAGGTCCTGTCCATGTATAGGTCCTATATAGTATTTAGCTCTGTATTCATACCGTGATTGCAAAGTTTTTCCTGTCTGTGAATTAAGCACATAAATACTTGAATAAAAAAAAGTAGTGTTGTAACAGAATAGCACACACAAATACGTGCATCAAAGAGGTTGCAACAAATTGTAGAGTAGAGCAGCACTGTGTTGGAAAAAAATTCTGGTGTGGGTGAAACCCCAGTAAACGCGACTCTAGGGTAAACAAGGATAATCCAAAAAAGCAGAAAGCGAGGCAGCACTTTACTGGATAATCAAGGTGTTCTAATCACCCATTGTGGCAGGTGCGACGTTTTCCCTGAATGGAGCTATTTTCAAGCATACAAGTGAATGTTACAAATGGAGTATAAATACACTCCCAGGAAGTGACATAGGCAATTTGTGACATAGTTTGTTACAGGTGTGCAATGAATACATATAATGCAAAAAACAGTTTTAAATATATGGATATATACATCAGTGAAATGATTCATTAAATAGTGCACATAGGTGAACCATACATTTATTTGTGTACATAATGGACTGATCCTCAACTACCTGCGGGTACCCTCAGTCGGCTTACATGGAGTTAAATATGTGCCATATGACGCTGTTAGCTTAGGTAAAGAGATTATAACTTAAGGGACCAAGTTCAGGCTGCAGCAATAAAGAGACTATTCACAGACAATGTACCTGGCTCATGTCGAGTGGACGGGGAGCAATGCCAGTGGAGTTACGATCGCCTAGCAGTTATACAATCACCAGCCGGCTCCGGGGAACTGGACTCAGCAAAAAGACGTCAACTGGTAAGTGCACTATGAAGCCTTGTACATGTGCAGAGCCGCCATCTTTATTAAGTGAAAGTTGCAACCTGATGATGCATATTCAACTCCATGTAAGCCGACTGAGGGTACCCACAGGTAGTTGAGGATCAGTCCATTAAGTACACAAATATATGTATTGTTCACTTCTGTGCATTATGTAATGAATCATTTCACTGATGTATATATCCACATATTTAAAAACTCTTTTTTTGCATTTTATGCATTTATCGAACACCTGTAACAAGCTATGTGTGGGCGGCACTGTGGCTGAGTGGGTAGCACTTCTGCTTTGCAGCGCTGGGGTCCTGGATTCAAATCCCACCCAGGTCAACATCTGCAAAGAGTTTGTATGTTCTCTGTGTGTGTGTGTGGGTTACCTCCCATACTCCAAAAAATACGGGTAGGTTGATTAGATTGTGAGCCCCATGGGGACAGGGACCAATTTGGCAAGCTCTGTGTAATCTGTGCTATATAAATACAGAATTATTATTATGTCACTAATTGCCTATGTCATTTCCTGGGAGTCTATTTATACTCTGTTTGTAACATTCACTTGTATGCTTGAAAATAGCTCCATTGAGGGACTGAAACGTTGCACCTGCCACAATGGGTGAATAAAACACCTTGATTATCCAGTAAAGTGCTACCTCGCTTTCTGCATCAAAGAGGTAATGTTGTTACAGAATAGTGCACATGAATACATGCATCAGAAAAGTAGTGTTGTCAGAGAAAATCATTTAGTAATACCTTGATTGTAAAGGTGCTCCTGTCAGTGAATAGCATGCAGTACTACCTAGATCAAATGTCTGCATGCCATATTGTATGCCAGAATTTTATTAATTACGACTGATAATATTCATTAAGTTTGGAGCCTTACCATCTTTGGGTATGACATTGACATGTGATTGCAAGAAGGATGGGGAAATTGAGTTGTCTGGGATATAGTGCTAAAGTCATATAGGAATATAGCGGCAAGAACAATACAGAAAGTCTTATAAAAACAAGTGCTATAAAATATGTGAGTGTGGTTTTCTCATTGCTTCTTTTACCACTCTGAGAATGACTAACTGGGTCTGAAAGCCCAGAGCAACTTTAAACACTTTGACATTATATTTAATTATATTTTAAATTATTTCTTTATTTATGTTTTATAAATGTTATGTTATCATTTCAAGTACTTTGTCTAGCCCATTGTGGGCAGTGCAACTGGCCAGTTATTCCCACAATTTGTCAGACCTTTAGTCCTTACTAGCTCCATTTTCCAGTCATTTTTGAGTTTTAAAATCTGGAGTCTCAATTGATTCCCATTGAGTTCATGTTTGGCTCAAAGTTCGGAACAAAGTCCGGGTCCCATCAAGCCTGTTGAACCTAGCCTGCTTATCTTTAGTGCTGGCATAATCTGTCTGATTATGGAGGATTGTAAAGCAATACATGGAAAGACCTGACAGGAATAATGTATTAACATTTACTGCATCATAAAGTAAGATCTGGAAGGTCCTGTCTCACAATCTGAGCACCTCATGTATGACCAGGGACCTGCACAGTAAATATGAGCTGTTGTGGCGGAAACACCAAAAAAGCCTGAAGGCTCCACCTGCTTCTTTTGTTTTATCAGCTTGTTCCACTGCCTCCTAAGTCACAAGCCAAACTGTCTCCCATTAAAAAAGAACTTTGAAATGCTCCCATTAAGGCTGCTGGAGACAGATAGCTTTAAATACCTGATTGAAGCTGCTGCCACAGTATGACATCATTTTTTAAATTATTATTATTATATTTTTTAATGTTATCTTATTATTTGATGTACTTTCCCAAACTGATTGTGGGTAGGGCAGCTGTCCTGTTATTGCCACATTTTTCACCTCTCTAGCTGTTAGTACCCCTATTTTCCAGCCAATGTTTAAAGAGGTTGTCCAAGATTCAGTGAAAAAAGGCAGGATGGGGGTGGCTACGCTATAATAATAGCGTAGTTACCTCTTCACCACTTTGTTTATTCATAAGCGCACAGCCCCTCAGCACCGACAACTTCTGGCTGCCTGGCACGCCCACCCGTCCCCTGTCCCAACGCTGTATCAGGTTTTCAATTTGGTACAGTGGCTCAGGGCAGTATCCATGAAATGTGAAACAACAAATAATAATGATAATAATAATAATAATAATAAGATGATTAATAACAAACATAAGAATAATATAATTGCTATCTTAAGTGTAGTTATCCCTTCTATTTCTGTATTTTTCAGACTATAAGGCACACAGGATTATAAGGCACACCATCAATTAATGCCAGCTAAAATGTCTAAGTTCATATATAAGGTGCGCCGGATTATAAGGCGCACCTGATTATAAGGATGAATGACCAGCAGGTGGCAGACCAGTGCACAGTTCAAGGCAGCTGTTGTCTGTAAGTATGGTTCATATATAAGGCGCACTGGACTATAAGGCGCACCTTTGATTTCTGAGAAAATCAAAGGATTTTTTGTGCGCCTTATAGTCCGAAAAATATGGTTATTTAAATTTCTAAGTGGCTCCTGCAATTTAAATGAATACAGGAGGTGCCTTACAATTCAAAGAATAGAAAGCTATTTTTCTACCAAACAGCAGGTGTACTTCTAGTGCAATACCCCTGCCATTTTGGCGAAGGATACATGCGTACAGTTTTGTTTACATACTGAATAGACAGTGGCATACCACCATATTTACTGGCACCTGAGCAATTGGAAACTTCCAACAGATAACGGTTTAGACTTCATATAAGTCTATTATTGCATAAGAACATGTTTTTTTCCCCATTTTACCCCCAGTTTGTTATTTATAACACTGCTGCTCAATTCAATTCAAGTGAATGAACTAATATGTTATATCAATCAAGTCCACTACAAAATGTATGCAGATGGTAAAAAAAAACGGGATTGAAAGTTCAAATATGCGGCGGAACATGTGAAAAAGTTGGGAATTGATAATCTACTCGTTTCTGAAAAATATTATAACATGAAAATGTGTGAGAATTTAATATTAATTTCTCTGTAATTGCAAATCTGGTGCAGTAAAGTAAAGGAGATAAATCATTAATTGCTATATTGGCAAAGTAAGAAATTTCCTTCAACATCTGTCAGGAGTGGTTTAGAGATTATTGGATCCTTTTAACTACCATATACATTAATTATAAATGCTAATAGGTGTAATCATGATTCTGGTAGATAAACAGTAATTAATGCTGTGTCCATGATCACATTGCTACGCTTCGTTTACTACCTACTCTACTAGAATAATATTCTCAGAGCCAATATTCTGGCTTTACCATATGTGCTAAGTCTTTGTATCCAAACTATCTACCTGTATAATATTATTAGATATATGAAATTAAATTTAAAAAGGCATAAGTAGAAAAAGTATTTAAAAATGTTATCTAGCTAAATAAACTATGCAAATTAAATAATATATTGGCTTGAATGTGTACTTGGATTTTGCCATGCTCTTTTTCACTACTAGTAAATGAGGAACTTGAAAATAACATATGCCAAGCATTACATTCATTGCTCAACTACAAAACAAGCTACAGTACATACAATCATATTTATGTAAAGCAGAATGCAGTTCAGTGCTTATCTGAAATCTAATATATTAAGCTGAGTGTGTGTGTGAATGTATGTATGTACACTAAAGGAATCTGCATCACTGCGTTTACAATCACCAATAGCCGTGATTGGTTGCTATTCTGCTACAGGTCATTAATATAAACTTTGAGCTTTGATTGGTTACTCCAGGCAATAAGTAGAAGACGCTTATGTATGAGGTAATATGGATAGGGATACAGATATAGGGAGAGATTTAGTAGAAATGTCTGAGGTAAATCTGTTCCAGTTGCCCATGGAAACCAATCAGAGATCAGCTGTAATTTTATATACAGCTGTGCAAAAATGAAACCTGAGCTCTGGTTGCCATGGCCAATTAGAGCAGTTCTGCTATCAGACACTTATGATAAATCTCCCCAGACAAAGTGAAGATCAGAGACAGTCACTTAAAATGACGGCCAGAGACAGTCGCTTAAAGAGAAGGTCAGAGACTGTCGCTGAAAGAGACAGTCAGAGACCGTTGCTAAAAGAGAAGGTCAAATAGACAAAAAGAGTCAGAGAGAGAGATAGTCAGAGAGAGAGAGAGAGAGAGATAGATACATATAACATATATTTTGTTAACCCATTCTATTTCGTGGTAGCTAAGAGCAGTTATTTTTCTACAGCTAGCGAAAAACAAAATTGAAATCTCTTACATCCATTTCTTAAAGGAAAACCAGGGACAATTACTTATAGATACAGGCACTGTAACTGGTAATTGTCTTACATTTGTTATCCATGGCCTCCCTTTTTCAAAAATCAACTTTTGAAACTATGCTAATTAGCAAGAAATGGGCATGTTAGAGAAGCCCTCTGTGCTCTGGCTTTACAGGCTGATGTTATACTGCAGCAATATGTCTCAGTCTAACTCCCTTCCTCCACATTTCCTGTAATCTTAGCAGACATTGAAAGGGGGGAGAAATCTTTCGAACTATAACAGCCTGTTAATCTGCGGCACGTAGAAGATCTGACAACACGCCCATAGCCTTTCTAGTTCATTTGTATAAAAGTTGATTTTAGAAGGAAGGAGGCCATGAATAAAAAATATATATTTCCAGTCATAGTGCCTGGATCTATAAGTACGTTTCCCTGGATGATCATGATTGATTATGATGGTAGATTTTCTTTAAAGAGGTTATTCCAGCAAATAAACTTTATTGATTCTTTATTTCTCTGTGTGACTTATGGAGTCAACTACTCACAAGAGCAGTTGGACACAAAGAAATCAAACAATCCAACCATTCTGCATATTGTCAGGATCGGAGGTAGTGGATCCTCTGAACCCACGGCAGATGATGACACAAGGCAACACCTGGGACCAGAGTCTAAGTGGGTCCTGGTCTTCACCAGAGCCTGCCGCAAATCAGGAGGGTCTTTCTGCGTTGTGGTACCAGGTCGTTCCACAGGCGTAAGTTATCCGCGGTGACAGACAAGGTCGAGGTACAGGATTGGCAGGCTATCTCATAGTCGGGGACAGGCAGGAGGTCAGGATGTCGGGGATGTTGCGAAAGGTCAAGGCAGGCAGCAAAGGAGCGTAGTCAGGAACAGAACCGAGGTCACAATGGGAAATCACAATATCAGCACAGGGCATCAAACAAAGCTTTCCCTAAGGCACAAGGCATGGAGATCCATCAGGGTGTGCAGGGAGAGGCAGGTTTAAATAGATATCTTGGAAATGGCCAGCGTGAGCGCCTGCGAACACGGTGGGGCACGGGTGAGCCTGCGACCTGCGCTATGGTTCGTGGGAGCACCCGTGACCCCTGTGACACAAATCTACTTCCAAACTAACTATTTCCTATGCATTCACAGTATAAATCTACAGTCCTCCTTTCAGAAGATTGCATTGCATAGTGATGTTAAATTAACAAGGTTAAGTTGGCAAATTTTCAACCCAAGTCTTCTACACCTTATATAGACCATCACATCAGTACCAGCAAGATTTCAAGTCAACTTTTGTCTTCAACCATGCCAGATGAAGCTCTTTGTTTTCATTATGCTTCACTTCATTTTGGATGCAAAAATATCAATATTACCAACAAAAACACTGTCTTAATTTACTTATAAAATTGGTTTCCATAGAGGTGTGTAGTTATTGTAGTGTGTACTATGTAGTGGGTTGCAACTTAGTCTGATCATTTATGTTGTTTTTTTTAGCATTTGCTTCTCCTACAATTATGATAATTTATTTCATAATGCTGTCATTAAGGCCACATTTGTAATAATGTTTCTTAGTTGGAAATCAAATGAAAAGTGATCTGAAAAGGTATCGTATAAATGTGTGAAGATAATTGAAAAAAATATTTAATTATAGGTCACATGTTGACACAGTTCAAAATTAATTGTTTTATTTGTCAAGTAATGTCATACATGTCTCTGTATATTAGAATGTATATAATTATAATTGGAAAAAAGTCTAATTATATTAATTTAAATCTTTGAGTCTGGAATTATTTCTTTACTACGGGACAGTTGACATCTGCCATATCTGTTTTTTTGCCTTATTCTGGAATATATTATACTTTTCTATTATGACTATGATAAAACAAGGCAAAATATCAGACTATTAGAATTTAACCTATTAATGACATATACTGTAATATTATGTCATTAAGTTATAAATAGCCCATGACTTTGAGGTCACATGATCAAATTAGCTGTTGTTAACATTTCTGCTTCAACTAAAACCGATAGCCCTATTGACCATAGTCTACTCTTAGCACTCTTTTAGTGCCCTGAGTGAAGTCAGGGCACTAAAAGCATGGAGGGTTAACTGTATGTTTTACATGCAAGGGTCAGCAAAAGTTTACTATGGGGTCCAATCATTTCTAGTTATGCCACAACCAATCCCTAAGAATTTTTAAGAATTTTCTTTATATTATATAGAGGTCAAGAAATCCATATGATAAAGAAGAATGATGACTTAGGGTTCATTCACATGCCGGTACAGGGGGTCATGATTTGCGACCAGATTACAGCCCCCATAGACCTCAATGGCTCCCAGTTGGAAAGTATAGGGCTTGTCTGCCTGTAGAAGGAGGAGAGTGAAGAGTGCTCACCCCTTACCTTCCAGACCCAGTGCTTGCCAGATCCAGTCCATGCAAGCACTCATGAAAGGTGAATGTACCCTAAGTAGGTGCAGATTGGTGGTCCTTAAATATACTATACTGTTTCCATTATTTCAATACAATAATTAGTTTCAGAATTGTTTTTATGGGTTAAACAAGTGTTTTCTGAGGCCTAGCTTTCTGCCCCTTTACAACCACATAGCTAAAGGAGTTTTCAAACTAGTGAAAAAGATAGCTACATGTGTCTCACATACACTATAGGATGTCACTATAGAGGAGTTTACATTTTCTATATTATTGATCAGCTCTGTAAGGCACCTTTGTTTTCATACTGCGAGGATAATCAATGTGAAGAACTAGATTTTCTTTATTTCTCTCAGATACATAGGGGGTTATTTATCAAGGCTTGTAAGATGGTTTTTGGCGTACACACCATGAAATAATGGCAATTCCTGCTACAACGCCAGGAAATGTGATTAATTTCCCCTTTTATGCCACCTCTATTCTAAACTTCCTAATAAAGGAGAGATCAAGAAATAAATATAAAGAAAGTATATTGAAAAATGTTGAAACTTTTTACTATACAAGTAATAGAATTAATTTGCTGAGACTGGTCAATCCATTTAAACCACTGGAGCATGAGCTTCAAAGTCATTAACTTTAACTTCAAATACAGATGTGGGTGAAAGAATAATAAATTAATCCCTTATAGTGAATTACAATACTAAGCAATTAAGCAATTATCCAAAACTATTGCTAATACATTGCGGACTGATTGTTATTCAAGTCACAATTTTAGACAAATACAATCTAAATAAAACAACACACACAGTTGAACAAGTTATAAAAGATTTTTTTTTACCATGTAAAAAAAAAAAAATGTAAGTGAATCCTTGAATTTGACAACCTATGTATACACACTTTTAACAGCAATTGCTGCCACCAAATGTTCCGTTTGTCGGTATTAACCCTTCTGATACCCCTTTCTTTGTTGAAATCATCATTCCCCTGAACATCATCGGGGAGCGGCGATCAGTTGCCATGACAGCCTCAGCTGCTTCATAGTTTCTGCAGTTTCGTTACAATGGCCCAGTGGCTTATTGTAATGAATACTGTTTAAAAATTCCATATACTGCAATACAGTAGTATTGCAATATAAGGTAGGAAACATAATGTTAATGTGCCCTAGATTGTTTAAAAAATAGTTATAAAAGGTTTGACAAATACTAAAAAATAAAAACTAGAGATGAGCGAACATACTCGTCCGAGCTTGATCCTCGATCGAGCATTAGCGTACTCGTAACTGCTCGTTGCTCGGACGAATACTTCGCCCGCTCGAGAAAATGGCCGCATATCGGAGGAGGTGGAGGTGGAGGAGGATGAGGAGGAAGAGGAAGAGAATGTTGGCGAGACACAAGAGGGGACCATTGTTGAAATGGACAGTCAGGCCAGTGAGGGGAGTGAATTCTTACGCGTTGGGTCTCGAATAACGAGTACCCAAGCATTTTAGTGCTCGCTCATCTCTAATAAAAACATAATAACAATTCAAATCACCCCCTTTCCCTAGAGCTGAAATAAAATGTAATAAAGAGTAAAAATCACTAACACATTAGTTATCGCTGCATCTCAAAATGCCCAATCTATCAAATTGTAAAAACAATTATTGCCCTGCGCCTTCTTAATGCATGAAATCTTTTTAGACTCATGTATTAGTGACGTCCTAGTTTATAACTTTATTTCTCTTTAATAAAATGGATTTTTAACTTGACAAAGATTACACTACAAAACTTGGAAGCTGGATGTTTTCCTTTCCTTAATTTCTGATGACTGCTGGTTCCCCAATTCAGACATCCATGCTATCAACGTGTAGACGATGATTTCATCCAAGAAGTGAGCTGAACGCCACACATGTTTTTTTACGTAAAACCAAAAGAACATTTTACAAAGAACTCAGGCATGGGGTGCCGAAGGGTCTTATCTGGCATGGCGTGGAGATGGTGTTTTCACTATTTTGATTGCAAATTTGTGATTATTTCACTGTTTCTACGCCAGAATGTAACCATTTTACATCTTACTTCGAAGTAGATTTTCTGGATGATGCCACCATGCTGAGACATGATATAGATGTTTTTTCTCTGCTTGATAACATAGCTGTATATTATACTAACTAATATTAAGAAAAAAAGCTTAGGAAATTTAACGTCTCCTGGCCACTTGCCAATGTTTATTTTCCTGCTATAAATCTGGATCAAGGTTTACTTTTTGATCTAATTATGTCTGTTTTGAGAATACTAATTGAAATAATGTTCAGAAGAAATTGAAAAATAGCTCAAGACGTGTTTGCAGTCTTCTTTTTCTTATCAATTTACAGCAGAAAAATAGATAAAAGATAAAGCTTGTTTTAAAATTAATGAAATTTAAAGCACTCTTAGCTTACATGTGAACATCTTCACCATTTGCTGGGGCTTCTAAAAGCAGCCAGTTGAGCTCCTTACTACCTCCTTACTAAGAACATGAATGCGAGTTCAGAAAGATTTAAAGGGAGTCTATCAGAGCTGAAATGCTTTTTGAACCACTTGAAGAGTGAAGAAATCAGGCGATACCTTTTTGAAGCTAACTGAGTATATTTGATGGTGAGCTTTCGAGAATACTAGTACTCTTTGTCAGACATGAAGTTATCAGACCCACAATTTAAACATATAGGGGGTCATATGTTTAAATTGGGGGTCCCCGACGTGTTACCCGAATATTTCCGATTTGCAGCGATTTACCCTGAATTGCCCCGGGATTTTGGCGCACGCGATCGGATTGTGGCGCATCGGCGCCGGCATGCACGCAATGTCAATCGGGGGTATGGCCGAACGAAAACCCGACGGATTCGGAAAAACCGCCGCATTTAAAAAAAAAATGTGTTGCGAAAATTGCACTTAACTTCACTCAGCCCGGCTCAGTGTATTCCAGTGTGTTCCGATGCTCTTCAGCGCAGCAGCGCCACCTGGTGGACAGCAGAGGAACTACCTTAATAAATCCCGGCCGGACCCGAATCCAGCACAGAGAACGCGCCGCTGTATCGCAAATGGACCGGGTAAGTAAATCTACCCCATATTTCAAGTGTTTCTTGAATGCTCCATCAGATTGATTTTCACAATAGCCTCAGGACATTGTCATCCATTCCAGAGCATGCCTCTTTCTTCCCTTAAAGGCTCAAATTTGTAAATGACATCAGCGACCCTTGGACTTAAATTGTGGGCATGCTCTGCATTCCAAAGTATTGTGGGCCAACAGTCATTCTATATGCACACATACTAGTTTAAGTCACTGTCCTGGGTCGTGATGAACTTAGCGCAATGCATACAAAGTCTAATTTACATAAAGATTAAAGTTTTGATATCTTTGATTACAGTATTCCGGCATTAAACTTTGTAACCTCTACAAAACACTGGCGATGCTTTGTAGACATTAAACGAGGTGGAAGATTTCCTTCTGATTGTCCGATTTTACCTAATAAAATTAAAATCATAATTAATCTCCACTATTGTTTTAGTAATCTAATAAACTCATATGTTTATGAGTGTCATTACCACCAAATTAGAAAAAAAAACTTATTCAATCAATCCAGCTCACCTGGTGTTGCACGGTTCCAAAAGGCTTAAGTGCTAGCAGACCACAAACAATAGGAGAAGCTTGTTGAAATGAACCAGCAAGTCCACAGGGATGAAGTCTCACTAAAACTTTTTCTTTATTTCTTCTCCATAAAACCAGTAACAGACAAATTGGCAGCATCAGAGAGTAGTAGACCCACACATCTTACGCGTTTCAAGTCCTTGCAACTCTTAATCATAGACACTGATATAAAAGCATGTAAGGGTATATAAACACCCAAAAGTGGTGCTTTTTTGTGTTTATATACCCTTACATGCCAATCATCCCTACTCTCTGATGTTGCCAATTTGTCTGTGACTGGTTTTATGACGAAGAAATAAAGAAAAAGTTTTATTGAGAATTCATCCATGTGGACTTGCTGGTTTATTTCAACAAGCTTCTCCTCTTGCCTATTTTGCCTATTTTAATGGGTGTTCTTGTAAAAAAGATCTAAATATCAGTGATGTGAATTTCTAAGTTGGTTCTGTAGGGTGGCTGACAAGCCAGTAGAGGGAACTAGGGAGGCTGCAGCATATGCAGGGAGCATCACATATAAGAAAATATTAGAGGATTCATAACTGAAAAAAAAGGTACTCTATCAGATAGCAAATAAGTAAAGTAACCAATACTTCATATGGTACACATAATTAATCTTTATTAATCACATCAGTCCATATATATATATTATATTATAAATATATATATATAATATATTATAATATATTATATATATATATATATATATTATATATATATATATATATATATATACAGTACCCTTGATTATTTATCCAAAAATACACTCCAATCTATATCACAATCCCTGGAGGTCAAAAAAACAAAAAATTTGAGCTGGGATTTGAGTTATAAACCAAAGTGTATTCAAAATAAAGAAAAAATCTCTTTAATCAAAATTGCTTAATACAGGTAAGGGTTAACACAAAACATAAAAATGTATGTGGGTTGACTTAGGTCCCTAAAAAAAATATAATTTTTTATGTGCAAGGAGCTATTATAGTTTATTTGTAATAAAAGAATAAAAGACAATGGGGCAGATTTACTTACCCGGTCCATGCGCGTTCTTTGCGGTGGATTTGGGTCCGGCCGGGATTCATTAAGGCAGTTCCTCCGATGTCCATCAGGTGGCGCTGCTGCGCTGAAGAGCATCGGAACGCACTCAAGTTCACCGGCCTATTCCTAGTGAAGGTAAGTGCAAGCTCCGCAACACATTTTTTTTTGCGTCGGTTTTTCCGAATCTGTCGGGTTTTTGTTCTGCCACGCCCCCGATTTCCGTCGCGTGCATGCCAGCGCCGATGCACCACAATCCGATCGTGTGCGCCAAAATCCCGGGGCAATTCAGGGGAAATCGCCGCAAACCGGAAATATTCGGGTAACACGTCGAGAAAACGCGAATCGGGCCCTTAGTAAATGACCCCCAATATCTTATTGCATTACGCCCTTACATGATTAACTATTGCACATATATCTAACTTTATTGCACCATCCCTTTAAGGCCAATTTTTCTTAGGAATAAGTGATATTGCACATATATTTAGTCATAATGTACTCCACCCTTAACACAGATTTAATCTAGAAATAAATCATATTACAATGTACTTTTAAAATCCATGTCTGTTCTGCAAGTGACTTAACTTGATGTAACTTAGTCAAACTGTGATTGTTACTTACTGGTTCAGAGGGAAAGAGGAAAGAACAGGCAATTTTGAAGAAATCCTAGCGCCCACAGACCACTCCCGATGCACATTGGGGCTTAAACGGGTTTTCTCAATCCCCTAGTGATGTTAACACAATAAAGATCATTTTAACCCCTTGCTTTACAATGTTACTTAGTTTTATTGCTGTTTTAGCTCCTATTGCTCCTTAGGCAGCTCAGTGCAAAATAAAAGGGTGTGGGCAGCGCGCCTCTAAGCAAACACATTATGATCCATCTAATTCTGTTATCCGGTTACAGGTGTAAATACACTTTCATCTGGCTTCTGACATTGTAATAACACACTGACACATAGGAGAGATGAGACAGGTCAGAGATGAGAGATGCATGAGATGCCTATTACACATAGGCATGACAGACAGAGGCTGACAGACTATTACACTTCAGGTGCCTGCCTCCCCCTTCCCCCAGATCACTTATCTCCTTGTAGTTTGTAGCTCCTCTTTGCTCATGATTTGCTGGCAGGAATTGATTAGTGAGTGTCTCTGAGCTCCGTGCTACAACTGCTGGAGGTGGGGCTACAGGCTCAGAGCAAGAGAGACACAGAATTTCATCAAGCACAGCTGTCACACAGAAATCCAAGATGGCGGCCACCCTAAGTCAGAAGATACAGGGTCGTGTCTAGGGGCAATTGAAATTGTGTACACCAGGACTGATAGAGACAGTTTGGACTTATATTTGTGAAATGCTGTATTTTTGTTAATAACAGTGAATTAGAGAAAGTATTATTTTTTTATCCTGAGTACATGTAAGAAATTTTGTGGGAATACCCCTTTAACTTTACATGTAACAAATTAATAGCACTGTGACACAATGGGGCACATTTACTTACCCGGTCCTGCGCAGTCCCCGATCCGGGCTGTCTGCCGGAATGCACATCTGCTGAGATTCAAGAAGATCTTGTGCCCAATATCCTGCATGTGTTGCTTCCCCACTCAGGTCAACCTCTTCTTCCCAGTGCATGTAAGTGCTTGGCTTGCAACAGAAATTTAAATGTTAAATCCCGCGCATAGTCCGAATCTGTTGGATCGTCCGACGGCCTGCCCCTCGATTTCTGTCGCGTGAAAGCCGGTGTGCCAAAATCCGATCACGTGCAACAAAATCATTTTTCGATCCTCGAAAAGTCAGGAAACCTGGCGAAAATGCGGCCGCGGGATCCTTATTAAATAAGCCCCAATGTGTTAATCCTTTTTTATGGCTTTTATTGTTTTCTTAGTCAGCTTGAAACATCTGTATTACATTAGTATTCCCTTTAAAACTAATTTTAAAACAGTTAAACATGATGTTTTATACAAATGCTACTGAGAGTACATGAACATCCCCAACTTAGAGCAAAACAAAAAGAAAAAAAAGGAAGCTCCCATTTGCACAAGTAATGAAAATTGATAGCATGTCCACTTGAGAATTACACAAAGTCTCCTGTGTACTGTGCCTCCCTAAAATTAATTTATTTGGTTTAGTTATAATTTGCTATTTAATTGCCTAAAACTATACTTATTAATATAGATGGCTGTCACCTTGTGATTACTGTGGTGTGTGAATACCAAACCCCTTAATGTTTCCTCATCTGACTCATGTTGTATCATGTGCATAGATTTTTTTCCTCTAATTCCTAGAAGGGTTTAACCTTGGTATAGTAGAGAGATCATTAATGGCAATGATTTTCTGTAGGGCAATAATGTGTTGCAATAATTAACATTCATGATGTAAATTAAAATACCTCTGGTTAACATAAAACTGAATACACAGTGTACTTTCTCAATAATGAGTTTAAGATTACTGTCTGCTCTATAATTAGAATAGTGCATATTTAGTGCTATGCAATAGTAGTAAATATAATACATTTAAATCTAGTTAAATGGTATAAACAAATTTTTATTTTTTTGGTGCTTTAATATAAAGGTTTAATAATTTTAAAATTATTCTTTTATGATTGTGCTAGTGTGGTGTGAATTTTATTCCAATTTTATGCCATTAAATGTTCTACCAATGTACAGTACTCTATCAAATTTTCATTAAAGGGAAGATTTTTCCATAAAATTGCAGTAAAATTTGTTGAGATAACAATGACTAACCGTAAGCTGTATACTGTTTTTTTAAGCAATGGAAGAACAAATACATTTCTGAATAAATCCTAAACTACAGGCAGTCCCCGGGTTACGTACAAGATATGGTCCGGAGGTTCATTCTTAAGTTGAATTTGTATGTAAGTCGAAATTGTATATTTTATAATTGAAGTTGTAGACAAAATTTTTTTTGAAAATTGGAGTTTCAAAATTTTTTGCAGTAATGGGACCAAGGATTATCAATAAAGCTTCATTACAGACACTTTACAGCAGTCTGGTACTATAGTAAAGCATCCAGAGAGCTTCACCAGAGGTCACAGTGGGCAGAGGGGTCCGTCTTTAACTAGGGGTCGTCTGTAAGTTGGGTGTCCTTAAGTGGAAGGGAAAGGAAGAGGGAAGACAAAACAAATAAAATGGAACCTCTGGTAGGTACAGAAGAGTATTTAGGCAGTAAATTAATAATTTAGGCACTTGCTGGGAGCCGAGTGCGTCATAGCATTACCCTTGCCTTCCCACAGCATGCCTTGCAGATGTTATCCCTAACATGCCACAGGGTAAAACGGCCAGCGGGGGAGGTGTGCACTGCCATTTTTCTGAGAATTTTGTCGTTCCCTGTGATACATACGCAGCTACATGATCCCAGGTAAAATAGCGACAACCATTGACAAGCACTGATCACAGGTGTTTGGATTCGGGGCCAACTACACAAACCTGAACTTTGGTCCAGGACCAAGGTCCACTTGGACGAAGGGGTTTATAATTGTATCCTTAGTGGTCTGGAGCAGTGAAGGTATTGAAGATAAAATTCCTTGTAATTTAGAGCAGTGATGGGGTAATATCAACATTGCTGGAGTTAAAGGAAACCTACCACTTATAAGTGGTAGGTTTATACACATATATATGGCTCAGGGTGAGCTGGTGCCAGAGCATATTTTTGTTAGGGGAACAAAGCCCCTATCGCAGAATTATAAGTTATATTAACGTATAACTCGGCGCACTGCACTTGGGCACGCCTGTGCGTGTGCCGGATTCTAAAGTGCTGGAGAGCCGGTGACGTCAACGAGCTCTCCGGCACACGCGCGCCTGCGCAACTTAGCACGGGGAAACAGGCCATGCTAAGTTGCGCAGCTCGGTGACGTCACCGACTCTCCAGCTCTTTAGAATCCGGCGCACGCACGGTGTGCCGTGCCCAAGTGCGGTGCGCCGAGTTATAAGTTAATATAACTTATAATTCTGCGATAGGGGCTTTGTTCCCCTAACAAAAATGTGCTATGGCACCAGCTCACCCTGAGCTGGTGCCATGTATATGTGTATAAACCTACCACTTTTAAGTGGTAGGTTTCCTTTAACAAAAAACTTTTCTGTGGACACTCCGAAGAAAACATTTGTTTTAAAATCACTTGGCCAATGTTAGCTTCCAGTTTCCCTTGGTCCCAATTGCAGAGCACGCTTCATAGGCTTTATGCAAAACTCCAGATGATCTGACTCCATGGTCTAATTCACAGCAGCCTTCAGGAAAGGAAAATGAACAGAAGAAACTTTGCATCTATATGATAAGTTATTGAATGCTGTTGGATTTCAGAAGTTGCTTATTTTTTTAATAAACATTTTAGATTATCTTGATTATGATCTTAGTAGTTGATTTTAGAGTAGTATCCACTGTTTCCAAGAGGGCTACAATATACTGTTTTAACATGGCTGCTGTTCTAATGCTTTATAGTATATTTTTTAACATATAATACTCGCTTTCCACAGTAAATTAACAATATGTAATACTCAGCACATCCTTACCCACTTTCAACGGACACTGGATGATTTAAGCATGTCACAGCATGATTATTAATAGAATACTTAATGTATAAATTCAACTAAAGTTTAATATATTTCAAAGAACCATAAAGTTCCCTACAAAATTAAATATAAAACACATTGGAACCTAATGCACTTGTTTCTGGACAATGGGCCTATATCTACCATTTCTCTTGACACATTTTAAATGGCATATTATTTTAAAAGTGTCTCTTAAAAACTATAAAAACATTAAACAAAGAAATCTCTGCTTCCAGTAAGTATGTTTCATGTAGAAACCCTTTTTTCTGACCAGATGATTAGATCTGCAGTTCTGATGGACAAACTTCTTTTAACGATGTTTGACTTCAAGGAAAACTGATATCAGTAAACAGTATCTGAAAGCTATTGCAATATCATCCACATTTTCCTCATCTTTGGGTTATTATGTCTGAAAGTAGACTTAACAACAGTGAACTGTATCTAGAAGAGGAAAATCATGTCAGATGTATGCTCGACAGAAGAAAATTACAGAAAATCAAAGATTAATATTTGTACAGTATAGGTTGGCTCTGCTTAAAAAAAAACTTTCCTTTGATCTATAACTCTAAAACTACAATGTAGCATCTCAAACTTCTACCATTACTTTCACTAAATTATACATCACCTTAAATGCCTTTTGTACATTCCAACAACTATACCGAAGCTGACTTCTAGCAAAAAAGTGCTAACTTCTGCAGGCTTTCAGCACATTTTTATGCATGATTTTAATACATTGCAGGATATGTTATTATTACCGTATATACTCGAGTATAAACCGACCCGAGTATAAGCCGAGACCCCTAATTTTACCATCAAAAACTGGGAAAACCTATTGAGCGAGGGTGGGAAATGCATTGGTCACAGACCCCCCCAGTATGTAGCCAGCAAGCCCCCAGTAGTATACAGCCTGCAGCCAGTAGTATACAGCCTGCCCCCAGTAGTATACAGCTTGCCCCCAGTAGTATACAGTCAGTCCCCAGTAGTATACAGCCTGTCCCCAGTAGTATACAGCACTGCCCCCAGTAGTATACAGCACTGCCCCCAGTAGTATACAGCACTGTGCCCAGTAGTATACAGCCTGCCCCCAGTAGTATACAGCACTGTCCCCAGTAATATACAGCACTGCCCCCAGTAGTAAACAGCCTGCCCAGCATAAAAAAAAAAAAACTTATATACTCACCCTCCGGTGGCCCCGACATGCAGCGCTGCTCCCCCGATGTCCGCGCGGGTCCTCTTCTGGCTTCCGCGCCCGTCTTCTTTCTTCTCTAACTTTGTGCTGGGCGCCGCCATTGTTCTCCCCCGGATGGCGCTTAGTATGACGTGCCGCTGCTGACGTCATACTAGGCGCCGCCCGGGGGAGAAACATGGTGGCGCCCAGCACGAAGATTAGAGAAGACAGAAGACGGCCGCGGGAGCCAGAAGAGGACCCGCGCAGACATCGGGGGAGCAGCGCTGCACGTCGGGGCCACCGGAGGGTGAGTATATAAGTTTATTATTTTTTAAATATTTTTTATGACTCGTGTATGACTGTATGACTCGTGTATAAGCCGAGGGGACGTTTTTCAGCACATTTTTTGTGCTGAAAAACTCGGCTTATACACAAGTATATACGGTATTTATTTTTTCACTAAGAGAATAAAGTAATCTTACCCAGTAATATTCAATATTCAGCAACAAACTGCCTAGGGCTTTACATTTTGAGGTACATTTACTAAGGGCTTTGCATCTGTTTTCTGATGGACTTTGCATGTTCTTTTAGTTGTTAACTGCTCACACAGGTATTTAAAGGGGGATTCCCACAAAGACAAGTTTCTTATATGTACTCCGGATAACAAAATAACACATTGGGGGTCATTTACTAAGAGTCCGATTCGCGTTTTCCCGACGTGTTACCTGAATATTTCCGATTTGCGTTGATTTTCCCTGTATTGCCCCCGGATTTTGGCGCACGCGATTGGATTTTGGTGCATCGGCGCTAGCATGCACGCGACGGAAATCGGGGGGGTGTGGTCGAACGAAAACCCGACGGATTCGGAAAAACCGCCGCATTTAAAAAACCGAAAGTGTCGCGGAGCTTGCACTTACCTTCATCCAGGATAGGTCGGTGTATTTGAGTGCGTATCGATGCTCTTCAGCGCAGCAGCGCCACCTGGTGGACGTCGGAGGAACTACCTTAATGAATCCCGGCCGGACCCGAATCCACCGCAGAGAACGCACCGCTGGATCGCGAACGGACCGGGTAAGTAAATCTGCCGGGTAAGTAAATCCGCAGAGAACGCGCGCCAATGCACCAAAATCCGATCGCGTGCGCCAAAAACCGGGGGCAATACAGGGAAAATTGCCGCAAATCGGAAATATTCGGGTAACACGTCGGGAAAACGCGAATCGGGCCCCTAGTAAATGACCCCCATTCTCTAATTCACTGTTATTAACAAAAATACAGAGAGTCTAACCTCTCTCTATCAGTCCTGCTGTACACAATTTCATTTTCCTCTAGACAAGACCCTGTAACTTCTGTTACTTTTAGGGTCGAACTGCCATCTTGAATTTTGTTGTGCTTGCTGCGATTTCTTTGTCTTTCTGCTTTGAGCCTCTAGTCACGCCCCCTGCACGGGGTTCAGAGACACTCACTGATTCACTTCCTGTCAGCACAACATGAAGAAAGGGGATGGGGGAGACAGGCACATATCTGTGAGAACAGAGATGTAGCAGAGCTAAAAGTGTAACAGTGTACAAGTCTGTCAGCCTCTGTCTGTCAGCCTGTCTGTCATGCCTCTGTGTAATCTCATGTATTTCTGATCTGTCTTATCTCTTTCTATGTGTCAGATACTGGTACAATGTCAAAAGTCAGATGAAAGTATATATACACCTGGACCATGATAATCTTACCACAATGTCACCCCACATAACTAGATGGATCATAATGTGTCTGCTTAGAGAGAGTCCACCCACACACATTTTGCACTGAGCAGCCTAGGGAGTGATAGGAGCTCAAACAGCAATAACACTGAGTAACATTGTAAAGTAAGGGGTTAAAATTAAATTCATTGTGTAAACATCACTAGGGGATTGAGATGTGAGAATTTTCTTTCCTGGGAAATCCCCTTTAAAAAAATTCTTAAATCCCTTAGTGATGTTTACACAATAAAGATCATTTTAATCCCTTATATTAATATTTTAATCTTTACAATTTTTTACAATTTTATTGCTGTTTTAGCTCCTATTACTCAGTGATGGCCATTGCAAACTTTCAGAGTGTAGGTGTGGGCTCTCTAAGCAGATACATTATTATCCATCTAATTCTGTGGGGTGAAAATGTGGTTAGATTATTATGGTACAGGTTTATACATACTTTCATCTGGCTTCAGACATTGTACTAACACACTGACACGTAGAAAGAGAGAGATTAGACAGATCAGAGATGATGAGATGCATGAGATGCCTATTACACAGAGGCATGACAGACAGAGCCTGACAGACTTTTACAGGTCTGCTACATCTCTGTTCTCACAGACATGTGCCTGCCTCCCCTTCCCTCTGGATAACTCCGGATAGGTGCGGCCTATTTGAATGTTCCGTGCGCCAAAAATTGTGACGCAGAGTTTAGACCACTTTAAAGTAGGTCTTAACTGGAAACCGACAGTCTTATCCTGTACCAGATTCATTAGTACAGTGATAAATCTGGCGCAAGAAAATGACTATGGTTTTCCTCCACTAAACTGACAGAACCTGGGACACATTGATAAATCCCCCCACCCCCAATTTGTTTGCTAGCAGGAAGTGAATCAGTGAGTGTCTGCGAGCTCCAGAATGCAGGGGGTGTGGCTACAGGCACAGAGCAGAGACAGACAGAAATTTCAGCAGCACGGCCTCACATTGAAGTCCAAGATGGCGCCCCCCTGATTCTGAGTCAGAAGTTACAGGGTCGTGTCTAGGGGCAACTGAAATTGTACACCAGGACTGATAGAGACAGATTGGACTTATATCTGTAAAATACTGTATTTTTGTTAATAACAGTGAATTAGAGAATGTGTTATTTTGTTATCCTGGGTACACACAAGAAACCTGTCTTCACCCCTATAAAAAGTATCCACTATTGTGTCACATGCAACCCCCTTGTGGCACAGCTGAGCTAGCCACCAAGCGACAAAAATTAGGGGGCGTTCCAGCGTTCATTTGGACCGTGCACTGGATTTTACAATCAAAGTCTGTCGCACGCCCTATGTTAAATGTGCACCACAAAAAAGTTGGTGAACTCTGTCGGGCCAGTACCTTGAAGCGGTAGATTCATGATTTCTGGAGCACGTTCTTAATGAATCTGTAGCACCCGGCATTATAGGGCAGAGCACTTTCAGTGCAGTTTCCCACATTCTTGGTTAATGTGCCCCTATGAGCATACTTTTCTTCAGAAAACCTATGTCCAGGATGAAGAGAACCATCATAACGCCTTTCATTTCTTAACCTACCAGCACTCACTCCAATCAGAATTTACATTCTGATTAGTGTGGGTGCTGGCAGGTTCAGAAATGAAAGCTATGCTGCCAGTAGTTTCTATGGACAGCAAAGACAGAATTTCTTTCCCTTTTCCTTTTAGTCCATTCATCCATGCTGGCAGGGCCGATTCTAGCATATTTGCTGCCTGAGGCGAATATTAAAATGCTGCCCCCCCCCCCCGCTCCCTGTTCAGTAAATACTGAAAACTTTACTAACAATTAACATCCCAACAGACAGCTCCCTGACACTGTGTGACTGACTACAGGTTCTGAGAGGCATTAGTGGCATCTAGTACCTTATAGATGACAATCTCTTCCATCAGGAGGACTTTATTCCGGGTTCTCCAATCCATAACATATCACTGCTGAATTCACGGCCAGATATCTTCAGCTCCGTGCAGCATCTCCACCCGGCGTCCCTAAAAATACCACAGTCACTTACAGTATGAAGTCTCCTGGATAACAACACTGCGCTCCTAAATAATATATACCCCTCACAACATAATGGACGTCACTCTCCCCACATATAAAACATCCCTTCACTATAATATATACATTCTACTGGAATTATAGCATGCACAGCAGCAATCAATATACAACACCCCCAATTTATTAATACAGACCCCCCCCCCCAACATTTGGTTTACACGATGCAAAGTTGTATCCTATTGTATCCTATAACTAATATATCCCACCCTTTTACATAAGATTTTATATATATTTTAATGCACAGCACCCCCCCCCTTCCCAGATAAAAGGATTATGGCCCCATATAAAATGCACAGCACCCCCCCCCTTCCCAGATAAAAGGATTATGGCCCCATATAAAATGCACAGCACCCCCCCCCCCTTCCAGAATAAACAAGGATTATGCCCCAATAAAATGCACAGCACCCCCCCCACCACCCCAGATAAAGTATTATGGCCCCACATAATATTAATAGCATCACCCCCCCCCCCCCAGATAAGGATTATGGTCCCATATAAATGCACAGCACCCTCCCTTCCCAAGATAAAGGATATGGCCCCATATAATATTAATAGCATTCCCCCCCCCCCAGAAAAAGATTATGGCCCCATATAAATGAACACCCCCCCCCCCCCCCCAGATAAAAGGATTATGGCCCCATATAAAATGAACAGCCCCCCCCCCCCCAGATAAAAGGAATATGGGCCGATATATATAAATATATAGAAAAACCTCCCCACCCCTACACAGCTATATTAACTATATAATCCTATATCCCCCTTATTGGCCACATTTAATTAGTAGCGGGACATCAAAAATAATAAAACTTATACTTACCTCCGGCAGGGTGCTTCCACGGAGCGCAGCTTCCATCTTCTCGCGGCTCTCCTGTCAGCCGCGGCTCTGATCAGAGACACAGGCGGGTGACGTCATCATCCGCCGCCTGTGTCTCTGCTTAGAACAGAGCGACGCCAGCAGCAAGATAGCCGCTGAGTCACTCCGCTAATAAATCGCGTCTGTCTCTTAAAGAGACAGGCGCGTTTTATTTAGCTGGTGGGCAATTCGGGCGGCAGCGGGCGCCCGAATCACCCACATTAGAACGGCGAATATCGCCGCCCTTTACAGGGACCCGCAATCTGCCGCCTGAAGCGAGATTTTCATCTCGCCTCATGGCAGATGCGGCCCTGCATGCTGGTGCTGTGAGAAAGCACTTGAAGAAATTACAAAATAGAAAAAGAATGTATACATTTGGATTCAATTTCAAATCATTCCCTATTGCATTCTTGACCATTGGTAACCAAAGGGTTAAAAGGAAATTTTTCTTTCATTATCAATTTCTGTGTGACATTTCAAGTTCTGTCAGTAGCTTCATAGCAACAGACTGCAAACTGTCATACAGGAGTATACAGTGAGACAGATCCAGCTTGTTGCTAAGAAGCCACTGGCAGAATTGTATATGTCCAGCAGTAGATTTCTAATATTCTATAAGAAAAGATCCCATAAACATTAGTCTGTTTTGTGTTTTGTCTTCAACCCCAAAAGTGCTTTAGAAATCTGTCATCAATGTTTACAGTACAAATGGCATATGCATCTGGCATATAATTCAAGACCTACAACATACTTGCCCATATTTATCACAGCTGGTGCAGTCTGTACAATGTGAAGTTTGCCTTTGGAGTGTGCAGAGTGCGCCATATTAATCAAAAGTGGTGTCATTTTTTTTCTACAGTTTATGCTGCAGAAATTGTGAAGCAAACAGAATTGTGGGGCACGTCAATAATAAATATGGTGCAAACTCTACGCACTAACACACCCCTTTAGTTGCACATTTTTTCTGTCTTGTTGGACAGTGCAGCCATGACACAAAACTGGCGCAGACACTTTATAAATACATGTGCTCTTATATGTGTTCTTTTCAGTGCAAAGTCAAAGACAGAAAACTGGTGTTAATGCTGTCTTTCTTTAAGACACTTTTGATAAGTCTCCCCCATAACATCCCAATTTTATAGTTTGCGTCACAACTTTGGCATGGAATATTACACACTATTTATTTACATTTGTGTATCGGCTTCTACATCAGTGTATAATGTACACTCATAATGTGAACCACAGCTTTTTAATGTTTTTGAATTTTCGTTAATTTGGTTCAACTCCTCTTGGACCACCCACTGACAAAACCCATGACATCTTTCAAAATCAGAGGCATCAGTAGGGAGAAGGCAGAAGAAGTTTATTGCCACTTCTGCCTTCTCCATTCTGCACTGCATAGTGCTAAAGCAGTGCTATGCAGTGAATGCAGGAGCTGCCAGTGCTGCCGGCTTTATAGACATGGTGGTCAAATGATTGCCAAGTCTGAAAGGGTTAGGCAGAGCTGCTGGGTCTGAACTGACCCAGTACAGCTTTGGCTCAGACATCTACGCCCTATATCTGGGGCTCTTGTAGATGCCCAATTTGGTCTTTTATGACCTCATGGGGAACATACAAAGTAAAAATAAATTTAAAAAAAGTAATGGGTCTTAAAGGGGTTGTACACTTTTGGCAAATAATTGATTTGATTTGTGTAAGGAAACATTATACTAATTATTTTAGAAGGCTTTTATGTCTACTTCCAGTGGATAGAAATATGCCCATAATGAACACTCAGGTGCACGGCTTGTTATAACACACAGCTACTCTGTGTTTTATTTGAATAAAATACAAAAGTAGATAACATACAAACAAATTAAAAAAAAACAAAGTTACATACAAACCTACACATGCATACACATATACAGCCCTATGTATCAGCTGTCTCTAAAATTTGCAATTTCACAATATTACATTGTATTTGCGGTATAAAACTGTAATATCATAACAGCTTAAGGGGAAAACATAGTTTTCAATGTTATTACATGAGGGGATTTCTCCCAATATTTCCACCTCTCTTTGAGTGAGATAAAGTGATTAAGATCTTTAACCATAATCAGCTCATAAGCCATAAATAAATTAATCCTCTAACACGTGTGGGCCAAGTCCCCAATTTCCCTGCAGCCCCACCAACAGATACCAACTCATGTACATTTTCTTTATGTGTTTTATAAGGTTTATACAGGGGGAGCAGTGAGCTGTCAAGTTAAATGCATGGAGAGCGTGACAGATCTCTCGTTTTATTTAAATTTCTCAAGGTACATTTGCAGAAACTGAAAACAGGGTTCGTCTGAAAGCTCAAACTGCATCCTTCATCTTCAGATCTGCTGTCCTTCATACAGATCTGCTACAGAATGGACACCCCTTTGCACCCAGTTCTTTAATGTTATGATGGGTATGATACACTCTAAAGCTGCTAATGACAGCTTTCCCCTGCTTATTTTCATTATTGGGAAAGAGGTCTCATAAGGGAATTTTTAAGATATAATGCTGACAGGTCTATTATAACAGCTTGTGAGGCTTTATGACATCACATGTCCATGGACAGGTTTCTTTAGACTGGATGTAAATATGGAAGCTTTCTATAGAAGGACAGGAAGCAGAGACCTGGACAACTGTGAGGAATTGATACAGAAAGTATAATGGAAAATTGTGTAACTTTTCATTACACAACAATATCAATTATTTGCAGGGCTGCGTGCCAGATGTCAGAGGTTTCTGTTACGCTGTGTACCCGGCACGGGAACCTCTATGTCTGGCACACCGTATTTATATCTATATAACTAATGTCAATTTATATAAGTAATGGCATCTGTGTAGGTAATTTAAGTAGTAAGGAATTTGAATTACAATGGTATATAATATTATAATGTAATGTAAGGTTTATTGGTTTGGACATATGACAGTGTAGGTGCTGTTTCCCTATGAATAGAATCAAAGTGCCATACAAAGGGTTAATCATTTGTAATCCAAATTTTTTTGTATGGTTCAAACATAAACACTTCCTTTAAAAGCATAGTGGATGTTATGTAGAAAGAGCATGAGATATTGTTTTATACTTACATATATGAATGTGGCACCCGGGGTTCATAATGAATATTTTGATATAGCAAGTTTTTATAATCACAAGATTGAGATTGGTAGCATTGTACAATACAAAGATGCGTTATTGTGGGAGCGATACAGTTGACCACTAGAATCCAACCGGGCACATTTGCAGTCCACATGCGGGAGACGGAGTAGTAATTATCGCTCACAAGTGTCCAGACAAATTCACAGAAAAAGTTTGTACAGCTCTGGAGTTAATCCAAAGATATTCAAATGATGAAGGTAATGCTTTACATCTAAGAAACTAACAAACATAGGTGCGATCTGACTAGCAATATAGGGGACAGATAGAGACCGGTGACATCTAAACAAGTAATGGAGGTTAGTGGTTGCACTACTTTTACACCAATATGATGAAATCCTAGCTTCCCAGTGCTCTTCCGACTGGAAGTCCCTGGGAAACTTTGGGAATTGTATTTGTTCATCAGCTACATAATGAAGGAAAGTTTAAGGAGTTTTACATTTGTCGCATAGCCATTTTTAATAATTGCTATAATTAAGACATGCTTGGACAACCAAAACAGTTAATGTTGCCCTATCAAAGGGTACTTTCCCAGTTAACTCCCTTATAGTTTAGGAAGGAAATACCAATGGGCTAATCTTATTACCATATATCCACTTACTTGATTCTTACTTAAAGTGATATCCATTTCAGGCTAAGCAAAAGTGGGAAGAGGATTTGGGACCCATAACGGACATGCATTGGGAGTATATTCCTTCCCCTATCCCTCAGATATCCTCTAGTGAGGCTTTGTTCATATCACAATTCTTTCTCCTTCATAGCATATACAGAACCCTTCCTTTTTATGTCACATAGGAGCTAGAACTGATAATGCCTGTCCTAGATGTGCATTGAGCCCTGCAGATCACATTATATGTTATGTGTTGTAAAATCCCGACATTAAAGCTTTTTCAGGCCTTGTAAAGGGTTAAAGAGAATTTAAAGACACATTCTCATTTCAGCAAATAAATATTATGGTTTTTATAACAAATCATTATAAAAAATTCTAATAAAATATCAATTTGAAATTAGATATCTGCTTGCTAAGATTCTATTAAAATCTTCTATATTTATTATAAGTGGATATAAATCTGCCTGTCAGGACTGTGAGTCTGTGGACCCTCTGGACCACCGAGGGAGATGGTACTAGCCGACACCTGGGACCGGAGTCTAAGTGGCACCTGGTCTTCACCAGAGCCTGCCGCAAAGCGGCATGGTCTTGCTGTGGTGGGGTACCATCAGGTTGTTCCACAGGTAGTAATGCAGACGACAGTCTCTACCTGTGGTGACGGCAGGAGAATAGTAAAGGAAGGCACACTAGGACTCACATCGGGAATCGGAGGAGCTGGCACACAGATCAGGAACACAACAATGGACTGGCACACAGATCAGGAACACAACAATGGACTGGCACATGGAGCAGGAACACAGCAACGGACTGGCACACGGAGCAGGAACACAGGACCGCAGGATACACAGGAATGCCGGATACACAGGAACACAGGATACACAGGGGAGCTTTCTCTTCAGGGAATGGCTTGAAGATCTAGACAGGGATCGCGGGAGCACCCGTGACACTGACCATGGTCATATAATGTAACACATGTCTTGTTATAACACCTGGCTCTAATTACGCACTGTGATACTAACGAGTCCAGCACCTGTGTGACATCACATGACTATGGACCATTTTTTATCCACAGAATGTAAACAATGAAGCTTCCTACAGAATGAGAGTATGCAGAAATCTATAAAACCGTGAAGAATTGATACAGAAATTATATTGGAAAATTGTATAACTTTTCATAACACAAATAATAACATTTATTTGCTTTAATGGGAATACCACTTTTAAGTTGTAAGATAGGTTAATTTCAGGCATAGCAATGCCTATTGTAAGTGATGACAGGATGATAATCTGTGTATAGCGGCATGAATTAAAATGCAAGTAAATATAAACTGATCAGTAGTAGCGTAGCATCAGTTCTGCTACTGGGGACCTCTAAAATGACAATTCTTGTTTTTCATTTTTTTTTACAAATAAAATCTGCAAGTTCATTTTTTTTATGGCAAATAAACCCCTTTAATATGTACTATAATATATTAAACAATAATAAACATGAATATTTTAGGACATAAATATCTCCTCAGATTTATAGTTTAATATTGAATCAACTAAATGCTGAATTTATGTTTAAGTGGTGTATGCTGGAGGATAACTTTGTTGTAATTCGAAACCCTTTGGTCTAACATAATACTTACACTTAAGCAAAATCTTACATTGACAGCATCTGAAGTCACTCCCTTTTACTGCAAACTGTTGCTTATCCTCCTTTTTTGGAAGAGGCTCAAAAAAAATTCTAAAAGCACAACGTAAATGTGGTACAAATCATGATATCCCATTTTTTATTTTTTGACACTGGCTGAAATAAAATTCTGACTCATAATACAGTAAATCTCTGGTTGCATTTATTTGCGATGACAAATTCATTATGCAGTAGATATTGAATGAACATCATTTATCTTGTAAAGTAAAAGCATTAGAAGGAGAGGCATGAAAGATTTCTGATTTGTAATACATGTTGCATAAAGTACTGTAATTACACCTTGTAAATGGTATCCATCTCAATTGTGTTTATTTTGCATTCTCAAATTAAGGCATTGGCTTAGTCAACAGCTGCTACCTACTTAAGATTTTTTCCGCATATTTAACATCTTTAGAGTTTTGGTTAATAACACAAAAGTAAAAAAGCATAGAACAGATGTAAGGCATCCAATTAAAATGATTGCATGGGGGTATGTTTCTTAATAGAAGATGATGAATTTTAATACTAGAAATATGTTACTGGTACTCTTGTCAATATGATTAAATATAACAAGAAGAAAATAACATTGTTTTAATAAAAACATGTAAAATGTAAATGTAAAATGTAAAAAAAATGTAAATTGTAACTCTATAGTATCTGAGCACCATCTTGGTTAAGAGAATGTGCCCATCTCAAAAAATTGAGCCACTTAGTAGAACAGTAAAGTAATAATCAAACCTCAGAACCCTGTACAATATATTCTTTCCCGATAACCAGATACTAACTCCCTCCCATATATATAGGTTGCCAATATCAGTGTAACGGACTGCCTTGAGGTTGGTACTTCCCAGGTATTATTCCCAATTATTACTATGTCACCAACTCTGAAGACACCAGTTTTCTTCAGGAGATTAATCAGTTTCTCTTGGGATTATTGGCAAACATGGGTCCAAACACCAGGCCCATTATACTACATCTGTTCACTACAGATGTACATTCTGTATAGGTCATTAATGTTCAAAATAAAATAAAAAAATGTATAAAAAAATGTGGTATCCAAAAAAGTACCATTGATTACATGGCACATTATATATTATACATAGAAATGAAGAAAAAAGAGAATTAAAAATAAATAAATAATCAAATAACAAAAATGGGTATTCTGGAGGAGGAGGTATTTCAATAAAATGTTCACCTTCAAACCAGCTAGTTGCAGTGAACCTAGAAAGTTTATCTGTTTGTCTGTCTCCACCCCCATCTCAGGGGTGGGACATGGTCATTGATACGGAATTTTAGGAGGTGAATGTCTGGGGACTGCTCCGGAGAATGTCTGGGGACTGGTAGCTCAGCTTTATGTGTATTAATGAAGGAGTGATCGTTAAGCAATTTCAGCCTACATTCTGTAGCTGTCTCTCCCACATACAGTTTTGGACAAGCGCACCATAAAATGTAGATTACATATTCAGATCTACAGGTAATCTTACAAGCACTATATACCTTTATACAGGCCACTCTGCAGTCCTGTTCACCATGGACTCTGTATGTAAGATATCGGCCAATGACTGGTTCACACACCATTGTCTATTTATTTATTGAATCCTTTTATTTATTCTAATCCATTATAAAGATTGGCTGGACCATTATGCTGTTATACTGTTACAATCATAGATTGTAAGCTCTTGCAAGCAGGACCCTAACTTCTATGTTAATACTTTGTAAGTCTTCTTTTATTTGTTTATGTACTTCATGATTTGTAAACCACTGTGGAATATGATGGCGCTGTATAAAGATTTATTACTATTATATCTGCAGCAGCAGACATTACCCTAATATGTGAAATCCTGCTTCCGTTAAGTCTGCAGAATGTCAAAGAACCCCTTTAGCATAATATATATGTAAAAATGAAAACTTTAAAATGAATATGGCACCATCCATAAAGGTGTAGCTATAATAACAGGTCCTGTCCTATTCTTAGCTGTTTGCTTGCAGTAAAGTGAAGTACACAATGTAAAAATTGAACCACAAGCCCTAGTTTGCGAGCCCATGGAGATATATGTATATACAAATATTTAATATAATACAAGCAGTATCTGGGTTACGTACAAGATAGGTTCTGTAGGTTTGTTCTTAAGTTGAATTTGTATGTAAGTCGGGACTGGATACTTTATAATTGTAACCCCAGTCAAAATTTTTAAAATTGGATTTTAAAAATGTTTGGTTGTCATAAAAGCCAGAATTAACTATAAAGCTTAATTGCAGATACATTTGGTATCTGTTACAGTTGTTTATTGTAGCCTAGGGCTAAACTACAATAAATTAAGAAAATCCAGAAGTCCGTTTGTAACTAGGGGTTGTCTGTAAGTCGGGTGTTATTAAGTAGGGGACCGCCTGTATATAATCATAAAAACAGGATTCATTATCAGAATTTTTTCAAATTAGTAAAATTTGCAGAAAAATATTTCAAAAGCTAAGAGAAAACATAGATAACTGTTGCCTCAGGCTTGCTGTTTCAACTACCAGACACAATGATTCAAGGTACCCAGGGAGATCTTTTGAAGCTATGCAAGAGTTACAATTACAGTGTAATTTGTAGTATCTTCACAGACTGTGCCACAGACATATTAGCATAGTAAGAAGAGGATTCAAACTCATAAAAGGAAGGAAATAGGAATTGTTTGACTTTTAGCTTTTAACCATATTAAGGATCTCAAGTGGGGGGTCATTTATTCTTATAAATAAAAGCTGTGAATCATGAAAAAATATGTCATTATGCTTTAGATTCAAACCTCATATATCAGCTGGTTTCTTGAGGAAAGTCTGAAGGAAAAGTGGAATTAATTTTACTTTATGTCTGGTATTTCTATTAGAAAGTTGTCCTTGGAAGCTATTTTTTTTAAATGGAGCTGAGTCTAACAATACTATGACAAAGCTATATAATTTTAATATTCACTGATATAAATGTTCAGCAGCGATAAAAAAGCTACAATGGTAAAGTCATTTGGGGTCTTAGTTCATCCGAAATAAATGTTCTGCTTGTGAAATGGCTCATTAAATGTATTCTCATCTAGAAATAAATGCTTCTAATCATTGCGTATGCTATGCACAAGTTAGGCAATCTTGGATTCTTTTGTAAGAAAGATAAAGGGTTAGACATCAGTAAGCTCTGATAAGCTCAATATAGCAGTAACTTCCATTGATTTGAGAAGTATACCTCCTTCTGAGAAAAACTGCAGCCAACAATAGCAATGGGAAAACATGAAATGAGATCTGCACGTGAATTGTAACATCCATTTATTTACTATAGAATGAAGTAGACGTCCATTTCACACTAAGGTAAATAGAAAAGATTATAAAAGATAAGTTATCAAACAATTATTTGAGGTTACATGAGTTGTCTTTCATATTAAATTGATGCTTCACTTGAGGCATGTTGTTAGGAAAAATATAAAAATATAGGAAAAACACCAATTTATAATAACAGAAAAGCTTTTTGAGGTTCTCGTACATGAAAATGGGTTATTTGGTTATGTTCACAAGTGACAGTTTTCTTGTAGTAATTATTTAAATGAAAAATCCAGCATAAATGAAAGGGATCCGTTAACTATACACCATGTGCATGGGTTTTGAAGTATCTAGTTAAGATGTATTGAACAGTCACAGATGTTTCCATTAAAATTGTACCAATTATTAAAGCTATGAGGCTCCCATTGCTGTCATGGCAGAATCTGTAATAAACCCTCAGGCAGGGCCTATTAAAAACTGCCAATATACTGCAATCAGTGTTAAAACCCTCTTGGGTTTAAACACCCAATGGATCCAATTGCAAAATTCATTTTTAAAAAGTTAAAAAAAAATACAAAATAAACCAAAAATATAACATTTCAAATCTCAGAATTTTCCTAAAAATAATTATAAACACGTTAGGTTTGGTCTATCAAAATATAAAAATGATTAACCCATGCAGTGAACCTCATAACTAAATGGAAAAAAATCTAAATGTACAAATTCCCAGATCAGAATATGTCAGAGATTTAAACTAGAGGGAATAAGGTAAATAAGAGGGAAAGTGGGTAAGGGAGGACGAGTAGAAGCAGCAGCAATGGACTGTGTAAATAAAGTGAGAGAGTGGGTTCTTATGAAATATCAGTAAGTGGAATAAGTAGGAGAGCTACAAAAAAGTTACTATGTGTTTCTCTCCTATGGGACAGACTTATCAAGCTGTCTGAAAGTCAGAATATTTCTAGTTGCCCATGGCAACCAATCACAGCTCAGCTTTCATTTTACCGATGCTCATGAATATTTTAAAGGGGAGCTGTGCTTGGTTGCCATGGGCAACTAGAAATATTCTGACTTTCAGACAGCTTAATAAATCTGCATGAAATTATTTTTTGTAAACCAGTCTGATTTAGAGGGCATTTGTATGGATTTTTACAACAACCTACGTGAATAAGAATCTCATTAGATCAGTAACAATTCCACCTGAGAGCTCTGGGTCTTGGCTTGTCGTTGGAATGGCATAGAAGTAAAAAAAGTGGCAGGGTCATTGTGAATGTGATTGTTGATTAAAGAGACTTTTCACCACCCCCACTTATTAACTTTAACATACCAGAATGTAGGGGCATGCACCCTGATTCATGGGCACCGCGGAATTGTATTCCTAGCCCCCTCGTTACTAGATATGAGCACGGTTCTTTGATCATGCAATGTACCGATCGTCAGAGAGGAGGTGCTGCAGCAGGTGTGGGGGCATGTGGGTCTGCTAATCTTCTCTAACACCGTCCAATCAGCAGTGACAGTGTCAGAGAAGACATTCCTCAGCACTGTGAACGAGCATCTCCTCACTAGATCCTAGCCTTAACTGTTTCAGCAACATTTCCACATAGAACGGCACATAGAACACGTGATATCGCGAGATCATTCTGTGTTCTATGTGCTGAACAAAGCATCTGTCAAGCTCCCGTACCCAAGCCTTCATGAAAGGTATTTTTTGTAAACCAGTCTGATTTAGAGGGCATTTGTATGGATTTTACACAACCTAGGGATAAGAGATCTCATTAGAATCAGTACAAATTCCACCTGGGAGCTCTGGGTCTTGGCTTGTCGTTGGAATGGCATAGAGAGTAAAAAAAAGTGGCAGGGTCATTGTGAATGTGATTGTTGATTAAAGAGAACTTTTCACCACCCCCAACTTATTAACTTTAACATACCAGAATGTAGGGGCATGCACCCTGATTCATGGGCACGCTGAATTGTATTCCTAGCCCCCTCCGTTACTGAGATATGAGCACGGTTCTTTGATCATGCAATGTACCGGATCGTCAGAGAGGAGGTGCTGCAGCAGGTGTGGGGGCATGTGTGTCTGCTAATCTTCTCTAACACCGTCCAATCAGCAGTGACAGTGTCAGAGAAGACATTCCTCAGCAACTGTGAACGAGCATCTCCTCACTAGATCACTCCTTATGTTCAGAGCATTTCCACATAGAACGGCACATAGAACACGTGATATCGCGAGATCATTCTGTGTTCTATGTGCTGAACAAAGCATCTGTCAAGCTCCCGTACCCAAGCCTTCATGAAAGGTATTTTTTGTAAACCAGTCTGATTTAGAGGGCATTTGTATGGATTTTACACAACCTAGGGATAAGAGATCTCATTAGAATCAGTACAAATTCCACCTGGGAGCTCTGGGTCTTGGCTTGTCGTTGGAATGGCATAGAGAGTAAAAAAAAGCACTGGCCGACATAGTTCACCAACTTTTTTGTGGTGCACCTTTAACCCTAGAATGCATACCTGGGGCCTCGCAGGCCCGCTCTGTTAGTTTTTTTCTTTTTACTGCAAGATTACTTTAGTTAGAATTAGAACTCTAGGTATTCCTCAGTTATATAGTTGTTAGTCATTTCCAGTTGTTCATATATTTTTATGTTACAGGCATTTCGGTATAATAACTCTTTTTTGTGAATACCCCATATTTACATACCTGGGGCCTTTTAGGCCCGTACTAGGTTTACATGTGATCCTAAGTCTTTTTGTCTTTTCTGTTGCTGGAGAAAACTGTGACTTAGGCTGCATTCACACTGCCGTTGCCCGCCGTACCGTAGCGGGCAATAGCAGCGTGCGGGGAGAGGAGGAGGAGGTGAGCACAGCTCACCCCCGCCCCTCTCCATAGGGATACATGGCGCACGGCGCCGTATTACGGGAAAAGATAGGACAGGTCCTATCTTTTTCCCGGGTATGGAGCGGTATGGTGCCGCACGTGTGCTGCACTGCACCGCTCCTATAGGGCGCTGTGCGCCCATTGCGGTCTGTGGGGGACGTATATCGGCTGTATATACGTCGGCCGTATATACTTCCCCCATACGGTCGTGTGAATGTAGCCTTATCTTTATGACTCTGCTGTTGCTGCGCAGAGTGTGGATTGTGCCTGACTACATGGTCATGTGATCTTGGGAAGGAGGATACCTCATGATGTCATGCGTCTCTGACATCATCATAGTTCCTGAACAGGAAGGAGGAAGGAATCAGCTTTCGTGTTTCTTGAAAAAGAAACTCTGAGCTCCAAAAATCCAAAGATTTCCACTTCACCTAAAAGAAAGTGGTGATCTGCTGAAGGTGAGACAGGTAAAGTGCACAGACACTAACAAAGAGTCTACAACCCTTATTGTAATCATTTTTTTCATTATACTTTACTGACTTCTAAGGTTACAATGGCACAGTCTACATCCAGACCAAGACCAAGAAATCAAAGCAATCATTTTTGATAGACAGTCCTGTGTAAAATACTACAATTTCATCTTCCAGATGTTGAATTACAGATAACATGTGAAAGATGTTGCGGTGTTTTAAGCATGTTTACTGCAAAAAATATATATATTATATATATAAAACCTTTTTGGCGCGCATTCACGCGTTGCGTTTTGTTTGCCTTTTCATTGCATTTGAAACGCATATACAACAGCTGATGAGAGGTGATTTGCCCAATTACATTACCGTTTATGTTTGTAAATGCAATGTTAACGCATGTGTTAACAAAACACATGCGTTAATGCGTAGTTAACACATGTGTTTACATCGCGTTTACAATGCGCTTTGTAAACGGGAATGTTAACAGTGATGTAATTAGGCAAATCACCCCTCCTCAGCTGTTGTATATGCATTTCAAACGCAATGAAAACGCAAGTCAAAACGCAACGTGTGAACGCGCCCTCAGACAAAAAAACGTTATTATAAAGAGTTATATCGAATGAGTATATTGGGCGTTTTAAGCCCGTTCAGTTGCTTTATTGTTGTTTTTTGCACAAAATGTTTTGAATTATTCTTAGGATGCATTTTCACTAGTGCTGGTGTCTGCCAGGAGGTGATCCGTAATGGATATGATCTCTTGGTAACTCCAGTTAAGGTTGCCGAAATGCCCGGATTCTACCAGCCTTAGCTGGGGACACCAGGTGGTCAGATCCAGTACAGATCCCCTCCCGGCAGACACCAGCGCTAGTAGGAATGCATCCTTACTTTGCATTTTTCAAATAAACTTTAAAAAGTATTTTTATTTGAGTTATTCCATGTTATTTGCACACGGGCCTAAAAGGCCCAGGTATGTAAAAGTGTAGATTTTGATGGTCATGCAATCTAGGGTTAACATAGGGCATGTGACAGCCTTTGCATGACGAATCTGGCGCACGATCCGACTGAGCACCGAAACACCCCCTAATTTTTTTGCATGCCTAGTACAGCTGCGTCACAAAATGGCCACATGCGACACATTTGTGGTGCAAACACTTCTTATATTCCTGTGCAAGCAATTTCCACTAGAAAGAACGTGCATAGTCAGACAGAAAACTGGCGCTAAGCCCTTACTAAATGTGCCACAGTATATACAAACCTGAGCAGGAAACTACATACAGCATATACACACTTATGATTATTTATGCTGGTGTCTGCCAGGAGGTGATCTGTAATGGATATGATCTCTTGGTAACTCCAGTTAAGGCTGCCGGAATGCCCGGAATATACCAGCCTTAGCTGGGGACACCAGGAGGTCAGATCCATTACAGATCCCCTCCTGGCAGACACCAGCGCTAGTGGGAATGCATCCTTACTTTGCATTTTTCAAATAAACTTTAAAAAGTATTTTTATTTGAGTTATTCCATGTTATTTGCACATGGGCCTAAAAGGCCCCAGGTATGTAAAAGTGTAGATTTTTATAGTCATGCATTCTAGGGTTAACACTAGGTTGTCAGGTGGATCCTATCATATACTACAGTATGGCAGTATAAGGGGATTTCCCTCCTTCTTCATTACAATGTGCTGATCACACATTGTAATGAAGGGGTTAAACTGAGGCAGCCTCAGGTCTTCGTAAGATCCTCAGGTCCTCGCTCTCTGATGAAGTCATGGGGAGCGATGATCCTCGGGAAGATTTTTTTTTACCCGCTGGCAAGATTTTAGTTTTTTTAAGTCGCCGACAACTTTGCCGGTGGCAATCTGCGGGTTGGCACCTACAATACGGTGCTAGCTACAATAAGCAGCAAAGACTTACCGGCTATGGAGAGGGCTCAGCCCCTGAGCCCTCTCCATGCACCCCCTCCCGGCATGTGACCTACTGTTAAGTCACATGTTGTGGTTTGTTATGATTCGATTTGAGTCAAATCAAATTTTCTCAGAAAATTCAGCGCATTTGGTCGGATTGAATTTAGAAAAAATCCGCCCATCTCTAATTATATTCATATGCAACCGATAATGTGCTTGAAATAGGAGTGGAGGACACACATAGTAGCTCAAAGGGCGTGAGCTACCTATGAAGATTGAACCTGTTTTGATGAATGACATAAAGTATATTTCCATGATTTCCTAAGAGCATGTGCCACTATTGGATTAACTCGTATAACCTGCACATGAGTGAGGGAAACTGCACTAAGGAAGTTTTGCACCACTTTTGATATATTTAGGCCAGTGTATGAAAGTTTCACCTGGTAGCTTCTAATGCTTTGATCATCAAATGTAAAGTTTAATATATAAATCTGCTTGTCACATTTCCATTTTATGAAAAACTATTTTTACTAAAGCCAATGTGGTTATTAAGAATCTAGCAAAATCTTGGACTATGGTTTCCTTCGGATACTAAAGCGGTTATTATGACCTAATTTAAAACAAGACACATAATGGGAGAATTTTATCATCTGACCTCTTGTCCAAATTATTTTTGCATGATTGATTCTATTTGCCAGTTATTAACCACTTGACAACTAATGTATTGAATTAATTCAGAAACATTATCTTGAGATGGTTTGAAATGTACTTGAAAACTAGAAATGTGTGATTTCTGTTCTCTGGCACCACATTAGGAACAAAAAAAATGACATTTGGTTAATAAATATAAAAGATCAAAATATTAATGCCATCCAAATGTATTTACATTATACTATAGAAGAAGACTAAACATATTACTAACTTCTAAACATTACAAGATTTTCACAGTGAATGTACATATATGGCGAATGGTGGTAAACTCACTGTCCCTATTAATTAGAGTTCGGCCTGCAGTGATAACAAATGCTGATAATGGCAAACTGACTTTTTAGAACCTGCTTACAGACTGGGAGTGATCCAGCAAGGGAACAGGAGAATTTTCTTTCACATGACAGCTGCTGGTAGACGGGGTGGACGGATAGAGATGCTAGGTTAGACTAAATGTGCGACAAGATAACAAGTTAAGTACACAATCAGAATTACAAAAGAATTTTGAAAAAGTCTGAGACAGGCAGCAATCAGAAAAGCAACCAAACACAGAAGTGAATGATCTACATAAAGACAATCTCTGGCAGAGAAGAAAAAAATGAAATGTCTTAAACTGGAAAAAAGTTTAAAAAAACATTGCTATAAATGGCACTGAATTAAAGAGGACCTGTCACCTTGGATAACCCACAGAGCAAATGTGGCCCCCATAATCCTCCACCCAGCCCCTTTCTCCCTAGCCGGTTTTTTTTTAAATTTATGTGCAATAAATTGATTTAACACGATCCGACCTCTCACCAAATAAGAGGTCGGATCATGTATCTGGCGCACTGGCAGTCGGCGTTATTCATTAGGGGGCGTGCCGACACCCCCCCAGCATGCCCCTGCCAGCGGACACATTGTACAAGAAGCCGGCAGCATCGCATCGCGGTAAAGAAGCCCGGCTCGGCCAAAGCCACTGACAGTGCGGCGCGGCCAGCCGGCAATATGAGTGAGCCGGGTTGCGGCCGCAGCCGCTGTTAGTGCGGTGCGGTAGCACCGCGGAGAGCCGGCAGCGATGCGATGCTGCTGGCTTCTCGTACAATGTGACCGCTGGCAGGGGCGTGCTGGCGGTGTGTCGGCACGCCCCCTAATGAATAACGCCGACTGCCAGCGCGCCAGATACACAATCTAAAGGGCTAAAGGGCTGAAAAATGGGGGCTGAAAAAATACCATGGCAGTTGCCTTGGAAAAAAAATATAGGTAAAGTAATTACAATAAAATCTGATAAAAAAATAAACAAAGAAATAAAAAATATTTTAAAAGGATATAAAATGCTGTTAATGCACTGTGCTAGAATGAGTGTTGAGTGTGAGTGTTGTGCTAGAATGAGTATGAGTGGTTAAAAGGGGACCCGACCAGCACTGTTCATGGAAGAATAACAGTGAGCCCAGAAGGCCGGAAGAAGCTCTGTAGTGCGCAACAGCCGCTGCCTTCCCGTGGGCATTCCGCCTTCACTCCCCCCTTTGTATGTCCCACATGTGAGTATGTGTTGTTTACTCCACAAATAAAGAAGAAGAAGTTTTAAACAGAAGATTGGTTAGTGTCATCCGTTCCTTTATCTACGTCTTTGATGTGTTGGATCGTGCCCTTTGAGATTTGAGCACCACTGAATGGTATTTTAGTGCCCAACCTGCATGAAAGCATTAAGGAACACTTTTTGCATGAACATTTTTGTGCTCCTCAACAGATTGGCCCTTTCCTCATCTTCCTCGGAGACCCAAAAATTATTCTGCAGAGGGCTCACAGTTTCAGTTTTGTACTATTTATATATTTGTAAAATTATTTGGGATTATTTTTACTTTCCTTGGAAATGCTTCCCTAAAATCATTGTTAAGAACCTTCCATCTCCCTCTAGACCCTCTGGCTAACTGATTTGTTTCTTGGAGCAAGAACCTGCTGTGGTGATGCTGCTTATGGGCTTGTACCCCTAATATTAGCCAAATATACATACTTATTAGGGTTGGTCAGCTCAGCACCAGCTTCCCTAGCACTTTTCCCCTCTATACCTTTTTCCGACTGTTTTCCAGCTACCAGCCTGTGAGCCCTCAGCTTGTCCATCTCCAACCACCTCATGTTCACTGACCCCAGCCAATGCCTGCTGTGTCGGATATAGATCCTGCTCTTGGAGCAAAATGCCCCTCAGTGTTGCCAGTTGACTATTGTTGCCAGAACCTGGGATTTCTAATACTCTGTTAAAGGCATGCATACATTTTGCAAGATACACACTTGGTAATCATTTCTTCTCAAACGGGAAACACAAATACAATAATTGCACTGCACCTAAAAGGACAATGAAGTCTAAGTAATTTTCCCAAACTAAGTTTTTCAACAAAACTATGCACTTATCAGCATGCCTGCATAGACAGTCATATGTGCATGTAATAACTTAGAGACAACCTAGTGAAGTGCATAGGTTTACAAAGGATGCTGGTTTAAAATAATGCAACTTAACTGTCCAGTCTGCATGGTGTATTATCCACGTTCTGGAAAATCTTGCCAAGCAACTTGTCTGGAAAATTAACCCCTGATTGAGTAATACTATAAAACAACATAATAGACGTTCTGAGAACTTATTTTTGGCATCTACTACACATACAGGAAGAACTGGTTCATAGAACTTGAATCCTCTCTTCAGGGTGATATATTGTCCAAGAATGCAATGGATTTTATGATATAATATCTTATGTGTGTTTAACCACATCTGGTAATAACTGAAGACCTAATGGAGATGTGAAATGAGGCCTAAATGGTGCAAATAAGATGTCTAATTTGTCAAAAAGATAACAAGGCTTCATACAGTTCTGGAAAAATAAAAAGTTATGGCTTAATGAAAATGGCAAGCAGAAAGCAAACGTGTAATCTTTTAAATGCTATGGTAAACTTTGACCATAGCATATAAAGGGTTAAATGACCACCTGTAATGGTTGGGTTTAAAAACAACATATGCCAAAAGGCCTGGCTCTACTCCTGAACCCAAGCCTTCTATTCATCACACATGTAGGATGATAAGCAAATGTACCAAGATTTTACGTAGTTTATGCTCAGTTGATTTATTAGAAAGGTTAGATTGTACCAGTGCTATATTTTGGCTACATACCGATCCCACATGCACTTCATTGACTATCAGGACCCATGGCAATTTTATTTTTAAATTCATTATTTTAGTACTGTATATAAGAACAACTGTACTATATAAGAACTAAATCTAGACTTCAAATCAATGATTTTCTTTAGACTAATGCATTTTTAAAAATATATTTTTTTATCTCTGTGATTGTTGATTAAAATGTGTTCTACAGTACATACTGATTACAACTTCATCTCACAGTGTACGATCACAGAGTGCAATCTGCTTGCCATTTACTATAAATAGAGATTAATTCAACACAGAATAAGTCACCTTGCTAGGGTAGGCGCCATCTGGATGGTTAAGTTCTTAAAGGCTTAAAATGACTGTAACTAATGTCATTGACCATATCATTTTGGCATATTTTGGACACTATTGTGACACTATATTTTTGCCATAATACAAAAGTTGTATGTATGTATGTATTATAATATATGTTTTGGAAATAAATGATATAGTAAATATTTTTTCTACAAATAAATTAGAGATTCTGTAGTTTACAATGGATATTTAATTAGCTTTTGAAAAGTTCAAAGACAAACAGCATAGTTGTCAGAACTCTCGAAATGGGTTTTGCAGGCTTCTGAGCTTGTGAGCCAAACCCTGAGCTACCCTGCAGTATACCTGGAAAGCTGAATTGCTCATTCTGGAGGTCAGTGCTGGTCTCAGCCATAGGTTGATTGATGCAGTGCCTAGCCAGTCAGCTGCTTGAGTGGGGTCCAGGACAACTGCATAAATGAACATGGTGAATATGCAGAGAAAAAGGGATGGGGACAGAGAGAAACAGCGCTACCTAGTGCGAGATATCCTTGGTTAGTTCGGGGGTGCTCTTGAGGAAGAGGTGCTCTTGGGTGAGATTCGGTACTCACCTTTGCTGGTTGTGCTAGAGACAGGCACAACGCTGGGTCAGGCATATGTGACAAGTAACCGCTGCCGCGTCCCCACCCTCGCCAAAAGGTTGGGTAACAAGGGCGTATAGCAAATGGGCTGGAGGGTAGGTCACTGGTTGTGCCACCCTATGTGTAAAAATGGGACGTCAGAAAGGCGCTGGTCATCAGGGTTAAGAGGTTTCCTTTTATTCAAAGATATTTTGGACAATGCGTTTCGCACTCCAACGAGTGCTTCCTCAGGTCTAATACAATACACAAATAATAATTTTAATATTTATATAGTTAAAAAAGAGAATAGCATGCAGAGGCTCGGTATACCAAAAGGAATAAAACATAGGCTTTAAAAAGTTCATATAAGTTAGGAAGTGATACATTAGGAATATTTATTGTATTTTCCTCAAATGTATCACTTCCTAACTTATATGAACTTTTTAAAGCCTATGTTTTATTCCTTTTGGTATACCGAGCCTCTGCATGCTATTCTCTTATTTTTAACTATCATAAATGTTAAAATTAATTTTTTGTGTATTGTATTAGACCTGAGGAAGCACTCGTTGGAGTGCGAAACGCGTTGTCCAAAATATCTTTGAATAAAGGAAACCTTTTATTCCTTTTTTGGTATACCGACCTCTCATGCTATTATTCTCTTTTTTAACTTATCATAAATGTTAAAATTATTTATTTGTGTATTGTATTGAAAAGAATCCACACACGACCCGCCACTCGCCTCCAGAGCCTAGACGTCTGTCGCATACAACACTCATCAATCTAACCCAAGCTATCTCCATACCCTATAACTCTCACCCAAGACTCATATCCCTCCACCTACCACCACCATCATCCTCGGAGTGCGAAACGGTTGTCCAAATATCTTGAATAAAGGAACCTCTTAACCCTGATGACCAGCGCCTTTCTGACGTCCCATTATTACACATAGGGTGGCACAACCAGTGACCTACCCTCCAGCCCATAAATGAACATGGGGAGAGAAAAAGGAACTGGACCGCACATCCACACATCAGACAATATTCTACTGCCGCTAGGCTACATTATAGAATGAACTCAAGGTTCTTAGTTACATTTTGATCAAATTGTATAAGCCCACCAACCACTTCATGGTGACCTCTTTATGGTGGGTCCCTATGCTATTATGTGCGGCATCACATGGCATCCACCACCGCTGCTGCACAGCACCGGCAGGGACGAAGACCCGGTTGCCCCCCAGCACCCATACTGGCAGGCATAACCCCTGCAATTTGATCAAAATGTAACTAAGAACCTTGAGTTTGTTATATAATGTAGCCTAGTGGCAGTAGATCATTGTGTGATGTGTGGATGTGTGGTCCAGTTCTATTTCTCTCCCCATGTTGGCAACTGCATAAATGGCTAATCCCCGGTTTACTCAGGGCTGATAATACTTTCTCCTGTGACTTACATTATTTCTGTTTGCTGGACCTGTACCTGATACTATATACAGCCTGAGCTAGTACCCTGATCCCCAGCTGTCATAACTTTGGTTACCTTTTATTAATTCTTTCTTGGAGGAAATTGAAATACAACCTGAACTGTTATATATTTACACTTACATTTCACCAATAATAACATGATAAATGTATTCTTTGGTCTGGAACACATATAGCATCACCAAATTTATATAATTTTACTCCAATTTTAAAATGGATTTTACTTTTGGAGTGGGTGAAATTACATAGTGGATAACATATGTTCTGTACAAGTCATCAATTTTCCAAATAATTATGTATTTCTAATAGTGATCTTGACAATAAATTCTCTTGGACTACTTATTGCTTTCTTGAAATAATTCTACCTGCCTATTCCCGGTCTTTCTGATGCACTCCAAAAGTGGTACTTGGCCCTTTGACACCTCTTCTGATAATTCTTTTAACTCTACTGCTTGGAGTCTTGCAGGAAGCAGCCATCTTATCCTGAAATACATTTTTGCCACTCCGGGATTAAGGCTACAAAAAATCACTAGAAACTGCAGGCATTTGGTGTGTGGCCTTTAATGGCAAAGTCTCCTTAAAGAGTAACTGTAAACTTTTTTTTTCCACAAATCAAACAAATCAAATCTTAGGATGTAAAACAACTTTGTCTATTATCATTGTTACCTATGTCCAGCAGTTTTTTTGCTATACCCCTCAGATTACCTCTGTGCTGCAGTAACTGCTTCCTCTGCATGTGCTGACAAGCCCTGGAGTCTGTAGTATAAACAAACTCTACAAACTCAATGGACTCCTGGGAGGGAAGGGGCTGCTGCTCCGTGCTCACAGAGGAGGAGATGACAGAGCTCTCTTTGTGTATGTAGTAGAGCCGGTGTGTTCAAGACAGTGGATACAGATGTCTCTTACATAGAATAGGGAGTTACAAGATCTCCCCTGTTCTCTATCAGTCCCTCCATCCCAGTCTGGGATTTTACAGAACTTTTCCTGTCTCTCTCTGCACCACATGCTGCTCCCCTCCCCACCTTGTACTCAGCACTTTGTGTACTGTGCAGATAAACTAATAACCCTTAGGGGTCACACAGCACAGCACAGGCTATATACTTCATGTAACTAGTTTAATTATGATTTCTACCACTTGTTACATATTCCATGCTGCTCTGTGTGATGGAAGCTGTCAGTCTAGTCACCATATACATCCTGTTACAGTGTATTTACTTGTGGGAAATTAAATTGTTTTAATGCTATATTACTTTGGGAGAGAACAGAAGGCATCATGGGATCTGTGGGCAAGCTAACTGGCCTCAGCTTAAGGGCATAGACAAACACTTCAACCCTGGTAAGAAAGATGCTTGTCAAACACTTTCAGAACAGGAAATGCCATAACTTTGGATGAGTAGCACTGAGTGGGCATCATTCTGTTTGTTTTTAAAGGGGGGGTAACTTATCATAATTTGGTAAAAACTTTATAACTTTACAGTTATGCTTTAAAGAGTCTTCTTAATTTGCTGAATTAGTCTATTGTCTCTCACTTAGTCAAACCAGTTCCCAACACTGTGCTGAAGAGGTGCACTTCAAAACAGCACTGTCCACAGTACTGTACTGTATTTAATAGATATATAATGGTTTGGCTATTATCCCACATCATGCCAATGGGCTTTCTTGAAAACTCATGCTTGATGTTAAGAGGTACAAGGCAGCTAAGAAGACAAATTTTTCTTCTCTTGGAAAGTGCATTTGCATACCCTGGCATTCAAAAACCTTTTATGTAAATCGCACCCTTTTTCAACTTATATTATTATAAAAGTTTTATAAAATTTACAAACAAGCAACATAATAGAAAAACAAACTGCTTGGTTTTCAATAGCACTGTTAGAAATATATTTACTTAGAATTTTTATATTGACAGGCTCAATACTTTATTTACTCACTGTATACATTAAGTGCATGACTGGTTTTCTATGACCTGGAACTACAAAGTGCACTTTGGTGCACACCAGAAAGACAGATAATTTTAGTATCAGTAGTTTTTGTGATGCCTATTGTTTTACAGGAAGACCTGAAACCAGTATGTATACCAGGTCTGTAGCTAGCAGCCAAGTAGCTAGCAGGGGAAGTTTACTTATTCTGGAGAGTGCATTTAAATACCTTGGTATTATGATACCTTTTTATAGGTCATCAATTAAGTTATCTGATAGTACTTTGAACAAAGAACTGTTAAGTAAGGCATTATGACTATTGGCTACTGGCAGAAACACTAACTTTATATACCGGGGAAGTCAGTTTTGGCTACTGGGACAGGCACTGTCAATATTTACTATTGATCAAAGCACTGTGACTTTTGGCAACTGTGGGGCAGGCACTGTGACTATTGGCTACTTTGTGGAGGCACTCTGACCTTAATAGCTACTTTGTGGGGGCACTGTGACTTTAGTGACTACTTTGTGGATACACTGTTACTATATTGACTAATGTGGGTCCACTGTTATTATGTTGGCTATTGTAGGGCACTGTTACTATAGTAGCTGCAATTGGTGGTGACTGTGGGAGCATGGTTACTATATTGGCTATTGTGGGGACACTGTTACTCTATAGACTACTATGGGTACCCAATAGTGATCTCAGTAGGAAAGGAGAACAGTATTACATTTGTGATAAGAAGGTGGTGGAGATGGTAATAACGGGAGGAACCTAATATTTTTGTGTTGCTAAATCTTCAGAGATGAGCCGTGACTTGACAAAGCTGACCTGGTGGCCAAACACAAGAAGAAAATAAAAGAGACTCTCTTCAGAGACATCAAGACATCATCTGTGAGTTACTAGATTTACAGTACTGATATTACCCATGAGCTCGCAATTCCACTCTTAATATTTATATACTTAAAATGGTTCATTTTTGATGTACTAATCGTAGTTTTGGTTTTTATTTAAAAACTTGGATTTGATGCTGTATTTATTGTATGTACTGGGGTTGGTTTTGGGGCTATATTCATGGTGCTGTATTTAACTTAGTTCTGGAGTTGTACGTGTTCTACCTTCTGAATGCATACATTTATCACAGCATTTTTGTTTGTTTGGCATGGTCAAGGATCTGTAAATGTCTATATATTGCAGCATGAAGATCTTTGACTAAGTAGTAGGGAGGTGTGTAAACACTTATTAGTTAGCTAAATGTTTACTTTAAATTCTAGGCTAGAAGACTATAAAGCTATAAAATGTAAATCAAATTGTTTTAAGAAAAAAAAGGTTCATTTAAATATTTTATTAATAAAAAGTATCATTTATATATTGTAATGATTTATTAGTGCAGGTATAATTTTTTTTAACCCCTTAACACCGACACTAGTTTTCAGCTCAATGACCAGACTCGATTTTTCAAATCTGACATGTCTCAAGATAATTGGTTATAACTTCGGAATGCTTTAACATATCCAGGTGATTTTGAGAATGTTTTCTCGTGATACATTGTACTTCCTGTTAATTATAAAATTTAAGTGCTAAGTTTTGCGATTCGTTCTGAAAAAAAGTGAAACTTTGGCAAAAGTTTGTAAAAATTCTTCGTTTTCCAAGTTTGAAATGTTCTGCTTTCCAGACAGGAAGTAAAACTACCCAAAAAGCTTGATAATTAACATTTACGGAATGTCTGCTTTATGTTGAGATGATATTTTATTCATCCTCTCACTTTTATAGTATTTTATGAAGTGCAGAACTTTGGGTGCGATTTTTCTCACTTTAATGAAAATTGCCAAAACTCACATTTTGAGGGACAACTCAGTTTCAAGTGACTTTTAAAGGCCTAAATAATAGTAAAACCCCATAAATTACCCCACTATAGAAACTTCACCCCTCAACGTATGTAAAACAACTTCTATTAAGTCCATTAACCCTTTAAGTGTTTCACATGGGTTAAAACAATATGGACCTGCGATTTAGAAACTATGGAATTTTTTTGGAAAAAACATTCATTTATGCCAAACTGACAGTTTCAGAATAAATTAAATGATGAAACGCACTGCAGCATTTGATGCCCAATTCCTCCGGAGTGTACTGATACCCCATATGTGGTGGTAAACTGCTGTATAGGCGCACGGTCAAGTATAGAATGAATGGAGGCGCCATTCACAGCAGATTTGTATTGGCATATTGTACAACCTATAAATTTTTATTTTTTTTGGTAATGCAAACAAATGATAGCTTATTTTTTACGGGATGAGATACAAAGTATAGGTAATTCATTTTGGGGGTCTATAGCTTATTCTTGAGATTTTATTAACTATTTCAAGGGGGACACAAACAAAATCATCAATTTTTATTTTGGATTTTTAGCATTTTTTCCCCCCGCTCACCGTAACATAAAAATAATATTTTATCTTTATTCTCTGGTTCACTACGATTACGGTGATACCTCATTTATATAGTTTTTATTATCTTTGCTCAATTTTCCTGAGCAAAACCAATATTGGAGAATATCGCATTGTTTTTACTATTGACAACTTTTTAGGGCCATAACTTCTGTATTTTTCTGTTGTCAGATCTGGTTGAGGGCTTATTTTTTGTGAAAAGAGTTGTTCTTTTTAGTCATATCATATTAGGGAACATAACTTTTTTTGATCACTTTTTAGATCATTTTTTGTGATGGTGTTTGATGAAAAATTGTATATTACGGGAAGTTTTTCGAGTTTTTTTTTTACATCGTTCACCGAGTGGGTTCAATATTGATTTAGATTTATTGTACAGATTGATACGGACGCGGTGATACCAAATATGTACGTGTTTTTGTGTTATATATTTTATTTGCATTTCTTGTGTAACTGGGGAGATTATGGGACCTTTATTTTATTTATTTAATTATATGATAAAATGATTTCATCTTTTTTTTTTTTTACTTTTTTACATTTTCTACTTCTGCGCATGCTCAGTTACTTACAGCCGGGTCCTGCCAGGAAGGCAGAACCCGGCGGGTAGAGGAGCCGGAAGCAGCAGGACTGATTGGATCCCCCGGTAAGCACGGCGGCGTGTAAGGGGTTAAACACCCGGGATCAGAGTTTTTCCGATCCCGGATGTTAGTGCCGGGTCTGGGCTGTAAGATCACAGATGGAATAAGAATTACAGAACCTTCACCCAAAAGCCAATTGTGTAATAAATTGGTACAATTGTAAGCTTCAACATCTCAGAACATGTTAAAAGTAAGATACGACACATTCATATGTCATGCAAATTAATAATTAAAATGTTTTGTAGATTAGGCTCTTATATTATCAAGTGACCTCATAAAAGAAAAACAATCAAAACAATCGTCTAGAAATCATTAAAATTCATTCTGTCAGCTCCAGTATAATTTCCTGCAGGGAAGGAAACACTTGTCAAGGTATGTTATTTCATGAGGACACATGGTGTTACAAGGTCTTAAAAATGATACAATAAACTCTAGGTTAAAAATTGCTGAAGAGGTAACAGAATCCAAGAAGAGACGTCTTCTAAATGAAATGCCATTGCATTTGACAGATGTACTGTATTTCTGAATCTATAACATTAAACAAAGGTGAAAAGATATATGTACAGTGGCTTAGAGACATAGGTTATAAATCCTTTTTATAAACTTAAACTAATATCCTTTTTATATGTAGAAGATGACAGTTATATCTATTTAATAATTACGGGAATTTATTAAATAGAAACATTAAAGCATAACTATAATGTTATGATAATTTTACCAAATACTTATATGTGATTCCGTCTTTAAAAACAAACAGAATAATGCCTATATTGTTCCGCTCGCACTTTTTTTTCCAAAGTTATGGCATTTTCTGTTCTGGAAGTGTTTACCAAAAATCTTTCTCACCAGTGGTGAAAAGGGGCAGAGACTACCGTTTTCCTGTACTTACTCTAATTCTAATTCAATCTGCCAACAGGTCCCATGATGCCTTGTGTTCTCTCTCAAATTAATTTAGTATTAAATTAATTTAGATCCCCACAAGTAAATTCTCTGAACACTGCACCATGTACATACAGGATGTATATGGTTAATAGCCAGGCAGCTTCCATCACATGGAGGGGCTTGGAACATGTAGTAAGTAGAAGAAATATTAAGTTAAACAGTTACATGAAGTATATAGTCTGTGCTGTGTGACCACAAAGTTAATAGCTTCTCTGCACAGAGCTTATAGTGCCGATTACAAGGTGGGGAAAGGGAGCAGCATGAGGTGCAGAGAGAAACAGAGAAAGTTCTGTGGAATCACAGACTGGGATGGAGGAACTAATAGGGAACAGAAGAGATCTAGTACCTCACTATTCTGTGTAGGAGACATATTTATCCACAGTCTTGAATGCATCCAGGTTTGCTACATACAGAGAGAGAGAGATCTGTCACATGACCTCCTCTGTGAGCAGGGAACAGAAGCCCCTCCCCTCTCAGGAGTCAATATATTTGTTTATCTGTGGTTACACAGGGCTTGTGAGCACAGGCAGAGAAAGGAGCTACTTCAGCACTGAGATAATCTGAGATGTATAGCAAAGTAACTGTGGGATATGGGTAACATAGATAATAGGCAAAGTTGTTCTACATCCCTAGAACTATTGATTTATGGGGAAAACAACTTTATAGTTGTTCTTTAAACCTAATAATTTGTTATTTTAAAATACATGGATTGAAACTTGACTTTTATTGTGGGAATATAAGGTTTTTGAACTGCAAAAAACAGTTTGATAGATTACAACGCAAATTTTGGAGTGAGAGAAGTATGACAGCTAGGTGCCAAACGTGCAAGAAACAGTGACAGTGCACAGAGAAGTGAGGCCCAGTCTGCACAGTACTCAACCAAAAAGCTTCATCAGAACAGGCTATAATTTCGAATAAGTATATACACACAGGCCCCCTGAGGAAGCGGAAACGCGAAACGCGCGTCGGGGTACTGGCGTCCCCGCCACACACAGCATGGGTAAGCCGATCCTGCCATCATCTTGTTAGAATAAGCACTTAGCACTTTACCATAACTTTACAACTCCATGTTAGGTTGGATCACTAATAACTTCCTTTGCACAGGCACTTTATAAGATTTTTCCATCAATTTATACACATTAAGATGCCTGGTTTTATAGTGCTTAAATTGCTGATTTGTGTTGCGTGGATGCAATAGTTGAATCCCGAGGACAATATACTGCAGTCATACTGTTACATTGATGTTTTTAAATGATATTGATTATTAAAAGAAGTTTTTAATTTTAAATGGCGTAATCTAGTTTATGTGGACCGGATATCACTCATGTGTTCTTTAAGGTTTTACATATGTATATATGTCAGAACTCATTGCTCTGTTGGGAAAACCACACCCAGAGCTGCCTGTGATTGACAGCTCCATTTCTGATATTGGGAAAGCTGGGTGTGCCTTTGAACTAGTTTTGTGTGCAGCTGCGATTTGATAGACGGCTGAGACAGTCAGTGCTGGAGGAAGTGTCCATTACTTCTTAATATTCCTCCCAGCCCATTCATTGGTTGCTGGTTAGTGCTCTCTAGTGCTCTTGCTATTGTGTTTCTTGCTATTCTGTGTATAGACTTCTGCTTTACCTACTGACCATTCTATTTGCTATACGATTCTGTACCTTTGCTGCCATCTTGGTTTTGACCCGGTTTGTTTGACTCCGCTTGTCTGTCTGTATCTGTTGTTTGTCTCTCAGTATCGGGAAGGTGATTTGAGTGCCTTTGAACGTGGCATGGTTGTTGGTGCCAGAAGCAGTGAATACAGGTAATTGTAATACAGAAATTAAAATGTTTTGATCAAAAAGATTGGTTTGACCATTTGGAAACAATCTTGCAGGACTCAAAATATAAATAATCGCCTGAACAAAGACCTTCATAGACATTGAAATGAACACATATGTGAAACTTGACATTTCATCTAGCAAATAGCACATCTGATTATGGGTGTAAGTTCAGCTGAATATTTGCTCCCACTGAGCATTGCAAAAGATTTCTTCCTGGACCCATAGTGAGATGAAAGCATACAGCCTGTGCAAGATAAGCCCACCTGTGATTCTGATATGGCATGCCTCATTAAATCCATCTACAGGAAAAAGACAAGTTTTCTTTGATGACTTTAAGAATTTTATTCTTTAAGAATATTTCTTAAGCAGTTCCTATGAATGTCAATAGAAACTATACTCTTCTGGGAACATCTATCACCTTGTCTATGAAAGATGAATAAGTGAAAATATATAACATTAAAAATGTCATATGTCTAAACAAATAGGGTCATTTTTGATGTACCATATTTTTGCGACTATAAGACGATTTTACACCAATTACAATATCCCTGTTGGTCCTACAAAAGCACAACACTCACAGATCTGCTATATCCATATATTTGCACACACAGCCTTGCTACATCCATACATTTACACACAACTCAGATATACACACACAAACAGAAATAGGAATGCTCTGCTATGTACACTGTGCACTGCTATACACAGTGGGCACTACTACATACAAATAAACACACACTGACCGGTTACAGCTATACACATAAACACACTGACAGCTCTGCTAAACACACATAAGGAACACACTGGGCACTACTATATACATAAACACACAAAGCTCTGCTATTAGTTACAGCCGGAACCCCATGTGTCCCAAAGCCGACCCGATCCCGAGCTGTGCTGGCATTTGCTCAGCGTCCAATATATCATACGCTGAGCGTCAAAGCCTAGCGCTCTGCGTCCAATATATTAAGAAAATGTTAAAATTTCAAATTCACAAAATGTGAATAAAAAGAGTTTCATCAGAATCCAGAGGTATAGACATAAAATAATGACACATGTCTCTGTCAAGCTTTAGCCACACTATTTGTAGGTGTGGAAACAAACACAAGTTAGCTGTGAGAACACTACTACTTGAAAATGGGATTTAGTGGCTAAAAGTGTTGTTCCCATTTCCACAAATAAAGGTTATTGTGTGTGTATTGAAAAAATTTTGCAATATACTTTCTGTATCAATTCCTCGCAGATCCCTGCTTGCTGTCATTCTAGAATCTAGACGAAGCTTCTATGTTGGTGGATAGAAATCTGACCATGGTTACACAGGTGCACAGCCTGTTATAATTCACAGCTCTGATTACTCTCTATGATACTAATGAGCCGTGCACCTGTGTGACCACTAGAAGGAGAACAGTGAAGAATTGATACATGAAGTATATTGCAAAATTGCATAAGTTTTTATTGTACAAACAATAACATTAATTTGCCGAAATGGGAATAACCCTTTTAGTTTTTATTCTGGTGTGATAATGTAGATGAGATACATGTTCATAAACAACAGATTTGATGGATAGCTGATAAACACCGAAAATTGAAAATTAAAAAGAAATTATTTTTACCAGGGACATAATGACTATAATGAAAAGGTTACTACAGGTTTTAACAAGTGATCACCCATCCCAAATCCTATATGTCTGGAACCCTGGACCCCTACCCATGACCTGCTTGAAACTCTGCTGATGTAGCCTGCTTGTAGCTTGTGTTCCTATTTGTCATCATTTTTTATTTATTGTTTATCAGCATAGTACTGCCAAAATATATTAGACGTCAGCGGACGGTCCCAGAATAGTTAATATATTTTGGCAGTACTATGCAGATAAACAATAAATAAAAATGGATGGCAAATAGGAATACAAGCCACAAGCAGGCTACATCAACAGAGTTCAGAGTCTGCAGCAAAGTTTTTAGACGTCGCTGCAGCCTTCTCCTGCTCCCGCGCTAGCCGCAGGATAAGAACCCTTGGGAGAATGGAGGTGTGGTTCGTTACCGCTTCTCCATTCTCTGCTCCTCACAGCATCGCGCTGTCACATGATTCAGACCAGGTGATCAGGTGATTGTGGTCACGTGACCACTGGGTCTATAGGGGTTAAACAGAGCTGCTGGCTCTAATTAGACTCAGTACAGTTCTGATCAGAATCCCCAGTGACAGGTGGTAATTTCCCTTGTAACGGAGGTTCTTATAGATGCAGGGGAAAACGTAAAAGAAAGGTTACAAGAAAATAAATAAAGTAAATTTTTTTTTTTTTTAAAGTGAAAATGTCGCCCAGGGATCTTTTATGCCCTCATGGGGGACATATAAAGTAAAAACACACACAAAAAATATTAATAAATATGCATAAAAATGCAAAGACATTTCCCCATACACTACAAAAAGCATCACCAGAGTTGCCCCTTTTGCCCAAGACTATACATATTTATATATCAAAATGACCAAAACAAAATAGGGAATTCATTAATAATGTTCAATTTGAGTTAATTTGAAAATTTAAAAAAGTACTATAAATTACAAAAAACTTATTTTAAACCCAAATAAGAAAAAAAATGTAAAAAAATGTATAAACGTTTATTACCATTTCAACTAGCTCTATTGGGCAGATTTATCAAGTGTCTGAAAGTCAGAATATGGCAACCAATCACAGCTCCACTTTAAAATATTCATGAGCACTGGTAAAATGAAAGCTGAGCTGTGATAGGTTGCCATGGGCAACTGGAAATATTCTGACTTTCAGACACTTGGTAAATCTGCCCCTATGTGTCACAAAAAAACACTATGAAAATTTTAAGCTAGCATGCAAACAAAAAAAGTTATGGCCCTTAAACCGACGCATACCAAAATTTGCTAAAAATGCCAGTCACTGGAGCCTTTTCAAGCAGCATCACTAAGGGGTTAAAAACATACATACACTATTTTAAAAAGTCAGGGACACTTTACAAAGATCAAGGCAATGAGAATTTGGTAATCGTCTTATATTTGTTTTCCATGGCCTCCTTCTTTCTTAAATCGACTTTCAAAATGATACTATTGAGCCTGAGGGGCTACCATAGCCCCTATGTTATCTTGCTTCACAGACTGTTACACTCACCTCCCCCCTCCTTCCTGTTCCTTCAGCACTTTCTGCTTACTACACAAATACACAGTGTTAGGCCCCTTCCACACTTGCGTTGCAGATCACGTCAGAGTCTGATCAGGGTGCGATCAGGGTTTGGTCAGTGAAAAACTGACATTTTGCATCAGAGTTCAATCAGTTTTCAGTCAGAGTTTGTTCAGTGTCTCAGTGTCTCAGTGAAATGGACTCAGGACTATCTTTTCTATGGCAATTGATGCGTGAATGCAAGTTCTATACGTCAAAAGCATGCGCAGAAAACGTGCGTGAAAAACGCAAGTGTGAAAGGGGCCTATCTGTGGCTTCACATAGGGGCTAGGGTAACCCCTCTAACTTTTTAGCATCATTTTAAAAGTTGATTTTAGAAGGCAGGAGGCCACGAATAACAAATATAAGAAGATAACTGACAAAGAAGAGGAGCCGCGGAGAAGATAGAAGACGGGACGCGCTGACATCGGGGACATCGGTAAGCTGCGCTGACATAGGAGGGTGAGTATTTAAGCTTATTTTTAAGGTCCGTGGGGGCAGGCTGTATACTACTAGGGGCTTGCTGTATACTACTAGGGGCTTGCTGTATACTACTAGGGGCTTGCTGTATACAACTAGGGGCTGCTGTATACTACTAGGGGCTTGCTGTATACTACTGGGGGCAAGCTGTATACTACTAGGGGCTTGCTGTATACTACTGGGGGCAAGCTGTATACTACTGGGGGCAGGCTGTATACTACTAGGGGCTGCTGTATACTACTGGGGGCTTGCTGTATACTACTAGGGGCTGCTGTATACTACTAGGGGCTTGCTGTATACTACTAGGGGCTGCTGTATACTACTGGTGGCTGATGTATAGTACTAGGGGCTTGCTGTATACTTCTAGGGCCTTGCTGTATACTACTAGGGCCTGCTAAATACTACATGGGGGTTGGCAGGCTGTATACTACTGGGAGCTTGCAGGATGTATACTACTGGGGGCTGGCAGGCTGTATACTTCTGGGGGCTGGCAGGATGTATACTATTAGGGGCTGGCAGGCTGTATACTACTGGGGGCTGGCAGGTTGTATACTAGTGGGGGCTGGCATGCTGTATACTAATTGGGGGGGGGTTGACCAATGCATTTCCCACCCTCGGTTTATACTCGAGTCAGTAGTTTTTCCCAGTTTTTGTTGGTAAAATTAGGGGTCTCGGCTTATACCTGGGTCGGCTTATACTCGAGTATATACGGTAGATATTCTGATTAGAGGGATTTTATTTATAATGAAACATTTTTTAATCTAACAAAATCTTCACTATTTTTGTTGCTTTTACTCAGAAGAAAAACAATAATTGCTTGACTTTTTGTTCAGTTTAAGACTATGGTGCTACAATCTATCTATTTCAGAAATGTTGGATTTAACAAGAGTATAAAAAATTATATTAGAGAACATTTTATAAAAAAACGTACCAGTTTAGTATTTTCTTTCCCACAGGGTTTAGCTTATGGTAGGAGTAGAAGTGGGAAACACATTATGATCACAGTACAAAACAGGATTATCACCCCTACTGTTGTCTTAATGGAATAAATTATTGAATGTTGTTTACATGCACAGCTTAGTTAATTCATCTTCTTTAAAACCTTAAAATTTAGATGGCTGAACTTTGAAATCCCTTGCCTCATACTTACAAACCACTAAATTACTGTACTAAAATAGGCAGCTTATACTTAAACGGTTAAAGAGAAAAGGGTTGATTTACAGGAATATTATGTAAAGGGATTAGATTATGCTGTCATTACAATGATGCATTTTTAGACCAATGTAGCAATTTTGATACAGTATTATAATAACAAAGAATTTTCACTAATTGTGATTAACTACAAAGCTTATGATTACCTGGAATTGACATCCACATTTTAAAGAGTTTCATCCTCATCCTTATATTACTTATAATGTACTTACTAAATTGTATTCTCTGATAAAATGTTCTGCTACAATCAATATAATCTTGTACTGTGCAATATCTTTATAGTTGGAGGTGGACAATTTCTGGTGAAGGTAAGTGTAATTTTCGCGACACATTTTTTGTCTTAAATGCGGCGGTTTTTCCGAATCCGTCGGGTTTTCGTTCGGCCACGCCCCCCGATTTCCGTTGCGCGCATGCCAGCGCCGATGCGCCACAATCCAATCGCGTGCGCCAAAATCCCGGGGCAATTCAGGGGAAATCGGCGCAAATCAGAAATATTCGGGTAACACGTCGGGAAAACGCGAATCGGGCCCTTAGTAAATGACCCCCGATGTGTTCTTTGGGGCACCTAGGTTAACACACTAGTTTTCAGCTCAATGACCAGCCTCGATTTTTCAAATCTGCCCTGTCTCACGATAATTGGTTATAACTTTGGAACACTTTAACATATCCAGTTGTAAAATTTAAGTGATAAGTTTTGCATTCGTTCTGAAAAAAAGTGAAAATTTAGCAAAAGTTTGAAATGTTCTGTTTTCCAGACAGAAAGTCAAACTACCCAAAATGCTTAATAATTAGCATTTACGGAATGTCTGCTTTATGTTGAGATGATGGGCAGATTTACTTACCCGGTCCATTCGCGATCCAGCGGCGCGTTCTCTGTGGTGGATTCGGGTCTTCCGGCGATTCACTAAGGCAGTTCCTCCGATGTCCACAAGGTGTCGCTGCTGCGCTGAAGTCCGCCGAGGTCCGCTGGAGTTCACGATCCTACCCTGGGTGCAGGTAAGTGCGTGTCCAGCGCCACTTTTTTTTAAATGCGGTTTTTCCAAATCCATCCGGTTTTTCGGTCGGCCATGCCCCCGATTTCCGTCACGTGCATGCCGGCGCCGATGCGCCACAATCCAAAAACCCGGGGCAATTCAGGGAAAATCGGCGCAAATCGGAAAAATTCGGGTAACCCACCGTAAAAAATTGGATTCGGGCCCTTAGTAAATGACCCCCAATATTTTATGTGTCCTCTCAATTTTCTAGGATGTTATGAGGCGCAGAACTTTAGATGCCATTTTTCTCATTTTCATGAAAATTGCCAAAACTCACATTTTGAGGGAAAACTCAGATTTCAAGTGACTTTGAAAGGCCTAAATAATGGTAAAACCCCATAAATTATAATTATAAAAGCTCACCCCTCAACGTATGTAAAACAACTTCTATTGAGTCTAATAACCCTTAAAGTGTTTCACATGTGTTAAAACAATATGGACCTGCGATTTAGAAACTTTTGATCTTTTTGGGAAAATACATTCATTTAGGCCAAAACTGACAGTTTCATAATAAATTAAATGATGAAACACTCTGCAACGTTTGATGCCCAATTTCTCTCGAGTGTACTGATACCCCATATGTGGTGGTAAACTGCTGTATGGGCGCATGGCCGGGCATAGAATAGAAGCAGTGTTATTCACATCAGATTTGTATTGTCACATTGTACAGGCTATACTTTTTTTTGGTAATGCGAACATATGAGTGCTTATTATTTAGGGGATGAGATACAATGTATAGATAATTCATTTTGGGGGTCTATAGCTTATTCATGAGATTTTATTAACTATTTCAAGGGGGACACAAACAAAATCATCAATTTTTATTTTGGATTTTTAGCATTTTTTCTCCCCGCTCACCACAACGTAAAAATAATATTTTATCTTTATCCTCTGGTTCATTGCGATTGCGGTGATATCTCATTTATATAGTTTTTCTTATCTTTGCTCAATTCTACTGAGCAAAACCAATATTGTAGAAATTGCATTGTTTTTACTATTGACAACTTTTCAGGGCCATAACTTCTGTACTTTTCTGTTGTCAGATCTGGTTGAGGGCTTATTTTTTGTGTAAACAGTTGTTCTTTTCAGCCGTATTATATTAGGGAATTTAACTTTTTTGATCGCTTTTTAGAACATTTTTTGTGATGTGTTTGATGGAAAATTGGATATTACGGGAAGTTTTTCACATTTTACTTTTACATCGTTCACCGAGCGGGTTCAATATTGATTTAGATTTATTTTAAAGATTAATACAGACGCAGTGATACCAAATATGTACGTGTTTTTGTGTTTTATATACTTGATTTGCATTTTATGTGTAACTGGGGAGATTATGGGACTTTTATTTTTTTATTTATTTAATCATATTATAAAATGACTTAATCTTTTTTTTTCACTTTGTTACATTTTCTACTTCTTAGCTTGAACAAGCGTTCATCCGATCAGGTGTATTGCGGTGTACAGTGTAAGCATGCTCAGTTACATACAACCGTGTCCTGCCAGGAGGCAGAACCCGGCGTGGACAGAAGCCAACGGCCTCGGGGCACTCGCCGGACCCCGGGGCTGAGACAGGAGGGATCGGATCCCCCGTTAAGCCTTTATGATCGCCGTAAAAAGCCGATCGGGAGGTCATTAAGGGTTTAAATTAAGATAACACACTCTCATTTTTCGGAAGAAAAACATATTTTTTGTTGCGCAACTACATGTTTTGGGAATTATTACATTAAGTGGGCATTATATGCAAATGAGTAAAACTAGAAACATTATTACTTTATAACAGGTAAACATTGAGCATTACTAACTAAGAGTAGACAGATGCTACTTTTACTGTGACTTTCACAATCACAATTTTAGCACAATGTGAACACGAAATATTTGGAATTCTATATTCCATCTATTTAGATTTTAATTTTAGAGTTAGCAGCAGCGTAGATGGAATTTAGAGTGGACCTGTCATGACAATTTGGGATGCTAAATAACCCACAGGTCCTTATGGAGCAGTGTTTTAAGTGTCCCAAATTATGCAAGTTATGCTCATTACCTGGGATGCTCAGGCTGTGTCAATCAAGCTCCTGTATTTTAATTTATGCACTTCCACTGTAGAGGTTGTGGTCCCGCCCCTCACCTATCAATACATGTGGGGGATGGAGACTGGGACTGCTTGCGCATCAGGGGGAGTGCATAAATTAAAATACAAGGTTCCCAAAGGCACTTGGGTATTGTAGCCTGAGCACCCCAGGGTAATTAACATTACTTTTATAACTCTATATTCCGCAAGCTTCTGGATTGCGGGCACATAGGGACTTGGTAAAAGGTGATTTGGGAAACTAAACCACCGATTCCATAAGGACCTGTGGGTGGTTTAGTGTCTCAAATCACCATGACAGGTCCTCTTTAAGGAGTAAATATCAAGGTGAGAAAAAAAATAACATTTCCAAGTACCATCTGAATGTCTCACAATCTGTACAGTAACATTGTTAAATAAAGAGCAGGGTTTGCAGCAGGATGTGGAGCTGCTTCACAGCATTAATTGAAATCAATAGACACCTACTGATATTAACACAGCAGACACAAATGTTGCTTAAAGGAAATCTATGTATATAAAAGAGCTGCCTGCACTATGCAGACAGAACTAATAGACCTTAGCTGGATGACTCATACACAGCAGCTGGGGGATGGTGCAGTGATTACTTCTGCCTGTCAGAGATAACACAGTGATTACGTATTCAAGGCTTAAACTGGGCAGGACAATGTGCAGGAGCAGTGCATAATTAGCGTAAGAGGAAAGCACCCGGGCAGCCACATGAGTGACAGAGCCGCATTATCATAATTTTATAATTGTTTTGTCAGCAAAACCATTCTTATCAGGGATCAAACAAGATATGTATCTGCATCAGTGTAGCTACAGCCTTCTCAAGGTAAGTTTCCTTCATGCATAAAAGAAAATGGAAGATTTCCTTCAACAGCAGATATCTATTCATTTAGATCTAAGTTATGTACCATCTCCTTTTTTTAGCATTTTAAAAGGGATTGTAATTCATATGTGATACATAATCTGTTTTACTACATCTTTGAGAAAAAATTTTGACAGACTCCTTTGCATCTTAAAGCTTCATATTCATACTAGAGACCAATGGGAGTGGCATGTGAAGCTAAAAAGTCAATTCAATGGGAATATTGACTACAGCAGTTTATTACATCTACAGTAAAGCATGAATAACTACTTTATTTCATGTGTCTTCTATATGTTATCTGCCATCTTGATTCATTGTCATCCTTCAATGTAATTTTATGCATCTTTACTTGGCATGAGTAAACAGAAGGATGCATTTTGGACAATGACAAGGATTTTACACACAGAACAAAATGTGCGCTGCTGTTACCATTTATCAATGATGAAGGTAAAAGCATGAACAGAGGTCGCAGAGTCTCATCACACTGCACTAGCTCTGTTCTGATTCCTGTCTAAGGGCATGTAGTAAATCATTGACACAGAAAGTCAATATTCTAACTCACAATTCAGTGGCTCATTGTATTCCTCTGTGTTGCCTCTTCAGTCTGTCCCGCCAGTAAATGCCACTTATAAACTGAATCTTAAAGCAATGATGATCTCCACAGAACAGTTAATTCTCAGATAAGTTTAAATGAGCATCTAGTCTTCGTAGAGAATCACTTATTTCGCTGCACTCCTGCTCCTAGGCATAAGAGGTACACAGAGGTTGTAGTTTGGTAAGGTGTCCAATTTCTGTCAGGAGAATTTTAAAATCCAGCCACCAATGAAAACATGATAGGGTTCACAATGTAGTGCTGTGCCAATATAACTAGCAGTAATTCTGTTCAGGCCCATACACAGGATAAGGGCAATGGTAATGTGTAGTGGCTAGTGTTGAAAGGATGTGAATCCGGTTCTGAGTACCGCTCAACGCACCACCAGTAAAACCTATGATCGGTGCTAACACTCATTGCAAACATCAACATGCCACCGACGACATTGTTGGTGGCATTTAAGCAGTTAAATGGGTTTTCCCATGAAAGAAAATTCTCTCATTTCAATCCCCTAGTGATGTTAACACAATAAAGATAATTTAAACCCTTTATTTTACATATCTTTTTTGGTGCTTTACTCTCTAGGCTGCTCAGTGCAAAATCCCACGGTGTGGGCAGGGCCTCTCTAAGCAGACACATTATGATCCATATAGTTCTGTGGGGTGACAGTGTGGTTACATTATCAGGGTACAGGTGTAAATACACTTTCATCTGGCTTCTGACATTGTACTAACACACTGACAAATAGAAAGAGATGAGACAGCTGAGAGATGCATCTGATGCATGAGATTACACAGCGGCTGACAGAGGTTAACAGACTTTTACACTGTTACATTGTAGTTTGCAGCTTCTCTCTCTGCTCATGATCTCCTAGCAGGAAGTAATCAGTGTATGTGTCAGTGAGTGTTTCTGAGTGTTTGTGCGGGGCATGGCTACAGGCACACAACAGAGAGAGACAGAAATCTCATCTTTATGCTGTCACTCAGGAATCCAAGATGGCAGTAACACGACATTACGTCAAAAGTTACAGGGTCGTATCTATGGGCAACTGAAATTGTGTACAGTAGGACTGATAGAGACAGGTTGGAATTATATCTGTGAAATGCTGTATTTTTGTTAACAATTAGATAATGTGTTATTTTGTATCCTGAGTACATATAAGAAACTTGTCTTTGTGAGTTTACCCCTTTAACACTTTGATTGATTTAATTTGATTGATGATTGATACTAGCACTGATCACAGGTGTTACTTGGGTAGTGGTTCCAGTTCAGTATCCAGACCCAAAACGATTTTAAAGCACAAGTTCAGCCAAACTTTTATAGTTCTGCTCATTGCTAATAATGGCCATACAAACAGAAAATTTGTAGTAATTTCCTGTGTAGCAATAAAGAAGAGTGTAGGACTGAAGACAATGGGCCACATTTACCAAAACTAGCGCAAACTGTACTACGTTCAGTAGGCTGGGGAGTGTGCAGAGTGTGCCCCATTCATCAAAACTGGTGCACGGTCTTCATTAACCTGGCGCCCCCTGCTCTGGAAGTGTGCACCAATGTGCACCACTTTGTTCATGCTGCAGAATTGTGGCACACATGAGTAATAAATGAGGCACAAACTCAGACTATGCACTAACACGTGCACATTTTTTCAGGGCAGTCGCGACACAAACTGGCGCAAACACAAGCAGTTTGCACATTCTTTTCAGTGCAAAGTAGGACAGAAAACTTGTGCAAACACATTAATAAATGTTGCCCAATGTTCCTTATTATCTCAAAGTATTATGTCAGTACCAAACTTCGTTAGTATTTTGAGGGCCATGGATCTCCCCTGGAGCTGTGGACCCAAAACGCCAATATTATAATACACTAATAGTAGCTAATCACATTATATCAAAAGTGTTATCTTAATGCTAGTAGTTTGTTTTTAATGATTCAAGTTATTTATGTACTTTTCAAGGTGGCATATACCATGACTGCCCTCATCACTGATGTGGTGATAATGTCACATTATAAATAAAAATAACAGAACCTTTCGCTTATTGTTCACTCTCAGTACAACCCTCACAGGCCTTGATTCTTCTTTGTAGCCCCATTAGACGTTAACAGCAAAGTAGCCAATGAGTAGATATACTGCTGAGATCTCCCATTGTCAAGTGTCTCATACCTGCACATGATGTACTAATTGAAAAATGTATAAGCAGAGGTCATTCATCATTTTTTTTAAAATCAAATAAACTTTATTAAAGCAGATACATGCATTTCTTCATACATATGCAAAATGAATGTATACATTGACAAATAAAACATTGTTTGTTTCTTAACCTAAACCCCTACCCAACCAACATTCGCCTCTCTTCCCCTCATCATCCTAATTGATAGGCTCCATGTCCAGATGCAGGACCCACTACCTCTCCGCATCTCCTCATTCATCCCTTTTATCCTGCCATCATTGACCTATTATCCTTAGCACTAGATGAGTAAACTCTGGCAATCTAGAGTCACCAAGAATTACTTTCTACTGAACCAACAAGCCACATGAAAAGCTTCATGGGTAATATGTAGTGTATTATACCATGTTCTATAGTCTGCTTGATTTCTTAAAATATAAACTCATTTTATTTTTTACAAAGCACCTTAAATGAATTGTAGATCACAATACCAGCAGTAATAAAATCACTGATACAATCTTTCTAGGGGTCCCTGCTCTTTTTTGGCAACTTAAAAACTATCATTTAATCTGCAGTTTATTCACAAGATTGTGTTCAATCTGGCAAACATGGACAGGGTTTTGGTTGAATTTCCCAGACTTGCAATATCATTGCTATTAATGGAGCTTTCAGTCCCTGTCTGTCCACAGGACTACTCTTCTGTAATTAAATATTTTAACAGTATAGAGCAATAGTCCAGGGGAAAACAATGACTCTGATGCAAAGAGTATGAACACAGGCTTGAGACCCAGTTAAGAAAATACGGAGATCATATATACTGCGCTTTCCAAATAAATTTGCTGTTCTTAATAAAAAGTGAAGTACACCGGGGCGTGTCCTGCTGCGCATGGAGGCAGACGTGTGAAGCGCTGGCTCCGTTGCTCAGTGGTCTCTAGCGGCACTTAGCAATCAACCCTCCGGTGGGAATTACATCAAAATACCCCCAAGAGACCGAGGACCAGGTCAGCAATGGCAAAAGGTCGCAAAAAGAAGAGCCCGTTAAAACTTACAAAGTTTTTCTCGGCGGCCGAAGCGATCCAAGATGGCGCCGACCGCGTGGAGTCTGCTGCGGCCTCAGAGCAAGGTAGCGAACCGCCACCATCTCCACCTCCAGAGCCGGAGGAGGATCTACTTCTTTCGGTACCTCTGCTCTCTATGGACTCTTCAGCTAGCAGCCCAGCATCGCTGATGGGGCAAGAATCGGTGCTTGACACGGAAGTCCCAGCTACACCGACTCCTCCGATTAGAGCCTCTGCACAGAAGCTCCCGCCAGACCTTTCCCAACAGGAGCCAGGTACGTGGGTTACCCCATCCACTGCCCGTACGCCTTTCTCAGCAACCCCTGCGTGCGACAAGGCACATACATCCATTACCATGGATTCTATGAAATTGTTACTAGCCGAACTGCAGGCTAATATCACTAAGGAACTGCATTTATCTATCCAGTCACTTAAATCAGAAGTGTCTTCCTTAGGGGATCGTACCTCACATTTTGAGACCAAAATGGCGGAGCTGACTGCTGCTCATAATGATGTAGTAGATGTCACTACTAACATGGAGGAAGAACTTGGAGCTCTAAGGGCCAAATTGGCAGATATAGAGGACCGTTCCCGCAGGAATAATTTGCGCTTTCGTGGTATACCTGAAGCGGTGAAGCAAGAAGAGCTTGTTGAGCTTTTAATTGATTATTTCACATGTCTCCTGCCAGATGCAAACCAAAGAGATCTTATTATTGATAGGGCCCACAGGCTTCCCAAGCCAAAGCATTTACCATCCTCTACACCAAGGGATGTTATCGCCCGCATTCACTTTTACCATACTAAAGAAAAGATTGCATCAGCGGCTAGATCGCCTCCTGCTCTTCCAGCGCGATTTAAGGACATTACTGTGTTTACTGATTTGTCCGCGGCTACGTTAGCGAGAAGGAGAGAATTCTCTAACTGTACCAATATTCTAAGGGCCAACAATATCCCATACCGTTGGGGCTTCCCAGTAAAATTGATCATATCTAGGAATGGAAGCAAGTCTACGGCCCTTTCACCAGAAGAAGGACTTAGCTTGTGCAGAGAATGGGATCTAAAAGGGGTGGAAGCACCAACTCCATCCAAAAGGCGACATCCTTCAGGTGCAGTCCAGGAAGAATGGTCTACTGTCCATCGCAACAATAAGAAGCGCATCGTCTGAAGTCACTGGGACTTAGGTTGATTCCTTTCTTTACCCACCTGGGTTGATCATGTATTAAGCACGGCTCCAAAGCTGTGCGCGATTGTTTATTACCACTGTTGGGATGCCAATGTGGTCACCGGTTGACCTAATCCCCAATGGCAATAGACACTATATGCTTTGTTATGTTTTGTTTTTTTAAAGTTTCCCTTACAGGGATAGTTACTGTTATTAATATGTTTTCATATGTTCGATCAGGTATTTCTTCAATAGAAATTCTTCAGTATGGTTTGCGGCGCCTATGCATGTATAGGTGTGGGGTCCTAGTCCGGGGGGATCTCACATCTCTTGTCAGAAACAGCGCAGCTATGAATAAATTTGCAGATCTATGCAATGGTATTTAAAATTCTGTCCATTAACACAAAAGGATTAAATTCTCCCTTCAAAAGATCCTCCGTATGGAGAGAAGCCATTAAATCTCATGCGGACGTTATATGCCTGCAGGAAACCAGATTGAACCAACCTGACAGCTTCAGATTGCAACATAAAAAATTTCCTTATATATTCCATGCTCATGCGGTCGACAAGAGATGTGGGGTCACGATCGCGGTTCGTGATACAATATCCTATGTACTAAAAGAGATAATTACTGACACGAAAGGAAGGTATATTATTGCAATAGGCTCTATTAACAACACTCAGTACACTATTGCATCAGTTTATAGCCCTAACACCAGACAGCATAGCTTTATTAAAAAAGTTTTAGCAAAAATAGAAAAGGTTAAAGAAGGATTATTGGTCTTAGCGGGGGATTTTAACCAGGTGATATGGCCTTCAATGGATTCGACCTCATCCAACACCCTCCATGAACCTACCCCCTATGCCAACACTCTATTTAAATATGGATTGTATGACATCTGGCGTATTCGCCACCCCACAGAGAGGGACTTTACTTTCTTTTCTAACCCCCACAAGATATATACTAGAATAGATTACTTTTTGACTGAAAATAATCTATTAGATATGATATCAGAGGCAACCATAGGGACGATCACGTGGTCAGACCACGCGCCTATTACATTGACAATAGAAGAGGAATTTAAATCTCCCCTTAATCGGGTTTGGCGCATTAACACCTATGTTTTACAACATCGCAAATATAGTCCCGCAACATCCCAAGCACTAGAGGAATATTTTCGCATAAATGATAATAGAGAAGTCCCCGACTATACCTTATGGTGTGCGCATAAAGCTACCCTTAGAGGGCACTTCATTAAGCAATCCGCCCACGAAAAAAAGGTCCACACTGCTAAAGAATGTGCATTATTGGATTCTCTTGCTTCACTACATAGGCTTAATAAGCAGTCCTTCTCAGCAGACACAGCAAAAGAGATATCTTCTATCACATCCCAATTACAATTGCTTAACGCCCATAAACATGACTTCGCAATTCAAAAACTAAAGATGTCATATTATTGGATGGGGAATAAATCCAACACGCTTTTGGCAAAATGCCTTAAAGCTAAAGTAGCTAAAGCTCGTATTCCTTATATATTAAATGAGCATCAAACTAAAATAATGGACCCGCAGGGGATAGCTGATTCCTTTGCAGAGTATTATGGTTCCTTATATAACTTAAAAGGGGATGCCACAACTTCCCAACCTTGTGAGTCAAACATCAAAAAGTTCTTAAATTCATTAGGTCTCCCAAAATTGAACAATATAGCACTGGATAATATCTCTTTCCCCTTTACAAACGAAGAGGTAAGGAAGACTATCACCTCTTTAAAAAAGAACAAAGCCCCAGGACCGGATGGGTATTCGAATGAGTATCTTAAGCTACACAAAAATATTCTTGCCCCATATTTAACTAGATTGTTTAACAGTTTTATGGAAACGGGCTTTATACCAATGGAAATGCTACAAGCATTAATAATAACGCTCCCTAAGCCGGGGAAACCTAGCACTGTACCTTCCAACTTTAGGCCCATTTCCTTATTAAATTCGGACCTAAAACTATACGCAAAAATACTAGCTGCACGTCTTGCTGAGGTCCTCCCGGGGATTGTAGAACCGGATCAGGTGGGCTTTATTAAAGGGCGACAAACCACGGATGGAACCCGCCGTTTCATCAACATAATATCTATGATGGAAACGCGGCGAGCGCCTTCTCTGCTTCTAACTTTGGACGCGGAGAAGGCGTTCGATCGAGTACATTGGGGCTACCTCCAGGGGGCATTGAGGTCCTTTGGGATAGAGGGGCCCATTTTAAAAGCAATCATGGCTTTATATACATTACCTTCTGCCCGAGTTTACAATTCGGGAGTCCTGTCTCGCCCATTCAATATTACCAACGGCACCCGACAAGGTTGCCCCCTTTCCCCTGTGATCTTTGCTATGGTCATGGAACCGTTAGCCCGCGCAATCAGGGTGGATCCCGAAGTGAAGGGAATCTCTATAGGAGACAAGGAGCACCGGATAGGTCTCTTTGCTGACGATGTAGTATTGTGCTTAGCAAACCCGGAACCTTCTCTTAAAGCGGTAACCTCTATATTGGACAATTTTGGGTCAATTAGCTACTACAAATTAAACGCGTCCAAATCCCTAATCCTGGGGATAAATGTTTCCCAAGGTACAAAAAATAGGATAGCCTCTAAATACCCTTTTAAATGGGAATCGAATTCCGTTCCGTGCCTGGGGATCACGCTCACTACGCCCATCAGCAACTTAGCAGTGTCTAACTTTACCGCTCTTAAACAGGCCATAACTAAAGATACGCAGTCATATAAAAATCTACCCATTTCTTGGATAGGTAGAATATCTACCCTAAAAATGATTGTGATGCCAAAAATTTTATACTATTTTCGCAATCTTCCAATAGTGTGGCCTAAATCCTACTTGGCACAGTTGCAATGCATCCTCTCGGATTTCATATGGAAAGGACAGAGGGCGAGAACCCCACTCTCTACATTATTGCTACCTATTTCGAAGGGGGGGCTGGGCTGCCCATCAGTGGAGGCATATTATCAAGCAGCCATTGCTGATCAACTTAAAGCATGGTGGTTAGATGATAAAGACAAATTGTGGGTAGACATTGAAAGACAGCTAAGAGGTTGACTGGGGCAACAAACTACCAACTATATTTCTATTCAGAGCTTAAAAGGTCAAAGGGCGTATCTAAAGCTTATAGTAACATTACATCTAATGCTTAACACCTTCCCTTTGCCCCTAGGGAAAAATGGGAAAAAGAGCTAGATCGACATTTTACTGAGGATCAATGGAAATTGGCGTACGAATTGGGTGTTAAGGCATCTAAGTGTATCAATCATTTAGAAGTATCCCGCAAATTACTTTATAGGTGGTACTTGACTCCCTACCGATTGGCAAAAATGTACCCAGGTACCTCACAAACTTGTTGGCGTTGTCAGTCCCAAATCGGGTCACTATTACATATTTGGTGGACGTGCAGAGCTCTATCTCCCATGTGGAAGTCGATACTGGACTTATTAAACAAAGTTCTGATGTTTACGCCCCCATGGGGTCCTCATGTAGCATTGCTACACTCGATTCACTGTCAAAAGGTGACAGATATGTAACTTTTCACATCCTAACGGTAGCAAGACTAAATATCGCTAGGAGATGGAAATCAAGGGAAGTCCCCAACCTTATAGCTATTATTAAAGAAGTTCAGGTGAACCAAGAAATGGAACGCCTTATTAGCAATAGATTGGGGAACCAGAGCCAATTTTCAAAAATTTGGGCGAAGTGGGAGGATTACCAGGGGCAATGTGGGGAATTGCGGCGCACTTCGTATCAGGTAACATGAACCCCCGAACACTAGGTATATTATCTTTTCATTCCCTCAAAAGAGGATTATAATTATAGAAGAGTCAAGCAAAGGGAAAAATTTCACGCACCTCATCCAGCAAATCTACATTTGATTTATAACGTATAGACTACCTGATCTAAGTTTATTTGTTGTTTACTGGTTGTTTGATTGTTAAACAATGATACAATGTAACAAGTGCTACATAATGTGATATTACCTGTATTCTATGTGAAATGGCACTAAATAATGGGGCAGTAACCCATGCTTGGGTATACTGTGCCCTATACATGTACAGTTTAAATTTTGAAATACTTAATAAAATTTTATGATAAAAAAAAAAAGTGAAGTACACCAAAATTTCAGCAGAAGCAACTGAAGTTAAAGTGTCTGTGCACTTTCAGCAAACAATTGTTATTGTTTGGATAATTATTGAGCCATGCACCTGTGTGACATCACATGGCCATGTAATGTTTTTTTTTTCCCCAGGAAGTTAACAATTTAACTTCCTGTTGAATCTCAGCAAGCAGAGATCTGGAAAACAATGAGGAATGAATACAGAAAGTTTATTATAAATTTGTATAACTCTTCATTATACATACACATCAGTGCTGCAGGAATGGACTGCCACAATGCTGATGGAGCATTCTGCTTTGTCTGTGCCCCTGTGCCCCTCTGTCCATAAGTCTAGCAATTAGAGATGAGAAAATCTATTTATTAGTTTGTAGATTCAGTACAAATCTGCAATATTTTAGGCACCAAATCAAATCTAAATCTTTTCTGCTTCACTTAGGAGAAATCTTTTATAACATTTACAAAAGGAGATTGGGTTACGTACTCATTTCCAGGACAATTGGAGCAACAGCAGTCCCGACCAGATGGATTTGGACTTGAACCAAATCTTTTGAAAAATATGCTGAAGCTTCTACAAATCAAGTCTTGGATGATTCGCTCATTTCTACTAGCAATTGACTGGTTTTGTATCCTATTTCAAAGACTATATTTTGCTGAACAACTACTGGGAAATTTCAGGTGCTATGACACACAAGGGTGTGTGTGACAGCAGTATTATAGGTATTGTTGGTAAATTTCCACCATTCATTTTACCTGCTTTATTGCTTTATTTTCTAATTAATTTCCCTCATAGCAGGTCAAGGGGTCAAAGCTGCTTATAGGTTCTTTGTAAAGAGACTTATTATTTGTCAAGGGTAGCCTCACTGCTGACAGTCAGACAGAATTCTATTGCTTAACCTAACACAGGGCTCAAGTGATGAAATTGCTTACTGAATATTAGACTCAATTCCACAGTAGTTAAAGAATTGCTCTGGCTATTTGCATACTGTAGCTAATATACATAACAGTTTTATTTATTTCTATGTCCTTTTCTACTTTGAAAAAATATTTTATGGAAATGAATGTCTATTTCTGCTTACATTCCTTTTCTGTTGATTATTCTGCATATTCAATTCAATTACATTGAACCCACAGTTCATTTATTTAAAGAAATAGAAGACTATATTAACATGACAAGCTGAATATTTTTCAACCACATACTTGGTTTTCTTTAATCGTCACGTCACCTGCTGATTTGATTGAAGCTAAAAAAAGGAAATACTGTAAATAAGAGACCTAGCTGTAACATATGTTCACAATTTTCTTAGACTATTTTGTTTTGTAATGCTGATAATTGTATCTAGAAATAGAATACAATTATCAGGGTCTGTGCGCCTGAAAACTACCAGGGATTGCGATTATTTTTCCCTTTACACCCCCTCCATGTCAAGTGAAGGCCAGCAGCAGAAAGGGCTGGAAGCAAAAAGGGCCGATGCATGGTGAACCTGCCTCACTATAGCCAGCGACTGTTCAAGCTACCTCTAGTCTCTACACAGCACTCATTTAGACTTCTCTTCAAGATCCCTGTGGCTGTTAGCAGTAGTGGACCCAACATCCCAGATCACTTGAGTAGCCTCTTACAGCTCACTACATATATTATGGCTCATGGTTTAGGAACCTGAAATACCTGCCATAAATATAGAGCTTTAAAGCTTGAGAGAACCTTTGATAACAATTCCAATGATACCTGTATCATGCTGCTGGCTTTTTCCTAGCCTGAGATATATCTGGTATATATAAAATTATATTCAGATTCAGCTTATCTGATGGGGGTGGGCAATTCCAGGTTGGGACATTAGCTTGGGGCAATGAAGCCAGAACAGGATAGCATATTTGTAATTGGCCAATCACCAGTTTGGCCAGTCACATGCTTGTGACATCACTCAAGGTCTTTTGCCAGAATACTAAGGACAGCATGTTTGTAATTGGACAACCGGAAGCATGTGATGAGCCAGATGCTTGTGACATCACTACCGGTCCTACAGCCCTTCTCAATAAGCCTCCTGTCATCTCTAGCTGTACTATACAGCTCCTAATGGTAACCAGAATACATGGCAAATAAAGATTATCCTGGGGGCAAGGTAAAACCTCTGCTAGCAGTTAAACAGCTGCAGCTAATTATAGTAAATTAGAGAACTGCTTAGTACAGAGCTAGGCAAATGTTTTTATACTTTGCAGTTGTACTTTAAGCTGTTAAAATACTGGCCCACTCCATTGAATTGAAAATTGAGCTTTAATTGTTTGCTAAAAGTAAAGTTTTATTGTTGGAAGACAGATTTCAAGAATCCAAACCAACTTTTATCCTCTAAAGAATTAAAAATACTTGTTCTATTTCTATATTTATTGATTCTCATATTATATATTTATTGAACTCATATTCAATATTCAATATGAACTTATTGAACGCACCTTCCCTACTGGGCATGTCTGTGTGCACTGACAGTAGATTATTGGCACAAATTGGATTTTGCCATACATGGGCAAACCATAATGATTTTTTGCGATGATTGTGTCCAGTGGCATGAGCTAAATATATGTGGCATATGTGAGAAAAAAATGCAATTTATACTCTGCACCATACATTCTGCATTATCTTTGGGTTGACACCTTTGGGGTAAAAATGCTCACTGCACCCCTAGATAAATTAATTGAATGGTGCAATTTCCAAAATAGAGTAATTTTTAAGCTTTTATTTTACTCTACTGGTTTTTAAGGGGATATACAAATCCTGCATGCTGCCAAAACAACATTTATAAAATGTATGAGCTCCGATTACTATTCCACATGTTCTGAGCCCTGCTGGGTACCCAAATCATAGATTATTGACACAAATAGGTTATTTCTATACCCAGAAGAACCCACATAATGATTTTGGTGTGTTTGCTTCCAGTGATGTGAGTTGGGCATTTGAGAGAAAAATGCTATTTTTACTGTGCCCCGTTTACTTTGTATTATATTTGGGCAGCACCTCGGGGGTTTAAATGCTCACTAGACTCCTATTTAAATTCTTTAAGAGGTGCAGTTTCCAAAATGTGTTACTTCTTAGGGGTTTCTAGAGTACTGGCACCTCAGGGGCTCTACTCATATAACATGGCACGAAATCTAGTGAAAATGGATCTCCAAAAGCTAAATTGAATAGTTTAAGTTCATAAAATGGTGTTGCTTATAGGCGTTATATTACATGAGCCTCTAAAAGGCACTTGCAAACTAAATTGGTCACCAAAAATATAGCTTTTTTCTCATGAGCCTCTAAAAGGCACTTCCAAACTAAATTGGTCACCAAAAATATAGCTTTTTTAGAAATTGCTACTAAAACTTTAAACATTCTAACATGTGTTATGGAAAGAAAAAGAAAACAAATGGCAAAAGTTTTAAAAATAAATTGGGGTACTACTTTTTGTCCAAAAAAAAGAAAATTTTAAACTTTGAAAATTGTAAATTTTTAAAGATCCTTTTTAAGACATTGATTAGATATATTATTGTTAGAGATGGGCAAATCGATTTTAAAGAAGAGGAATACATTTAGAATTTCAAGAAAAATTCGGTTCAGCACGAATCTGAACTTTTAGGTTATTCATGGGAACAATTTTTTTCCCCCTTTATTAGCAAAATGGCCATGAGCACAACGTGTCACATTGGACAGAGAACTCTGAGAAGAAGAAAGAAACACCCTTGATCACATGTGCAGACATGTAAGCCAATCAGCGACCGGCCCTATAAAAACAGACGGCCATTTGCAATCCCATCATTTCACACTGTATGTGCTGTCTCTAGCGTCCAGGTGCTTGTACTCAGTAGCTGATGGAGTGATTTTTGCTCAAAGTCCAGGGTGTCCGTTTTGGGGGATCTGTATACCCCAAATTTCAATTATTTTTTTGTTGCTAAAGTAGATATCAAGAAATCTGTGTCAAATCAACATAGTTGAGTGCCACTGAAAGTTAAAGTGCCACTTTCTGACCTGATGCTGCTGCTGCCGGCACATTCACCCTCTGTGATTGTGCCACACTGTGGCCTACCATGTTGCTCCCACCACCAGAATTTGTCATTGTGCCACTCTCTGACCTCATGATGCTGCTTCCGCCACCTCCACACTCTGTCATTGTGCCACACTGTCGCCTACCATGTTGCTGCCACCACCAGAATTTGTCATTGTGCCACTCTGTGGCCTACTCATGCTGCTGCCAACTGACCACTGTCTCCCTGGAACACCCTATGATTTCCATAATGCTGTTTTCCCCCTCCACCACTCTATGAATTTGCCACTATGTTTGGTTTTCCACTTCATTTCATCTGTCAGAAGGAATGAAAAGCTTCAGGATTGATAGCCAAAAGCAGGTGTGGATACAGAACACAGAGGACATGCAAATATCCCATTTACTGCTGTTTTGGATAAACTCCTGATAGTTTTTGGCTTTAACAATACTGATGGATTATTGACTGATTGAAAGTGGACACTGATGGATGAAATGCATTCAAGAAGCCCAAGTGTACATGTGGAAGAAAATGGGTGCCGGTGCTTGTGGAAGGACTGCTCTGGAAATGGTTATTTTAAAAGCGTATTTTATTTGATGTGCAACGCGTTTCGGCCCGGGAATCGGGCCTTCGTCAGGCATAAAACATATGGTTCAAAATGACATCTCTTAAATACTATTTAGGTAACCGGAAATGATTAAAATAGATGGCCAGTGGCCGGTTTGCCATTTGGCTTCCGTTTTTGCCATATGCTGTGGCGAGCGTCCGGTTGCTAAGCAGCCAAGCAGCCAAGACGCAGCCATGACGTACCTGACAAGGAACTTCCGGTCTTCCTGTGTGTTTAGTGAAGCGTGTCTAGTTGCCAAGCAACCCTGACGTACTCTCGGCTCTATGAGAACGAGACCCGAGTGTGGCTGTCTGGTGTATCTAAGGTACAGTGTTCATGCAATTTTGTCGTTAGGTAGCTCATGTGCTTTGGAGAAAGAACAGGATTATCTCAAAAGGGGTCAGATACCAGAGAAATCTTAAAAGGGGGAAGTTTTGCCTAAAGTTGTGTATGGATTGTGACATCATTTGGAATTCTGTTGATAGTTCGTGTTATGTTTAGTAGTAGTGTGTGGTTCTGTTAATAGTTCGTGTTATATTTAGTAGTCGTGTAGTCCCTTTCAAGTGGTTATTTTGTTACTAGTGCTGATTATTTGTTTTGTTTTTCCTTAAGACTTTCACCTTATATTGTTTCCAGTTTCTCATTTAGACCATTCGGTGTTAAAGTATTTAGCTTATAGATCCAAAAAGCTTCTCTTCTATTGAGGGTTTTTATCCTATTATGTTGGGATATGGAGATCTGTTCCAAGGGGGTTACAGTAAGAGAAACAAAAGAACATCCTTTTTCTAAGGATAGATGTTTGGAAAGACTGTGTTTCAAAAATCCCGTTTTCTCTCTGTGTCTGTGTCCGTTTAATCGGATTGTATGTCCTCCCCACATACTGAAGCCCACACCTACAATCTATCACATATATGATAAAATCTGAGCCACAAGATAGATCTTGTTTTATCATGAATCTTTCTCCAGTAGATTTTGATATCAGGGATTTTGCCCCAGCATTGATGTTCGCACAACAGAGGCATTTTGGATGTCCACATTTTTTCACTCCCTTCTTTGTGTTCTTTGTGCCTAGGTCCATTTTTACCTTCTTCAGTTTACTGGGGGCCACTATATTTTTTGTTGTTGTGGATTTCCAAAATGTTATTTTGGGTTTGTTTGGGATAATTTCCTTGAGGATGGGATCCCCAAGGAGAATCCACCAATGTTTGTTCAAGATTTTTCTAATTTCTTTGTTCCCTTTGTCATAAGTTGTAATGAAGTTCAGTGTGTGGTTATTTTTCTTTGGGATCTTTTCTTCTATCCGAGGTTCTAGAATTTCCTCCTGCTTTCGATCTAAATTTAGCTGGTAAGCTTCATTACCTGGATATTTTTTCAGTGTGAAGCATCTTTTTAGGATCGAAGATTGTTCCCTTCTATTTCTATTTTAGTGCAATTCTTACGGATACGATGGTATTGGCTGAGCGGCACATTTTTCACCCATTTTGGGTAATGTGCGCTTCCAAACTCCAGGAAGCTGTTCGTATCAACGGGTTTGAAATGTGTTTTTGGAGAATTTCAGGACCCAATCTTTCGTGTTCAAGAACTTTATGAAATTCACAGCCTCATGTTTTCCCCCTTGCCACAGGAAAAACAAGTCATCAATATAACGCTTGTAATATTTTATGCAGTGCGACCATTTCAAGTCTGCTTGTATGAACAGGGACTCGAACCGCCCCATAAACAAATTTGCATAGCTGGGAGCGGCTCGAGTCCCCATTGAGGTTCCTTTTTTCTAAAGGTACCACTTTTCCTTGAAAGTAAAAGCGTTGTGTTCTAGGATAAACTTCAAACCTTCCACCAAAAAGGATTTTTAGGATTCTGGTATTTGTTTCTCTAGATCAAGATGCCATTTCATTGCTTCAAGACCCTTCTGGTGTGGTATATTTGAATATAATGAAGAGTTGTCCAGAGTCAGAAACCAAAAGGTCTTTTCCCATTTGATGTGTTTAAGATCGCGGATGAGGCTAGTGGTGTCTCGTAGGAATGATGGTAACTTGACCACTATGGGTTGCAAAAAAAGGTCAATAAAGTGGGACAGGTTACAAGTCAGTGAGTCAATTCCTGATATTATAGGGCATCCTGGTGCAACCATAACCTCGAGGGGATCTTAGAGAGGGGCCCCAAATCTTTTCAACTGATGGATGAAAGGAAGGGCAAAATGATCATTGACGTCAATGCAAAATTACTCCCAACACTCTCTCCACTCTTTTAGGGAGTTTTTACATGTATCAGCGTTTAACAGAACAGGTTCTGTCGTAATCTATGGAATCATCTGATGTCAGTGTAAAAAGAGTGCACTCTTTAATGTTATAGTGGGATCTTGGCCCTCAGCTCAGTCCTTTCAAGCTGGCACAGACGTTACCTTGTCAGGCTGCGTTCCCGCTTCACTTTTTGGTCAAGTTGGCCCCTGTAAGTGCCCATGGAATTGAAAAGTGAAGTGATTCTAAGAGAGGCGGCTGTCATGTCATACTAAAACACAGAATAGTTTGAAGACCAAACCACGCTGCCTAGGCATATTTGAGCATGCCACAATGTTCTACAACACCCTACAGACTCTCTGCAGCCAGGAAATAGCTATTTTTAAAATGATTCTTCATGATTCAATTCGGGTCGATCTCGGCGAATCGAATTTCTGAAAAATTTGCCCATCTCTAATTATTGTATCTGCTCCAATTTTTTGTGTATGTTTGCATGAAAAAAACATGTGGAGCTGACACATGTAATTATTGTGTTCTTGCACTACAATTGTGTTAAGGTTGCATTTTGTCCAGCACTTATTAAAACTATTCACCTAAAGTGTGTGATAGTGTGTGTTCCTATTTTTTATCACATTTATTAGTTGAGATGTGTCACTATTCTGTCCCAACAGCATGAAACAGAGTGCACCAAAAAAAAATAGGTGCAACTGCTGTTTGCACATCCTGAAAACTGACCATATCAACGAAGATTATGAGACACTATTAAATAAAGTGCAAACTAAAACTAGCCACATTGTAACAGTTGTATATATCTGGGTTAATATCTTATTAATACACCGATGTCTCTATGGCCTATTAGGACATGGCAATTAAAAAAAAATTGTACTTTTATTTTTTTTATGCGTTAGGAATGGTGTGAAGAAGATTAATCGTAAATCCGATCAATTTGATGGTTTTACAATGCATGACACAAAGTACAGTTTGCCTCCATAAATGCATTGAAAGGCTTGAGAAATCAACCATGTAAATTAGCTAAAATAATTATGGTTTATTAAAAACTTGTTTTGCATCCACAAATTTAAAACAGTACTTTAAGTATAAAAAAAATTGACAGCAAAAGTCACGGGTAAAATTTATCTTAATTATGGTAATTCATTGTAAATTAAACGTAGCATTGCATTTATGAGCAGAATATATCCGGACTCATTTACATTTAAAATTAGACAATGCTGGTAAGTGTTTACAAGATAATTTAGTCAATTTGGATTTACATAAATTTGATAACAAATTAATTTTACTTGATGAAATCAGGAATTCTTTTAAGCCCACAAGTACTTGGATTATAGGACATTAGGAAATATGTAGCAATGGGACTAAGCACTTCAGATATTAATGATATAATGAACCATGTGTACTTTACATCTAAATGCATTTTCTTTATTTTAGTAAATGGATTTGTGAATTTTACAACTTTTGTATTGTTGGTGTACAGTTCATTCATTTGTCATCGAGTTATAATGGCTAAATAAAGAGTTATGGTAATCTCTCCACCATTTTGTTCAAGAAGAAGCTAGTTTTCATAACTTTTGTACAATATGCACTTTATAATATTTAGGTGCTGTAAGGCATTTAAATGCCAGTGTCTATTTATCAAGGAACAATTAGGTTACAAAGAACTCCAAATTATCACATATATAGGAAATGTACAGGTGTGTCTTTTCTAACTTTGTTGTTAACAATAATATTTCCCGTAGTCTCCCTCACAGCCACCATCACCCTTCCTCTTCTAGAATGTAAATGACCAATGTGCCCACTCCAGAAATCCTATGCGAGGATAAACAGTTACAGTTTCCATAGAAATATACTTTCTCTGCTCTCCAGTCGGGCATGTGCAGTCAGCTCCTTGTTCCCTGCTGTGGGGTCGTGGCTGCAAATTCCTCTGTATGAAGAAGCTATGCCGAAAAGGGGGATTGTGGGAGATGTAGTCTTTCGGCAGAGTGGGGGCAGCCATCTTAAAGTGATGCAGCTGCAGCAGTGACCTGTGATGTGACAAGTGAAGGAAAACAAAGCATACAGCCCAGGGTGGTGAGGTAAAGTTGTGTAACTATAAAATATGCAAAGGAAATGGCCAGTTTAGAAAAAAAAAAATACATTAAGTGACTGGAGAACCCCTTTAAAGGGGTATTCCAACAAAGACACATTTCTTAAATGTACTCAGGATAACAAAATATCACAATCTCTAATTCACTCTTATTAACAAAAATACAGCATTTCACCAATATAAATCCAACCTGTCTCTGTTACTCCTAGTATACACAATGTCAGTTGCCCCTAGACGTGACTCTGTAACTTCAGACTTAAGGTTGGAGGTCCGCCATCTTGGATTTCCGTGTGACGCCGTGCTGCTGAGATCTCTGTCTCTCTCTGCTCTGTGCCTGCAGCCCCGTCCCTCTGCAGTCCAGCACGAAGCTCAGACACTCACTTACTTCCTGCCTGCAAACACATTGTGAGCAGAGAGAAGCTGCAAACTATAAGCAGATAAGTTATCCTGGGAAGGGGGAGGCAGATACATATCGTGAGAACAGAGATGTAGCAGAGCTGACAGTGTAAAAGTCTTTCAGCCTCCGTCTGTTAGCCTCTGTGTATCATCCTCTGTCTGTCATGCCTCTGTCTGTCATGCCTCTGTCTGTCATGCCTCTGTGTAATCTCATGCAACTCATCATCTGGTCTGGTCTGGTCTGCCTCATCTCATTTTCTATGTGTCAGTGTTTTAGATTGGTGTCAGAAGCCAGATGAAAGTGTGTATACACCTGTACCCTGATAATGTGATCACATTGTCACCCCACAGAATTAGATGGATCATAATGTGTCTGCTTAGAAAGTCATCGCCCGGACGCTTTTGAACAGAGCTCCGTGCGGACCCCTAATCATCCGATTAATATCCTGCGGCACCGGCAACCCAGAGGTGACATAAGCCTCCTGTGTACCCCAGAGCCCACCATCCACTTACCGGGGCGGTCATAGTGCGACACGGAGGGACGGGAGAGAAGTACCCGACATCACAGCCCGAGACACGTGCGCAAGCCTGGCCAGAAGTGTCGCTCCGCACATAGCAGCTCCCGCGCACGGACTCTCCTGGACGGCGGGCGGCGCGAAACCCAGCGGAGGCACTGCATCCCCAAGGCAGGAGGCTGCAATCAATCAACCCCGGGTAAGCTGAGGAGTGGGGAGCGCAACACCTGCAGGCCGGGGCCAATACACTGAGGAGTCGGGGAGCTGCGTCAGCGCACCCACACAGGGCTGACAGGTGCAGCAGCAAGGCCACGGCTCCGGCCAGAATAGAATAGCCTGGGTCATCAAACAGGAATAGGAAGACCCTCAACCTACTCAGAGCACTATAGGGCATCATACTCCCAGAGTGCATATAAACACCCATAGGGCTGCAGCCCTCAGCATCCCTCAGAATGGGCCCCACCAAGGCAAATGCAGCTGAGAGGCTGCGAGAATTCGCCCGCACGGAGCAGGGAGAAACGTCCCGTACTTCACAATCCCAACGGTCATCCCAGGCCAGGGCAAAGCAAAGTTCCAGTGGCCCTGCGGCATCTGAGGAGGAAACGGAAGAACCCACCCTGAAGCAGGTCACCTCTCAAGTACTAGCCACGATAGACGCATGCAAAAGTTCTCTGACTGGGAAGCTGGATGAGGACAGGGTGGATGTCAGCTTGCTCAGGCAAGACCTTCAGAGTCTGAGAGACAGAGTGCACAATGCAGAGGAGAGGATATCGCAAATAGAAGACAGAAATGCCAATATACCCAGAACAGTCACCACCTTGAAAGCAGACTCTGAGGCACTGAAACAAAAGGCGGATGACATGGAGAATCGCCTGAGGCGAAATAACATAAGAAGAGATGGATAACATAAGAGATGGATAACATAAGAGATGGCTAAAAGGCTTATTTCCAGAAGCGCACTTCTTTGCAGCATTTGCAGTTGAAAGGGCTCACAGGGTGCCAGCCAGAGCACCACCTCCAGGAGCCCCACCAAGACCGCTGCTAGCCAGATTTTTGAACAGCAGAGATCGGGACATTATCCTGCAACAGGCCCGCAGAAAGGCGGACATCAGAGTAGACAACGCAAGAATGTCCATCTTCCCAGACTTCTCACTGGAATTGCAGAAGAAGAGAGCAACATTCCTGGACGTCAAGAAGAGGCTTCACGATAAGAATCTCCCGTACTCCATGGCCTATCCTGCACGACTCAGAGTTGTGGATGGCGACAGAGTCCTGTTCTTCGTGACCCCGAGCGAAGCCAACGATTGGTTGGCACAACATAGAAGATCTCCCCCCCACTAGAGGAGCTGATTTACATATGAGACTTCTGGTATCCTTTACACTTCACCAATTTATTACGTGGGCATTCTTGAAGCCCTGGGGTTTGTTATATGCTATATAAGAACTGGGACTAGATTGTGCGGGGACTTAAGGGTGTCTTATTTCCTGCAAAACGTTGATCAGTTGTGTTGCCCGGGTACCGGGGTCATGGTTAAATTGCAGGGGTCCATGGAAAAGGAGTACATACTACATGCCTATGTTACATCCCACGAGGCATGAGTATCCCACAACGCTAGCCAGTTATGCCCTGATCCACCCTGCACGGAGGAACCAGAAATGTTACTGTCTCCAAAGCGGAGGGGGATTGGGAGCATTCACGTTACAATGTTGTCGTTATTGCAGGTTTTTTGTTACAGTTTATAAGTGTCGTGTCAGGCCCACACAAGCTCAGGGTGTAGAAAAGGTGGAGACAAATATCCAACCCCTCACAACAATTCACCTTTGCATGTACATGTCAATGAATCGTCATGTCAGAGCTTAGATTCCTTACATGGAACGTCCGCGGCCTGGGTAGCCCTAATAAACGCCTGATGGTAGCTACACACCTGAAACAATTGAACCCGCACATAATATGTTTGCAGGAGACACATCTTATCCCTTCCAAGGTACAGTTCTTGCACAAACCCTGGGTCCAATGGGGAGCACACTCTTGTTATAACACCTCATCAAGAGGGGTCTCGGTGCTAGTACACAAAGCAGTTCGGTGGGAGGTGAAAATGCAACTAACCGACCCAGAGGGTAGATTTGTGTTTATACATGCTCATATAGATGGCATCCCTTATAATGTGATGGCGATATATATTCCACCACCTGCATCTTTGCAGGTTCTGCGCCAAGCAGCTTTGTTCGCAACGTCTCATCCACAAGCGAGAAATATGTGCCTGGGGGATTTCAATATGTTTTTAATCCAATCACTAGACCGATTCCACAACACGCGGACCCTCCCAACAGGAACGCAATATAGTAGCCTATCACGGTTCTTGACAGAAATGGGGTGGGCGGATTTCTGGAGGCAAAGAAACCCGGTAGCTAAGACCTATTCATGCTACAGTGCCTCCCATAAGTCTTTATCCCGTAAAGACTATATCGTAGGGTCTACAAACATAATCCCACACATACAAGACATACACTATCATCCCAGAGGCATATCCCACCATTCACCGGTGACCTGTGTCATAGGGAAACGCTCCGCCTCTACAATGCATAAGGTTATGATCCACCCCTTTTGGTTAGAGCTCATAGGACCATCAGACAGGGTGCCTGAACAGGTAAATGCATTCTTCCAGGCTCACAATCCAGAGACTGCCTACACATCTCTCTGGGAAGCAACAAAGGCCTATATGCGTACTTGCCTACAATCTGCAATTTCCTTCATTAATAGGGAATCAGTAAAGAAAGAGGCAGAATTAGCAACACAATGTCAGTCCCTAGAGCAACAGTACATCGAGGATCCCTCTGAGGCAAACAGAGTCAAATGGTTGCACACGGGTCGCCTGTATCTTCACGCTCTAAGAGAGAAAGCCTATAACAAGCTGTTTTTCTACAAGCAGACCGCTTTTGAATTGGGTAATCAGTCAGCAAAGTTGCTAGCGCATTTAGCAAGACAGCACACTATGTCCCCACCTATTTTAGAGATCAGAGACGAACATGGATCACTTTTAAAAACCCACGCGGAAATACTGAATAGATTCACGAAATTCCACACAGACCTATACAATACCAAATTAGAGAAGACAGATAATGACATTAATGCATATCTAGAGAATATACAATTCCCATCACTAACCCCGGAACAGCGCAACCAATTGGAGGGCCCCATAACTTCAGAGGAGATAGAAGATGCGATAGATAGCTTAAACAACAACAAAGCATCAGGTCCTGATGGACTCCCCAAAGAAGTGTACGCCAGATACAAAGACCTTCTAGTTCCCCGTTTACAAAAAATGTACTCCGCCGCTTTTGATGCCATCCCCCTCTCTGTATGAGGCCACGGTAATACTAATCCTAAAGCAAGGAAAGGATCCCACAGACTGTGGGTCCTACCGCCCCATGGCATTACTCAATATTGACTTAATCCTTACTAGGATTTTTGCGACTAGACTGAATACCGTGATTCTCTCTTTGGTCCACCCGGATCAATGTGGATTCATGCCAGACAAATCCACTTCCGATAACATAAGTAGGGTGCAAGTGGCGGCACAGATAGGACAGGTGACGGGGAGGGGGCGAGTCCTGGCTTCCCTAGACACGGCAAAGGCATTTGACTCTATTGAGTGGGCCTTTCTCAAACAATGTATACGGAGGTTCGGATTGGGCCAAGATTCTCCACTTGGATTGATATCCTGTATGCGTCGCCAGTTAGTAAACTCTTAATTAACTGGGAATTTTCAGACCAATTTGTATTACATAGGGGTACCCGGCAGGGGTGCCCGCTTTCCCTGGCTTTTCCTGGCTTCCAGCTTGTACATAGGACTTTGCCACTGAGCTGTGCCTGTCTAAGACTATTGCTTGCCTGACCCCCCGGTGAATTAGACGGGTCTCTAACTACCTTCCTTGGCCAGCTGTTCCATGGCTGCTCTGTGGTTTAGTAAAAAGTAAAAAAAAAAAGAAAAGAAATTGGTTGAAAACATCTAAATAAATACAAAATAAATAAATAAAATATAAGCCCCTAAAATAAACCATTGCTATACAAATAACAGATTTGTCATCTAAAAAAATAAAAAAAAGTTATGCCTCTGAAGAGAGGATGATGCTAAAATTAACAAGATTTTCTTCAAATTAGTCTTATATTTAGTAACATTGGGGAAAACAATTAAAAATCCACAGAATAAAAATAACCCATTATTTTTATGGTATGGTAAGTGGCCAAAGAAAAAATCTTAAAAATCTTACCAAAAATTGATGATTTTTACTTCCTCCACCAAAAGAGTGGTTAAGAGTTACCGTACTGGAGTATAAGCCGACCCGAGTATAAGCCGAGACCCCTAATTTTACCACCGAAAACTGGGAAAACCTATTGACTCGAGTATAAGCCAAGGGTGTAGTATACAGCCAGCCAGCCCCCATGTAGTATAAAGCCAACAAGCCCCCATGTAGTATACAGCCAACCAGCCCCCATGTAGTATACAGCCAACCAGCCCCCAAGTAGTATACAGCCAGCCCCACGTAGCATACAGCAGCCACCATGTAGCATACAGCCTGTCCCCAGTAGTATACAGCTTGCCCCCAGTAGTATACAGCTTGCCCCCAGTAGTATACAGCCTGCCCCCAGTAGTATACATCGGGAGCCGACGGGAGCTGCGACGAACATCGGTGACACCGGAGGGTGAGTATTAATTGTTTTTTTTATCATTGACTCGTGTATAAGCCGAGGCGAGGTTTTTCAGCACATTTTTTGTGCAGAAGAACTCGGCTTATACACGAGTATATACGGTAATACAATCTCATAAATTAGCTATAACTGCCCTAAAATAGTGTACCAGAAAAGTGAATCTTTTGTGGCTTAAAATAAGCCCCATTTATATCCACATCTGCCCCCCCCTTCACTCCCCTTTCTGGCTCACTTGGGTGAAGATGGTGGATTGGGCTAAATAATCACAAATGCTAGCAATAAGTTAGCATTTGCGATTATTTGAGTGCTTCTACACCACTGACGTGGTGCAGAGGCCCTGATAAATATGCCCCTATATGTTTATGTGCCACCAACATGAGGTTATATTGTGGACTGCTGACTGTCAAGACTTTTTTTTAATATGTTTTGTATAGTATTAAATTAGTTTCATGAGAATTTACAAATAGCCACAAAAAAGCAAAGGTCAGGATAGATAAATCTACAATATTACAACTGTTTTCAGACAAATTACCATTTACAGAGCAATCCTTTTCAAACAGTATGTTATGCTCTCCAAGAGGTCAGATATATCTCCTCAAGTCATTTTTAACCTTCCTCAAATTATGTTTATGACATTTTGTTGTTCCAGAAGCTTAATAGGTGAAACATTTCCGGAGGGAAGGGAGTTTCAAATGAATCTATTTGTTTGTAATGTTATGTGCTCCATTGTAACACAGCAAATAGAGGATTAAGTACAACAATATTGCTATGTTCCAGGACTCAAATATTAAGATTATACAGTGCACTATTTTGGCATAAGATGAATTACTTAATAAAACTGTATGCACATACTCTTTACATTGCTGCTAAGAAGGAAAAAAAAATAAATAATTTAAAGTGAAAATTGTAATACAAATCTAAAGCAATTTGTGCTTTAAGTATATGAGTGGACAGAATATGCATACTGGCATACTGTAGTAGGTCCTATACGGTACACTGCGTAGGTAATTATTAAAGTAAAAGTATAGAAATTTCCAAAGGACTGGTAAAGTGTAGAGAAGTTCTTTTGGAACTAAAATGGTGCATATTGACAGACCAAGCTTGGTAAAGGATCCAAGGCAAAAGATCCAGGGATATGCAATATGCACAATCAGGGCCGGATTAAGGATGGTGGGGGCCCCTGGGCGCAAAATCTGGTGGAGGCCCCCACTAAATGTAGCGTACACACAAGTCCTCCTGCTTCCTTCCCACTATCCCAGCAGTAACACTGCTACATACAGCCGCCTCATCCCCAGTAACACAGCTACATACAGCCGCCTCATCCCCAGTAACATAGCTACATACAGCCGCCTCATCCCTAGTAACACAGCTACATACAGCCGCCTCATCCCCAGTAACACAGCTACATACAGCCGCCTCATCCCTAGCCTTGAAAAATGCTCGAGTCTCCCATTGACTTCAATGGGGCTCGTTACTCGAAACGAGCACTCGAGCATCGGGAAAAGTTTGTCTCGAATAACGAGTACCCGAGCATTTTAGTGCTCGCTCATCTCTACTCTTGAACATTTGAAAATTATCAGCCATTACAACCTCTTATGGCAGAGAGTTCCATAGTCTCACTGCTCTTACAGTAAAGAACCTTTGTCTATGATGATGGTAGAACCGACTCTCTTCTAGTCATAGAGGATGCCCCCTAGACAAATTTGCTGTTTGCTTACAGTTATTTTATTCATAAAAATGTTTTATATTGTTACTGTAAGTCAAATTGTGCATAAGAAGTAAAAATACATATTAAGGTAAAAATGTATGCTTCTAGCTTTCCTGGAGTGTTCAATCTAATGAAAATCTCATTCCAGAAAGCAGCCCACCAGTAGTGGGGAGGTTTGACTCACCGACCAGCACCTATATGTACCACATTTTTAATGTCTGCCTTCCAGACATAGATGCCACCTTCATTCCCCTGTATCTGCTATGTACTTAGTAGAAATGATTTGTGTTTTCCAGGGTGCGAAAAGGAAAACAGTGCCACTTTTTACTACCTTGTAAGACAGCCCTCTTAATGCAATGTATGACTTACAAGAAGCCTAACAACATGATGTAGGATCAAGCCAAACCATGATATCTATTCCAGAAGGAACAGGCTCCCAACTTTAGACAACACTGTTTTGACCTAGTTGGGTCTCTTCAGTACAGTATAGGGAACTGGTTTCGCTAAGAGAGAGGCTATTGACTGGGGTCAGGAAGTAAGAGTTCTCCTTACACCAAGAATGACTTATAAGAAGCCTAATAACATGATGTGGGATTAAGCCAAACCAGCATATCAATATATAAGGTACCCTTAATTAGAATACTCTCTATAAGGAGAACTCTTACTTCATGATCATGGTCAATAGCCTCGCACTTAGCTAAACCAGCTCCCTGTGCTGAACTGAAGAGACCCAACCAGGTTGAAACACTGCTGCCTATAGTTGGGAAAACTTGCAAAATCTGCAGTGTATGAGAAACTTGTTTTTCCCACTGTGAATGTGAAACCTACAAAAGACTACATATTTGAATATGACTTTTCATTTCTACTGGTGTTTCCATAAGCCTCTTAGATGACCATACATGCACTCACAACTGTCATGGCAGCCCCAAAGCCAGACCCTTTTTGATGTTGTAAAAAACATGTTATGATATATGACTATATATTTTACATAACCTTAATGCGTGAAAGATCCAATCCAGTTCTGTGGCGGTGGCAGTGATAGACTGTTAACATTGCAGGTTACCTATAATTACTGTAACCCTTTCCAGCTGGCTCAGTTCATGTGATCTTTCTTTCTCCTACCATGTGACAAAGGCTGTTTAGTTGATTCTAGCAAACTCATAGGGGCTCATTTACTAAGTGTCCGAACGCCGCACTTTCATCGGGTTTCCCGAATATCTCTGTTTTGCACCAAATTGCCCCGGGATTTTGGCGCACGCGATCGGATTTTGGCGCATGCGATCAGATTTTGGCGCATTGGCTTGCACGCAACAGAAATCGGGGGCCGTGGCCGTCGGACAACCCGACGGATTTGGACAAACCGCAGAATTTAAAAAAGGATTTGTGTCGCAAGATCAAACACTCACATGCACCAGGAAGAAGAAGGTGAACTCCGGACCTCAGGTCAGAAGCAACACATGCAGGAACTCGGACGCACGATCTTCGTGATTCACGCCGGACCCGAATCCTCGTCGGACAATGCACCGCAGGATCGCGTCAGGACCAGGTAAGCAAATCTGCCCCAATGTGATTCAAGGTTTGTTAAGATTGGTCCACTCATTAGCCTAGTGCACATAGTGCATTGATATTGCAGACATGCACACAGTTGGATAGAGGTTTTTAGGAATTAGATTAGGCTAATGTACCCTGTTAAAAGACAGTTTAATATTTTATTGGCTTTGAACTTTTAACCAAAATCTCTTACAAACAAGTGGCACAGATATGGCTACTCAGATAAATAGACAGTCATCCTGTCAACTAAAGTTTTTATAAGTTTAGGGATAGTAGTAACTTGCATTTATGGAATTAATGGGAGGACATAATGAAAGTAATTTTTTAGTCTAGAGAATATGTGAAGCCAAAGATTGTGATCAACACAGTAGTTCTTCTAAAGGGATTGAATCAGATAAAATATAAATCTGGGTTTTAGATAAATAATAGGAGAAATAGGAGCAGGTTGCTTGTCTGAAACCATTCTAGCTATCCTAGGTCAAAGGTGAAACAAGACAAGATGGTGAAACTATTACAGAGAATATTTATGTGGAGAGGCACTGTATGTGAGGGTAGGGGTCATGTTACTATCTGAGTGTGTGAGGCTCATGCTGTGAAAGGTATGAGGCAGCTACAGGGAGTGGACACAGGACACATCACAGCTTTTCATTTCCACTTCAGCAGCATTCTGCTTTTTTGTCTTTAGATCAACTTCAGTTTATAAATATTTTTATAATTATCACAGCATTTAAATATTTTTCGAACCATTTAACGTAATTATGTAAAAGATAAGAAAATAATTACCAGTTTTACATATTACACACCTGAAGCCATCATGGGGTATCTTTTTAAAGGAAACCTTATACCAAATAATGTGGGGTGTGTTACGATACACAATAAGTAATACCACAGAGCCAACACACTCAAGAAATGAGCTATAGACAAACGAGAAGACAGGCAGGTGTGTATAGGCAAAAAAATCACAAAAGCTTTATTATACCATACAAAAAATGTCCCACATACATGTTTTTAAAACCACTTAAAAAGTGTAAGAATACACATATTTACAAAACCAAGTGGATCAGAGCCAATAACAAAGATCCACTTACAGCCACAAGTCAGCGCAAAGCACATAAATACAATTTCCTCACACAATTTAAACAATTCTAGTAAATATGCCAAGTTTTCGTCCCGCAAAACAGATCAACTGTAAACGTGCAGAGTAGAACCAACACTATTGTAATAATACTAGATTCCCCAGATAAGTAAAAAATATGTAGCAGGTGACATGAATAAATAAAAAATGGGAGACCAATAGTTGGTACAGAATAGAAACCAGAGGCAAAAAATAATAATGTACGGTTCAAAACATAGTAAGAGGAGGAAATGCTAGGTAATAGACCTGTGGCCGGAGGCACCCCACGCGTTACGTCGCCAGATTGCGACTTCCTCAGGGGTAAGCCATCATGGGGTTTCTTTTTAAAGGAAACCTACCATCAGAATACACTAATATTACTGATTGGAGATTCCTTTCGCTTGCTATCTTTGTCTAATGTTTTCCCCCTAGCGAAATAAAAACTTTATCTTTTGTTTATGTAAATGAGAGGCCAGGGGCATGAAGTAACCCGGCAGAGAGTGGGGAGCTAAGGCTACTCCACTCCCCAGTAGCCTCTGAAGTCTCACCACCCATCACATCCCCGCAGTGTTCTTCGCTCCTCAGCCCGTGTGGACACATGCAAGATAACTTCTTGGAGCTCCGGCAGTGAGAGGGAAGTTTTCATGGACACGAGCTTAAGAGCAGAAGAGCAATGCATGGACATAGCCGGGAGGTTAGACTTCAGGGACTACAGGGCCATGAAGTAGCCTCTGCCCCCAGCGCTTGGCCGGGCTACTCCATGTCCCTGTAACCTCTGACGTTGATTTACATAAACAAAAGATAAAGTTTTTATGTAGATAAAGGGTTAGAGGGAAAAGAACAGTGAAGGACTTAGAAGAGCTAAAGGTATCTACTACTGGAAATACCTCCATTAGTGTTGGTAGGTTTCCTTTAATAAAAGGCATTCTCTAACTTCATATCTAAATATTATAAAAATATATAAGCATCTACCCCAATTTTCATAAAACGCATGCAATATAACAATGTTAGTTAAAACATTGAAAGACTGCAATCAACAGTACAGCAACTGCCCACACACAGACGCACGTATAGAGAATATCACTTTGATGGCATATCATGAAAAGCTGCTCATGTCCTGCCAAGAGGGAAGGTAAGGAAAGGATCAAAGAAAAAACAACTTTACAAGTAATTTACTGACCTTGTGGCCTTGCAACACACTGTGATGTTACATGACAATCCATTTTCATCCAAACCTAAATTTGCAATTCTACTGGCAGTTTGCTGGAGATCTTAAAAAAAGCAGTGTTACTCATTGAATATATCATTTCTTTTTCAAAACCATTGTACTGTGCCTTGTATGAATGTTTCAGTATGAAACCAGTAGAGCATAATCTGTAGACGCACTGGTCTAGAAGAATGATGCTGGAAGTTATAAGTTCATGGCTAGGAAGTAATAAACAGAAATCTCAAAGTACAGCCCTGCTTGAAGGTTAGTAAACTTTTCAGAATTTATAGTTTTTTGGCATATCTTTATGCCAAAACTAAATCAGATTTTCAAACATATCCCATAATGAGATAAAGAGGAAACACATTATTTAACATTATAAGACCTCATATCAGGCCTTTAACTTAAATTGGTTAATTTTCCTCAATTAATTAAACCCATTCATCCCTACAAAACAGCATCAGTCTTGTTGTGTCAGTGGCTAAAGCATAGCTTACATGGGGGAATAGATGAGGGCTGGTCCAGGCACAAAAGATTTGTGGAGCCCACCCAGTGGTTTTCCATTGTAACTGTATGCCTGCTATAGCCTGAAACTCCTGCTGTAGCTGGACTGTAGCTGTGGCAGGACTAAGGCTGAATGGGAGCATGGAGAGATATTAGTATAAGCAGTTAATTATTTTTAGAGCTCCCCTGCAATATATACTTTTTTGGGCTGTGAGGTTTTCCTGCAGTGTGAATTAGATTTGTTATGTGTTGCTTATGATTACATACTGGCTAACCTACTATGTTTTACCTACGTGTGGGTATATTCTAATCTGATTAGGGGCACCTTGGGCCCACTGTAACAGAGCTGCCTAAACATGCTACGATATACTGACATTGCAATAGATGGAATGGATTTTATTCTAGGGGGTATGTCAAAATGAAGAAAAAGCAATTAAAGGGGTATTCCGGGATTATGAACATCTGACACAAAAAACCCTGATGCTTTAAATAAATGAGGACAACAATACTCAATGTCATAAGTCACAAAACGGAGCTTAAATAGTTTGATTTTATGATTTACAAAATTTATGGCCTCTCTAAAGTAGGTGGAGTTATCACTAAGATGGCCGCCACTGGAAACTACAAGTTCCATGATCCTTTAGTTCTCGGTAACTCCTCCTCTCTCTTATGCTCTGCTCCAAGTGATGATGTAACAGACTGTGCTGCTCTGTTACCATAGTAATGATGTGTAACTGCCATCACCACAACACCGGCCATACTGGATGCACTGCAACCAACCGACTACAGCCAAACATAGTGGTGATCACATGACCTGCCCAGGCAGGTGCAGGACATGTGATGTGGACATGTGACCAGCGGCCATCTTCTGTCCTGTGTCTGTTCTGCAACGGACCGCGCAGAGGAAATTAACGGACTGATTAAAGGGCCAGTAGCATTTTAATTCTTCATTACAGTCTATGTCACCAGCATTTTCTGCTAAGGGGAGCAAAATTTTAAATAACAACTAATTACATATTAGCTTATATTTTAAGTACCCATTTGTATATGAAATATGCTGATTCCTGGAATACCCCTTTAAATAAATGATTTGTAATAGTTGTATAATATCGTAGGATGGAAAAATTGCCAGTAATGGGGACCATTATTCCTAATGGTGGCACATCCTTTTCAATCAACTGGACAAGAAGCATTTCACCCCTAATCTCTTCACGCTCTGGGACGTACATGTACGTTGCAGAGGTGTGGAGGCTACATGAAGAGGGCTCACGGGTTGACCCACCGCTAATACCTGTGGTCGGTGCTAGCACGGATGCAGCCGCTGGTGGCATTTAAAAAACGGTGGTGCCCACCTGCTTTGTTGCAGTCGTCACTACCCTGAATGTTAGCGAGCATCGGGGATCAGTTGCCATGACAGCAACCATCAGACCATCTAGGGTTAAAGTACACTAGAGGGTCTGAAAAATAGCTAAAAAAAAGTTTCAAGAATAATTAAAAAAGACCTAAAATTCTAAATTACCCCCCTTTCTGTAGATCTTCAGAGCATCTCAAAATGCCCAATCTAACGAAATATATAAAAACCGGTTATTGCCGACAGAGTACCCCATAACGGGTGGCGAAATGTCCAAAAAGCTACTTTTACATTTTTTATGTGATATAAAAAGGTGTCATAAAAAGTGATCAGAGGACACACAGTCCTCAAAACAGTAGCAATGAAAATGTTAGCTCATTTCATAAAAAATGACACAGCTCCATACACCAAAGTATGAAAAAGTTATAAGCCACAGAAGATGACAAAAATTATTTTTTTCCCATACACATTTATTTAATTTTTGAAAATGTATTAAAACATAATAAATAAAACTTATATATATTTGGTATCAAGTAAAATGAGCAAAAAAACCTGTGTCCTTAAGGGGTTAAAAAGGCAACCATGTTGATTTATGGTTGAACTGTTTATACAAAACTTATTATAAGGGTTTGAAAGGAATTAAGAAGTAGTCTGTCTTAATTAAGAATTAAGAAGTAGTCTGTCAATAAAAATTGGTTGCTAGTAGTGTAGATTTGTACCATGTTAGACATGGAGAGCAGAAGAAGTTCATGCGCTAATGGAGTCTCTGGCATGTTTCCCCAACATCAAAGGGTATACCACATTATAAGACCTGCAGGAAAACATCCCCTTGATCTTATGTACCCTGCTATGACATGGTCACCCGTGGGAATGTGCTGATGCGTTTTACGCCTGTTTTGCAGGCGGGGTGAGGTACCGTTTTCTGATTGGGGTCTCAGGGTACTCCAGTTTTTTCAGGTTTGGAGGTTGCCAGAAGGACAGGAGAGGAGGGACTGGGAACATTTCTTTAAGTCTTGTATCTTTATGCAGAATCGGTTAGAGTTACTTGGCAATATGACGTAGGATTTCCAGTTGTGGGCTGTAAGTGACTATTAGGGGTACTCTGGCCTCCTATTGGGTCTCCTTATATGTGAGTAAATGGTTTCTGTTGATGGCTGCTGCTTTCCTTATTTGGTTATCAGTCACTTTTGGTTGATAGCCCAACTAGAGAAATTCAGACCTTAGCTCCAGGAGGTGTTTTTCCAGGTCTGTCAGTTATAGCATATAGCCTGCCTGTATATGATGGATTGTCTGGTATGTTTGGGGTGGAAGCTGTTATTTCTCAGGTAGGCTGTTCTGTCTGTTGGTTTATGGTATATTGTTGTGGTTAAGCGGCTGTCTTTAATTTATATTGTGGTATCCAGAAAGTGTATCTCTTTATCTGAAAAGCTTAATTTCAGATTGATGGTGGGGTGAAAGTTGTTGTAACCCTCACAGAATTTAAGCAGGGTCTCTTCACCTGAAGTCCAGATAATCAGAATGTCATCAACATAATTTAGGTACATCATGGGTTTTGTGGTTCATATAGATAAGTAAGCACCTTCCAGTTCAGCCATAAACAGATTAGCGCACTGTGGTGCACACCTTGAACCCATTGATGTTCCCATACACTGTAGGTACAGATCCTCTCCAAAGAGAAATAGTTTTGAGTGAGCACAAATTGTATGAGTTCTGTGACCAGTTCTGTCGGTAAGTTATCCATGTGAACTCGACATGCTGCTATTCCATCTTTGTGGGAATGTTAGTGTACAGAGATTCTACATCCATGGTGGTCAAAATTGTACCATTAGGAAGTGGGCCTACAGTCTTGAGTTTATTTAATTGGATCCTGTCAGCAGAAAATTGACCTAATAAAACACTACCAGTATGTCATCAAGCAGTTGAACACCTTCTAGATTATGCCTATTTCATGGCCCAGTGCGGTGGTATTGTCCAGAAAATCAACTTTGAAGTGAGATGTAATTTGCTTGTATACAGTCAAGGAGGCGGAGAGTTTAACACTGAAGTCAAGCTCACCTCACTTCAGAATGTCCTCTTCACTGTAATTGATGGTCCTATGTCCAAACACATCAATAACCAGATCTCTTTCATTCTGAGGTGATGAGAGCTTGACTTCAATAATGAGCTCTCCGCCTCCTTGACTTTATACAACAAATTTACATCTCACTTCAAACTTAATTTTCTGAATGATGCCACCACACTGAGCCTTGAAAAAAAAATGCTGTGGAAGGTGTTAATCCGCTTCACATAATACCGTTTATGGTTAATTAGGTCAATTTCTGATGACAGGCTCCCTTTAAAAGGTCTGTAGTGTCCTGGATGTAGCTAGGAGTATTTCTGACCAGGGGTCTTATGAGATTTTCCACCCAACCTCAAATACTTACCATCACGTAGCCAATGCCAGAAATAATAGGCATTCCTGTATTGCCATCTTTCTGGATTTTGGGAATATAGAAACAGCCTGGCCTGGGATTCTCTGGGATGGTAAGCTTGACCTTGTGTTGGATATCAGTTGAAAACTTCTTGGTTATATTAATTAGGTGATTCTTGTAGGCCTTCATGGGGTCACTTTCAAGTTTACGATACTGGATGTGATTGGACAGTTTTCAGTTTTTTTCCTTGATCGGGAGTCAGAAGTATTAGGACTATTGCACCCCCTTTGTCAGCAGGTTTTATCTGTGTTTGCATTCATTGATCTAATAGCCCTTTGTTCATCTAAAGCGGTCAATGTATGTATCCAGTGTTGAGTTGGTTCCAGATTTGGGGTCCTGGAAGATCTTTTTTTGGGGGTTGCTGTTGAACTTTCCTGTCTCCAAATCTGTGCTGTCAGGAGAGTCTGTCAAGGAAATATTCATGGAGTATTTGAAATATTTTTCTGAAGAATTCCTCGATCATTGCAGAGTTTAATTTTGTCCACAGATCTTGCAGGAAAGAAAGACAGACCTTTGGAGAGAACTGACAATTCATGTTTGTCAGGTTCATAGGAGGAAAGTTTCACAACGCAGCTTTCATCTCAAGACACAGAGGGAAAGAAAAGAATCGGAGTATTAATTAATGCAGAGATTCAATACCTTACAAAGTGGTCAAATTTACGTGCCAGTTTCATGACCCCCTGTCTCTGACCTGGAGTCCACAAACAGATAATAGCCAGGGCTCTCTTGTCATGCCTCACAGGTTTTCAGCCTGTTTATTGCCATCTTGTCGTAAATAAGATGTCCCTGTATTTATCAATATCTTGTGTTAAATTTTTTTTTTATATCCTTTGATGATCACTGCCTAGTTTGTATAAAATGCTGCGAATTTTCAGTTTCATGCATAACATCATGTCTGACGAAGAGAACTAGTATTCTCTAAAGCTCACCATCAAATATACGCAGTTAGCCTCAAAAGTGTATCGCCTTATTTCTTCGCTCTTCTACAATAAAAATGGGTATCAGTTTTATCACACTCCATCAATACTTCGCAAAGCAACACAAGATTAATTTAGCAATTTTCATAGCAGAGTAGATGAGTATGTATGATACAATGTTATGCATGTAACAGCCATTATATTGAGCAATGAGGATAAGTGTATATACAGAACAGTGGCTTCAATAACTGATTGAATAACTGAGACATGACAAATTTCATAATTTACTTCAGTTTTAAATGTTTGCTATTATGATGGATTTTTGTTTAAACATTGCCATCATGTGGCCAAAATGAAGAAGACAAATGAGGAAACAAAACCTTTTTCAAAAATAAATTATGTTCCAAAGATCTCTATAGAGTTTTACATTATTATTTTACAATTGTCCTATCCTTAATGGGAACCTGTCATCAGGAGACACATTTTTAGCACTCTCCCAGTCCCCACAGACCATAGTGCATACACTGTCACACTGTTATAAAAAAAAATAGGTTTTACAGAAAAAATAAATGTTATATAGTACCTTTAAATGTCATGTGCGCTGTGACTAGGCACAAGTCACCTGGGAATGGCTTTAGAGGACCCCCACCACCACCACACACACACTTAGGAAACCGCTCCTCCATGTGTCCTTTTCAAATATATGAAAACTCTTCGGAGGTGTGTACTATGCTCTGTGGGGGCTGGGAGAGTGCTAAAAATGGGTCTCCTGGTGACAGGTTCCCTTTAATAGGTTCTCACTCAAAGGCCTCATGAAAACAAAATTAGAGTAGGGCAGTGTGCTAGCCATTGTTACAGAAGCTAGAAACTTCACCATTAAATTCTTTATGTGTACAGGTGGCCTAATTCCCCTATATTAAATATACATAGTGAGAACCGTTTATAGGAAGCCATATAGGAATAGGAAAAAAGGAAAGGAACTATAAAGAAGGGATCTAGTCTATGGCCAGTATACAAAGTGATCAAATCTAGGAGAATTAGTAGAGATTAAATGTGCTAATTATGTACACGGGTATTTGTTTTGCAACACTTTACTAATGTTCTAAATAGAGATGAGCGCCATAGACATAGTGAGCGAATGAAGCTAGATAGCATTTAAAACATCCACTAATTGACCGCTTACACTCTAGGGAGGCATGCAGAGGCAGCTGGGCAGCAAGGCTAGAGGTGTCATTGGGCCGACATACCCTAAAGGTACTCGAGGCTTCAAACCACTGGGGTTGGCAGAAGGAACCCAAGGAGTTGAGCAAGAAGTCGCTCAAATAATATCTGTAGCATGATAAAAGTTTGCCAATATATTTTGTGGATTAGCACAGCAGGTGGCGACAAAGTTAACAACTTTGATGTGGAATCCATGAGAAACAAACCCAATTTGTGCTCTGAACACATCCGTCGTTTGATAAGGGGACGATGATGGAGGCAGCTATATGGATGACGACTTTTGTAGGTATCAATGGAGACAAACTGGTTGAGGGGCTGCTATGGATACAATTTAATTTGGATATGTGGGCCTGTAAGGTGGCGTCAAAAAAAGTGTTTCATTGTTTCAATAACTCAGAGGAGCATGTAGGTGGCCCTCCAGAAAAATTAAATAGATTGAGTGGCCTGTATGTGGGCAGTCCAAAACAGTTTCAAGCCAGAGTAGCATGTATGTGGGCCTCTCCAGAAAAATGGAATAGATGATCTGCCTGTATTGGGCAGTCCAAAAAAGTTTTCAAACCAGATGAGCAGGTGGTGGCCTCTCCAAAAAATGAAATAGATTGCGGTGCCTGTATGTGGTCTAGTCCAACAAAAGTTTTTCAAACCAAGGAGCAGGTTAGGGGTGTGTCCCTCCCCAGAACAAGGAAATTAAAATTGAGTTGCCCTGTATGGGTGGCAAGTCCAAAACGTTTCAAACCAGAGGAGCGCAGGTAGGCTGCTTCCTCCAGAAAAAAAATTTGAATCAGATTGAGTGCTGTCTGTATGTGGTCACGTCCCAAAAATTGGTTTAATGTAAAACAACGAGGACCCCCGGCCTAGGTGCGCCCTCCAGAAAATTAACTATGGCAATAAGTACTATAGCTAGAGGCCCAGTGTGGGGGCCCATGGTCAGAAAATATAGCCAGGTTTCCCCCTGCCTTTAGTGTACAAAGAGAGAGAAGGCAGGAAAATGAGCGTAGGAGGATGAGTGCATCACAATATTAAGGTATAGTCTCCTTCCACCTGGTGGCTGAGAATGAAAATCAGACAGAAATCCATGCATTTATTCATCTTATAAGCGTCAGCCTGTCCCAGCGCTGTTAGTGACAGGACGTGTACGCGTTATCGAGTGCATGATGTCCACCAGCTGGCACTAAACACCCCTCCGTGACAAACGCTAAATGCGTAGAAAGGGCTAGCTAAACCTCTAAAGGCCATTACAGATCGCCAGTTGTCGTGCCACTGTCCAGCTTGAAAAACCCGTAGTTGTAGGGAGCTGTGTGATCATTTAGGACGATGGTATGCGTCAGCTACGTTCTCCCTCACCATCTTTCTGTAAAGATCAGCCCTACTCTGCCGAGACTGGGGACAGGTGACAGTGTCTCTTTGCTGGGAGTGACATAAACTGGCAAAAGGCCTTGTAAACGTACCCTTGCCAGTGCTTGAAATGCTGCCTGCTCGCCTACTCTCCCTCGCTACTTGTCCCGCAGATAACGCCTCGTGGCCCTAGCGCGTTGTCGAAGGGAAATACTGTTTCAGCTTGTCACCGGGGCCTGCTGGATTCATGTTGCATTCTCACACTCCTTCTCTCTCCAGGGATAGAGTGGAAAGATTTTTTGTACCAGGGTCCAGGAGAGTGAAACCCAGTAATATCGGTGCTGGAATAAATTCTTTGAACGCGAGGGTCACGGGATAGGCAGCCAGCATGAAATCTGCCATATGCGCCAGATTCCCAGCGCGCAAGAATTCACTCCCCTCACTGGCCTGACTGTCCATTTCCTCCTCCTCCTCCAACTCCTCCAACTCCTCTTCTTCTTCCCATACACGCTGAACATGAAGGACTGAACAATGGCCCCCTCTTCTGTCTCGCCAACATCTCCTCCTCTTCCTCCCTCATCCTCCTCCACCTCCTCCCGATATGTGCTGGAACAGACCTAAGGGGCTTTGGCTATCAACAAGGAATCTTCTTCCCCCTCTCTTGTACGAGCGCAAAGCTTCCGACTTCATGCTGACCAGAGAGTTTTTCCAACAGGCCAAGCAGCGGATGTGAGGCTGATGATGGCGGCATCACCACTGACCATCTGTTGACGTCCTCAAAGTTACTCAGCAACCTGACAGATATCAGACATCCACGTCCACTCCTCATTGTAGACTTGAGGAAGCTGACGACCTGACTACCAGTTCTGGTGGAAGTTGACATCGGGCACTACAATCGCTCTGCGCTGCTGGTAAACTCGGATAACATGGTTAATGTTGAATTCCACCTCGTGGGCACGTCGCACAACAGTCGGTGAGGCGGAGGTTGGAACGGCAGTTGGAGGTCGGCGCTGCGCTGGCCGCCGCCCTGAGATTGGGCAGCATCTGTGCTGCACGTGCCTTGAACAATGTGCTGCACATATTTGCTGGCGCACGCGTTCGTGAGCAAATCATACAGATTGTGGTATGTCGTTGAGGAAACAGCTGAACTACAGGAGGAGTGAGGAGGGAGGCATAGTAGGCCTTTGAGACCTGGACCGAGGTAGGCCCCCGCCAATCCTCGGCGTCGGTCAGTATATGACCGCCCAGGGTCAGACTCGTCCCAGCCTCCACCAAGTTAACCCAATGTGCCCGTCAGCGATATATATATGGCCCTGCCCGGCAGCACCTCGTCCACGTGTCCGTGGTCAGGTGGACTTGTCAGAAACGGGCGTTGGTCAGGAGCCGTGATTTGTTTCTGACACGTCTTGTGTCCTGGTGCTGTGACGACCACACTGCGGAAAGTAGTGGGCGCTGGGTGGACCGAATACCGAGGGCGGCGCCGCGGCCATGAGGTTGCGAAAGGCCTCGGTCTCTACTAGCCTATAGGGCAAGCATCTCCAGCTAAGCAATCTGGAGATGTGGACATTAGGGCTTGGGTGACGGGGGGTGGTGTTGGCACTATATTTCTTTTCCGCTCCAGCGTCTGGGGTATGGAGAGCTGAACGCTGGTGGAGCTGTGGAGGATCGTGGAGGCGACGATGGTGGTTTTGTGGCGGGTCCTGGGCAGGGGGCTGACTATCAGCTGACACAGGGGAAGGAGCAGTGGTGGTGCACGGCCGGAGGTGAACGGGCTTGGTGCCACGGATTCGGGTGTTTAGCATCATATGCCTGCGCATACTGGTGTAGTTAAGCTAGTAGTGGTGGAACCCCTGCTGATCCTGGTTTGGCAAAGGTTGCACACCACAGTCCTCGGTCATTCCGGTGTTTCCTAAAGAACCTCCAAGACTTCTGAAATCTAGCCCTCGCCGCGGAGCCCTCCGCACGGGAGCTTCACTACGTGACACTTTGGCGCTGATGCACCTGCTCTGGCCCTGCCTCTCCGTCTGGCCCCACCACTGCCTCTTCCAACCTGTTCTGCTATTGGACTCTCGCCTCTCCGCTCAGAAGCACTGTGTTCACCGCGCCACACTGTCACCCCCTGCATCCACAGCTTTCTACCACCTCCGGATCTTCTGCCTCCTCAGCGCCCCCTCGGAGCTTCCTGCCCTGACACAACTTCACCACTGTCTGACACACCGTGTCTCCTCATCGTCGACCATCTTTACCACTTCTGTCCACTAAACGTCAAGAAGTCATCATCACCCACAGACGTGACTGGTGGCCTGGGCATCGGAAAATTTGCTCAGCAGCACCGGACATGTTTGTGACTGTGGGAAGGGTCCAGAAACAGTTCCTCAAGATGCCGGTTCAAATGCCAAATTTTCCTGGGAGGGGGCAGACTGGGGGGGGAGGAGGCTGAGGTGCAGGAGCTGGGGGAGTGCCGATTTCGGTGACATGGGTGGACTGCGTGGAAGACTGACTGTGGACAAATTGCTCGAAGCATGTCGGGCAACCACGACACACCTGTTCGCACCTGTTTGGCTGCCTCAACATGCTCTACCACGATCCCAGTAACTTGAACATGATCCTAGGAGTGTAGCTCGCGGCGTTCCCCTGCTCCCCTCATCAGCAGTGGTGGTCTCACCCCGCCCAGACCCACACGGCCTCTGACCCCTGCAGTAGTTGAGGACGCCCACGTCCCCCGCCCTCTTCCTCTACCCTAGCCCTCGGGTTAACTTTTAAAATGAAGTTATAACTTTAATTTTTTTCCTTTTCTGTGTTTTTTTTGTTGTTTTTTAGTTTTTTAAAACCAAAACGATGGCGTATCCTATTGCTATGGCTATTTTCTAGGCCACTATGAACAGCACACGTGCTATGGGCCATGATAGATGACGCAGAGTTTTAAAAAATAACGTAAAAAAAAGGAATGGCAGACTGTGCCTATTGAAATCCACCCCTAATAAATGATCCCATTCGGTCTTTGCGATGGATATGTGGCGTCACTAAGCGCTAAACATAGCGGGTCGCAGTCTCAACTCTCCACAATTCCTCACAATTGGCAGTATATGCACATGCCAAGGACAGCCACCAGCAGATACAAAAAAAAATAGTATAAAACGCTATTGAGCGTAATAAGCCTTTGGACTCTCCTTTGGCTATTTTCTAGCCAAGTATGAAAGCACACTGAGAGATACGGACTGAGTTATGAAAATAAACGTAAATAAAAAGGAAATGGCAGACTGTGCCTAATTGAAATCCAACCCCTAATAAATTATCCCACTTCGGTCTTTGCGATGGATATGTGCTCACTAAGCGCTAAACACAAGGCGGTCGCAAGTCTCACCGCCAAATTCCTCACACAATTGGCTAGTATATGCTAACTGGCAAGCAAGACACCACCAGCGATCAACAAAGAAATAAATAATATATAACTCTATGTAGGCGTAAGTAAGCCGTTTGGTTCTCCTTGGCTATTTTCTAGCCAAGTATGAAAGCACACTGATGCGAATGACACTGATTTATGAAAAAATAAACGTAAAATAAAAAGTAAATGGCAGACTGTTGCCTAATTGAAATCCAACCCCTAATAATTATCCCACTTCGGTTCTTTTGCGATGGATATGTGCGTCACTAAGCTCTAACACAGCGGTCGCAAGTCTCCTCCAAATTCCTCACAATTGGCTAGTATATCAACTGGCAGGCAAGACAGCCACCAGCAAGATCAACCAGAAATAAATATATATAACGCTATTGTAGGCGAAGTAGCCGTTTGGATTCTCCTTTGGCTATTTTTCTAGGCCAAGTATAAAGAACACTGATGAGATGACGGCTGCGAGTTATACAAAACATAAATAAAAAGGAAATGGCAGAACTGTGCCTAATTGAAATCCAACCCTAATAAATTTTCCCACTTTCGGTCTTTTGCGATGGATATGTCGTCACTAAGCGCTAAAACACAAGCGGTGGTTCCCCTCCTCACTTCCTCCCAATCCTCAGCAATTGGCTAGTATATTCGCTGCAGCAGAAGGACACCACCAGCAGATCACCAGAAATAATATTATAACGCGATTAGTAGGCGTAAGTAAGCCGTTTGGATTCTCCTTTGGCTATTTTCTAGCCAAGTTGAAAGCACCCTGATGAGATGACGCTGAGTTTATAAAAAATAAACGTAAAATAAAAAGAACTGCAGACTGTGCAATTGAAATCAAACCCCTAATAATTTTCCCACTTTGGTGTTTTGAGGTGGATATGTTGTCACTAAGAAGCTAACACAAACGGTAGGCATCGCCCCTGCAAATTCCCACAATATGGTACTAGCTGCACTACTAGTGCCAGCAAAGCCCACCACAACAAAAACAAAAAAAAAAAAGTATAACGTTATTGTAGCCCTAAGAAGGGCTGTTGGGTTCTTGGAGAATCACTCCTGCCTAACAGTAATCTCACCTGCACACTAACGCTAACCCCTGACCAGCCGCAGCTCTCTCCCTAGCGGCATCCACCACTAATGATCCAGCAGCGCGGGGCAGCGCTAGTCTATCCCCAGGGTCACCTGATACTGGCCACCAACCACTGCTATCGACGTGTAAGGTACCACGTCATGCTGGTGTGGAGTGCAGAGTCTCCTGGCTGTGATTTGGCCTGTTTCTGCCGCCAAAAGCGAAACGAAAACCGACAACTGCGGGAGGCTGTCATTTTTTCTCAGTCGGTTGGGGGGGGGTGGGGGACTAAAAGGAGGGGGCTAGCTTAAAAGTTTGGGTGTGACAGAATGGAAGACGGAGACGAGGGTAAGAAAAGTAACAAAAGAGTATGCGGGAAGGTAGAGGCAGAGAGAGGATGGGTACGAAAGTTGTGAGGTTGTAAAGGGGGGGGTAGAAAAGTGTGATAGAGGGGATGTGTACTAGGGGGGTTGTGTACGGGGGGATTGGTTGGGAAAAAAAGAGAGGAAGAGATGGTGAGGTAGGGCCATGGGGTAGATGCAAATGAGCTATATAATGGGTGGGGGTGGCAGTGGTTGAAAAGGGGGTGAGAAAGCGGGTTTGAGGCGGGGAGTGGAATCTCCTTCTTCTTCCTCGGGGCACGAGTCAGATTCGAGTCGCTAATGCTCTAACGAGGCATCCAAGCTCGGACCGAGTATGTCTCGTCATCTCTGACTCTCACCACCCTCACAATCGGGGGTGAAGATAGGGGTAAATGAGATGGAGGTACGGGGGAAATGTTGGGGTGGGAGGGGGTGGGGGGGGTGTAAGGGATAAGCAGAACAGCCTAAAGAAGAGAGTGAGAGGGTACGTGTGAGAGAGTAGGGGGGGCGGTATCGAGATAGGGAGAAAGGGAAAGCCCGCGTGTTCGTTTTCTTCGCTCCTCAGCCCGTGTGGACACATGCAAGATACTTCTGGAGCTCCGCAGTGAGAGGGAAGTTTTCATGGACACGAGCTTAAGAGCAGAAGACAATGCATGGACATAGCCGGGAGGTTAACTCAGGGACTACAGGGCCATGAGGTAGTCCTTGCCTCCCAGAGCGCTTGGCCGGGCTACTCCAGTCCCTGTAACCTCTGACGTGATTTACATAAACAAAAGATAAAGTGTTTTTATGTAGATAAAGGTTAAGAAGCGAGATAGAAGACTAAGGTCGATACTGAAAGAACTAATCCCAGAGAAGAGTACGATAAAGTAAGGTAAGGACAATGCCTCATTGTTGGTTAGTGTTTCCTTTAATAAAAGGCATTCTCTAACTTCATATCTAAATATTAAAAAATATATAAGCATCTACCCCATTTTCATAAAACGCATGCATATAACAATGTTAGTTAAACATTGAAGACTGCAATCAACGTACAGCAACAGCAACTGCCCCACACACAGACGCAGCGTATAGAGAATATCACTTTGATGGTCATATCATGAAAAGTGCTGCTCATGTCGGCCAAGAGTGGAAAGGTAAGAAAAATCAAAAGAAAAACAACTTTACTAGTAATTTACTGACCTTGTGGCCTTGCAACACACTGTGATGTTACATGACATCCATTTCAATCCAAACCTAAATTTGCAATTCACTGGCAGTTTGCTGGAGATCTTAAAAAAACAGTGTTCTCATGAATATATCATTTCTGTTTCAAAACCATTGTACTGTGCCTGTATGAATGTTTCAGTATGAAACCAGTAGAGCATAATTGTAGACGCACTGGTCTAGAAGAATGATGCTGGAAGTTATAAGTTCAGGGGCTAGAGTACTAACGAAATCTCAAATAACCGCCCTTCTTGAAGTTAGTAAACTTTCAGAATTTATATGTTTTTGCATATCTTTATGCCAAAACTAAATCAGATTTCAAACATATCCTAATGAGATAAGAGGAAAAAACCACATTATTTAACATTATAAGACCTCATATCAGGCCTTTAACTAAATTGGTTAATTTTCCTCAATTAATTAAACCCATTCATCCCTTACAAAACAGCATCAGTCTGTTGGTCAGTGCTAAGAAATAGCTTACATGGGGGAATAGATGAGGGCTGGTCCCGGCACAAAAGATTGTGGAGCCCCCCAGTGGTTTTCCATTGTAACTGTATGCCTGCATAGCCTGAAACTCCTGCTGTAGCTGGACTGTAGCTGTGGCAGGATAAGGGCTGAATGGGGCATGGAGAGATATTAGTATAAGCAGGTTAATTATTTTAAGCTCCCCTGCAATATATACTATTTTGGTGCTGTGAGGTTTTCCTGCGTGGTGAATTATATTTGTTTATGTGTTGCTTATGATTACATACTGGCTAACCACTATGTTTTTAACCTACGTGGGTATATTCTAATCTGATTAGGGGCACCTTGGGCCCACTGTAACAGAGCTCCTAAACATGCTCGATTATCCGACATTGCAATAATGATAATGGATTTATTCTAGGGGTATGTCAAAATGAAGAAAAAGCAATTAAAGGGGTATGTCGGGATATATGAACATCTGACAACAAAAAACCCTGATGCTTTAAATAAATGAGGACAACAATACTCAATGTCATAAGTCAACAAAATGGATCTTAATGTTTGATTTTATATTTTTAAAATTTATGGGCCTCTCTAAAGTGTGGAGTTATCACTAGATGGCCGCCACTGGAAAACTACAAGTTCCATGTCCTTTAGTTCTCGGTAACGTTCCTCCTCTCTCTTATGCTCTGCTCCAAGTGATGAGTAACAGACTGTGCTGCCTGTTACCATAGTAATGATGTGTTAACTGCCATCCACCACACAACCGGCCCATAACTGTTCACTGCAACCAACCGACTACAGCCAAAACATAGTGGTGATCACATGACCTGCCCAGGCAGGTGCAGGCATGTTGATGTGGACATGTGACCAGCGGCCATCTTCGTCCTGTGTCTGTTTCTTGCAACGGACCGCGCAGGGAAATTAACGGACTGATGTAAAGGGCCAGTAGTATTTAATTCTTCATTACACGTCTATGTCACCAGCATTTTGCTAAGGGGAGCAACATTTTTAAATACACACTAATTACATATTACTTATTTTTAAGTACCCATTTGTATATGAAGATATGCTGATTCCTGGATACCCCTTTTAAATAATGATTTGTATTTTGTATAATATAAGTCGTAGGGTGGAAAACTTTGCCATAAACTGGGGGACATTATTGCCTAATGGTTGCACCTCCTTTCAATCACCTGACAAGAAGCATTTCCCCACCCCTAATTCTCTTCACGCTCTGGGACTTACCTGGTACGTTTGCAGAGGTGTGAGCTAATGAAGAGGGCTCACGGGTTGACCCACCGCCTAATCCTGGTCGTGCTAGCAGCAGGATGCCGCCGCTGGTGGCATTTAAAAAACGTGTGTGCCCCCTGCTTGTTGCCAATCGTCACTACACCTGAATGTTAGCGCGGCATCCGGGGATCAGTTGGCCATGACAGCAAACCATGAGACCCATAGATATGTCCGTATATGTTGTAATGTCATCAGAGTCCATCGCTAGGGTTTAAAGTACACTAGATGGTCTGAAAAAAGCTAAAAAAAGTGTTCAAGAATACTTAAAAAAGACCTAAATCTGAAATTACCCCCCTTTTCGTTAGATCTTCAGAGCATCTCAAACTGCCCAATCTAACGAAATATAGAAAAAAACGTTTAGTTGCACAGACTAGTACCCCATAACGTGGCGCCGAAAGTCCAAAAAAAGCTACTTTTCACATTTTATTATGTGATTATAATAAGGTGTCATAAAAAAGTGATCAAGGAACACACATTCCTCACAGTATCACTGAAAATGTAGCTTTCATCTTCATAAAAATGACACAGCTGCTCCATACACCAAGTATGAAAAGTTATAAGCCCCAGAAGAGTGACAAAAATTATTTTTTTCCCATAACACATTATTTTAATTTTTGAAAATTATTAAACATATAAATAAACTTTATATAATGTTGGTATCAAGTAAATGAGCAAAGAAAACCGTGTCCTTAAGGGGTTAAAAGGCACCATGTTGATTTTATGGTGAACTTTTTAATACAAACAAACTTATTATAAGGGTTTGAAAGGAATTAAAGACGTCTTCTTTTTAAGACATAAGACGTTAGTCTGCTCAATAAAATTGGTTGCTAGTATGTAGATTTGTTGACCATGTAGACATGGAGAGCAAAAAGATTTCATGCACATGGAGTCTCTGGCAGTTTCCCCCAACATCACGGGTATCCCATTATATGACCTGCAGCAAAACATCCCTGATCTTATGTTTAACCGTGCTATGACATGTCCCCCGTGAATGTGCTGTGCGCTTTTAAACGCCGTTTTTCGCAGGCGGGTGAGTACGTTTCTGATGGGTGTCCGATTTACAAGATGGGTATCTGCAGTTCCTTTTTCAGGTTTGGATGTTGCCCCACAGGACAGGAAGAGGAGGGACTCGGAACACTTTCTTAAGTCTTGTATCTTTAATGGCAGAATCGTAGAGTTACTTGGCATATGACGTAGGATGTTCCAGTTGGTGGCTGCTAAGTGACTATTAGGGGTACGCTGGCCGGTCTATTGGGTCCTTATATGTGAGTAAATGGTTTTGTTTGTGGCTGCTGCTTCCTTATTTGGGTTATCAGTCACTTTTGGTGATAAGCCCACTAAGATAGTCAGACCTTAGCTCCAGGGTGTTTTTTCCAGGTCTGTCATTTATATGCATATAGCCCTGCCTGTATATGATGGATTGTCTCTGGTATGTTTGGGGTGGAAGCTGTTTATTTCTCAGGTAGGTCTGTTCGTCTGTTGGTTCTTTGTGGAAACTCTTGGTGGTTCAAGCGGCTGTCCTTTATTTTAATTGTGTAATCGTGTATCCAGAAAGTGTATCTCCTTTAATCTGAAAAGCTTAATTTCCAAGTGGGTGGGGTGAATCAGTTGTTAACCTCTTCAAAGTTTCAAGCAGGGTCTTCGCCCTTACACCTGAAGTCCAATAATCAGAATGTCAACAACATAATTTTATAGGTATCATCATGGTGGTTTTGTGGTTCATTTAGAAAGTAGCACCTTCCAGTTCACCATAAACAATTAATCGTCACTGTGGTGCACACCTTAGCATTGAACCCATTTGATGTTCACCATAACACTGTACGGCTACCAGATCCCCATCACAGAGAAATAGTTTGGAGTGAGCATCAAACTTGTATGAGTTTGTGCCAGTTCTGTCGGTAGTTAGTCCATTGTGACTCTACATGCTGCTATTCCATCTTGTGGGAATGTTATTCGTACAACCCTATTCTACATCCAGTGGGGTCAAAATTGTACGCATTAGAGTGGGCCTACAGTCTTGAGTTTATTTTACTTGATCCTGTCCAGCAAACAAATATGACCTAATAAAACACTACCATTATGTCATCGTAAGAGAATTGACCACCTTCTAGATTATGCCTATTTCATGGGCCCAGCGGTGGTATTGTCCAGAAAATCAACGAGTGAGATTAGTTTGCTGTATACTAAAATGCTCGGGTACTCGTTATTCAAGACGAACTTTTCCCGATGCTCGAGTGCTCGTCTCGAATAACGAGCCCCATTGAAGTCAATGGGAGACTCGAGCATTTTTCAAGGGGACCAAGGCTCTGCACAGGGAAGCTTGGCCAAACACCAGGGAACCTCAGAAAAGGATGGAAACACCACGGAAATGGACAGGAAACAGCAGGGGCAGCATGCATGGATGCCTCTGAGGCTGCTTAATCGCACCATTATGCAAAAATTATGGGCACCAGCATGGCCATGACAGAGTGACCGAATGAGGCCTGAAATGATTTCCTATGTGAACAAAAGGTTGACGGTATATTTAGTCGATAACACAGCATGGTGGCGACATAGTGACCCAGTTCCATAACGTATCTGGTGAAACACCCAAAAAATGAGCCTGACACAGCTCTTTTGATAAGGGGACGACATGTGGACTAGCTGCACTACTAATGCCAGCAAGCCCAGCCACAAGCAAACAAAAGAAAGGAAAATATAACGCTATTGTAGGCCTAAGTAAGCCGTTGGGGTTCTCCTATGGCTATTTTGTAGCCTACACTGAAAGCACACTGCTTTGCAATATGACTTTGAAGTATAAAAAGAAATAAAGGTAAAAAAAAATAAATCAGCAGACTCTGCCTTCTTTATTAAAAAGTTTTCTCTGCTACATTTAACAGTGAAACATTTATATTGAAGGATGCTGACCTCCATTTTAAAGGGGAATACTGTATTGCATTTTAAAGGAGGTGCAGGGCCACATTTGTAAGAGGCTTATGTGCTATCTAAATTAATAAGGAGGTGCTGGTGTAAATTAATGAGTTAATAATGAGTGTGCCTCATTTTTTTACAGAGGTAGTTCGGATTCCATCACTTTATTTTATAAATATTTAATACTGGGCTCCAACTTTTATACGAAAAAAAATATGAGTTAATACTGACTGCTGTGACAGTTAGAAGCTGAACCGTGATTAATTGCTGTTTTGCCATAGGTAATTAATATGAGCTCTGAGCTTTGATTGGTTTCTATATGCAATTAGTATAAGACAGCTTATGTGTGAGGTAGGATGGATAGGGATTCAGAGATAGGGGAGATTTATCAGAAAACTGTTCCAGTTGCCCATGGAAATCAATCATAGATCAGCTCTAATTTTATAATTGTGGGAAAATGAAACTCTAACCCTGATTGGTTGCCGTAGGCAACTACACATTTCTGCTCTCAGACACTTCTGATAAATCCCCCCATAGACAGAGTGACAGTCACAAATACAGAGACAAATACAGAGATGCTCAGAGACAGACAGAGACAGAAACGGACATAGTCAGAGAAAGTCAGAGACAATCAGATACAGTGACAGTCTGAGAAAGTCAGAGAAAGTAAGAGACAGTCTGAGAAAGTCACACATAATAAGAGATAGTCAAAGAAACACAGAATCAGAGTCAGATAGTCAGAAACAGACAGACACATTCAGAGACACTCAGGGACAAAAATAGTCAGACACAGTCAGAGACAGTTGGAGACAGATACAGTCAGAGACACTCAGACTCAGAAACGGTCAAAGACAGAAACAGGCAGAGACAGGCACAGTCAGAGACAGTCAGATACAAACTCAGTCAGAGACAAACAGAGTTGTTCAAAGACAGTCAGTGCCAGAGACAGTCTGAGACAGAGAGATACAGACATAGAGAAAAATACAAATAAAATATTTTTGTTAACCCATTCTATTTTGTTATAGATAAGAGCAGTTATTTAATATACTGGGCAACACGGGGAGCTACAGTATATATTGTATGTGTGTTATTTGTGCTAAAGCTGTAATCCAAATGCCAACTGTACCTGTAGGTCCCAAAGTGGTAATATTAGCTTCTGCAGCAGGGCCTTCGCCTTCTTTATTTACTGCGGTAATGGAAAACCTATAAAGATTAAAATAATGCTCAATATTTGAGAAAATGTACTTCAAAGGTCCAATAGAACCTGGGGGACAGGAGGGTACAGCCATAGCTACTTTTCGTGACCATAGGGTATCATAGAATCATAGTATATAAGGCCAGAAGAAGACGCAAGTCCATCAAGTCCAACCTTTAAGAATTAAATAAATGCTTTATCCCCATAATCTGTGATATTTTTTTCTCTCCAGAAAGGCATCCAGGCCTCTCTTGAACATATACATAGAGTCCGCAGAGAGTTCCATAGTCTCACTGCTCTTACAGTAAAGAACCTTTGTCTATGTTGATGCTAGAATCGCCTCTCCTCTAGGCGTAGAGGATGCCCCCTTGTCCTGGTCACAGGCCTAGGTATAAAAAGATCTTTGGAGAGATCCTTGTACTGCACGTTCAGGTATTTGTACATTGTAATGAGGTCACCCCTCAGCCGAATAACCATAAGTTTAGTAATTTATCATTGTATTCTAGTCCCCCTATTCCCCTAATAAGTTTCTAGTCCCCCTATTCCCCCTGCACCCATTCCAGTTCTACAATGTCCTTTTCATGCCCAAAACTGTACACAATAACCCATGTGTGGTCTGCCAGGGATTTATATAAGGGTAAGACTATGTCATGAGAATCTATTCCTCTCTTGATATATATAATTTTATGGGATGCTTGGCCCTGGTCACTTTTACTAGTACATTTATCTACATTAGGCCTCATCAGCGATTTCTCCACCCTTTCCACCAGCTTCCACAAATCCCTGGACTTTGACAGGGACATTTTAACACATGCATATGCTTTGATTTAAACCATTACATAGTAGTTTTGTAGCTTTGTCAACCTAAGTTCTACCCTCAAATCCTGTCCAACACAAAGATACTCCAATTTTCCCCAATCTCTAAACGTGGAGTCTATTCTGATATTTGCTGTGGTACCCAGTATGACTACAATTGGGCACATTTCCTGCACGATCCCCGATCCGGAATATCTGCCGGAATGCACATCTGCCGCGATTCAAGAAGATTGTGCGCCCGATTTCCTGATTGTGTCGCCTCCCCAATCATCATCATCATCTTCTTGTCGGTGTATGTAATTGCATTGGATGCGACACAAATTTAAATGTTAAACCCCGCGCTTAGTCGAATCCGTCGGATCGTCCGACGGCCCACCCACCGTTTTCTGTTGCATGAAAGCCGGGACCAATGCACCAAAATCAGATTGTGTGCGACACAATCCCCAGCACAATACCAGAAAAGTCGGGAAACCCTACGAAAATTCGGTTGCGGGACCCTTAGTAAATAAGCCCCATTGTCTCATGAGCCTAGAATGGTATAGGAAAATATTCTATGGTATATGGATTTTGATAAATGTTGGCTCTTTATTGTGCATAGGATTTTTATAATGCCATTTATATTTTTTGTCACTAGGCGATATTTTGTTCATTTCTATTTATTACCTGTAAGATGTTGTTGGTTTTGTACCATAAAATTGAAAATGTTGCCTCTCAATCACGGAAACAAGGTTAGGAATTTCTCCATCAACTGAAAGTGTCAATTTATATCCAACAATAGGTCCATTTGGAAAAAGTGGTGGAAGCCAGCTGACCTCTATTGTGTCGCTGCTAAAACTATGTAGGTTTTCAATCAGGGGTGCAGAGGAAGGAACTGAAAAACACAAACACATGCAAATAAAGAAAAAGTGGGGAGATAAACTAAGAAACATACCCATTCTTGTCTAGTCTGTGCTAAAAAAAAATAGTCTCTTATGTATAGTATGCCACATCTGCACCATAGGGTATATGTCTTGGACACAAGTCGCACCATTTTTCTAGTGCAACTTTCTGGCACAAATTAAACGAAATAATGAGTATAAATAGGTATCACAGTCACCATAGATCTGCATTTTGCACAGAAACGGTGCAGTGAGGTATGACGCATACCAAGCATCCATGCTGCAAATTTTAGAGCAGGTTAGTTGATTTATGTCCACATCTGTGGAAGTAGCGGTGTAAACTGTCTGCAAAAAGCTGCTAGCAAGGCCTGTTTGTAACCCGTTTAGCATACACGGCTGACTTATCTTCTGTTACATGTCTAATGTAACATGTTGATACATATTAAAGGAAACCTACCATTTGATTTGATGCATTATGAACCAAACATACCTTGAGAATGCTGTAGCTCAACAAACAATTATAAAATTCAGGACCTTGGGAAAGCTGGTTCAGAATGGTTGTCTTCATAAACACATTGCACACAGAGCTTGTCATTACACATGGAGCTTAGTTAAGACATGACTAATCAACCTGAGCTGGATCACTCATACACAGCAGCTGGGGGATGGTGCAGCACTTGATTATCCTGACTTCAGGCTCCAACCAGTGATTACATCATCCTGTGCAGCAGTGAATAACTAATGTGCTAGGACAGTGGTGGTGAACCTATGGCATGGGTGCCAGAGGTGGCACTCAGAGCCCTTTATGTGGGTACCCAGGCCTTCATCCTAGCACAGAATTTGCTAGATGTGACTCAAGGCTTCCTCCTGTGGTCCAAGACAGCCATGGACATGCTATGCTGAGGGCTATTTTAAAGTGACACCTCCTGGGCTGCCAGGACTACACAGGAAGCGAGAAGGTGTGGACAGAGATGGATTATCGTTGGAGCTCCTGCACTGGGTTCCCTGATTCTTCCCTTACATGGGACCCTCAAAGGAAGCTATAATCCAAATTTCTCCATCTTCTTTCTATTGTATTGTTGTCCTCAGGACGCCAATATGATTGAAACTTGTTATACATCTGGGATCAATAGGTTTCTGCTAAAATTGTCATGTTGGTACTTTGTGACATTAAATTAGGTATTTTTCTAGGTTGGGCACTCTGTCTCTAAAAGGTTCGCCATCACTGTGCTAGGTGAAGTGCTGAACCAGCCATAGAGACAGCTTCATTATAATAATTTTATAATTGTTTTATCAGCAAAGCCACTCAGCACAGGGATTAACCAAGATATGATCCTGCATCAGTGTAGCTACAGCAGTCTCAAGGTATGTTTGCTTCATAATGCATCAAACCAAAATGTAGGTTTTCTTTAGGCTACAGTTGGCCAAAACCTCCATATTTAAATAGCAGCTCAAGACCTTATTCTTACCAAATTATTTTTGTTGAATCATTTTTTTTCTCATTTTAACACCAACAGATTAACATTTACCCAGGCATGCATAAATCCTCATATCCTTCAATACTCCATGGGAAACCTATAGTTCCAGCAATATTGCACTTTCTGCAATATTTGCAAAAAAATGCAAAGTTAACAAGTCAGCATAATACATTTATATATACCGTATATACTCGAGTATAAGCCGACCCAAGTATAAGCCGAGGCCCCTAATTTTACCACAAAATACTCGGAAAACCTATTGACTCGAGTATAAGCCGAGGGTGGGAAATGCATTGGTCACAGCTTCCCCAGTATATAGCCAGCCAGCCCCTGTCCCAGTGTATATAGCCTGCAGGACCCTGCCCCAGTGTATATAGCCTGCCAGACCCTGCCCCAGCGTATATAGCCTGCCGCCGCTGCCGGACAGATCGCACAGAAGATATACAGGGGTCGCCGGAAAGTTGAGTTTAGATATATTTATTTTTTTGACTCGAGTATAAGCCGAGTTTGGGTTTTTCAGCACATTTCTTGTGCTGAAAAACTAGGCTTATACTCGAGTATATAAGGTAAGTTGTTTAATGACAAGTGTTATCCTCTACTCCATAAAACTGGAAGACAAACACGCCTTAATAATAAAACTACATTTTTGTAAAGTTTCCTATACAGATGAAACTTGGATAAATCTCCTCCGCAGTACTCTCTCTTCTCTGATCTCATCATCTCTATTTCTTTTTAACAGTCAACCATTTAATGTGTATTAGATGTTTGGTCTGCATAAATATGGCAAATGAAATGGGAATGAATGATTGATTATCCCATGGCACTAAACATTTTTGAATTTTAGCTGTGTATGGAGCGGTACAGTGCTGCACTTGTGCGGCACCATATTGCTCTGTGTGCCCATTGCTGGCCTATGGGGACATATTTAAGACTGCAAGCTTGCAGCCTTATATACGTCCCCCAACGGCTGTGTGAATGTAATCTTAGTTTTAGCCATTATTTGGTTGTACAGCTCAGTTGTTTTTGGGATGAAGGAATTACAGCAGCACATCTGGCCATAGAGGTTGCTATTGCGCATCTCCCAACTTTTGGGCAACAGAAAGAGGGACAAAAATCTCCTTCCTTTTAATCTAAGCCACACCCATTGCCCCACCCGCAAGCATACTATAATATTGACCTTAATGGACCCCACATAGTATAACACCCCCTTACTGTGGCCAAACCTCTATGTACCTGTATAATACTCCCTAATGCAACTCTGCAACATATAAAACATAAAACGCCTCTTTAATTTTATCCTCCCTTTACAATATCCTCCCTTTACAATATGAAACTTCAGTTTCGTACCTTCCCTTGTTCCCCCGTAGCAGTCACTTTCTCTTCTCTCAGGCTCTGACTGTCTCAGGGAGGGCGAGTGGCTAGTCGAAGGGCGGGGCTACCTCCATACAGATATCATGCGAGGAGGTAGCAGGAGCTTGTCCCACAGGAAAATATGGGGGAGAGAGGGGCAGCCCGGAACATTCTCCCAACTGCCCAGGATTGCAGCTGCAAACTGGGCCTGTCACGCCGAATCCGGGATGGTTCGGAGCTATGCTAATTGTCCTTTTTTGTTGTAGAATTCTGCTGTGTAGTGGGTAATTGTTGTTTGTAGCATTGCTTCAAATTTCTTCAGGCATCTGCTATGCCAGACCTCCTCAAAGGTTCAAAGTGCTTCCCCCATTGAACCCTGGGCTTTCTGTATGAGTTTATCCAGCCTGTTCCTCCCCTCCTCTAATGACTCCTCCCCAATTGACAATCACAGAGAAAAGTATACACTATAAACTATACATGCACGACCCCGATGGTTTTGTGGCAATTTTTTTCTTCCTCATATTGATTATCATCTCCTTGGTCTTATCAATGGTAATGACCAGGTTCTTTCAGTCCACTCTAGGGACTGAGTCATCAGAAAATTTTTGTAGGTGGCACCAGTCTGAGTTGTATCTAATATCTCAGGTATAGAGGTTGAAAAGAAAAAGTAAAAATCCAGTTCTTTGTGGAGCACTCCTGTTGCTAATAACCAAGTGTGAGCACTCCTTCCCTACCTGTATGTACTGTGGTCTGTTCCTTAGATAGTCAAAGGTCCAGTTGATTAGTGTGGTATCAATTTGTAAGCCCCTCATTTTTTCTATCATGTGGTTTGGTACTATAGTGTTGAACCCACTGGAGAAATCAAAGTACATGACTCTTGCTGAGGTTCCTCTCTGCTCCATGTGTAAGTTTTGCACAGCAGGAACAGCAGTTGTCCTCCATGCACGCTTTGTCAATGTATGTGAACTTGAGTGGCTCCAGACAGCCCCTGACTGTCCCTCTTAGGTGTGCAATCAGTACCTTCTGAAAGGCCTTCATGATATGTGAGTAGTCATTGTAGCTAGTTGTTTTTTTAATCTTCAGTGATCGTATGCACAAGGTTTTCCAAGCTACTGACACTGACTCGCGAGCTAAATAGATCTGCCAGTGCATGAAACAACTCACTTGCACATGATTTGAGTAGGTGAAGATAGATGCCATGAGGTTTCCATTCTTTGTTCACTTTAAGGGTCTTCGGCACGTCCAGTATCTCCTTACCGTGAAGTGTGAAGTTGTTCGCCCTTGGTTTTAGTTAGTGCACTTAGTGGTTCTACCTTAGGATCTGTTATTGTTGTTTCTGATGTATCCTGATGCCCTTCTGAGAAGCAATTAAAGAAACCGTTCAGGCCCACCGCCATCTGCGTGCTAATATCCAGAGACTGTTCTGTCTTTACACTCATCCCCGTTATTTTCTTTAGTTCAATTAAGACTCCCTCTATTCACTTTAAGTTTTGTTTCTAATTTTTTCCCAATACTTTTTGGATTATTCTTATCATCATTCTGTCTTTATCCCTAAAAGCTGCTTTTTTGTTTACTATACGGGTAACACCGGACCTGTTCCTCAGGTATAATTTGGTCTAGGCAAAACCTAGATGTACAGTCCCTAGATGCAAGAAGTTCCTTCTTCCCCTCAAAGGATTGTGATTACAGTTCCCTGTTGCTGATTCACATAGCCTCTGCACTACAGATGGCCCATGAAATCTGGTAAGAGCGTTGTCTGACCATGGTTGTATGCAGCCAACTTCAATTTTACATGTTCAGCTTCTACTTTGATAAGAAGAGAAGATTCTTCAGCTTCAGAGCTTGCTCACTACTCTAGTATTCCTCTGCATAATTGTTATAGAAGGGAGACAGCAGCAAAACTGAGCATGTGTGTCTTCATATTTATATTTACTGTAATACATGAAATGTTGTTCAATGGAAACAACAGTAGGTTGCACTTTAATGGCATTATTCATAGCATATCTAATAGTAAACAGCATTATATTAACCAACATAGTTTAAATATGTTATATTTATGGCATTTAATCCTCAATATATTTTAATATGAAAAAGCACAAAAATAATATAGATTGAATAGGTCCAAGTCTTACCTCCAGATGAAAGGGTTCTATAGACAGGGCTAGGTTGCGAGTAGAATTGTAGATGACAAATAATCCATATCAGACGGAACAAATACTCAGTATAGGGTTGCAGATTACTCACAGTATAAGAAGATTCTGTTACAGCCTGTATTTTAGGGATAATACAAGTAAGGCTTTCCATATGTTTGCATGTTCAATATAGAAGGTAGAGGGGTGGTAAATATAATAGGTACATAAGTATACTGAAAAGCACTTTCAAATTATATAAAGAAAAGTCAAAATAGCTTTTTGAGCGTAAGTTCCAAAGTTAAATCCCTACTGATTAGATAAAAATGGTGTGTAGCAAGAATAGAACCTGTAAGCTGTTTTGACCGTACAAAGCTGTAAACAGTGTTAGATAGCCCTGGAGATCTGTGTTAACATACCTTTCTATGTGTTGTTAGTAACTGCAGGGCTGTGAAAAATGAATTTATATTCCAGGATTGTAGCTGGTGAACTGGTGTGTGAAATCCCTATACTGAATAAAGCATACTGTAGTACTCAAACAGCAGCCTTCTACAGCTTGGGGGGGGGGGGGGGCTGTGCTTTTTTATTGGCTTTAAATTTTTTAAAGAAATAAATAAAAAAGAATATTTGACAGTGCTCTAATCATAATGTTCACAGAACATTGGTAATATTTTATTAGTATGTAACACATATTAAATCACCTATCCATTATCAGTGTTTAAGATAGGATTCAGAAGTTCCACATTCTTCTGATGTCAGCTCCTGCAGGTGCAAACCTGTCTCTATTGCACATTTGTGCCATTAATATCCTGTGGATATACCATATACACTCACCGGCCACTTTATTAGGTACACCATGCTAGTAACGGGTTGGACCCCCTTTTGCCTTCGGAATACCACTGTAATACTACTGCTATACTGTATATATGAGCACAGCACAGTACTAGTGCTATCATCCTGCATATAATGGAATACCACTGTAATAGTAGTGCTATACTGTATATATGAGCACAGCACAGTACTATTGCCATCATCCTGCATATTACGGAATAGTTTAAATCAAGGTTATGGTGGCACTTATCAATCTCTGTTGTGCCGAATTCGAGTGCATCCACAATAGGTCTCAACACCGAATGAGACCCAGGAAAATAGAGCAATCTTTTTAAATGGGTGTGGGCACAATCGAAAACGGTTTCAGATGTACACAAGTAAAACGTTTTTTTAATTTTATAATAGTTTCTAAAATATGACAGACATTGAGTAAAATTGAAATAAACAATGTAAACACGTCCGCGTACAGATCATGTAAAGATCTTACTGTAGATATAGGAACTTAGTTCGACCTTAATTATATATGTGTCTTGTTGACAGGATTCCTTTAGAGCTTTATAAACAGTTTTGTAAACATTTTTGTAAACATTTTTTGTAAACAATTGTGTAAACAATTGTGTAAACAGTGTTGTAAACAATTTCATAAACAATTTCTATTCCTTCTAATAACGATTGAATCTCTAGATGGTAGTCCCGTATACAGTGGGGAGTCATATGTCCCAATGGAAAGATTCATAAAGAAGAAGAAAAAATTCATAGAGCTGAAAAATTCATGGGGATGAGAAAATTCATAAAAAGAAAATTGCATGCATTAAAAAATGAATAGTTAAAAACAAATTTGTTTAAGAGTAAATTGGTATCCAGGAGGTTTTTATGTTACACAAAGTGTAGGGCCCTACACTTGTGTAGACTCTTACAGTTGTTTGTCAAAAGTATACGATGTTTAAAGTCTAATCACTCACGGTTGGTTGATCATATACGTCTTTCTCTCTGTTCGGGCTGGAAACGTTCACTGTTGGTAATCGTTTTTAATATGTGATGGCGTCCTCCACGTGCAGCGGCATCTGTGTATGTCCTCCGGGAGCGCTTCCACGGGAAACAAGTTCGTACGTTTCACACTCCTCGCTCTCCTCCTTTCACGGTGTAGATTCTGTGTTTGTTAGATGCCGCGGAGGATGTCGCCCTTGGGAACATGCAACGTTCCAGACAATAGGCTCGAGTCCAACCACGACTCGTAGATGAAAGTTTTCTTGTATTTATATCGAGGGTGGTGTAGTGGATCAAATTGTGAGGATATTTAAGTTCTGTAAGAGTCCAGTAATTTGTGGATAATGGCTAGACGCGTTTCAAAGCGCAATGCTTCTTCCTCAGTAGCCTTGCAATTGTGAGACCTCCTCATTGTTGTGTGTGGTTAAATATCCATTTTGGGTTGGACATTGACTGGTCTGGATCCATATGGAGTGGATCGCACTTTAGAAAACCAGACCTGGACCAATTTAATTAAACTCTCTTAAAACAACATCTGCTCATGATATATGTGTCAGAGCAAGTCTTAACGACCTACGGACAAATTCTGATCATAGTAAAAATATACATAAACCCACATAATGGAAAAATTAATCAGAAAACATAGAAATAGGATAGAGTCAGAGAGTCTATTTATATCTTTGTTCTTGACTATGAGTTTTTGAATATATGTTTTTTATATAAAAAAAAAATCCTTGTAAGTAAAGTTGAGTGAATATGAGATATGTATCTCATTTTGCTCTAAGGTGGATTCAATAGTGTCTGTGTGATGGCTTATTCAGGATTGGGGGATGGGGGAGGCCGGAAGATGGTCACAGGTGCTGGTATACAGCCGGACTACCGTGGCTAAAGTTACGGCTGCCTCCTTCCAATTTGTCCGGTTGCTGCTGAGCAATTTTCCGATGCCCAGGTTTTCCACCGGTCGCAGTCTGTGGGTGACGATGACATTATTCACGTAGTGGAAGAAGTGTGTAAAGAGGTGTCGGACGATGAGGAGACACGGTTGTCAGACAGTGGTGAAGTTGTTGTCAGGGCAGGAAGTCCGAGGGGGGAGCAGACTGAGGGATCGGAGGATGATGAGGTGACAGACCCAAGCTGGGTTGATAGGCCAGGTGAACACAGTGCTTCTGAGACGGAGGCGAGTCCTATAGCAGAACAAGTTGGAAGAGGCAGTGGTGGGGCCAGACGGAGAGGCAGGGCCAGAGCTGGTGCATCAGCGCCAAATGTTGCCCGTAGTCAAGCTCCCGTGGCGAGGACTAGATTTTCAGAAGTCTGGAGGTTCTTTAAAGAAACACCGGATGACCGACGGACTGTGGTGTGCAACCTTTGCCAAACCCACCCCTGCCGCCACTACTTTTCCCAAAGTGCCGTCCCAGCCCTGCGCCAGCACGTGTCAGACAATATCATCCGTGCCCTGACCAACGCCGTTTCTGACAAGGTCCACTTGACCACGGACGCGTGGACGTGGGCTGCCGGGCAGGGCCACTATATATCGCTGACGGCACATTGGGTTAACTTGGTGGAGGCTGGGACCGAGTCTGACCCTGTCAGGCACTCAATCTATTCCATTTTACGTGGAGGCCACCTACCTGCTCCTCTGTTTTGAAACATTTTTGGGACTGTCCACATACAGGCACTCAATTATTCCTTTTTACTGCCGGCCACCTACCTGCTCTCTGGTTGGAAGAATTATTTGAGGGGGGGACTGCCACATACAGGCACTCAAATCTTATTCCATTTTACTGCGGGCCACCACTTAAATACCTGCTCCTCTGGTTTGAAAAATGTTGGGTACTGCCACTACAGGACTATCCCAAGTAAAATTGTCTCCCATAACAGCCTCCACACGTAGTCTCCATTGCTACCATCCAAAAGTCCGTCCATATAGCGGCCTCCATACATCTCCCTTTAGCAAACGAGGTGTGGTCAGGCAGAAACTTTGGGTGTTTCATGGCTTCACTCAAAGTATTGTTAACTTTGTCGCCCCCTGCTGTGTAATTCCACAAAATATACTTGCAACTTTTACCATTTAGGATATTATTTCAGCGCTTCTTGCGCATCTAATGGTTACATTCACCCTCACCCGCCATATCCTAAACTTATAAGAACCGGCTACACACTTGATCTTATACACAGTGCTGTTATGGAGTAGCCTGAGACAGGGGCTGTGGATTTGCGAAAGCTCGCCGGCAGCGGAGCGCCAGCTCTCATGCCATCCATGCGCTATCGGCGCATCTGTTGACATTCCCCTCACCCGCATATCCTAAACTTATAAGAACGCTACTACACTTGACTACTTATACAAAGATGCTGTTTGGGAGTAGCCTATAGACAGGGGCTTGGATTGCGGAAAGCTCGCCCTAGGCAGCGAGCGCCAGCCCACACCCCACCCCCACACTACCCCCACCCCACCCCATCCCCCAGCTCCATGCGCATCATGCGCTCTGCGCTCTGTTTACATTCCCCCTCACCCTGCATTCCTAAACCTTATAGAACGCTTACTACACTTTGTATCTTAATACAAAAGTGCTGTTTGGGAGTAGCTAGCAGACAGGGGCTTGGATTGGCCGAAAGCTCCTGGCAGCGGAGCGCCAGCTCCATGCGCATCATGCAGACTTCTGCGTATCAATGTTACATTCCCCTCACACCGCATTCCTAAACTTATCCGAAACCTACTACACTTGATCTTATACAAAAGTGCTGTTTGGGAGTATCCTAGAACAGGGGCACTGGATTGGCGAAGCTCGCCTGGCAGCGGAGCGCAGCTCCATGCCAAGATCCAACTAACATAGTTTTAACTGCAGAACCTATTAATCTACTACTATTTCACTGCCTCCATACATGGTCCCCTTATCAACGAGCCTGTTCACAGGCAAATTTTGTGGTTGTTTTCATGCTTCCATGGTAACTTTGTCGCCACCCTCTGTGTAATCCACACAATATAACTGGCCAACTTTTATCCATTCCGATATTATTTGAGCACTTTCTTTGCTCACCTCCTTTGGTTCCTCCTCCACCTACATTGGTTTGAAGCCTGAGTCATTTAGGGGATGTCGCCATGACCCTCCTAGCCGCTGCCCTGCCTCTGTACATGCCGTCCCCTATGGTGTCCGGGTCAATTTATTGCTGTTTTAGATGCTCACTGCTTCATTCATGTCACTCTTTCATGGCCATGCTGTTGCCCATAATTTTGAGCATAATGGGGGCGTTTCAAGCAGCCTCAGAGCAATCCTACATGCTGCCCTCTGTTTCCTGATCTATTTCCTGGTTTTCCATCCCTTTTTCGAGGTTCCCCTGTGTTTTGGCCAAGCTCCCTGTCAGATCTTGTCCCCTTGAAAAAGGCTCAGCTCCCATTGATTCATGGGGTTACGTATTATTCCGAACGAGCACTCGTCATCGGAAAGTTCGTCTCGTACGAGTACCGGAGCAATTTTATTGTTCGCGATATCATCATCATTTATCACGTACTATATCTCTACCATATTGCAGGTCAAACAAGGCACAACAAAATCTGGCGCAATAGTGTTAAGATGTGGGTAGTGGTGGCAACTACCCTGAAAAGCCCTGACAACTAAGGCCTGCCTAATGCAGGTAAGACACCCTGAGAGGGCGAACCTGCTGTCTGAGAACCTACAGGTAATAACGGACCCCTCAGGAGACCCTACAAGTGACAGAGAAGATGTACTTCATTCGCCAGCTGTGAAGGTGGAAGCCGGCAGTAAAGGAGATCCAGAGACGCCCGTGGTTCCACAATCGGCACAATAAATGTAAAGCAATAACAAGCCGGAAGCAGGAAAGTGTTATGCCACACTGAGGCACAAAACACAAATCAGACAGACAACGGAGTGAGAACAGAAACATGGTCAAAATCAATATGGAGACAATGTACAGAATCATATAGCGATAAAATGGCTTGTAATAAACATAGCGCTGAAGTCAGACAACAGAATAGCAAAACAAGCATAGCCTAGTAATTAGTAAAAGATAAGAATATAAAAGAATCTAACCCCTCTGAAGACTTGGGCAGAACTGAAAGGAGTTAATGGACGCTGCCCCGACCACTGATGGTTTAGGCTGTCCGTCGTCAAGGCCACAGCTGCAGGACAAAGGAGCTACAAACTCACACCCAGTTTCCCTAGTAACAGATCCTGAAGGGAGTTGTCGAAAAGGCAGCCCTGGGTGTGGTTTCAAAACCAACAGGAGACCTGAAATTCTGATTCCATCAGAGCAAATTTGGAGTTCTGATACTATCAGATTTACCTACTAGTAGATTCTGATAGATAGGTCCCTTTAATCCGTACATAGCAGATACCCCTAAGATTACAGATAACTGGGAATACTGAGAAATACTGATGAACAGAATTAATGAAGTAATGGGGGGCTGGAAAATAATTGAAGTAGCTCTTTACACGACATCTAACCACAAGATATAATAACTATTATGGACGGGAGTGAACTACATTTATCATATTATTGGGACAAAGTCTTTTTTTGTAATTAATGTTTTTTATTTTTCACACTATTTAACATTTGCCCACTTGATTTATACAAGCCTACGGCAGTGAAGATAGGTTTGGTTCATCTTTAGACTGTCATTTTTATGCAACTCTTGAGTTGTTTTACTTTGGGCCTAACACTTTACCAAGAGCTGATGATCACCTTTTAACCAAAATGCTCAAAACTCAGGTTATACTTAGTAAATTGTAAGGTGAAGGCAGGCTTGAATAAAAGTGTTACTAACCATTCAATGTAAATATTAGAGCGCACTTGTATGGCATATGCTGTGTTTGCGGACAGAGCTTTTTATGTTTGCTTATTCAGCTATTTAACGCATAAGTTAGGCTGTGTAGAGCAGCTGTGACTTTTTAGAAGTGTTATGTGTTGTGTCTGTGTTCAAACAAGCATTCAAATAATTCATTTAATTATTTATTTAAGATCTTTGGGTTTAGCGACTTTGATTACTGGCAGTTGTATTGCGGAAACCTAAACAATTCTATCGGTTCTTAAGAGGACCCGGATTCGGGAGTTAAACTCAAAATAAACCCTTTGGCATAGTATGCGTCCATTTCAGTCCATATAGTATGCACACTTGAACCATTATGTGGAATACCCCAGACTGCATTCCTGGGTGGAAATCATTCCTATCGCGTTCCCATAACACTTATAGTACGATTGCAAGCAGGAACAGAGTCAGCTAAGAAACCAGAATCTGCCCCTAACACTTCCTATGAGTTTCCCGACAGAGGTTAATAGTAATTGTGGGGTGCCTTCTCATACAGACCAAGATCTAATGATAAAACCCCCAGGTCCTCCTAACGACAGGCAAACATGTGGTTGCAAATGTATAGCTAAAATTCATGTTAGAATAGCCTGTATATAGCCTGTATATAATCGATCCAGAAGCTCTTTATTTATCTATATCTTTTAAATTGGGGGGAACCATTCAGTTAAACAATTGGGGGCTTATATATAATATGTAAATACTTTGGGGGGAGGATTCTGAGATTTACCTGTTAGGACTGTATAAGATCATGGATTACAGCCATGTAATTAAGAGATTAATAATCGATAATTATGAATAGCTCTCTGGCCAATACTATTGGCCTCCAGAAGTGTAAACATCCTACATAAAAACAACTAAACTAGCTAACTAAAATATCTAGTGATCATTACAGACTATATACTGTATAACATGTATGGATTTAATATAGTATCAGTTAAGGAAACTGGTGGTCCAAACACAGTTCCCCGTATATTCCATTATTATGTAAATGTTTGAGTCCCTCAGTGTTTTGTTCTTACGCTTCTATCTTATACACACATGAGGCCAAGTGGTACATGACTTTTTTTTTGCAGTGTGACCACATTGATTCACTATGGGAGCAGCATATCACACAAGAAGTTGGTGAGAGGTAGTATTGTTTTATAATTTTTTACAGTATGGTGGCACTTTGAGAATGAGTGTTAGGTGGACAATACAAAAGAGAAAAAGAGAGATGAGAAACGATCAGAGATGAAAGATCCATGGCAGAATATCCTTACAATGACAATGTGTCAGGACCTGCAAACATCTCAGAATAACACACACAGAGAGCTCTCCCTCTTGGATAAAGACCTTGAGCATCTTTATCAGGACCTCTGCAGCACCGCCAGTTGCGCAGACGGCCGAATCCAATCAGCAACTGCTAGCTATTGCTAGCTTTCGAATTATTTTCCCCAATACCGCCACCTTCACACCAGTGGGCGCGAAGGGGGCTCAGGGGGGGTGGGCGCTGGCGCGCCGGGGGGGGGGAGAGGCCGTGAGAGTGGGCCGGTGCCGGGGCGTTTACTTCCCGCGCCTCGCACTCAACTGCTACCGGCGACTTTTTTCCATCTGAAAGGTCGACGCCGTGTTTTTCTACCCAGGCCCTGCCCCGCCGTAGGAATAAACCTGCGCTGTGCAGCCGATAACATCAAGAGGCGATGCCTCTTGATGTATTGGTTTGCGAATTGCAGCGGCGGGGGACCATACGCTGGCGCCAGCGTAATATAATATCCCCTTCATCTTAATTGTAGCTTGTAGATAGTACAACTAGTGCTGCTACTTGCCCGACAGAAAGTGTCTGTCTGTGAGCTTTGTCTTGTAATCGTGGAGGGGCTGGCATGCAAGATCTACGTCATGTGCGAGAGAAAAGAGAACGCTGATTCATGTAGAGAATTCTGACCCTCTCCGTCACAGTCCGATTATGAGATTGCAAGAAACCAAAATTGTAAACACCACGACGAGTAGAGACAGTGTTGTAAGAAGTGGATTTTGTGAATTTTTAAAGCTGGATGAGAGTCTGCCATGGTTTAAATTGTGTAATTAGGTTGTCCTTGAACAGATTCACTAAAATAATAACATCCCTAATTGCTGAATGTACCCTTCCCAGCATCAAGACATTGTAGTGAGTCTAGGATGAATGACTAATTTTACACCCATTCGCTCTTGCATTTGAGTTAGAGAAAATGATTCTGCAGATTAAGGAAATCTACACTTGGATGGTATCATTATAAACTAAAAAATACCTACCTGTTCATCTTCATGTGAATACCTGCATATAATTTCATTAGGCATTAAAAGACTTAAATGTTAAACATGTTAAAATGCCTTGGGCGGATCTATACACACACACAGCGCCTTGGCTACAATTATCCCACAACGACAGCACATAGTTACCTTCCTTTTACTCTGCTGGAGCGACATGGTGATTCACGCTGAGACATTCATAATTATACCAAGAGCCCATGTTGTACGTACTTAAAGACGCCCGAGGCTTAGTGAACATATTTTTAACCGCTTATAAGAAACGACGCTGTTAATGATATATGAAGAGGATTCATGGGATGAGCCCTTGTTATACAGAGGAAGTTTTCTGAATATGCAGAGACACCCACTTCTCACACCGTTGATCGGTGGCATGCAGGTGTTTAACCGCATGTGGGCCAACCATCGTGTACAAATATCTAAAACTCAATAAATACTTAAAAACATGTATCTTTTCCATATACACTTGGTGAAAACTTTACCACTAGAGATGAGCGAACATCCTCCCGAGCTGATGACTACGTCGCGCATTAGGTGTACGAACTGATTTTTCTCTTCGTGTCAGAAGAATACTTCGCCTCGCTCAGAAAATGGCATCTTCCGCCGTTTGCCTTTTTGCGGCCAGAAACATAGCCAAATCACAGCCAAGAGACCTGCACTCCCCCAGCATGACGTGGTAACCTTCACGTCGATAAAGCATTGGTTGGCTGGCCAGATCAGGTGACCCTGGAATAGACTAGCCCCAGCCTGCGCTGCTAGATCATTCTGCGTCTGGATCCGCTGGGAGAGAGCTGCTGCTGGAGGGAAACCGCGTAGGGTGTATCTATAGAATAGTGTTTAGGCAGGAGTGATTCTACAAGAACCCAAAAGCACTTCTTAGGGCTACAATAGTTATACTTTTTTTTTTTTATTGCTTGGTGCTGGGCTTGCTGGACTAGTACGTCAGTAGTACCACTATTGGGAGAATTTGCAGCGGGGACTGCTACCGTTGGTTTTTAGCTCTTAGTGACACACATATCCACCTCAAACACCGAAGTGCGGATCAATTTAATTAGGGGTTGATTTAGAATTAGGGGAGTCGCTGATTTATTTTTTTTTTTGTACCTATTTTCATTTTATAGCTCAAACTCATATTGCAAGCACAAAAATCCGTTGTGTTCTGTCAGGTAGGTTAGAAACTAGCCATAGCAATAGGATGAGCAGCGTTTGTTAAAAAAATAAAAAACTAAAAAAAAATAAACACAAAATTATTTTTTTTTCAAGCTTTACACTTTAATTGGAATGTTAACCAAGTGGCTAGGGTAGAGGACAGGGCGTGGATCGTGGGCGTCCCACTATACAGGTAGGGCCATGGTCCTGGGTGGGGTGAGGGACACACACCTGCTTGTAGGCGGGAGCAGGGGAACCGCCGCAGAGTACACTCACTAGGTTAATATTCTCCAAGTACTGGGAACTCAGTGGTAGAGCGACGTTGAGGCCAAAACAGTGAGAAGAGGTGATGTCGTGGATTGCCGACAATCTTCTAGCCATTGTCCCCAGTCAGTCTTCCACGCGTCCACCCATGTCACCGAATCGGCACTCCTCCATCTCCTCCACCTCTAGCCTCCTTCCCCCCAGTCTGCCCCCTCCCACCAAAATTTGGCATTTGAACCGGCTACTCTGAGGAAACTGTTTTCTGGACCTTCCCACAGTCACAAACCACTTGTCCGTTGCCTGCGAGACAATTTTCCGATGCCCAGAGTTTTTCCACCGGTCGCAGTCTGTGGACGATGCACATTATTCACGTAGTGGAAGAAGTGTGTAAAGAGGTGCTCGACGATGAGGAGGACACGGTGTTCAGACAGTGGTTAAGTTGTTTCGGAGGAAGGTCGAGGGGAGGGGAGCAACTGAGGGATCGGAGATAATGAGGTGACAGACCAGATGGTTGATAGCCAGGTGAAACACAGTGCTTCGATGAGGAGGCGAGTCCTATAGCATGAACAAGTTGAAGAGGCGGTGGGGCCAGACGGAAGGCAGGGCCAGAGCTGGGAACTCAGCCCAAAGTGCCGTAGTCAAGCTCCCGTGGCGAGGGACTAGATTTAACCAATTCTGGAGGTTCTTTACGAAAAACACCGGATGACGACGGACTGTGGTGTGCAACCTTTGGCAACAGCAGACCAGCAGGGGTCCACACACTACTATGCCACTTAACACCACCGGTAGATGCGCAGAGGCACTGAATGCTAACACCACTCATGCACAAAAGCCCATCACCTCCGGCCGGCACCACCACTGCTCCTTCCCCTGTGTCATTGTAGTCACCCGGCCCCCCTGGCCAAGGACCCCGCCCAACACCTCCCGTGCGAAACCCCATCTTCGCCTCCACGACTCAACCGCCACCTACACAGCGTTCAAGTTCTCTATACCCGCCAGAACTGCTGGCGAAAACGGAGGTATAGCGCAACCCACCTCAACGCCCAAGCCTCACGTCACATCTCCAAGTTGCTTAGCCTGGAGATGCTGCTTTGGTTCTATAGGCTGGTAGAGACCGATGCCTTGCGAAACCTAATGGACGGCGCCGCCCTCGGTGTATTCCGCTCCCAGCCGTCCACTACTTTTCCCGATGTGCCGTCCAGCCCGACACAAGCACTGTCAGAGAACATCCTCCGTGCCCTGCCAACGCCGTTCTGACAGTCCACCTGACAACGGACCATGACGAGTGCTGCCGGCCGAGGGCCACTATATATCGCTGACGGCACATTGGGTTAACTTGGTGGAGGCTGGGACCGAGTCTGACCCTGGAGCTGGTCATATACTGCCGACGCCGAGGATTGCGGGGCCTACCTCGGTCCAGGTCTCAAAGGCCTACTATGCCTCCTCCTCCTTCCACCCCTCCTCCGCCTCCTCCTCTCAATTACCATCCGTGGGCATGGCGCCATAAGTCGGTAGCTCTAGGCACAGCAGCAGTGCCATCGCTAAGCGACAGCAGTCGGTGCTCAAACTGCTGAGCCTAGGCGATAAAAGGCACACCGCCCAAGTTGTGGGTGTGGACTAGGCGCATATGGCAGATTTCATGTAAGCTGCCTATCCGGGCCCTCGCGTTCAAGAATTTATTCCAGCACCGATTACTGGGTTTACTCTCCGGACCCACGTAACAGCAAAATATTTTCCACTCTCATCCCTGGAGAGGAAAGGGTTGTGAGAATGCATGAATACCAGCAGGCCCTGGTGCACAAGCTGATGAAACGTATTTCCCTTTGACAGAGGTAGCGGCAGAGGGCAGTACTTCTGCGGGACAAGTAGCGAGGGAGAGTAGGCGACCAGGCAGCTTGTCCAGCACTGGCAACGGGTACGCTTTACAAGGCTTTTGCCAGTTTATGTCACCCCAGCAAGACACTGTCACGTCCCCAAGTCTCGGCAGAGTAGAGGTGATCTTTACAGAAAGATGGTGAGAGGAGTACGTAAGCTGACCATACAATCGTCTAAATGAAACACAGCCCCTACAAAATCACGGGTTTCAAGCTGGAATGTGGCACGAAATGGCGCTGAGTACCTGGAGGTTCATGCCCTGCACGCCGTAGGTTTGTTTCCGAGCGGGGTTGGTTTTAGGCAGCTGGTGGCATCATCACCGATAGCGTACACGCCTGTCGACTGACAGCGCGACAGGCTGACGCTTATTCAAGATGAATAATAAAGTGGATTTCTCCGCATTTCCATTCTCCCACCAGTGACAAGAAGCTGAACCTGAAGAATGGATGCACTCCTCCTCATCATGCTCTCCTTCTCCTCCTCTTGTGACACTAAAGCAGAGGAAAAGTGCTTTTTTTTTTGCCAGGCCAACTGGCTCTGGCTATAGTACTCTATGTATTATATTTTCGGAGGGCCAACTCCCTGTCCTCTGTTTTAAACAATTTTGGAGTGCCACATACAGTGCCACTCCAATCTATCAATTTTCTGGAGGACCAGCTACTGCTCCTCTGGTTTGAAAACTTTTTGGACGGCCACATACAGGCAATACAGCCGGACTACCGTGGCTAAAGTTACGGCTGCCTCCTTCCAATCCTTGTATGTTCAACTTTATAAAAAACCAAAAATTTCCAATTCTGCATTAAGGCCCTTAGGTAACATTGTTTCGAATGTAAAGATATATCTTGATTCTATCCTGGACATTTTGGCAATAAAATTTCCACCTCTCCAGTCCTTTTTGATAGACTGTATGGCACAGAACTTTACCCCTGTTATATCCATGTTGTGGGCTATTTTAAAGTGTTTAGATAAAGAATGTGTATCTAATCCTTTTTTGATATTTCTTAAATGTTCTGAAATTCTTTCCCTTAGGGGCCTGATTGTCCTCCCTATGTATTGTTTTTTACAAGGGCAGGTTATAACATAGATTACCCCGCTACTATTACAGGTAAGAAATTCATTTATATTGTGTACCAATTTATTGCTATATGATGTAATTTGTTGAGTGCGTTTTTGAAAAGAAGTTTTTTTACAGTGTTTAAGAGAAAATTGGTATCCAGGAGGTTTTTATGTTGCACAAAGGCTACTGAGGAAGAAGCATTGCGCTTTGAAACGCGTCTAGCCATTATCCACAAATTACTGGACTCTTACAGAACCTAAATATCCTCACAATTTGATCCACTACACCACCCTCGATATAAATACAAGAAAACTTTCATCTACGAGTCGTGGGTGGGCTCGAGCCTATTGTCTGGAACGTTGCATGTTCTCAAGTGCGACATCCTCCGCGGCATCTAACAGACACAGAGTCTGCACCGTGAAAGGAGGAGAGCGAGGAGTGTGAGACGTACGAACTTGTTTCCCGTGGAAGCGCTCCCGGAGGACATACATAGATGCCGCTGCACGTGGAGGACGCCATCACTTATTAAAAACGATTACCAATAGTGAACGTTTCCAGCTCGAACAGAGAGAAAGACGTATATGATCAACCAACCGTGAGTGATTAGACTTTAAACATCATATATTTTTGACAAACAACTGTAAGAGTCTACACAAGTGTAGGGCCCTACACTTTGTGCAACATAAAAACCTCCTGGATACCAATTTAGGGCCCTACACTTTGTGCAACATAAAAACCTCCTGGATACCAATTTACTCTTAAACAAATTTGTTTTTAACTATTCATTTTTTATTTTTTATTTTTAATGCATGCAATTTTCTTTTTATGAATTTTCTCATCCCCATGAATTTTTCAGCTCTATGAATTTTTCATCTTTATGAATCTTTCCATTGGGACATAGGACTCCCCACTGTGTACGGGACTACCAATATTACTATATCTAGAGATTCAATCGTTATTAGAAGGAATAGAAATTGTTTACTAAATTGCTTACGAAATTGTTTACAAAATTGTTTACAACACCTGTTTACAAAATTGTTTACAAAACTGTTTATAAAGCTCTAAAGGAATCCTGTCAACAAGTGTTTACAAAACTGTTTATAAAGCTCTAAAGGAATCCTGTCAACAAGACACATATATAATTAAGGTCGAACTAAGCTCCTATATCTATATTAAGATCTTTACATGATCTGTACGCGGATGTGTTTACATTGTTCATTTCAACTTTACTCAATGTCTGTCATATTTTAGAAACTATTATAAATTAAAAAAACGTTTTACTTGTGTACATCTGAAACCGTTTTTGATTGTGCCCACACCCATTTAAAAAGATCTTTCATAAAGATTAGGTTTATCTCCGCTTTTTCTGATTGTATGATTAGAAAAGGATGGTGATAGGGCGCAAATACCAAACAAACCAATAAACATATTGTTACTGATGTTGATTCACTATTTTCTAAAGATCTCTAAAGTGGGCTTAGTGAAATTGTGGTCCACATATTTTTTTCTTGAGGGGACATTGTTTTTTTAAGATGTACATTACTCATGGAAAAAAAGGAGAGGGTTTCTTCACCAATTATTTTTTTCAAGTGTCTTGAAACTTAGGAAGACCAGAGAGGTCAATGGAAAACAACCTTAACCACCATCCTGATCTACCGGGATCTACCAAAATTCATAAATCAAAATACACATTATTTCAGGATGTTTTGTATTGGAATAAAATTCAGACATTTCCCTCAGATGTTGGATTGTGCATGGACATCTTGCTGTATGGTCATGAAAAACGAATCGAGGTTCTGATAACCAGTCCATATGCTGACTTTATGTCTAAAGTTTTTATTTTTTTTTCAAAAGTGAAAGTGAAAGTCACAGCACAAAATCCTTTCGCGTGCTGTCAGTGGTGCAAATGCAATTTCATCTAGCTTAGTCTGTCTGCTACTGTTTAGCAAGCTAGTCTCCGGAAATCCCAATCCACATTCTCTCTGCCGGTGAAGCGTACTGTACGTCACGTGTGGCGTAATCTAATACGTTTTTTTGTTCACATTAGTGTCATCGCCATGCTGTTGCCCACAATTTTGGCATAATGGCGCGATTAGGCAGCCTCAGAGGCATCCATGCATGCTGCACCTGCTGTTTTCTGTCCATTTCCGTGGTGTTTCCATCATTTTCTGAGGTTTCCAGGTTTTTGGCCAAGCTTCCCTGTGCAGAGCCTTGGTTCCGTTGAAAAATGCTTGAGTCCCCCATTGACTTCAATGGGGTTCGTTATTCAAAATGAGCATTCGAGCATCGGAAAAAGTTTGACTCAAATAACGAGAACTCAAGCATTTTAGTGCTCGCTCATCTCTAATCCTATCATATACAGCCATACTACAGTATGGCAGTATGTGGGGATTTACCTCCTCATTCATTACAATGTGCTGATGGCACATTGTGATGATTGGCTTAAAGAGAACCCGTCATGCAAAATAACCCCCCTAAACTAAATATATTTTCATAAACTGCCATTAGAGAGCATTGCCTCTATCCCTTCATTGTCCCTCTACATGCCTGTAAACCTAAGCAATGAGGTCCTAAAGCTATATGCAAATGACCTGTGAAATGTCCAATGAAGCATTAGCATATTCAAGCTGTCCACTCTATTCATGAGTGGGAGGCACAGCCACACCCCCAGTGCATGACTGACAGCCTATATAATGATGTGAGGCTGTATAATGATGTGCTTCCTGGTGCTGGTGGCCACGCCCCCTGCAGCCTGTGTGTATAGGAGAGATACAGCAGCTCCAGGCAGCCATGTTATAGCAGAACATGTCAGATTCATGTGTAGCTGATGTCTGTGTCTCTCACCTGTATATTAGGAGGATGCAGCATGTCAGCAGATGCAACACACACACTAGCCATGCTTTACTATACATTACACACAGACATGAGCAGGGGGAGGAGAGGGCAGGGGTAACAGGGGTGACATCACTGCCCATGTGACCAGCCTCATTTACATGATAAAGAATAGATGATTTTACAATGATTAATGTATTAAATAACTAGATTAAGGCTGGGATGGGATCCTTGTGAGCTGCTCCAACAGATAATAGTGACAGGACAAGTGACACTGACCTGATGACAGGTGTCCTTTAACACAAGTCAACCTCGGGTCTTCACCAGGGGTTACCCACAGCCCAGTTGGTGCCCTCTACATCGCCATCCTCCCCAATAATGGCAACTACAACTTTACTGCATACCAGCTAAAGGGAATCTAGAGATTTTATTAGCTAAACTTGAATCCTCGCATAAGCAAGACATGGATATCCTGCGACAAGATATACATCATGTAAACACCCCAGTGAATCACCAGGTGCTTCAAGCCCATTCCACTCAAATTTCTGACATTCTGACACACATTGACGACATAGAAAACAGCCATAGGTGGAACAATGGGCTTTGGGCTAGGACCAGGGTTGGAGTGCAGGCTCATCAAGGCATGCGGGCCTCCAACCAGGGGTGACTGTATGGCCTCAGCTGTTCTCCTAGTCAGTGATGCGGGGGCCAGTAGTGGTGGGAAGTCGTCACCCCCACCTCATCATGTCCATAGGTGGGGCCTGGCCCGATCCCATATGTGTTTCCATTAGTGTTAAGCGGACCCAAACCAAGCGGACCCAAAGTTTGTACCAAATTTGCAGGTTCCAGTCCCCCCCAATTACCAGTTCAAGTTTGGTTCAACCCCCAATGATACTCTTTAAATGCCACCAGCTGCCACCAATGCCACCATTTAAGCCAATGTAGCATACGTGTCATGGTTACACCCGTGATCCTCGGTACGGATTGAGGGTGTACCTGTGCTTGCTGCCGCGGTCCCCACTCCCCCAGCTCTCACTTAACTCTCCTGGCTCCGGCCTGCACTCTTGCTCCCAGCGTGTAAGCCTGGTGACTCCCGCCGCAGCAAGACCAACCTTCCCAGCACTATCGCCCAGCAGTCCCAACAGATTGCTGCGCAAAGAGAACTCTTGGACAAACTTGCTGCCACCCTGCGGATTATTGTTTCTGTCCATTTCCGTGGTGTTTCCATCATTTTCTGAGGTTTCCAGGTTTTTGGCCAAGCTTCCCTGTGCAGAGCCTTGGTTCCGTTGAAAAATGCTTGAGTCCCCCATTGACTTCAATGGGGTTCGTTATTCAAAATGAGCATTCGAGCATCGGAAAAAGTTTGACTCAAATAACGAGAACTCAAGCATTTTAGTGCTCGCTCATCTCTAATCCTATCATATACAGCCATACTACAGTATGGCAGTATGTGGGGATTTACCTCCTCATTCATTACAATGTGCTGATGGCACATTGTGATGATTGGCTTAAAGAGAACCCGTCATGCAAAATAACCCCCCTAAACTAAATATATTTTCATAAACTGCCATTAGAGAGCATTGCCTCTATCCCTTCATTGTCCCTCTACATGCCTGTAAACCTAAGCAATGAGGTCCTAAAGCTATATGCAAATGACCTGTGAAATGTCCAATGAAGCATTAGCATATTCAAGCTGTCCACTCTATTCATGAGTGGGAGGCACAGCCACACCCCCAGTGCATGACTGACAGCCTGTATAATGATGTGAGGCTGTATAATGATGTGCTTCCTGGTGCTGGTGGCCACGCCCCCTGCAGCCTGTGTGTGTGTATAGGAGAGATACAGCAGCTCCAGGCAGCCATGTTATAGCAGAACATGTCAGATTCATGTGTAGCTGATGTCTGTGTCTCTCACCTGTATATTAGGAGGATGCAGCATGTCAGCAGATGCAACACACACACTAGCCATGCTTTACTATACATTACACACAGACATGAGCAGGGGGAGGAGAGGGCAGGGGTAACAGGGGTGACATCACTGCCCATGTGACCAGCCTCATTTACATGATAAAGAATAGATGATTTTACAATGATTAATGTATTAAATAACTAGATTAAGGCTGGGATGGGATCCTTGTGAGCTGCTCCAACAGATAATAGTGACAGGACAAGTGACACTGACCTGATGACAGGTGTCCTTTAACACGAGTCAACCTCGGGTCTTCACCAGGGGTTACCCACAGCCCAGTTGGTGCCCTCTACATCGCCATCCTCCCCAATAATGGCAACTACAACTTTACTGCATACCAGCTAAAGGGAATCTAGAGACTTTATTAGCTAAACTTGAATCCTCGCATAAGCAAGACATGGATATCCTGCGACAAGATATACATCATGTAAACACCCCAGTGAATCACCAGGTGCTTCAAGCCCATTCCACTCAAATTTCTGACATTCTGACACACATTGACGACATAGAAAACAGCCATAGGTGGAACAATGGGCTTTGGGCTAGGACCAGGGTTGGAGTGCAGGCTCATCAAGGCATGCGGGCCTCCAACCAGGGGTGACTGTATGGCCTCAGCTGTTCTCCTAGTCAGTGATGCGGGGGCCAGTAGTGGTGGGAAGTCGTCACCCCCACCTCATCATGTCCATAGGTGGGGCCTGGCCCGATCCCATATGTGTTTCCATTAGTGTTAAGCGGACCCAAACCAAGCGGACCCAAACCAAGCGGACCCAAAGTTTGTACCAAATTTGCAGGTTCCAGTCCCCCCCAATTACCAGTTCAAGTTTGGTTCAACCCCCAATGATACTCTTTAAATGCCACCAGCTGCCACCAATGCCACCATTTAAGCCAATGTAGCATACGTGTCATGGTTACACCCGTGATCCTCGGTACGGATTGAGGGTGTACCTGTGCTTGCTGCCGCGGTCCCCACTCCCCCAGCTCTCACTTAACTCTCCTGGCTCCGGCCTGCACTCCCAGCGTGTAAGCCTGGTGACTCCCGCCGCAGCAAGACCAACCTTCCCAGCACTATCGCCCAGCAGTCCCAACAGATTGCTGCGCAAAGAGAACTCTTGGACAAACTTGCTGCCACCCTGCGGATTATTGCCTCCCAGCAGCAGGCTCCTGTGACTCCACCTGTTGCTTCAGTTCCCCAGCCATGTTTTTCGGCAGCGAACTCTGGAACAGATTTTTTGATGCCAAACAAATTTGATGGCAACCCCAATTTTTGCAGGAGTTTTGTTGTCGGCTTACACGCTTCCACAGCTTCCCAGAGCTGCACCAGCGGCGCCCAAGCCTCTGCAGATTCCCAGAGCTGCTCCAGCGGCGCCCAAGCCTGCGCAGCTTCCCAGAGCTGCTCCCGTACTCCGCAGCTTCCCAGAGCTGCTCCCGTGACTCGCAGCTTCCCAGAGCTGCTCCCATGACTCCGCAGCTTCCCAGAGCTGCTCCAGCGGCACCCAAGCCTCCGCAGCTTCCCAGAGCTGCTCCGGTGACTCCGCAGCTTCCCAAGCTCCTCCCTCCCCGTGTACTCCTCGCCCCAGCGCTGCTCCCGTGACTCGACGCTTCCAGAGGCGCTGCCCCGTGACTCCGCACTTCCAGAGCTGCCCCAGTGACTCGCGTCAGCTTCCCAGAGCGCTCCCATGACTCCGCAGCTTCCCAGAGCTTGCTCCATGACTCCGCAGCTTCCCAGAGCTGCTCCCACGCACTTCGAGCGCCCGTGAACTCGCACACTTCCCAGAGCTGCTCCCGTGACACCGCAGCTTGCCAGAGCTGCTCCAGCGGTGCCCAAGCCTGCGCAGCTTCCCAGAGCTGCTCCCGTGACTCTGCAGCTTTCCAGAGCTGCTCCCGTGACACCGCAGCTTGCCAGAGCTGCTCCAGCGGTGCCCAAGCCTGCGCAGCTTTCCAGAGCTGCTCCCGTGACTCTGCAGCTTTCCAGAGCTGCTCCCGTGACTCAGCAGCTTCCCAGAGCTGCTCCCGTGGCTTCACAGCTTCCCAGAGCTGCTCCAAGGCTTCTCAGCTCCCCGCAGCTGCTCCAGTGGCTCCGCAGCTCCCGGCAGCTGCTCCAGTGGCTCCTCAGCTCCCCGCAGCTGCTCCAATGGCTCCACAGCTCCCCGCAGCTGCTCCAGTGGCTCCGCAGCTCCCGGCAGCTGCTCCAGTGGCTCCTCAGCTCCCCGCAGCTGCTCCAGTGGCTCCGCAGCTCCCTGCAGCTGCTCCAGTGGCCCCGCAGCTCCCCACAGCTGCTCCATTGGCGCCCCAGCCTCTGCAGCTTGCCAGTGCTGCTCCAGAGACTCCCCAGCCTCCGCTGCTTGCCACAGCTGCTCCAGAGACTCTCCAGCCTCCGCAGCTTCCCACAGCTGTTCCAGTGTCTCTGTAGCTTCCCGCGGCTGCTCCAGTGGTGCCCCAGACTCCGCAGCTTGCCACTGCTGCTCCTTTGGCACCCAAGCCTACGCAGCTTCCCAGTGCTGCTCTCGAGAAACTCCAGCCTCCTCAGCTTCCCATAGCTGCTCCCATGGCTCCGGAGCTTCCCGCGGTTGCTCCAGTGGCGCCCCAGACTCCGCAGTTTGCGATGGCTGCTCCAGTGGCGCTCCATACTCCGCAGCTTACCAGTGTTGCTCCAGTGGCGCCCCAGACTCTGCAGCTTCCCACGGCTGTTCCAGTGGCGCCCCAGACTCCGCAGCTTCCCACGGCTACTCCGGCCTCCCTGAGGCCACTCCAGAGTCTCCAGCAGCCTCCCCTGAGGCCGCTCCGGTGTGCCTAGAGCCGACCCAGCCTGCGGCTTCCCAAGTCTTCCCGGTGCCTTCTCTCCTTCTAAGGTGTCTCATCACTAAGAAGAATTGGAGGAGGCAAAGAAAGAAGAACAGCAGGCTGAAGAAGAAGAGAAGAGGGGCCCTAAGGGGGGGGTACCGAGGATCGCGGGTGTACCCATGCTTGTTGCCACGGTCCCCACTCCCCCAGCTCTCACTTACCTCTCCTGGCTCCGGCGTGCACTCTTGCTCCCAGCGTGTAAGCCGCATGCTTCTTCCATGCAGTCGCGTGCTCCTGCCACTAGATGGGGTGCGCGAAGACTTCTCCCAGCCTTAAAGGGCCAGCGTCCTCCTTATTGGCTCTGGCATTCCTGGCTCGGCTATATAGCCTGGCAACTCCCAGCATCCCCTGCCGGATCTTCAGGTCATTCTTCTGGAGTGAAAGCCTTCCTGAGCGTTTCCATACGCCTCCGTGTTTCTGTGGTGATTCCTGTGATCCTGTAGCGGTCCTGCATTCCTGTGGTGGTCCTGCATTCCTATGGTGGTTCTGCATTCCTGTGGCGGTCCTGCAATCCTGTGGCGGTCCTGCAATCCTGTGGCGGTCCAGTATCCTAGTGGTCTTCAGAGGTCCTGTCAGCCGTACTTCAGAGGTCCTGCCAGCGTCCTTCAGAGGTCCTGCCTGCCTTCCCGTGGTCCCCGTGTCCCTACATTGGCTGCCGCCGCGGGCCTAGTCGCACCCGCGGAGCGACCTGGTGACTCCCGCCGCAGCAAGACCATCCCGCTTTGCGGTGGGCTCTGGCGAAGACCAGGAGTTCACTTAGACTCCGCTCCCGGGTGCAGCTAAGGTTGTTATCTCCCGCAGTGGTCCAGGGAGTCCACTTACTTAGTCCTAAGGCACTAATCCCCATAGACTGTGACAATACGCATTGTGTGCTACCATTTTGGAGAGGACTGTATATCCCCTATGACATCAAATGTCCTGATTACCCTCCCTAAAAAGGTGAATGAGGCCACTTTGTATTAACCCCTTATTTTTACCATGTTGATGGTATTTAATTTTCCATGTCGTCTACTGGGAAGCAGGAAAAAAAATCCAAACACAGTGAAAATGGAGAAAAAACGCATTTGCCCCGTTTTCTTGTGGTCTTGGATTTTACGGCTTTCACTGTGCACCCCAAATGACATGTGTACTTTATTCTTTGGGTCAGTGCGATCACGGGGATACCAAATTTGTATAGGTTTTATAATGTTTTTATACATTTACAAAAATTAAAACCTCCTATACAAATGTTTTTTTTAATTTTGCCATCTTCTGGCTACCCTCTTTGTCAAATAATCTAGAAATTTCTTTTATTAGAAGCATGGTGTCAACACTGCAAGAAGAAGCAGGAACAGTATTTAGGGTACTGAGTAAATGATCTTGGTGCACATGTTGTGAATTGCCATATGGAAAATCCTCATGGAAATCCACATGAAATGTATGGTTTTCATGTTTGTTTTATGCAGATTTGTTGTATGTGTTTTTTCTTCATGTGCATTACTCCTTTTTTTTCACCTGATCTGAGGTAATTTCAAGCAAAAATCCACATTGAATTTGCATCAGAGGATTTGATTCAGATTTAGGGGTAATTTTCACTCTCCCATAGAATACAAGGTAAAACAATGCATACAAAAATCCCACACAACAAAAGTGACATAATCATTATTTTATTTTCTGCATTGAGTAACAATTTCTACGTGGATAAAAAGCGTCATCAACATTTTTCATTCCAAATTACTTTCACTTTAATACTACTATATTACCCTATAATCTGCACTTAAAGGAAACCTACCATTAGGAATTTGCCAATTAAGGTAAATCTGATGGTCGGTTGCTAGTAACGTGCAAAACCCCAATCTATTTTAACTAATCGTAAAATACTTTATAATGTAAACTTTATTTAGTTAATATGCTAATTATCGGAAGAGGCTTAGCTCCCACTGCCGGAGAGGTTATTCCACGTATTAGCCTCTGCTGAAAATTTACATATTAGCTAGATGAAGTTTAGTTTAGAAAGTATTTTAGGAATTGGTAAAATTAGATTAGGGTTTAGCACGTTACTAGTCATCTACCTTATATGCAGCAAACAGCACAACCACACTTGGCGCAAGCTGTTAGATTGGGTAAGTGGTGGCAAACTAACCCTGCAAAGGCCCTGCAAACTAAGGCCCTGCCTAATGCAGGTAAGACCACCCTGATGAGGGCGAACCTGCTGTCTGGAACCTACAGTAACTAACGGACCCTCAGAGACCCTACAAGGTGACAGGAAAGATTTACTTCATCTGCCAGCTGCTGAATGGTGAAGCAGGCAGGTAAAGGAGATCAGAGACAGCCCAGTGTTCACACTCGGACACAGAAAAGTGTAAAGCCAATAACAAGCCTGAAGCAGGGAAAGTTAGGCCACACTGAGGCACAAACAACAAATACAGACAGACAAGCGGAGTGAGACAGAACCATGGTCAAAAATCAATATGGAGACAAATGTACAGAATCATATAGCGATAAAATGGTTGATAAAACATAGCTGAAGTCAGACACACAGAATAGCAAACAAAGCAATAGCACTAGATATAGTAAAGAGAAGAATAAAATAACTAACCCCCTCTGAAGGAACTGGGCAGAATATAAAGGGAGTAATGGACGCTGCCCCGAGCACTGACTGGTTTAGCTGTCCGTCGCTCAAGCCACAGCTGCAGGAAAAAGGAGCTCAAACTCACACCCAGTTTTCCCTAAGTAAAGATCCTGAAGGGCAGTTGTCAATAACAGGCAGCCCTGGGTGTGGTTTCCAACCACAGGAGCCTGAAATCTGATTCCATTCAGAGCAATTTGTGAGTTCTGATACTACCATCAGATTTACCTTACTAGGTAGATTTCTGATGATAGGTTCCCTTTAATCCGTACATATGCAGATACCCTAAGAGTACAGAATAAACTGGGAATATCTGAGAAATGACATGATGAACAGAATTAATGAAGATATGGTGGGAATTGAAGTAGCTCTTTACACTACATGCTACCACAAGATTATAATACTTTATGGAGGTGGTAGACTACATTTAATCTTTAATTGGGACAAAGTATTTTTTTTTTTAAATTCATGTTTTTTTCATTTTTCACACACTATTTAACATTTGCCCCATTTGATACAACCTAGGCAGTGGAAGATCTGTTTGGTTCATCTTTAGACTGTCTAGTTTTATGCCACCTATTAGTTGTTTTACTTTGGGCCATAAACTTTTACCAAGAAGCTGATGATCACTTTAACCATAAAATGCTCAAAACTCAGGTTATACTTAGAAATTGTAATGCTGAAGCAGGCTTGAATTAAAAAGTTGTTACTAACCTTCAATGTAAATATTAGCAGGCAATTGTATGGCATATGTGATTTTGCGGACAAGACTGTTTTATGGTTTGCTTATTCAGCTATTTAACGCATAAGTAGGGCTGTAGAGCAGCTGTGACTTTTTATGAAGTTTTATGTTGTTGTGTCTGTGTTCAACAAGCATTCAAGATAATTCATTTTAATTTATTTTTTAAGATCTTTGTGTTTAGCGACTTTGATTACTGGCATGTTGTATTTGCTGGAACCTAAACAATTCTTAGGTTCTTAAAGAGACTCCGGATCGTGAGTTACATCAAAATAAACCACTTTGCATCATTATGCTGCCATTTCATGTCCATATTAGATGGCACACTTGAAACATTATGTGGAATACCCCTAGACTGCATTCCTGGGGTGAATCATCTCCTATCCGGTTCCCTATACACTTATAGTACTATGCCAGCAGGGGGCACAGAGTCAGCTAAGAAACCAGAATCTGCCCCTAACACTTCATATGAGTTTCCCTGCAGAGGTAAGTAATTGTGGGGTGCCTTCCATACAGACCAAGGATCTAATGAAACCCACCAGGTCCTGCCTAAGACAGGCAACATGTGGTGCAACATTATATGCTAAAATTCATTTAGAATAGCCTGTGTATAGCCTGTATATAATCGATCCAGAAGCTCTGTATTTATCTATATATTTAATTGGGGGGAACCAATTCAGTTACAATTTTGGGGGGCATTATATATATATTTAAATTACTTTGGGGGGAGGCTGAGATTTACCCTGTTAAGGACATGTATAGCTGATCACTGATTACAGCCATTAATTAAGAGATTAATAAATCGATTAATTATGAAATATCTCTGGCCAATCTATTGTGCCTCCAGAAGTTAAACATACCTACATAAAAACAATCTAAACTAAGCTAAACTAAAATATATATTGATCATACAGATATATAATGTATAAATACATGTATGTATTTAATATTAGTATCAGTTAAAGGAAAACTGTGCCAAAACACAGTTCCCCGTCTATTCCATTATTATGTTAAATGTTTGAGTCCCTCACGTGTTTTTGTTCCTTACTGCTTCTATCTCTATACAACACATTGAGGCCATTGTACAATGACTTTTTTCAGTGACACACTTGCTTCACTATGGAGAGCAGCATATCACACAAGAAGTTGGGAGAGAGGTATGTATTTGTTTTTATAATTTTTTACAGTATGGTGGCCACTTTGAGAATGCATTGTTAGGTGGACACATACAAAAAGAGAAAAAGAGAGATGAGAAAGATCAGAGATGAAAGATCCATGAGAAGAATATTACTTACATTGACATGCTGTCAGACCTGCAACATCTCAGATATAACACACACAGAGAGCCTCCCTCCTTTGGATAAAGACCTTGGGGCATATTTATCAGGACCTCTGCGCACCGCCAGTGGCGCAGAGGCCCTGAAATAATCGCAAATGCTAGCTTATTGCTAGCTTTTGCGATTATTTTCCCCAATCCGCCACCTTCACACCAGTGGGGCGTGAAGGGGGGGGCGTGGCCGGCCGAGGGGGGGGGAGAGGCCGGATGAGAGTGGGCCGGTGCGGGGCGTTACTATCCCCGCGCCTGCGCACTCACTGCTGCCGGCGACTTTTCATACGTGAAAAGTCGACGGCCGTGTTTTTTTCTACGCCAGGCCCTGCCAGGCGTAGGATAAACGCTGCGCTGCTGGCAGCCCGATACATCAAGAGGCAGATGCCTCTTGATGTATTGGTTTGCGAATTTGCAGCGGCGGGGCGATCATACGCTGGCGCCAGCGTATGATAAATATCCCCCATTATCTTATCTGTAGCTTGTAGAGTAAACTATGCATGCTACTTGCCGACAGAAAGTGTCTGTCTGTGAGCTTGTCTTGTAATCGGCGGAGGGGCTGGATGCAGAGTTTACTGCAATGTGCAGAGAGGAGAAGCTATTCATGAGAAGAATCTGCCCTCTCCGATCACAGTCCGATTTATGGTCAGATGCAGGAGCAACCAAAATTGTAAACACCACGACTGATAGAGACAGGTTGTAAGAAGTATGGATTATTTGTGTATTTTTAAAGCTGGGATGAGAGTCTTGCCATGGTTATGATTGTGTCATTATGTTGTCCTTGCAGCATCACTAAAATTAACACATATGTTTACCCTTTCCGACGCAAGACCATTGTAGTGAGCTAGGATGAATGACTAAATTTTACACCCATTCAGCTCTTGCTATTTGAGTTAGAGAAAATTAATTCTTGCAGATTAAAGGAAATCTACCACTTGGAGGGTAGTCATTTAAACTAAAAATACATACCTGTTAGCATCTTCATGTGCATCCTGCATATAATTTCATTAGGCATTAAAAGACTTAAATGTTAAACATGTTAAAATGCCTTGGGCGATCTATACACATCACACAGACGCTTTGGCTAATAATTATCCACACCGACAGCACAATAGTTACCTTCCTTTCTCCTGCTGGAGCGCATGGTGATGTCACGCTGGAGACATTCATAATTATTAGCCAAGAGCACCTGTGTGACGTACGTAGAACGCCCGAGGCTTATGAACATATTTTTAACCGCTTAATAAGCAGAGCTGTTAATGATATATGAAGAGGATTCATGGGATGAGCCCTTGTTATACAGAGGTGAAGTTTTCTGAATATTGCAGCAGACACCCACTTCTCACACCCGTGATCGGTGCATGCAGGTGTTTAACCGCATGTGGGCCTAACCATCGTGTACAAATATCATAAAACTCAATAAAATAACTTAAAAACATGTATCTTATGTCCCCTATACAGTTGGTAAAACTTTACCACTAGAGATGAGCGAACATACACGTCCGAGCTTGATGCTCGTTCGAGCATTAGTGTACTCGAAACTGCTCGTTGCTCAGAAGAATACTTCGCCCGCTCAAGAAAATGGCATCTCCCGCCGTTTTGCTTTTTGGCGGCCAGAAACAGAGCCAATCACAAGCCAAGAGACTCTGCACTCCACCCAGCATGACGTGGTACCCTTACACGTCGATAGCAGTGGTTGGCTGGCCAGATCAGGTGACCCTGGAATAGACTAGCCCCAGCCTGCGCTGCTCGGATCATTCTGTGTCTGGATGCCGCTAGGGAGAGAGCTGCTGCTGGTCAGGGAAAGCGTTAGGGTGTTCTATTAGAATAGTGTTAGGCAGGAGTGATTCTACAAGAACCCAACAGCCCTTCTTAGGGCTACAATAACGTTATACTTTTTTTTTTTTTATTTGCTTGTGGCTGGGCTTGCTGGACTAGTAGTGCAGCTAGTACCATATTGTGAGGAATTTGCAGAGGGACTTGCTACCGTTGTGTTTAGCTCTTAGTGACACACATATCCACCTCAAACACCGAAGTGGGGCAATTTATTAGGGGTTTGATTAGAATTAGGCAGAGTCTGCTGATTTATTTTTTTTTTTACCTTTATTTCATTTTATAGCTCAAACTCATCTTGCAAAGCACAAAATCCAGTTGTGTGCTGTCAGTGTAGGTTAGAAACTAGCCATAGCAATAGGATAGCATCGTTTTGTTAAAAAAAATAAAAAACTAAAAAAAAATAAACACAAAATTATTTTTTTTTCAAGTTTACACTTTAATTTGGAAAATGTTTAACCCAAGGGCTAGGGGTAGAGGAACAGGGCGTGGATGTGGCGTCCAACTACTACAGGGTCAGAGGCACATGGTCCTGGTGGGGTGAGGGACACCACCCTGCTGTGGGGGAGCAGGGGAACCGCCGCAGAGTGTACACTCACTAGGTTAATCATGTCTCTCAAGTACTGGGAACTCAGTGGTAGAGCACGTTGAGGCCAGAAACAGTGGAAGAGGTATGTCGTGGATTGCCGACAACTTCTTCCATGTGTCCACCAGTCAGTCTTCCACGCGTCCACCCATGTCACCGAAATCGGCCCCTCCACTCTCCACCTCAGCCTCCTTCCCCCCAGTCTGCCCCCTCCCACCAAAATTTGGCATTTGAACCGGCATACTCTGAGGAACTGTTTTCTGGACCTTCCCACGTCACAAACCACTTGTCCGTTGCTGCTGAGAAATTTTCCGATGCCCAGAGTTTTCCAACGGGTCGCAGTCTGTGGGACGATGCACATTATTCACGTATGGAAGAAGTGTGTAAAGAGGTGTCGGACGATGAGGAGGACACGGTGTTCAGACAGTGGTGTAAAGTTGTTGGCAGGCAGAAGTCGAGGGGAGCGGAAGCAGACTGAGGGATCGGAGATAATGAGGTGACAGACCAGATGGTTGATAGGCCAGGTGAAACACAGTGCTATCTGATGACGGAGGCCGAGTCCTATAGCATGAACAAGTTTGAAGAGGCGTGGTGGGGCCAGACGGAGAGGCAGGGCCAGAGCTGAGGATCAGCGCCAAATGTGCCGTAGTAAGCTCCCGTGGCGAGGGCTGATTTACCAATCTGGAGGTTCTTTACGAAAGAAACACCGGAGCCGACGGGACTGTGGTGTGCAACCTTTGGCAAACAGACTCAGTCAGGGGTCCACAACACTACTGAAGCCCATTAAACCGACCCACCGGTAGATGCGCGGAGGCATCTGATGCAACACCCACTCATGCACAAAAGCCCTCTCACCTCCGGCCGGCCACACCACTGCTCCTTCCCCTGGTGTCATTCTGTAGTCCCCGCCCTGCGCAAGGACCCCGGGCCCAACACCTCCGTGCGAAAACCCCAATCTTTCGCCCACTCCACGATCTACGCCACGTACACAACCGCGTTCAGAGTCTCTAACCGCCAGACTGTGGGCGAAAACGGAGGTTATAGCGCACCCACCCAACGCCCAAGCCTCACGTCCACATACTCCAAGTTGCTTAGCCTGGAGATCTGTGTCTATAGGCTGGTAGAGACCGAGGCCTTGTCGAAACCTAATGGACGGCGCCGCCCTCGGTGGTTCGTCTCCCAGCCCCACTACTTTTCCCGATGTGCCTTCCAGCCCGACACAAGCACCTGTCAGAGAACCATTCCTCCGTGCCCTGACCAACGCGTTCTGACAGGTCCAACTGACAGGACCATGGACGGTGCTGACGCGGCGGGGCCACTATATATTCCTGCGGACATGTGTTAACTTGTGGAGCTGGGACCGAGTCATGACTGGGAGCTGTCATTATCTGCCGACGACCGATGATTGCGGGCCTACCTCGGTCCAGGTTCAGCCTTACTAGCCCCTCTCCGCTTCCACCCCCTCCTCCACTCTCCTCTCAATTACCCATCCGTGGGCATGGCGCCATAAGTCGGTAGCGCTAGGCACCAGCGTCAGTGCTATCGTCTAGCGACAGCATCGGTGCTCAAAACTGCGACCCTAGGCGATAAAGGCACACCGCCCAAAGTTATTCCAGGGCAGCACGGCGCAGAACTGATTGTGGCCTGACCGCTGGAAAACCTGAAGCCAGGCATGTGTTGTGGTGACGAACGGCCGGTCTACCTGGTGGCAGGCTCTGAACTCGAGCAGACTAACACATGAAGCCAAGACTGGACCTGTGTTCAATCTCATAGTTCAGGCTCTCGTCAAACATATACCACAACGTCAGATCTTGCTCACGACAGGTGCGCCGCATCTTTGCGCATTTCAGAAGTCCACACAGATGCTGCCACTCCAGGGCCGCGCGCCACCTCTCCACTGCCCGCTCACCGACTGTTGTGCGACGTGCCCCCGGGTGGAATTCACACTAACCATGTTATCCAGAGTTTACCAGCAGCCGCAGAGCGATTGTAGACTGCCAGATGTCAACTTCCACCAAACTGGTAGTCGGTCAGTCCGCTTCCTCAAGTCTCAATGAGTGGACGGGATGGCTTATGTCTTTAGGTGGCTGAGTCACTTTGAGGATCAACACCGATGTCAGTGGTGATGCCGCCATCATCCCTCCCATCCGCTGCTTGGCCTGTTGAAAAACTCTCTGGTCAGCATGAAGTCGGAGCTCTAAACTCGTCACAGATACGGGAAGATATTCCCTTGTTGGATAGCCCAAGCACCCTTAGGTCTTTTTCTCATCGCATACTCAGAGGAGTGTAGGAGGATGAGGAGGAAGAGGAGGAGATGTTGGCGAGACAGAAGAGGGGACCATTGTTCAGTCCTTCACTGTCAGGTGTATGGCAGAAGAAGAGAGTTGGAGGGAGGAGGAAATGGACAGTCGGCCAGTGAGGGGAGTGAATTCTTGCGCGTTGGGACTCTGGCGCATATGGCAGATTTCATGCTAGCTGCCTATCCCGACCCTCGCGTTCAAAGAATTTATTCCAGCACCGATTACTGGGTTATCACTCTCCGGACCACGGTACAACAAATCTTTCCACTCTCATCCTGGAGAGGAAAGGAGTGTGAGAATGCATGAATACCAGCAGCCCTGTGCACAAGCTGAAACAGTATTTCCTTCTTTGACAGCGCTAGCGGCAGAGGGCGTCTTCTGCGGGACAAGTAGCGAGGGAGAGTAGGCGACCAGGCAGCTTGTCCAGCACGGCAAGGGTACGCTTTACACAGGTTTTGCCAGTTTATGTCACCCCCGCAAGACACTGTCACCTGTCCCCAGTCTCGGCGGCAGAGTAGGCTGATCTTTACAGAAAGATGGTGAGGGAGTACGTAAGCTGACCATACCACATCTCCTAAATGATCACAACAGCTCCCTACAACTACTGGGTTTCAAAGCTGGACATGTGGCCACGAACTGGCGCTGTAAGCCTTGGAGGTTCTTGCCTGCCCGCGCTAGCGTTTGTCCGAGCGGGTTTTCAGTGCAGCTGGTGGCATCATCACCGATAGCGTACACGCTGTCGACTGACAGCGCTGACAGCTGACGCTTATCAAGATGAATAAAGCTGGATTTCTCCGCATTTCCATTCTCCCACCAGGTGAAAGAAGCTGAACCTGAATATGTATGCACTCCTCCTCCTCATTGTCCTCCTTCTCCTCCTCTTTGTACACTAAAAGCAGAGGAAACTTGGCTACTGTATTTTTTGGCCAGTGCCAACGGGCTCTGGCTATAGTCCTCTATGTATTTTATTTTGTGGAGAGGCCAACTACCCTTCCTCTGGTTTTAAACATTTTGAGATGCCACATACAGGCACTCAATCTATGAATTTTCTGGAGGACCAGCTACCTGCTCCTCTGGTTTGAAAACTTTTTTGGACTGCCACATACAGGCACTCAATCTATTATTTTTTCTGGAGGACCAGCTACCTGCTCCTCTGGGTTGAAAACTTTTTTGGACTGCCACATACAGGCACTATCCAAATTAAATTGTCTCCATAGCAGCCTCCACACGTCATCTTTTTAGCTGCCTTCACACGTTGTCTCCATTGCTACCTCCACACGTCATCGCCATAGCTGCCTCCAAAAGTAGTCCATATAGCTGCCTCCATACATGGTCCCCTTATCAAACGAGCTGTGTCAGGCAGAATTTTGGATTGTTTTCATGGCTTCCATGTTAACTTTGTCGCCACCCTGCTGTGTAATCCACAAAATATACTGGCAAACTTTTATCATTTACCAATATTATTTCAGCGCTTCTTGCGCATCTGTTTACATTCCCCTCACCCGCCAGAACCCAAACTTATAAGAACGCTACTACACTTGATCTTATAAAAAAGGTTCTTAGAAGTGCTGTTTGGGGAGTAGCCTAGAGACAGGGGCTTGGATTGGCGAAAGCTCGCCTGGCAGCGGAGCGCCAGCTCCATCTCAAGATCCAACTAACATAGTTTTAACTGCAGCACCTTTAATCTACTACTAGTTCACTGCCTCCATACATGGTCCCTTTATCAAACGAGCTGTGTCAGGCAGAATTTTGGGTTGTTTTCATGGCTTCCACATCAAACTTGTTAACTTTGTCGCCACCCTGCTGTGTAATCCACAAAATATACTGGCAAACTTTTATCATTTACCGATATTATTTGAGCGCTTCTTGCTCACCTCCTTTGGTTCCTCTCTGCCACCCATTGGTTTTAAGCCTGAGTCCATTTGGGGTATGTTGCCAAGACACTCTCTAGCCTGCCGCTGCTGCCGCTGCCTCTGCATAGTCCCCTATAGTGTCAGGGTCTTAGATGCTATCTAGCCTCATTCGGTCACTCTGTCATTGCCATGCTGTTGCCCATACTTTTGGCATAATGGTGCGATTAAGCAGCCTCAGAGGCATCCATGCATGCTGCCCCTGCTGTTTCCTGTCCATTTCCGTGGTGTTTCCATCCTTTTCTGAGGTTCCCAGGTGTTTGGCCAAGCTTCCCTGTGCAGATCCTTGGTCCCCTTGAAAAATGCTCGAGTCTCCCATTGACTTCAATGGGGCTCGTTATTCGAGACGAGCACTCGAGCATCGGGAAAAGTTTGTCTCGAATAACGAGTACCCGAGCATTTTAGTGCTCGCTCATCTCTATTTACCACTATAATGGTAATATAGCATGCACATGGACTACAAACTATGTTAGTATGTATATATTTGCTAATCCAGATGCAAATACCTGGTGCCTGGCCTTCCTCAATAAATGATAAGGCCCCCGGCTACAGGGAATAATATTTTGTGTTAAATATACTGTAAACATATGCCAATAGCAAAATACTACTTGATAAAAAATAGGCCACTATATATATAGAAAAACAATTACATAGACAAAAAATTTTTTGATATCAGCTAAGGGCTCTAAGGCCAGAGCACTGAGGGCCTTCACATGGATGTCTACAAGGATCCCAGCCAGGTGAATAACAAATACTTCTGCAGTGCAGCACAGCATTTATATGGTTAAATATCTTCTCTGCACTGCAGCACAGTATGTATATGGGATATATATTTACATTATGTTGCAGAGCGGAGAAGATATTCAACACATAAATGCTGTTCTGCATAGGGGAAAGGTGTATAACAAATACTCCCCTCAGGGCAGGCTCTGTGACTACTGGCTACTGGGGGCAGGCACTGTAGCTACTGACTACCGGAGGTATATCATTTGACTGCTGGAAACTGGAGGAATCATTGTTACTTATGGGGCAAAAACTGTGACTACTGGCTACTTGGAGCAGGCTGTGTCTACTGACAACTCGTGGATGGCTTTGTGACTACTGGGGGCAGGCCCTTAAACACTAGCTATCGAGGGCTGTGACTACTGGCTACTTAGGGAAGGCTCTGTGACTACTGGCTACTTGGGGAAGGCTCTGTGACTTCTGGCTACTGGGGGAAGGCTCTGTGACTAATGGTTATTAAGGGCAGGCTTAGTGTTTATTGGCTACTGGGGGCAGACACTGTAGCTACTGGCTACCGGAGGAATATACTGTGACTACTGGATACTGGGTGTATCAGTGTGACTACTGGGGACATCACTGTGACTACTGGCTATTGGGGTAGGCTCTGTGACTACTGGGTGAAGGCACTGGGACTATTGGCTACTTTGGACAAGCATTGTTACTAATGGCTTTCAAGGGCTAAAGTCACGCCACCTAAACAAGAAGGAGCCTGTACTCTAAATTTTACTACTCTATTAGCCCTGGCACTCAATCAGATCTTCAATGCCACCACCTATATTTTTCTCATTAATTTAAAATAAGAAGGCAAATAGACGTCTGTCTACATAAATCCCTCAACAATTTAGAAACCTAAATCACAGATTACCCAATTAACTATAACATTACTTAAAAATTATATTGGTAACACTTCTCTATGGAAACTTAAGTTCTCTAAGGCTACAAGCAGAAACATTTAATATACAGTTGTGCAATGCAAACATAAACATGTTAGGGAAATATCCCCATATCTGTGATGTGTGGGTCCAAATTATTGTATAGTACGAGCTGCTCGGTGAATCACTCAGACCTTCACATGTTTGAGAGAATTCCAATTTATTTAGGTTGCAGACAGTTTTTATAGGTTCTTGGGACAAAGGAACCTATTGAGCATGCTCACATTCCAATAGCCATCATGAAGATGAAACTGAAAGATGTTCTGTGTACACGGGGGGATGGTACTTGAGTATAGTAAAACACATGGTATGTGAACATAATAGAAAATTGATTCTATTCCCTCACAAACAGTGAAAAAATAAAACAGGATAAAAAAGAATGGACTTATTAATGAATAGTAGCAGCTATTAACCCCTTCCCGACATTTGACGTAATAGTACTGCACCGGGGCGTGCGTTCCCGCAAATGCGTACTATTACGTCATGCTTCTGGCCCCGAGCTTCTGAACGAGCCGGCGAGCTGAGTCAGCTATATATTATAGGACACCGCCTCTAACACCCGATGACGGAGATTTCTCGATTGCGGGTGTTAACCTAACACGCCGCGGTCCGGCTGACGCGGCGTGGTAGGGGGAATTAAAGTGAATCAGTATTACACGTTGTAATGTGAAAGGAAATAGCTTGAACAAGCGATCCGTGGATCGTTCTCAAGCTTACTTAAAGTAAATAAAAAAAGTTAAAAACATAAATTAAAAACATTTTTTTAATAAAAATCATTAATGAAATAAAGTTAAAAAGTCCCTAAACACAAATATACCTATAACACATGCAATAAAGGAGAAAAACACAAAAATCGCCCAAAAAACCCACATATTTGGTATCGTCGGGTGCCGGAAACAATCCGTACACAATACTCAGAACCATTATGGACCCGCTCGGTGAACGCCTTGTAAACAAACACGAAAAAACACGCCAAAATGTCATTTTCATAAAATCTTTGCACAAAAATGTCTAAAAAGTGATTCAAAAAAAAGTTAGTGCGGCAAAAAGTACCACTGACAAGAACACCTCAACACGGTTAAAAAATAAGCCCTAAATAGCTCTGTCAACCAAAATATTAAAGTTATCGTCTCCCAAAAAGATGGCAATGCACAAACAAAGGAGATATCCTCTATATTAGTTGTTTATGCCAGTAAATTGTAAAAATAAATGAAAAAACTATAAGAGATGAGGTATCATTGTAATCTTCGTTGATCTGGAGAATACAGATAATATAGTATTTTTAAGTGACCGGTCCGAGACTCCCAAAAGTAGTACAAAAAGAAAGGAAACCCAGAAACTGTGACAACTTGTCTTTCCCCATACATTCAGAGTTATAAAAGCAGGCTCATCAATTAGATAATGACCCACTAAAATGAAGTATTTGTAAAGTGCATCTCATGTCGCAAAAAATAAGCCCTTAAATAAGCCCCCAATGAATAATCTGCTCTGAATGGCGCAGCTCCCCCCTCAATGCCCTGGCGTGTGCCCATACAGCAGGTCACCACCACATATGGGATATTGTTATACGCGGGAGGGATTGGGTATCAAATTTTGTGGAGCATTTTGGTATTTTATCCACTGAAAATTTGTACATTTTTTGAAAAACACATTAATTTAGCCAAAATAATTTCCCTTTCAAAATTGCATCCGATTTAGTTTTAACCCCTGTAAAACAATTAAAGGGTTAACAAACTTCATAAAAGTTGTTTTACGTACGTTGAGGGGTATAGTTTCTATAATGGGGTAATTTATGGGGTTTTACTTTTATTTAGGTCTCTCAAAGTGACTTGAAACCTGAGCAGGTCCCTCAATAGCAGGATTTTGCGTTTTTTATGAAAATGTGAAAAATCGCACCTAACGTTCAAAGCCCCATAACATCTTACAAAAATAAGACTATGCATAAAAAACCATGACCACATAAAGAAGACATTCGGTGAATGTTAGTTATTAAGTATTTTTGCGGTTATGACTATGTGTGGAAAAAGTAGAACATTTTGAAGTTTGAAAATCAAGAATTTTTCCAAATTTTCACCAAATATCTGATTTTCTCATAAATAAATGCAAAACATACCACCAAAATTTTTCAATTAACATGAAGTACAATGTGTCACGAGAAAAATATTTTAAAATCACTTGGATATGTTAAAGCGTTCCGAAGTTATAACCACTTATAGTGGCACAGGGCAGATTTGAAAAAATGGGCCGTGTCAGGAAGGTGAAAAGTGGCTTCAGCGTTAAGGGGTTAATATGTGGAGAATCAGCTGAAAGATCATCTGGACAGCCCCTTCATGCGACGATGAATTCCCCAAAAGACAATGGGAATTTACATAGTCCAATAATGGTGACTTATGACTTTACTGAGAGAGGGATGTTCATATTCTAAATATAGCACCCCTCGTGGAGGCACACTTGTAAGTGAGTTGTTATAAAAAGTTCAAAATTCTTCAAAGAAAATGTGTCCCTCCCAGCATAAGCAGAGAATATGTCATCACTGTGTTGTCCCTAACTGCTGTGTATGCGTTATTCAGCTCAGGTTGATTAGTCCTGTTTGGACAATTCAGGAAGCTCCTGTGTTGTGGAAGTAATTTGTTTATGTATGGCACCCAGCTTTCCCAAAGTCCTGAATTTTATAACAGTTCAGGGATTTAAACAAGATGGGGCTCATTTACTAAGAGCTCCGTGGCCGCACTTTCGTCGGGTTTCCGGAATTTTTCCGTTTTGCGCTGAATTCCACCAGTAGTTTGGCGCACACGATCGGATTTTGCCGCATTGGCGCTGGCTTTCACACGACAGAAATCGGGGGCGTGGCCTTCAGACAACCGAGGGATTCAGAAAAAAAGCGGAATTTAAAAAACAAATTGTGTCGCAAGATCAAGCACTTACATGCACCAGGAAGAAGAAGGTGAACTCCGGCGGACCTCGGCGCAGCAGCGACACCTACTGGATATCGGGTGCACGACCTTAGTGAATCCCGGCAGAACCCGCAGACAACCCGGCAGACAACGAGCCGGGTGTCGCGACAGGACTGGGTAAGTAAATGAGCCCTGATGTGTTTCTGCATCAGTGTCGGTACAGGTACCGTATGTTAGGTTTACTATGCATAAAAACAAAGGGTAGATTTCCTTTGGAGTGCATGTATACTTGCATATGTGTGACTACATTTAGCATGTGTAAGTTTGTGTACCTGTATAGTGTGTGGTAATATGTACTAGTACAGTATGTGCATGTCTTTGTTTGCATGTCTAGGGTGAATGGATACATAACTTGCTACCTGGATACAATTGTGTGCTGTTATATGGGAATTATACAGCCTCTGCTGGGAAGGCGACTAAGACGAGGACTGTTTTCTTATGTTTCTATTGAGCCAACATTGTTGGTATGACAGAAGTCAGGAGATCAGTTATACTAGACTTGGGTACTTGGGTGAGTGCATGGATATTTTTTTTTTAAATGTCATTATTATTTTGTTAGACAAAGTGATCTCCTGATATCTGTCATGCCAACATTGGTGACTCAATACAAACATATGTGATATCCCCCACATGTTCCCCAATCCTTCTCCTCAATTCCCTGATAGTTTTGCCAACATAGTCCATTCTGCATTTGCAGGTGACCTGGTATATAATTCCATCCTGTAGGATATAATTCTCATTATACACTAGGCTACTATAGTATAGACTTCACTGGTGTTTGTGCACTTGTTTGAACATTCATTCCAATTTCTTTACCCCCCAATACCCAATACTTTTTATTGTTTTAGAATTTTAACAAACATGTATACATGACCATACTCATACAATTATATCTTAGTAGTACATATCATCACACTCTCATATCATTAATGCTTTAGTAACACATATTACATTATGTAGTGTATAAGCATAGGCATACAAAGAACTTAATAAAACAAGTAAAACTTATAACAGTGCCTCTGTGTTAGGCTGCATTCACACTACCGCAAGGGGGACGTATATACGCCCGATATACGTCCCCCATAGACAGCAATGGGCGCGCGGCGTCCTACGGGAGCGGTACGTGCAGCACACCTGCGCCATTGTACCGCTCCGTACCCCGTGAAAAATAGGACATGTCCTATTTTATCACGCCATACGGAGCCATGCGCCATGTATCCCTATAGAGAGGGGCGGGGCAGCGTTCTCCCCCTCCTCCTCTCCCCGCGCGCTGCCGTGTCCCCGACCGTGCTATGGTACGGCGGGCACCGGTCGTGTGAATCCAGCCTTAGAGTTGTAGTGATGTGTGTCTTTGCATATAAGAATCATAATGGGTGGGCTGAGAGAAATTTAATCCAATCAGTCCATTTTGTTTCAAATGTTCTTCCTGTACCTCTGATGTTTGCTATTAAAGATTCCATCTTAAAATTCCTGTTTGTGTTGTGTAATATTTCGTTAATGGTAGATAACACCGATGACTTCCAGTTTTTTGCAATTAGATTATAATAAAGCAATACCAGGGTCCCAGGGGATGGGGTAGCGGGTGATGCTGCTGAGTGTGTTGAAGACTGTTTTCCACAGTGATTGCAGTTCCACCATACATGTAGTAATGAGCCTATTTCGTTGTTACATCTCCAGCATATGTCTTATGTATTGGGGTACATTTTGGCTAATCGGTATGGTGTTAAATAACATCTTTACATTAATTTACATGCTGTTTCCTGATGGTACAGTTTTAGCCTTAATCCCTTAAAGCAGTGAGGGCGAACCTTTTAGAGAACAAGTGCCCAAACTGCAAACCAAAGTCTAAGTAATCATTGCAGAGTGACAACCCGGCTATTTAGCCTAAAATTACCGACAATCCCCCTCTATAAGGGACATATAATACTGCCACATGATGACCATTACCAGTACAACAAGATAAATACCACCATACTGATAATAAACAGACCAATATCACCAATAATATCACTAAGCAGGAGCAAATACAGTGAGGGACACTACCCCCATCCACTGAGGAACACTACCCCCATCCAGTGAGGAGCACTACCCCCATCCAGTGAGGAGCACTGGGCTATTTTTGACATGAGCCCACTGGCTCTTTGTATCGTACTTAGCATTTAATTTTCTGGAGAGGCCACCGAGCCCGCCGAGTACTCTGTTTTTAAACACAATTTTTGGGAGAGAGTGCCACAATCAGGAGCACTCCAAATTATTCATTTTTCTGGCGGGCCAACGACCGTTCATCTGTTTTAACCAATTTTTGGGAGTGCCACCATCAGGCACTCAATCTATTTATCTTTTTGGAGGGCCACTACCTGCTCTATGGTTGAAAATTTTTGGGACTGCCACATTACAGGCATCAATCGATTCCATTTTTTCTGGAGGGCCACCTACCTGCTACCTCTGGTTTGAAAACTTTTTGGGAATGCCACATACAGGCACTCAATCTATTCAATTTTTCGGGAGGGCCAAGCCTACCGCTTATTCCGTGCTGGTGAACACTTTTTGGACTGACCCCATTACAGGCACTCAATCTATTCAATTTTTCTGGAGGGGCCACCTACCTGCTCCTCTGTTTTGAAAACTTTTTTGGGACTGCCCATACAGGCCAACCACAATCTATTCATTTTTGGAGGGCCACCACCGGCTCCTCTGGTTTGAAAAATTCATTGGGGACATGCACATTTACAGGCACTATTCCAAACTGAACATTTTAAAGTGTCTCCCCTAGCAGCCTAGGTCAACACGGTTGCTCCTCTGCTACCTCCAAAAAGTAGTCCATATAGACGCCCCATACAGCGTCCATTATCAAACGAGGTGTCTTGTGGTGTGTCAGCAGAGAGGAAATTTGGGATTGTTTTCATGGATTTCCACATCAAAGTGTTAACTTGGTCGCACCCAGCTACCCTTACAGGCTGGCACCGGTGGGCCTGAATCTGCCTTCTTTTTATTGACTCCCCCAGCACACGACTGTATGGCCCCAGTTTTTCCCTGTGACCACTTTAGACCCTCCGAATGCACCACACCTTTAGTTTTTTATTGCTACGCCTGTTCACATCGTACATCTCATTTATCCCCTTTACCTAATGAAGAACTTATTGTTATTAGAACCCTTAATACCCCTACTACAAATTGATATATCTGCTTTTATCCCTCAGCGATCCATATACTGTATTTTTTTTCATGCCCGCTTTACTGGAGTTACTATCATGCCCTTTACCATTTCCCCTCACGACCGCAATATCCCAACTTATAAGAACGCTACTACACTTGATCTTATAAAAAGTTCTTAGAAGGCCTGTTTGCGGGAGTAGAGTAGCCTAGGAAAGGGGCTTGGATTGGCGAAAGCTCGCCTGGAGCGGAGCGCCAAGCTCCTCATCCAGATCCAAACCTAAATAGTCTTAACTGCAGACTTTAATCTACTAAAGTTCACGCCTCCATACCTGGTTTCCCTTATTCACGAGCTGTGTCAGGCAGAATTTTGGTGTTTTTCACGTGGACTTACACACTGTTAACATTTGTCGCCAACCCTGCTGTTAAATCCACAAAAATCACGGAACTTTTATTTACCGATATTATTTGAAGCGCTTCTTGCTCACCTCCTTTGGTTCCTCTGCCTGCCACCCATGGTTTAAGCCTGAGTCCATTGAGGGTATGTCGCCATGACACACTCTCTCCGCTGATGCTGCGCCTCTGCAATCGTCCCCTATGTGTCATGGCAATATGCTATGTTAGGCTATCTAGCTCATCTGTCATTGTCATGGCAGCGTGTTGCCATATTTTGGTCATAATGGTGCGATTTTTAAGCGCCTCAAGAGGCATTCCAATGCATGACGCCCCTGCTGTTTACTGGTCCATTTCGTGGTGGTGTTCCATCCTTTACTGGTTCCAGGTGCTTATTTGCCAAGCTTCGCTCAGAGGTCTTGGTCCCTTGAAAAAATGCCGAGCTTCCCATTGATTCAATTGGGTCGGTTTATTCGAGAACGAGAACTCGAGCATGGGAAAACACAGTTTTGTCGTCGAATAACGAGTACCGGCATTTTAAGGCTCGCTCATTCTAAAATATAACGCTATCTATTCTAGCCCTAACAAGTGCCTGTTGGGTTCTTTAGACTCAACTCCTGCTATACAATAAGCTAATATAACCACACTAACGCAATCCCGTGCAGCGTAGCGCAGCTCTCTCCATACGGCAGATCCAGACGATGAGAATAGATTGCGAACAGAGCGGGCAGGGGCTAGTCTATTCCGGGGGTCGCACCTGATCAGGCCAGCTCAACCACTGCTATCGGTCGTGTAAGGTACCACTCATGCTCGGGTGGAGTGCAAGGCTCCTGTCTTGTGTTATTGGCTCGTGTTGTACGGCCAGCAAAATCAAAACGGCGAGACGAGGATGCTTTTCCTGAGCTGGCGAAGTATTCATCCGAGCACCGAGCAGTGTACGAGTACGCTAATGCTCGAACGAGTCATTACAAGTACGACCTAAAGTCAAGCTCGGTACGAGTGTGTTCTGCACATCTAATATTACACACAAACCAAATGTTCAGACTTTACTTACTAAAACTGCCAAATGTGGCACAAATGTAAACCTTGCGCTTGTCAGACGGTACGTAGGGGTAGTTAGAGTTTAGGCTGCTGCGTCCTTTTTTGGCGACTTTTGTTTAAAACGACTGCAATCTTTGCCGGAGATAAGTTTATAAGGTGTGAGGCTCCTAGTGCTCGTTCCCTAGAATTCTATTTAATGTCTGGTAGTTCAGAGAGTCTATCATCCCTTTTTCAATGAGTGTACTTATAGTTCCTTATACTTGTACAAATATCAGGACTGAGTTGACGGAACTTCCTTACCTCCTGCAATTGCTGACAAGGAGGATTTTCTCAATCTATCCAGGGAAAGAGTGACTTTAGTAAACTGTGTTGCCTAACCCTAGTTACTACTTTTACTTAACTATTTACTGCCTGACCCACTCAATCAGTATGGTTTTTTGTTGAGTGGTGAAGTTTGTATAAAAATGTGAGTTTATGCTTCACTTCTCTCGTGGGGCAAATTCTCACGAGATGATGAATGATACATTATGATGCACATTGTATTTTTGATTGTAACCCTCAACACTGTACCGTTGTTTTATGCCTGTTCTGTTTCATTCATGTGTCAATAAAGTAATTATAAAAAACGACGGCAAATGTAAGACGAAGACTTTAACATAGATGTAGTTACAGGCAGAAGACACTTTGACAAAAAAGGAAAAAACTCTTACACATCACCCAGCAGAAAAATATAAATAAATATAAATTATCAAAATAATAAATAAAAATCAACATGATACCAGGAGAGGTTTGTGCTCGCAGGAATGGTGCTAGCTGTTTGTAAAGTGGAATGTAAAAAAACAAAAACCAAAAAAGCGGGTCATTTACAATTTGGGGTCAGGCGGCGCTGGATACGGCTATATTTTTCCTGTTGTGAAGACACTACCGAGCAACTTTAATAGTAAATGTCACCGTCCAACTGCTCGTTAACACTTTAATTTTAAATCAGCCATCACATGCGGCAACTCCGTGTACTTTAGTTCATGTAGCATGGTCCAGACAATCTCCTGCAGTTCAAACCGAGCATCAGTTATGGGGGAAAGAAAGGTGTGTTGCAGTGCCTTTGAAGTGGCATGTGTGTTGGTGCCAAAGGGCTGGTCTGAGGTATTTCAGAAACCTGCTGATTACTCGGATTTCACGCACAACCATTCTCTAGAGTTCCTAGCAGAATAGGGTCGATGCCGAGGGGAGCAAATGAAAAACAATCCGTGAGCGCAGGTAGTGTGGGGACAGAAGATGCCTTGTTGAGCCAGAGTCAGAGGAGAATGGGCAGATTGGTTTGAGCTGAGACAGCAACAGTGACTCAAATCGCCACTACCCGTAAACCAAGTAGGCAGAAAGAGCACCATCCCTTGAACGCCCAGTACAATCAAACTTGAGGCAGATGGCTAAAGCAGACAAAAAGGACCATCACCGGGGGTTTTTGTGCCACTCGCTTTCGCCGTAAAGAACGGAACAGTGAGCACTACAATTGCAACAAGCTCATCGAAAATTGGGACAGTAGAAGATTGTAAAAACGTTGCCTGGTCTGATGAGTCCTAATTTCTCGTCTGCGACATTGGATTGTAGGGTCAGAATGCTGTTTGTGTCAAACAAATGAAAAAGTATGGATCCATCCTGAGCCCTTGTATCAACGGTCCAGGATCTGGTGGTGGGTGGGTGTAATGGTGTGGGGAATATTGTCTTAGTACCTCTTGGGCCCCTTGGTACCAATTGGCACTCATTTTGCAACGTCCCAGCCTACCTGTCAGTATTGTTGCTGACTGCATGCCATCCATCCCTTTATGACCACAATGTAACCCAACATCTGCATGGCATACTTTCAGCAGATAATGCCATGCTTAAAAGCTGGAATCATCCTCAGACTGTTTTCTTGACATGACAAATGAGATCACTTGTACTGAAAGGCTCCACAGCCAGATATCACATCCAATAGAGCATCTTTGGAGATGTGTTAACGGAGATTCGCATCATGATGTGCAGCCGACACAATCTCTGGCGGCAACTGTTCGGTAATGCCATCTTGTCAAGTATGGACCAAAATCTCGGAGGGAAATGCTTCCAGCACATTGTTGAAATTAATGCCACGAAGAATGAGCAGTTCTGAGGCAAAAGGGGTCCAACCCGTCTAGCATGGTGTACCTAAGAAAGTGCCGGTGAGTGTATGTGTGTTGGTGCAAAGTTAATTAGTTGTCACAGAACAAATAAGAATTAATGGGGTTTTCCCCCACAAAAGGATAATTCTACACATTTCAATCACCTTAGTGATGTAAAAAAACAACATTGAAACGATATTTTAACCCCCTTACTTTTACATTTACTCAGTGTTTATTGCTGATTTTTAGCTCCTATCACTCTCTATGCTGCTCAGGGCAAGATCCCAGGGGTGTGGCGGTGGACCCCTAAGCAACAACACTGTGAGTACAATGTGGTTAGATTATCAGGGTCCAGGGTAGTATGCACTTTAATGGGTTTCTGACATTGTACTAACACACTATCACAAGAAGAGAGATGAAAAGACTACAGAGATGGTATGAATTTGATTACACCAGAGACTTGTGACCATGTACAACTGTTTCCACTCGGGCTCGATCCAATCTCACAGATATAAGTGCTGCCCATCCCCTCTCCCCCGGGATCACATTCATCTCCTGTGAACTGTATTACAGCCTCTATTCTCGCTTACCGTGCTAGCACGATGTAATCAGCCGTGAGGTCTCTGAGCTCAGTGCAGGGGCATGGCTACAGCCACTCAGTCCGAGGAGAGAGACCAAATAACATCTGCACAATCTCACACAAAATTCCAAGATGGACGCCACCCCGAATCTAGCTCAGAAGTTACAGGGTGGCAGGCAACTAAAATTTGTGTACAGCAGGACTGATGAGATACGCTGGGCCTTATATCTGTGAAATGGTGACATTTTTGTTAAAACAGTGAATTAGTGAGCGGTGTATTTTGTTATGCTGAGCATATAAGAGAACGTGTCCATTGTGGGAATCCCCTTTTAAAAACTGTCTGCCACATTAATGAGGTGAAAACAGAATTCCCTAGACCAAGCTTTTAGCTGCTCTATTTGTGTTCAAAAATGGTGCCACAAAAACCAGTTGGAAAAAGAAGTGCCATGAAAAAGTGATTGTATTCATAAAGCAGCAACACACTTTTGTGCCCAAAAACAGAAACAAGTTCGTGAGTGTTGGTTAAAATGGCATAATTGGCCGCCCCTCCCCCCCCCAACATCATAATAAAACGTAAGAGGCAGCAGCAATGGAAAATAATCGTTTTCCCTTTGAAAGGGTAATAAAATGAACCACAGAGTCAAGATACAGCACTAAATGGATTGAAGTTCTCCAGTCCCTCTCATGATATCATTGAAATATTCTTATTCTTATTTGACTTGAGAGGAATTTTTTTTAGGTAGAAAGTACAGATTCTTCACAAAAAAGAATGTAAAACCTATTATATTTCATTACCTCCCGAGGTGGTTCTACTAGTTTAGTGGTGGTAGGTAGGTAACATATTCCTGTAAGGTCTGATATTTAACAACAAAAAAAATTAACTTTTATAATAATTGTACAGTGTACCAATAGAGCATAACTTAGCAACAACATGAAGATAAACTCTCAAAGGGGGCTACCTCTACCTAAAAAATGTTTTAAGTATGGGTTTTGAAAAGTAAAAGATGAAAAAAGGCTAAATCAAAAATATCACATAAAGGATGTGTCTATATAGAGTTGATTTTTTCCTTTTACTATTACTTTTTAGAAAGGATTCTGAAATTCCAACCAAATTTCCCCACACCACTCGAGCCTTCACAATAAGCTGAACACGTCCTGTTTGTTAGAGATTCATTAAAAATATACATGCAGATAATTGTAAGAGTCCAGAAGTGCTGAAGGGACATATACAACTTTTACTAGCACATGATGTGGAAGAAATAACATTAGATCTCCAAAATTCTTTCTTAATTTTATATTATGAATGGAGTAAACATTTAACTTTCAAGGCCCTTTGATATTGCTGAATCATAAATTACTGAATACTAAAAAGCACATTAGTAGAATTAGAGGCATTTTTTTGTTGTTGCTTTGGGCTATTACTAATATTTGAGACCAGAACATAAGGTATACAGTGTAATATTTTATAAATTGGATGGGATACAGCTTTATTGCATTTTTGTTGTGTTGATTCATTTAGATAGGGGACACTTTCGGTGCACATTTAACTTTTCGACCTGCCATGTGGCTCTTTTGTGGAAATTTCAGTTACTGAAAAACTCATTTTGAAGCTTTGACCGTCCCTAAGATTAATGCAGTCCCAGAGGGACAAGAATTGTTTGTAAAGGAGTAAGACAAGTAATGAAAACTGTGGCATTACATGGGAAAGTCACTAGAGCAACATGGGAATATGATTGCTGATAATATTTGGACGGTTTCTGAAACCCTTTTTCGTGACAACATACATTTTTATATGGGCTGTCCCTTTCTGTATTGACAGTTTTCAATAAAAAAATTTATTAATATCGTTGAAATACAAAACACCGCTTTTATCAGTTAAAGATACATGACTAAGCAAATTACAGTAGCAAGTAATACTTTTGGCAAAATTATGCAGGGATAGACTGCTGAAACCTTGCTGTCCGGTATATTAACAAACATTTATATATGAGGATAGCCGAAATTGTTACATTTCAGCGTAAAGAAAATGCATTGTACTAGTTTTATATGCTCGATTACGAGTGTATAATGGGCGTTGGCTGCTGACCTAAAGTCAGAACATCCAGGGTCCGTATACTAGGGGTAACTGAAATGTGTCTACAGGACGATAAGAGACAGGTTTGACTTATGTATCTGTGAAATGAGTCCCCTCACGTATTTTGTATAATAATGACTGAACTGAGGTTGTTTGTTTATAATGTATATTAAGTGTAGTTATTATTGTATATATATATTTTTCTTTTTGTATTAAGAAACTTTGTCGCTTCATGGGATAACGCCTTTAAACTGTGGCTTCTTAAATGAAAAATGCCATGTGTGATACTTGAAAAGTAAAGTAAAAATAAATAAGAGAAACTGGAACCCCAAGTGTCTTATGCCCCATGGGGTTTATAATAAAAAAAAAAAAAAACACACAAATAAGCACAAATCAAATATATAGAAAAAATAAATAAACTAGTCCATCCACAAATTAAACAGTAAAGAAATCCTTCACTATTACTTTGAAACATCACCAGAGTTTATACAAGAGGGAATTTATTTTAGTGTTTAATTTCTTAGAGTTAATTTAAGAACTAAAAAAACAAGCCACCATGCATTCAAAAAATAATAGCACCCAAAAGTTGGAAATCTAATTTTTTGCAAATTTTGAAAAACAATAAAAAATTCAAATAAAATGATATCAAAAAGCCTAACAGCTTTTAACAGCCTCAAAGTTTATAATGGTAGCATTGAAAACATAATTAAAAGTTTGCAAAAAAATACCACCACACACAGTCTCCTAACACTATGAAGTTTAAAAAGTACTTAGATCCAGTAAGAATTTTTATTTTTGTACAAAGGTTTAATTTTTGTAATGTATTAAAAGATTATAAAAATATACAAAATCTGTTAGTACCCGGGAGTCCACCCTGACCCAAAGATAAGAAACATGTCCATTTTGGGTGGGTGGCAAATGGTTGTAACGTTTTATAATTCTCAAGCCACCCAAGAAAAAGGAGCAAAATCCCTTTTTCAGCTTCAGTGCATTTGGAATTTTTTTTCCGTTTCCAGTAAACATAATGAAATATAAATACTGTCACTGTGAAGTACAATTTGGTATGCAGAACACAATGCCCTCAACGCTTCTTTACATGAAAACATTAAAACAGTTATGATTGTTTGAAAAGAGAAGAAGTGAACAATTGGAAACAAAAAAGGGGCCCCAGGTATTAAAGGGACCTGTCACCGGAGACCCATTTTTAGCACTCTCCAGCCCAGTGCCCACAGAGCACAGTACATACCTGTCCAAAGTCCTTTTTGTATAAAAAATAGGTTTTACAGGAAAGACCTATGGTGGTGACTAGGCCTTAATTCCCCACTCTGTTGGGGACTGGGGGAGTGCTACAAAGGGTCTCCTGGTGACAGGTTCCCTTTAAGCGTGGTTGTGAACCTATGCACGCGTGCCGGAGGGCACGGCCACACAGCCCTCGCTGTGGGCACTGCGTCCCATCTCCTGTTCCATTTTCCCTGTTCAATCACTGCGCTCACGGCAATGCAGGCAAAATCTGCCGCTTGCCGAGAGCCTGTCAGTATCGCTCATACGTAGTCTGCATCTACCTGCATCTGTCTCACAAGTGCTGCCTTAGACAACAGAGCAGGTCAGTGCCCGCCACCTAACCTCCCTCCCCCATCCCCCTGCCGCCGGGAACTTCGTGAGTAATGAGGGAAGAAACATCGGAGCTTACACAAACCCCGGGTACATGGAAGCAGAGGTTGTTCTTGTGGTGGTTTTACAAGGCTAGCAGGCAGGCAGCTTTGGGACACTAAACACTACAGGTCCTTATTGTTTAGTGTCCCAAAGCTTGCCCCTGTGTGACAGCTTCCCGTGGTCCCAACAAATCTAACTGCCCCTGGGCTGGATCCCTTATTGCGTGCCCTGCTGCCAGTGATGCAGGGTGCACTACAATGCCGCTCTCACTGACAGACATTGCAAAGGTGCCCAGAGCTCCGGAACCAGGGAGGTTAGTATATATGGCCAAAAAACCCTGTAACATAAGTTGGGATTTGATTGAAAAATTGTCCTGCTGGGTTCCCTGTAACGTGCATAGGCAGTGCTCCCACCCTCCCACAACACAACCTTTGCCCTACAAACCACTCCGAATTGAATTCACACAATCCTTCATATTCCTGCCCCTGCTATTTGATCACTTGGGTGGATTCGCAGGGGTAGTGCTCCTCACTGTAATGGGGGAGGCTCCTCACGGATGGGGTACGTGCTCCCACTGGATCGGGTAATATACTCCTCACTGTATGGGGGTAGCGTTCCTCACTGGGTGGTGGTGGTAGTGCTCCTCACTGGATGTGGGTAGTGCTCCTCATGTTATGGGGGGTAGTGCTCCTCACTGGATGGGGGGTAATTGTTCCTCACGTAATGGGTTGTTCCTGTGTCGCTGTGGGGTAGTGCTTCCACTGGATGGGGATGTCTCAGTAGGGTAGCTGTCCTCACGGATGGGGGGGTAGATGCCTCCTCACTGGAGGGGGTAGCGTCCTCACTGGATGGGGGGGGTGGGGGGTAGATGCTCCTCACTGGATGGGTGTGCTCCTCCGAGGGGTAGGTGTCCTCACGTGATGGGGGTTAGTTGCTTCCTCATGAGGGGTAGTGCTTCTCACGTGGCGGGTAGTGTCCTCACTGGATGGGAGGAGTGGCTCCACTGATGTTATGCTCTAACGGACGGGGTTGGAGTGTGCCTCAACTGGATGGGGGTTAGTGTCCTAACTGGTGGGGGTGTGGCTCCTCAGGGACGGGTGGTAGTGTCCTCAAGATGGGGGAGGTAGTGTAATCAAGGATGGGGTGGGGTTAGTGAACTCAATGATGGGGGTGGTGTGATCATAAATGGATGGGGGGTAGGTAGTGATCCTTCACTGATGGGGGTAGTGATAATAATGGATGGCGTTAGTGATAAATAAAACTGGGGGAGTGCTAAAAATGGGTCTCCTGGTGACAGGTTCCCTTTAATGACCTGGCCCTTTTTTGTTTCCATTGTTCACTCTTCTCTTTCAAAAATCTATAACTGTTTTATGTTTTCATGTAAAGAACTGTATGAGGGCTTGTTTTCTGCATACCAAATTGTACTTCACAGTGACAGTATTTAATATTTCATTATGTTTACTGGAAAGCGGAAAAAAATTCCAAATGCACTGAATTGCTGAAAAAAGGGAATTTTGCTCCTTTTTCTTGTGGGCTTGGATTATACGGCTTACACTTTGCACCCCAAATGACATGTCTTCTTTATTCTTTGGGTCAGTGTGATCCCGGGTATAACAGATTTGTATATGTTTTATAATCTTTTCATACATTTACAAAAATTAAAACCTTCTGTACAAAATAAAATTCTTCTGGCTCTAATAACTTTTTAATACTTCAGTGTTAGGAGCTGTGTGTGGTGTCATTTTTTGCAACTTTTCATGATGTTTTCAATGCTACCATTTTGAGGACTGTACAGCCTTTTGATCATTTTTTATTGAATTTTTTATGTTTTTCAAAATTGCAAAAAATTAGCATTATCAACTTTGGGTGCTATATATTTTTGTAATGCATGGTGCTTGTTTTTTAGTTCTTAAATTAACTCTAAATTAACACTATAAATAAATTCCCTTTGATAAACTCTGGTGATGTTTTCAAAAGTATAGTGAAGGATTTCTTTACTGTTTTATTGTGGAATATGTATTTATTTATTTATATAATATTTTGTGTGTGTTTTTTTTTATTTTATATAACCCCATGGGGTCATAAAAGACACTTGGGGTCCATTTTCTCTTATTTATTTTACTTTACTAGTTTTCCAGTATAACCATGGCATTTTTAAGAGCCCCAGTTAAAGGCGTATTCCCATGAAGACAAGTTTCTTAATAACAAAATAATACAATATATAATAATACAATAATAACAAAATAACACATTCTCTGATTCACTATTATTAACAAAAATACAGCATTTCACAGATATAAGTCCAACCTGTCTCTATCAGTCCTGGTATACACAATTTCAGTTGCCCCTAGATACGACCCTGGATGTTCTGACTTTAGGGTCAGCAGCCATCTATAAACTAGTACAATGCATTTCTTACGCTGCAAATGTAACATTTCTGCTATCTCATTAATAAATGTTGTTAATATACAGGACAGCAATAGAGATTTCTATCCTGCATAATTTTTGTCCAAAAGTATTACTGTACTGTAAATTTGCTTAGTCATGTTATCTTTTAACTGATAAAGCTGTTTTGTATTTCAGGATATAATATAATTTTTTTATTTAAAATCTGTCAATAACAGAAAGGGCAGCCCATATAAAATATGTTGTCACGAAAAATGGTTTCAGAAACCGTCCTAAATATTTTATCAGCAATATATCCCATGTGCTCTAGTGACTTTCCCACTGTATGCCACAGTTTCTTTCAATTACTTTCTTAGCTCCTCTTAAAAGAAAATCTGGTCCCTCTGGGACTGCAGTAATCTTAGGGCTGCAAAGCTTCAAATGAGTTTTTCAGTAACTGAAAGTTTCCAAAGATGCACATGGCAGGTGAAAATATTAAATGTCACTCTGAAGGTCCCCTATCTAAATGAATCAACACAAAAAATGCAATTAATGTATCCACCAATTAAAATATACACTGTACTACCTATATTGTTCTGCAAATAATTAGTAAATAGCCCAAAGCAACAACAAAAAATGCCTCTAATTCTAAATGTGCTTTTAGTATTTCAGTCAATTTATTGATTCAGCAATATAAATAGGCCTTTGAAGTTGAACTGTTTACTCCATTCATTATATAAAATAAGAAAGAATTTTGTGGAGATCTAAATGTATTCTTCACACTGCTGCTAGTAAAAGTGTATATGTCCCTTCAGCACTTCTGGACCATTTACAATTATCTGCATGTATATTTTTAGTGATCTCTACAAAACAGGAAGTGTCAGCTTATTGTGAGGCTCAGTGAGTGGTGTGAAATTTGGTGTGAATTTCAGAAATCCTTTCTAAAAGTAAATAGTAAAAAGGAAAAATTAACTCTATATAGACACAGCCTTATGTGATATTTTTTGTTTAGCTTTTTTCATCTTTACTTTTCAAAACCCATAACCTTTTAACATTTTTTAGAGAGGTAGCCTTATGAGAGTTAGCTTTCTATGTTGTCAAGTTATGCTTTCTATTGGTATCACTGTACATATTATTTATAAAAGTTAATTTTTTTGTTGTTAAAATTACCTTACAGGGAATATGTCACCTACCTACCCACTAAACTAGTAGACCCCTCCGGTAAGGTATGAAATATATATGTTCTACAATTCTTTTTTGTGAAATCTTGCTCTTCTACCTAAAAAATTCCTCCTAAGTCAAATAAGAATAAGAAGATATGTCAAATGATGAGTCATGCTCAGAGACTGGAGACTTCATCCATTTAGATGCTGATATCTTTGACTCTATGGGGGTCATTTATTACCCCTTTTCAAATGGAAACATTTATTTTCCATTGCTGCGCCTCTTACGTTTTATTTATGAAGTGTGGGGGGGGGGCACAATTATGCCATTTTACCAACACTCACAACTTGTTCTGTTTTTGGGCACAAAATTGTGTTGCTGCTTATGAATACAACACTTTTCAGGCACTTCTATTTTTCCAACTGGTTTTGTGGCACAATTTTTGGAACACAAATAGAGCAGCTAAAAGCTGGTCTAGGGAATTCTGTTTCACCTTCATTAATGTGGAGACAGTTTTTAAAAGGGGATTCCCACAATGACACGTTTCTTATATATGCTCAGCATAACAAAATAACACGCTCACTAATTCACTGTTATTAACAAAAATGCACCATTTCACAGATATAAGTCCCAGCTGTCTCTATCAGTCCTGCTGTACACAATTTTAGTTGCCCCTAGACACCACCCTGTAACTTCTGACTTAGAGTCGGGTGGCGTCCATCTTGGATTTTTGTGTGAGATTGTGCAGATGTTATTTCTGTCTCTCTCTGCTGAGTGGCTGTAGCCATGCCCCCTGCACTGAGCTCAGAGACACTCACTGATTACATCCTGCTAGCACATGGTAAGCAGAGATAGAGGCTGTAAGCTACAGGCTACAGGGAGATAAGTGATCCGGGGGAAGGGGATGGCAGGCACATATCTGTGAGATGTGGCAGAGCCCAGAGTGTAACAGTGTAATGGTCTATAAGTCTCTGTGTAATCATCTCATACATCTCTGATCTTTTTCATCTCTCTTTCTATGTGTCAGTGTGTTAGTACAATGTCAGAAACCAGATGAAAGTGCATATACACCTGGACCCTGATAATCTAACCACATTGTCACTCCACAGTGTTGTGTTGCTTAGGGAGTCACCGCCCACACCCTGGGATCTTGCACTGAGCAGCATAGAGAGTGATAGGAGCTAAAACAGCAATAACACTGAGTAAATTGTAAAGTAAGGGGTTAAAATTATCTTTAATGTGTTAACATCACTAGGTGATTGAAATGTTAGAATTTCCTTTTGTGGGAAAACCCCTTTAATCTTTTTGTTTCTGTGACAAATAATTAATCTCTTGCACCACACACATACACTCACCGGCCACTTTCTTAGGTACACCATGCTAGTAACGGGTTGGACCCCCTTTTGCCTTCAGAACTGCCTCAATTCTTCGTGGCATAGATTCAACAAGGTGCTGGAAGCATTCCTCAGAGATTTTGGTCCATATTGACATGATGGCATTACACAGTTGCCGCAGATTTGTCGGCTGCACATCCATGATGCGAATCTCCCGTTCCACCACATCCCAAAGATGCTCTATTGGATTGAGATCTGGTGACTGTGGAGGCCATTTCAGTACAGTGATCTCATTGTCATGTTCAAGAAACAAGTCTGAGATGATTCCAGCTTTATGACATGGCGCATTATCCTGCTGAAAGTAGCCATCAGATGTTGGGTACATTGTGGTCATAAAGGGATGGATGGCATGGTCAGCAACAATACTCAGGTAGGCTGTGGCGTTGCAATGATGCTCAATTGGTACCAAGGGGCCCAAAGAGTACTAAGACAATATTCCCCACACCATGACACCACCACCACCAGCCTGGACCGTTGATACAAGGCAGGATGGATCCATACTTTCATGTTGTTGACACCAAATTCTGACCCTACCATCCGAATGTCGCAGCAGAAATTGAGACTCATCAGACCAGGCAACGTTTTTCCAATCTTCTACTGTCCCCATGTTTCGATAGCTTGTGCAAATTGTAGCCTAGTTTCCTTCTTTCTTAGCTGAAAGGAGTGGCACCCGGTGTGGGTCTTCTGCTGCTGTAGCCCATCTGCCTCAAGTTTGATTTACTGTGCGTTCAGAGATGCTCTTCTGCCTACTTGGTTGTAACGGGGTGGCGATTTTGAGTCACTGTTGCCTGTCTATCAGCTCACAACCATCTGCCCATTCTCCTCTGACTCTGGCATCAACAAGGCATTCTGCTCCACAGAACTGCCGCTCACGGATGTTTTTTCATTTTCGGACCATTCTCTGTAAACTCTAGAGATGGTTGTGCGTGAAATCCCATTAGATCAGCAGTTTCTGAAATACCTCAGACCACCTTCTGGCACCAACAACCACCACGTCAAAGGCACTCAAATCAACCTTTCTTTCTCCCCATACTGATGCTCTGTTTTGAACTGCAGGAGATTGTCTTGACCATGTCTACATGCCTAAATACACTGAGTTGCCGCCATGTGATTGGCTGATTATAAATTAAGTGTTAACGAGCAGTTGGACAGGTGTACCTAATAAAGTTGCCGGTGAGTGTATATCACACAGAAAAATATAGCCAGTATCCAGCGCCAGCCTGCACCCAAATTGATAAATGACCCGCTTTTTGGTTTTTTTTTTAACTATTCCACTTTACAACAGCTAGAACCATGTCCTGGAGCTAAAACCATCTCCTGGTATCATGTTATTTTTATTTATTATTTTTTAAATTTATTATTTATTTATATTTTTCTGCTGGTCTGATGTGTAAGAGTTTTTCCTTTTTGTCAAAGTTTCTGCTTGTAAATACATCTATGTTAAAGTCTTCAGTTAATTTGCAGTCTTTTTTTATAATTACTTTATTGACACATGAATGAAACAGAACAGCATGATAAAACAAGGTACATTAGTTGAGGTACATCAAAAATAACAATGTGCATCATAATGTATCATTCATCATTCGTGGAGAATTCTGCATAGAAGTGACAACCATAAAACACCCTTCCCAACTTATACATAAAACAAAAACCATACTGATTGAGTGGTGTCAGGCGAGTAATATAGTTAAAGTAAAAGTAGTAACTAGGGTTAGGCAACACAGTACTAAGTCATCTTTCCCCTGTAAATTGAGAAATCCCTCCTGTCAGCAATGTGCAGAGAGGTACAGGAAGGGTGTCCGTCACTCAGTTACCATTATATTGTATCAAGTTATAAGAACTATAGTACACTCATTGAAAAGGGATGAGAGACTCTCTGAGACTACCGACATTAAATAGAATATCTAGGGAAGAGCACTAGGAGCCTCACACTCTTCTAAACTTATCTCGGCAAATTGCAGTCTTTTTAAACAAAAGTCGCAAAAAAGTCGCAAGCAGCTCTAAACTACTCCCTACGTCTGACAAGAGCAGGTTTACATTTGTGCCAACATTTGGCAGTTTTTAAGTAAAGTCTGAACATTTGGATTTGTGTGATAATTAGAGATGTGCGAACACACTCGTCCGAGCTTGATTAGCGTACTTGTAACTGCTCGTTCGAGCATTAGCGTACTCGTAACTGCTCGTTGCTCGGATGAATACTTCGCCAGCTCGAGAAAATGGCATCTCTCGCCGTTTTGATTTTTGGCGGCCAGAAACAGAGCCAATCACAAGACAGGAGCCTCTGCACTCCACCCAGCATGACGTGGTACACTTACACGTCGATAGCAGTGGTTGGCTGGCCTGATCAGGTGACCCCGGAATAGACTAGCCCCTGCCCGCGCTGCTCGCATCATTCTCTGTCTGGATGCCGTTAGGGAGAGAGCTGCTGCTGCTGCAGGGATAGCGTTAGGGTGTTATATTAGCTTATTGTTAGGCAGGAGTGAGTCTACAAGAACCCAACAGCACTTGTTAGGGCTAGAATAGCGTTATATTTAGAGATGAGCGAGCACTAAAATGCTCGGGTACTCGTTATTCGAGACGCCCGCTCGAGAAAATGCAGCTCCCGCCGTTTTGCTTTTTGGCGGCCAGAAACAGAGCCAATCACAAGCAGGAGACTCTGCACTCCACCCAGCATGACTGGTACCCTTACACGTCAATAGCAGTGGTTGGCTGGCCAGATCAGGTGACCCTGGATAGACTAGCCGCTGCCCGCGCTGCTCGATCATTCTGTGTCTGGATGCCGCTAGGAGAGAGCTGCTGCTGGTCAGGGAAAGCGTTAGGGTGTTCTATTAGCTTACTGTTAGGCAGGAGTGATTCTCCAAGAACCCAACAGCCCTTCTTAGGGCTACAATAACGTTCTACTTTTTTTTTTTTTATTTGCATCTAGTACCATTTTTGAGGAATTAGCAGGGGACTTGCTACCGTTGTGTTTAGCTCTTAGTGGCACACTATCCACCTCAAACACAAGTGGGAAAATTTAGTAGGGGTTGGATTTCAATTAGGCACAGTCTGCCATTTTCCTTTTTTATTTTACGTTTATTTTGTTTAATAACTCAGTGTCATCTCATCTGGCATAGTATGGTGCTTTCATACTTGGCTAGAAAATAGCCATAGGAGAATCCAAACGGCTTACGCCTACAGTAGCGTTATTATTTGATTTCTGGTTGATCTGCTGGTGGCTGTATCTTGCTGCAGTGCATCTTACTACAATTGTGAGCAATTTTGTAGTGAGACTTGCGACCGCTGTGTTTTGCGCTTAGTGACGCACATATCCCTTGCAAAGAACCGAGTGGGAAAATTTAGTAGGGGTTGGATTTCATTAGGCACAGTCTGCCATTTGTCCTTTTTTATTTTACGTTTATTTTGTTTAATAACTCAGCGTCATCTCATCTGGCATAGTAGTGGCTTCATACTTGGCTAAAAATGCCATGGAGAATCCAAACGCTTACGCCTACAGTAGCGTTATATATTTGATTTCTGGTTGATCGGCTGGTGGCTGTACTGCTGCAGTGCATCTACTAGCCAATTGTGACAATTGTAGTGAGACTTGCGACCGCTGTGTTTTTGCGCTTAGTGACGCACATATCCCTTGCAAAGACCGAAGTGGGAAATTTAGTAGGGGTTGGATTTCAATTAGGCACAGTCTGCCATTTGTCCTTTTTTATTTTACGTTTATTTTGTTAATAACTCAGCGTCATCTCATCTGGCATAGTAGTGTGCTTCATACTTGGCTAGAAATACCATAGAGAAATCCAACGGCTTACGCCTACAGTAGCGTTATATATTTGATTTCTGGTTGATCTGCTGGTGGCTGTACTTGCTGCAGTGCATCTACTAGCCAATTGTCAGCAATTTGTAGTGAGACTTGCGACCGCTGTGTTTTGCCTTAGTGACGCACATATCCATTGCAAAGACCGAAGTGGGAAAATTTATAGGGGTTGGATTTCAATTAGGCACAGTCTGCCATTGTCCTTTTTATTTTACGTTTATTTTGTTTAATAACTCAGCGTCATCTCATCTGGCATAGTAGTGTGGCTTTCATACTTGGCTAGAAAATAGCCATAGGAGAATCCAAACGGCTTACGCCTCAGTAGCGTTATATATTTGATTTCTGGTTGATCTGCTGGTGGCTGTACTTGCTGCAGTGCTCTACTACCAATTGTCAGCAATTTGTAGTGAGACTTGCGACCGCTGTGTTTTGCGGCTTAGTGACGCACATATCCATTCACAAAGACCGAAGTGGGTAAATTTAGTAGGGGTTGGATTTCAATTAGGCACAGTCTGCCATTTGTCCTTTTTTATTTTACGTTTATTTTGTTTAATAACTCAGCGTCATCTCCTCATCTGGCATATTAGTGTGCTTTCATACTTGGCTAGAAATAGCCATAGGAGAATCAAACGGCTTACGCCTACAGTAGCGTTATATATTGATTTCTGTTGACTGCTGGTGCTGTACTTGCTGCAGTGCATCTACTAGCCAATTGTCAGCAATTTGTAGTGAGACTTGCGACCCGCTGTGTTTGCGCTTAGTGACGCACATATCCATTGCAAAGACCGAGTGGGAAAATTTAGTAGGGGTTGGATTTCACATTAGGCACAGTCTGCCATTTGTCCTTTTTTATTTTACGTTATTTTGTTTTATAACTCGGTGTCATCTCATCTGGCATAGTAGTGTGCTTTCATACTTGGCTAGAAAATAGCCATAGGAGAATCCAAACGCTTTACGCCTACAGTAGCGTTATATATTTGATTTCTGGTTGATCTGCTGTTGGCTGTACTTGCTGCAGTGCATCTACTAGCCAATTGTCAGCAATTGTAGTGAGACTTGCGACCGCTGTGTTTTGCGCTTAGTGACGCACATATCCATTGCAAAGACCGAATTGGGAAAATTTAGTAGGGGTTGATTTCAATTAGGCACAGTCTGCCATTTGTCCTTTTTTATTTACGTTTATTTTTTAATAACTCGGTGTCATCTCATCTGGCATAGTAGTGTGCTTTCATACTTGGCTAGAAAATAGCCATAGCAATAGGATAGCATTGTTTGGTTTTAAAAACTCAAAAACACAAAAAAAAAAAAAAACAAAAAAAAGTAAAAAAAATCTTAAAGCTATAACTCTCATTTTAAAAATGTTTAACCCGAGGGCTAGGGGTAGGACGAGGCGGGGACGTGGGCGTCCAACTACTGCAGGGGTCAGAGGCCGTGTCCTAGGCCGGGGTGAGACACCACTGCTTATGAGGGAGCAGGGGAACGCCGCAGACTCCACTCCTAGGTCATGTCTGAAGTTACTGGACTCGTGGTAGAGCATGTTGAGGGCCAGAATGCGAACAGGTGATGTCGTGGATTGCTGACAATGCTTCGAGCAATTTGTCCACCAGTCAGTCTTCCACGCAGTCCACCCATGTCACCGAAATCGCCACTCCTCCAGCTCCTGCACCTCAGCCTCACTCCCCCCAGTCTGCCCCCTCCCAGGAAATTTGGCATTTGAACCGGCATACTCTGAGGAACTGTTTTCTGGACCCTTCCACAGTCACAAACCACTTGTCCGGTGTGCTGCTGAGCAATTTTCCGATGCCCAGGTTTTCCACCAGTCACAGTCTGTGGGTGATGATGACCTTCTTGACGTAGTGGAGTGTGTAAAGAGGTGTCCGACGATGAGGAGACACGGTTGTCAGACAGGGGAAGTTGTTGTCAGGGCAGGAAGTCCGAGGGGGGAGCAGACTGAGGGATCGAGGATGATGAGGTGACAGACCCAAGCTGGGTTGAGAGGCCGGGTGAACACAGTGCTTCTGAGAACGGAGAAAGTCCTCGACCAGAACAGTTGGAAGAGGCAGTGGTGGGGCCAGACGGAGAGGCCAGGGCAGAGCTTGTGCATCAGCGCCAAATGTGTCAACTAGTGAAGCTCCCGTGGCGAGGGCTCTTCGGCGAGGGCTAGATCTTCAGAGTCTGGGAGGTTCTTTAAGGAACCCGAAAACACCGGATGGACCAGACGGATCGTGGTGTGAACATTTGCCAAACAGGCTCGCGGGGTTCCACCACTACTAGCTTACAACTACTCACCAGTATGCGCAGGCATAGTGAAGATGCTAAACAGCCCCACACCAGTGGCAACCAAGCCCGTTACCTATCCGGCCGGTTGCCTACACCACTGGATTCCTTACCCGTGGTGTCAGCTGATAGTCAAGCACCCCCTGCCCAGAGAAACTGACACTGCCACAAAAACCTACCATCGTCGCCTCACACGTATCCTCACAGCCACATACAGCGTTCAAGCTTCCATCCACCAGACGCTGGAGCGGAAACGCAAAATAGTGCAACCCACCCGACACGCCCCAGCCCTTTAATGTGCAAATCTCCAGAGCTTAGCCGGGAGATGCGACCCTATAGGTAGTAGAGAAGAGGGCTTTCGAAACCTATGGTGGCGGCCGCCCATCGGATTCGGTCCCGACTGGGCTATTTTTGACATGAGGCCCACTGGCTCTTGTATAGTACTTAGCATTTAATTTTCTGGAGAGGCCACCGACCCGGTCTCTGTTTTAAACCAATTTTTGGGAGTGCCACACATCAGAGCACTCAATCTATTCAATTTTTCTGGCGGGCCACGACCGTTCATTCTGTTTTAACAATTTTTGGGAGTGCCACATACAGGCACTCAATCTATTCATATTTTTTGGAGGGCCACTACCTGCTCTTGGTTGAAAACTTTTTGGGACTGCCACATACAGGCATCAATCGATTCCATTTTTCTGGAGGGCCACCTACCTGCTCTCTGGTTTGAAAACTTTTTGGGAATGCCACATACAGGCACTCAATCTATTCAATTTTTCGGAGGGCCACCTACCGCTCCTCTGGTTTGAAACTTTTTGGATGACCCATACAGGCACTCAATCTATTCAATTTTTCTGGAGGGCCACCTACCTGCTCCTCTGTTTTGAAAACTTTTTTGGGCTGCACATACAGGCCACAATCTATTCAATTTTTTGGAGGGCCACCACCGCTCCTCTGGTTTGAAAAATTATTGGGACATCACATTTACAGGCACTATTCCAAATAAATTAAGTGTTCTCCATAGCACCTAGTCCCACGTTGTCCTCCTTGCTCACCTCCAAAAGTGTCCATATATTGATAGCGCCTCCATACACGTCCACTTGATCAAACGAGGTGTCTGTGGTGTGTAGCAAGGAATTTTGTGATTTGTTTTCATGGATTTCCACATCAAAGTGTTAACTTGTCGCACCCAGCGTTACCACATATAAGGCTGAATAACGGTGGTTATATTCAATACTTATCTTTTACTATATGACATCTCTATACTACACTTACGCATTATGCCTCAAGTGTTCTTCCTCTGTTGACCACTTCCTAACCTCCGAGCCCGTTTCTACCCTTCACATCGACATCTTTACCTAATAACTATGTATTAGAACCTATCCTACTACAAATTGTATACTGCTTTATCTCAGCGTCATATACTATTTTATGCCCTACGGAACTATCATGCTTTATTTCTAACCGCACTATCTACCAAGAACTAACATGTCAAGTTCTTAGAAGTGCCTGTTTGGGGAAGTAGCCTAGAGTACCTAGGACAGGGGCTTGGATTGGCGAAGCTCGCCTGGACGGAGCGCTCAACTCTCATGCCAAGATCAACAACTAACATAGTAACTGCAGAACCTTTAATCTATACTAGTTCCTGTCCTCCATACATGGTTTCCCCTATTCACAAGCTGTGTCAGGTCGAATTTTGGGTTTGTTATGGACTTCAGTTAACTATGTGTGCCACCCTGCTGTGCTGAATCCACTAAAATACCGTCGAAACTTTTACATAGTACGAATTATTTTGAAGCGCTTTCTTGCTCACCTCCTTGGTTCCTCTCCTCACCCTTGGTTTGAAGCCTAGAGTCCATTTGGGTATGTGCCATGCCACTCTCTGCTGCACTGCTGCAGCTTCCTCTGCATGCCTCCTATGGTCAGGGTCAAATTATTGGCATGTTTTAGATGCTATCTAACTATTCGTCACTCTGTCATGGCATGGTGTTGCCATAATTTGGCATAATGGTGCGATTAAGCAGCCTCAGAGGAATCCATGCATGCTGCCCTGTGTTCTCTGTCCATTTCATGGTGGTGGTTTCCATCTTTCTGGGTTTCCAGGTGTTTGGGCCAAGCTTCCCTGTGCAGAGGCTTGGTCCCCTTGAAAAATGCCGAGTCTCCATTGACTTCAATGGGTGTGTTTATTCGAGACGGACTCGAGCATCGGGGAAAAACAGTTATTGAAGTATTCGTCCGAGCAACGAGCAGTTTCGAGTACGCTAATGCTCGAACGAGCATCAAGCTCGGACGAGCATGTTCGCTCATCTCTAGTTATATTTAATTTTTTTTTTGTTTGCTTGTGGCTGAGCTTGCTGGCACTAGTAGTGCAGCTAGTACCATATTGTGACGAATTTGCAGGGAGACTTGCGAACGTTATATTTAGCTTTTAGTGACACACATATCCATCTCAAACACCTAAGTGGGACAATTTATTAGGGGTTTGATTGAATTAGGCACAGTCTGCTTTTTCTTTTTTTTTCGCTTTTCTTTTTTTTTATAATTCAAAGTCATCAGGCACAGCGAAAAATCCAGTTGTGTGCTGTCAGTGTAGGCTAGAAACTTGCCATAGGAGAACCCAACAGGCCTGCTTAGGGCTACAATAGTGTTATATATTTTATTTTCGGTTGATTTGCTTGTGGCTGGCCTTGCTGGCACTAGTAGTGCAGCTAGTACCATATTGTGACGAATTTGCAGGGAGACTTGCGAACGTTCTGTTTAGCTCTTAGTGACACACATATCCATCTCAAACAATTTATTAGGGCTTTGATTAAATTAGGCACAGTCTGCTTTTTCTTTTCTTTTTTTTTTTTTCAAAACTAAAAGTCATCAGGCACAGCACAAAATCCTGTTGTGTGCTGTCAGTGTAGGTTAGAAACTAGCCATAGCAATAGGATAGCATCGTTTTGTTAAAAAAAAAACACAAAAAACACACAAAAAAAAATTTTACAGTTTAAACTTTAATTTTGAAAATGTTGAACCCGAGGGCTAGGGGTAGAGGACGAGGGCGTGGGCGTGGGCGTCCAACTACTGCAGGGGTCAGAGGCTGTGGTCCTAGGCAGGGTGAGACACCAGCTGCTGATGAGGGAGCAGGGGAACGCCGTAGAGCTGCACTCCCTAGGTTCATGTCTCAAGTTACTGGGACTCGTGGTAGAGCACTGTTGAGGCCAGAACAGTGCGAATAGGTGATGTTGTGGATTGCGGACAATGCTTCTAGCCATTTGTCCACCAATCAGTCTTCCACGCAGTCCACCCATGTCACCGAAATCAGCACTCCTCCAGCTCCTACACCTTAGCCACCTTCCCCCCAGTCTGTCCCCTCCCAGGAAAATTTGGCATTTGAACTGGCATACTCTGAGGAACTGTTTTCTGGACCCTTCCCAGAGTCACAAACCACTTGTCCGGTTGCTGCTGAGCTCTTTTCCGATGCCCAGGTTTTCCACTGGTCGCAGTCTGTGGGTGATGATGACATTGTTGACGTAGTGGAAGAAGTGTGTAAAGAGGTGTCAGACGATGAGGAGACACGGTTGTCAGACAGTGGTGAAGTTATTGTCAGGGCAGGAAGTCCGAGGGGGGAGCAGACTGAGGGATCGGAGGATGATGAGGTGACAGACCCAAGCTGGGTTGATAGGCCGGGTGAACACAGTGCTTCTGAGACGGAGGCGAGTCCTCGACGAGAACAGGTTGGAAGAGGCAGTGGTGGGGCCAGACGGAGAGGCAAGGCCAGAGCTGGTGCATCAGCGCCAAATGTTTCACGTAGTGAAGCTCCTGTGGCGAGGGCCAACAGATGGTGGTGTGCAACCTGTGCCACAGCAGGATCAGCAGGGGTTCCACCAATACCAGCTTAACTACCACCAGTATGCGCAGGCATATGAATGCTAAACACCCCACTCAATGGAACCAAGGCCGTTCACCTCCGGCCAGGCACACCACTGCTCATTCCCCTGTGTCCCCTGCTGCCTCTGCTAGTCAGACCCCTGCCCAGGACCCTAGCCCAAACACCTCCCGTATGAAAACCACACCTTCGCCTCCACAATCCTCCACAGCATCCACCAATGTCTCCATGTGTAGCGTTCAGCTCTCCATACCCCAGACGCTGGAGTGCAAGAGGAAGTACAGTGCAACCCACCCACACGCCCAAGCCCTCAAAGTCCACATCTCCAAACTACTTAGCCTAGAGATGCTGCCCTATAGGCTGGTAGAGACCGAGGCCTTTCACAACCTCGTGGCGGTGGCCGCCCCTCGGTATTTGGTCCCCAGCCGCCACTACTTTTCCCGATGTGCCGTCCCAGCCCTGCACCAGCACGTGTCAGACAACATCATCCGTGCCCTGACCAATGCCGTTTCTGACAAGGTCCACCTGACCACGGACACGTGGACGAGTGCTGCCAGGCAGGGCCACTATGTATCGCTGACGGCACATTGGGTTGGAAGGCTGGGACCGAGTCTGACCCTGGGGCTGCTCATATACTGCCGACGTCGGGGTTTGCGGGGCCTACCTCAGTCCAAGTCTCTCAGGCCTACTATGCCTCCTCCTCCTCCCACCCCTCCTCCACCTCCTCCTCCGAATTACCATCCGTGGGCATGGCGCCAAGCAACAGCAGGCGGTGCTCAAACTGCTGAGCCTACGCGATAAAAGGCACACCGCCCAAGAGCTATTACAGGGCATCACGGCGCAGACTGATCTGTGGCTGGCACCGCTGAACCTGAAGCCAGGCATGGTTGTGTGTGACAACGGCCGTAACCTGGTGGCGGCTCTGTAACTCGGCAGACTAACACATGTGCCATGCCTGGCCCATGTGTTAAATCTCATAGTTTAGCGGTTCCTCAAGACATACCCCAATCTGTCTGATTTGCTCACGAAGGTGCGCCGCATCTGTGCGCAATTCAGGAAGTCCAGCACAGATGCTGCGACTCTCAGGGCAGCGCAGCGCCGCCTCCAACTGCCCGCTCACTGACAGTTGTGTGACGTGCCCACGAGGTGGAATTCAACATTAACCATGTTATCCAGAGTTTACCAGCAGCGCAGAGCGATTGTAGACTGCCAGATGTCAACTTCCACCAGAACTGGTAGTCAGGTCAGTCAGCTTCCTCAAGTCTACAATGAGGAGTGGACGTGGATGTCTGATATCTGTCAGGTGCTGAGTAACTTTGAGGAGTCAACACAGATGGTAAGTGGCTATGCCACCATCATCAGCCTCACCATCCCGCTGCTTGGCCTGTTGAAAAACTCTCAGGTCAGCATGAAGTCAGAAGCTTTGCGCTCGTCACAAGAGACGGGGGAAGAAGATTCCCTTGTTGATAGCCAAAGCATCCTCAGGTCTGTTTCTCAGCGCATATCGGAGGAGGTGGAGGAGGATGAGGAGGAAGAGGAGGAGAATGTTGGCGAGACAAAAGAGGGGAAAAAAAATCAGTCCTTCACTGTTCAGCGTGTATGGGCAGAAGAAGAGGAGTTGGAGGAGTTGGAGGAGGAGGAAATGGACAGTCAGGCCAGTGAGGGGAGTGAATTCTTGCGAGTTGGGACTGCGCATATGGCAGATTTCATGCTAGGCTGCCTATCCCGTGACCCTCGCGTTCAAAAAATTTATTCCAGCACCGATTACTGGGTATTCACTCTCCTGGACCCAAGGTACAAGCAAAATCTTTCCACTCTCATCCTTGGAGAGGAAAGGAGTGTGAGAATGCATGAATACCAGCAGGCCCTGGTGCACAAGCTGAAACAGTATTTCCCTTCTGACAGCGCTAGCGGCAGAGGGCGTACTTCTGTGCGACAAGTAGCGAGGGAGAGTAGGCGAGCTGGCAGCTTGTCCAGCACTGGCAGAAGTACGCTTTACAAGGCCTTTGCCAGTTTTATGTCACTCCAGCAAGACACTGTCACCTGTCCCCAGTCTCGGCAGAGTAGGGCTGATCTTTACAGAAAGATGGTGAGGGAGTACGTAGCTGACCATACCATCGTCCTAAATGATCACACAGCTCCCTACAACTACTGGGTTTCAAAGCTGTGGAACGATGTGGCGCGGTACGCCTTGGAGGTTCTTGCCTGCCCTGCCGCTAGCGTGTTGTCTGAGCGGCTTTTCAGTGCAGCTGGTGGCATCATCACCGATAAGCGTACACGCCTGTCGACTGACAGCGCTGACAGGCTGACACTTAGATGAATAAAGCCTGGATTTCTCAGGATTTCCATTCTCCACCAGGTGAAAGAAGCTCAACCTGAATAATGTATGCACTCCTCCTCCTCATTTTCCTCCTTCTCCTCCTCTTTGTACACTAAAGCAGAGGAAACTGGCTATTTTTTGCCAGGGCCAACTGGCTCTAGCTATAGTACTCTATGTATTTAATTTTTCTGGAGGGCCACCCACCCGATCCTCTGGTTTGAAAACTTTTTTGGACTGCCACATACAGGCACTCAATCTATTTAATTTTTCTGGAGGACCACCTACCTGCTACTCTGGTTTGAAAACTTTTTTGGACTGCCACATACAGGCACTATCCAAATTTAATTGTCTCCATAGCAGCCTTCACACAATGTCTTTATAGCTGCCTCCATACGTTGTCTCCATTGCTACCTCCACACATCGGGGCAGATTTATCAAGCTGTCTGAAAGTCAGAATATTTCTAGTTGCCCATGACAACCAATCACAGCTCCCCTTTAAAATATTCATGAGCACTGGTAAGATGAAAGCTGAGCTGTGATTGGTTGCCATGGGCAACTGGAAATATTCTGACTTTCAGACACTTGATAAATCTGCCCCATCATCTCCATAGCTGCCTCCCAAAGTCGTCCATATAGCTGCCTCCATACATCGTCCCCTTAGCAAACGAGCTGTGTCAAGCAGAATTTTGGGTTGTTTTCATGGCTTCCACATCAAACTTGTTAACTTTGTCGCCACCCTGCTGTGTTATCCACAAAATATACTGGCAAACTTTTATCATTTACCGATATTATTTCAGCGCTTCTTGCGCATCTGTTTACATTCCTCTCACCCGCCATAACCAAGCCAATTACTTATAAGAACAGTACTACACTTGATCTTATACAAAAGGTTTTTAGAAGTGCTGTTTGTAGCCCCTGCCTGCTTTGAAAATGATAATTTTTTCAAAGTAAACGCTTCTGTCCCACAGGCCCATTTTGGGTGGGAGGAGCCGAGAGACGGGCTTGGACAGGCGAAAGCTCACCTGGCAGCGGCCCGCCATCTCCATCCCATAATTAGGCAGCTTCAGAGGCATTCATGCATACTGCTTCTGCTGTTTCCTGTCCATTTCGCCTACACGATCCTCCACAGCGTCCACCAATGTCTCCATGCGCAACTTTCAACTCTCTATACCCCAGACGCTGGATCGCGAGAGGATATAGAGCACATCATCCCCTTAGCAAACGAGCTGTGTCGGGCAGAATTTTGGGTTGTTTTCATGGCTTCCACATCAAACTTGTTAACTTTGTCGCCACCCTGCTGTGTTATCCACAAAATATACTGGCAAACTTTTATCATTTACCGATATTATTTCAGTGCTTCTTGCGCATCTGTTTACATTCTCCTCACCCGCCATAACCAAAACTTTTAAGAACAGTACTACACTTGATCTTATACAAAAGGTTTTTAGAAGTGCTGTTTGTAGCCCCCGTCTGCTTTGAAAATGATAATTTTTTCAAAGTAAATGCTTCTGGCCCCCAGGCCCATTTTGGGTGGGGAGGAGCCGAGAGACAGGGGCTTGGACAGGCGAAAGCTCGCCTGGCAGCGGACCGCAAGCTCCATCCCAAGATTAGGCAGCCTCAGAGGCATCCATGCATACTGCCCCTGCTGTTTCCTGTCCATTTCGCCTCCACGATCCTCCACAGCGTCCACCAATGTCTCCATGCGCAACTTTCAACTCTCTATACCCCAGACGCTGGAGCACGAGAGGATATACAGCACATCATCCCCTTATCAAACGAGCTGTCAGGCAGAATTTTCAGGTGTTTCACCAGATACATAATGGAACTCAGCGCATCTGTCGCCGCCATGCTGGAGACCTGATGTTTCAATCATAGCAGCGCAATATGGATGCCCCATACTGTCACTCTTAATCATGGAAGTCGTCTCCCTGGCTGCCTCCACATGTCGTCCCCTTATCAAACGAGCTGTGTCAGGCTCATTTTTCGGGTGTTTCACCAGATACGTTATGGAACTTAGTCACTATGTTGCCCCCATGCTGTGCTATCGACTAAATATACCGTCAACCTTTTGTTCACATAGGAAATCATTTCAGCGCTTCTTGCTCACCTCCTTTGTTTCCTCTCGGCCACCCATTGGTTTGAAGCCTAAGTCTATTTGGGGTATGTTGCCATGCCACTCTCTAGCCTGCCACTGCTGCCGCTTCCTCTGCATGCCATCTTCTATAGTGTCAGGGTCAATTATTGGATGTTTTAGATGCTATCTAACCTGATTCGGTCACTCTTTCATGGCCATGCTGTTGCCCATAATTTTGGCATAATGGTGCGATTAAGCAGCCTCAGAGGCATCCATGCATGCTGCCCCTGCTGTTTCCCGTCCATTTCCATGGTGTTTCCATCATTTTCTGAGGTTTCCAGGTGTTTGGGCAAGCTTCCCTGTGCAGAGCCTTGGTCCCCTTGAAAAATGCTTGAGTCTCCCATTGACTTCAATGGGGTTCGTTATTCGAGACGAGTACTCGAGCATCGGGAAAAGTTTGTCTCGAATAACGAGCACCCGAGCATTTTAGTGCTCGCTCATCTCTAGTGATAATTCATTGAACACTGCAGAAAACTTACGCACAAACAATAGCGAAAGGACATATGTGCCACAGTCACAAATAAAGAAGAAAAGGCCAAAATAAAAGATAAGTAAGCCTCCATGTTTGTATCTCTCTGTGTCTCGTGTTCTGTAGCTCACCAAACCACATCCCTGATACGACTTGACAGTTTAGACTCTCTTTTTTATTCTGGTTTTCAGACCTAATATATTGGCATCTTAAATGATGCTACATCTCCTTCCGCTGAGCCTGTCTCATCTCAAGCAATGGTTATGTTATGAGCAGATGTATGTTATGGACTAAAAACACAGGTACTTTTTATTGATGCCATTTTAACAGAGATACTGTGATGAGATCCCAACTCCCCTTTGTGTTATTATTCACCCACAAACATCATATCATATTGCAGCACGATAATGCACATATTGGAAGGATCCAGTTCTTGCATGGCAAGCATACTCTGCAGGCATGTCACCCTTTAAGCATTTTGGAATGCTCTAGATTGTGCTCCAGTTCCTGCCAATATCCAGGAATTTTGCACAGCCATTGAAGAGAAGTCTACCAACATTCAACATGTACCAAGGCAGATGCTCATCTCCTGGTCATCCATCACCACCCATACATTATTAGTGCCCATTGAAATTACTGTACAGGCAAACCTTATAATATTGGCCACTTTCAAGTGCTTCCAACAGTTTTCTATCTGCACTAAAAAGAACATGCACATGTATTTATAAAGTGCCTGTGCCAAAAGACAGAAAAAATGTGTGTGTGTTACTGCTTTGTCTGACCGTGCGCTACAATTCTGTCTGCGGCACAATTCTGCAACATCATCAAAGTGCACAAAAAAATAGTTGATGCACTGGTGCTTATTTACTAAGGGTTCATGGATTTGTTTGCTGTTTTTGGGATTTGCACAGCTTTGACAGGTATTTAACAGTGGTTTGCGCTGGGATTATGTCGCACGCGATTGGATTTTGGCACAGCTGTGTTGGCTTTCATGTGACAGAAATGGTGGGGCATGCGGTCTGACGATCCGACTGATTTGGACTGAGTGTGGGATTTAACTTTCAATTTGTGTCGCAAGATAATGCACTTACATGCACCAGGAAGAAGACGGTGAACTCCATCGGACCTGAACAGGGAAGAGACACATGCAGGATATCGGGCGCGTGATCTGAGGATTAGCCGCATGCAGCAGTATCATAGGACAATGCACTTTCTGTGAACTCCTCGTACTGGGTAGGTAAATGTGCCCCACTATGTCGGAGCAGTGAGTACCAGATTCATGAAGAAGGTGCATCACAATTTAGGAATCTGGCACAATGGGGCACATTTACTTACCTGGTCCGTTCGCGATCCAGCGGCGCGTTCTCTGCGCTGGATTCGGGTCCGGCCGGGATTCATCAATGCAGTTCCTCCGCCGTCCACCAGGTGGCGCTGCTGCGCTGAAGTCCGCTGGAATGCCTCGAAATACACCGGCCTACCCAGGATGAAGGTGAGTGAAATTTTCGCGACACAATTTTTTTTTTAAATGCGGCGGTTTTTCCGAATACGTCGGGTTTTCGTTCGGCCACGCCCCCCGATTTCCGTCGCGCGCATGCCGGCGCCGATGCGCCAAATTCCGATCGCGTGCGCCAAAAACCCGGGGCAATTCAGGTACAATCGGCGCAAAACGGAAATATTCGGGTAACACGTCGGGAAAACGCGAATCGGGCCCTTAGTAAATGACCCCCACTATGTACACTTCACATAGTGCAGTTTGCACTGGTTTTGATAACTAGGTTTTAGGTGATTTTGTGTTTTGTAAGTCCTCCTTTCAAATAATTCAGCTTTATTTAATGCTTAGTCCTTTGGGTCGCACCTTTTTACATGTATATTAGTTGTGTTGTGGAGCATTTGGATTAGTAACAGTACCTAAAAATGCTTTACACTTAAAGGTATTGAGATGGATAGTAGAAGTATTCATATCCCGTGAACTTAAAGGACACCTGTCATCAGGTCTTTGTCACTATTTCTGTCACCTCTACCTGTTGGAGCAGCTCATAAGGATCCCATCCCAGCCTTTATCTAGTTATTTCATACATTAATCATTATAAAATCATCTTTTCTTTATTATGTAAATGAGGCTGGTCACATGGTCAGAGGCAGTGATGTCACTACTGTTATCCCTCCCCTCTCCTCCCCCTGCTCATGTCTGTGTGTAATGTATAGTAAAGCATAGTTAGTTTGTGTGATTTATCTGCTGACATGCTCTCCCTCCTAATACACATGTGTGACACTGACATCAGCTACACAAGTACCTGACATGTTCTGCTATAACATGGCTGCCTGGAGCTGTTGTATCTCTCCTATACACACACAGGCTGCAGGGGTGTGGCCGCCAGCACCAGGAAGCATATGGAGCAGCCATCACACCATTATACAGGCTGTCAGTCATGCACTGGGGGTGTGGCTGTACCTCTCACTCATGAATAAGCTGGACAGCTTGAATATGCTAATGACTCATTGGACATTTCACAGGTCATTTGCATATCGCTTTAGGACCTCATTGCTTAAGTTTACATGCATGTAGAGGGACAAAGAAGGGATAGAGGCAATGCTCTCTAATAGCAGTTTATGGAAATCTATTTAGTTTAGGGGGTTATTTTGCCTGACGGGTTCTCTTTAAATGTAATTTATTGATATTTTATACTGCAAAATAAAGTATCAAATATTTATAAAGTGTAAGGAAAATAAGTGCATTTGCATATTTAAATAAAAATTAAAAAATTTAAAGTCTGGCATACATTTGTATTTAGTTCCCAGTACTCTGATAACAGAAAATAAAATCCAGTGGGGGGGATTTTATGCATTAAAGTCTTAATACTCCCTGCAGTAGAGCAAGACACATGGAAAACGCAAAGAGGTTCACATGTCCAAATGAAATCTACACCAGGTCCTGCCTGTCCTAGGTTTCAGCTATCACCTGAGCCAGTATCTGGGAGAAGGCTATAGTAAATTTGATGGACCTCGGCACACAATTTTCAAAATAGAAAGCTTACATAAAAAAAACATTAGAAATACCCCCAGTGTATCTAATTGGCCCAGTAATCTAATAGGGTACAGCTGTATGTCTGGTAGCTGTAGTTTTTATGCATGCGTCCCCATGTTATTCTATTGGTTCACACACATGCCCACTGATTCCACAACTCAGTGTATAAGCCAACTCCTTGAGAGAAAACTATAATAGGATGAGGACCGATTCTTTGATGTTTTTGAGTCTGTGGGCCGAAAATGAAGCTGAAATAACAAAAAAAAAATTATTGTGGTGCAGCAAACTAAATGGAGGTGCAATGTGCAACATGTCAGTCTTATACTGCACAATATTAATCATCCCACATCAGACAAACTGATAAATCTGGTGCAGCAGAAGACTAGTACTACTCTGCCCTGGTTTAATTAGCAGTACATTAATAAATTGTTGTAAAGTTATATGTTAAGCCTTAACTGCATCAGATTTATCAAAGAAACTTATGCTGAATGATAAATCTATCAAAATATAATGGAAAACTGTCATCAGGAATGTAATTTTTAGCGGATGACAGGATCCATAAGCCTCTGCAATCATGAGTAAAATGCCTTTGTGGGCATAGTACACAAGGCAAGAAAAGACGCAAGTCCATGAATTCCATGTGTGGTCTGACCAGTGATTTGTATAAGGGCAAAACTATAGGGGTCATTTATCTTTATTTTTCTTCCTGCTTTTTCTGTCTTTTTTTAGCCTTTTTTTGCACATTACAATTGCGGCGCCTTTTTGAGAACATTTTGAAATGTTCGCCGGACATTTGTTTTTCTTCATTAAGACACATTTATCTTATTCCAGATGTGCTAAACGTCCCAAATGACATTTATCATTTCAAATTGTCTCAAATTTGCAACATTTTTAGGTGAAAAATACCCAAATTAAACCATACTTAAAGGGAACCTACCACCACGAATCTACCTATAAAGGTAGATCGGGTGGTAGGTGGATGTATGGGACGTGAGGATAGCCCTTTTTAGAGCTAATCCTCACGTTCCCGCTAGCATACCATAAACTTTATGTGCCCTAATATGTTATTTAATAAGCGGCTACCGGGGCTTGGAGTAGCCGGACCGAGCTACGCGCGCGGCTACTCCACGCCCCAGTAGCTGCTTTCCCCCTACCCTGTGATCTCGGCGCGCAGCTCCTGGCAGCTGCGCGCCCTCGTCCGAGAAGCCTTAGCTGCGCATGCGCAGTACTCCTGTCCAAATGGCGATCCCTGGGAAATGCGGAGTTACTGCGCATGCGCAGAACTCTGGCTTCTCGGACGAGGGCGCGCAGCTGCCAGGAGCTGCGCGCCGAAGATCACAGGGTAGGCGGGGGAAAGCAGCTACTGGGGCGTGGAGTAGCCGCGCCGTGTAGCCTCGTGTCCGGCTACTCCACGCCCCGGTAGCCGCTTAATTAAATTAACATATTAGGGCAATAAAGTTTATGGTATGCTAGCGGGGACGTGAGGATTAGCTCTAAAAAGGGCTATCCTCACGTCCCATACATCCACCTACCACCCGATCTACCTTTATAGGTAGATTCGTGGTGGTAGGTTCCCTTTAAAGTATCAAATTTTGTTAATGTTTGTCATTAGCTACCATCAATGTTGTCTACTTTAGGGTTACTCAGTATCTGATAGCAGTATGACAGGGATTAGTACAGTTGGGTACTTTTATATACTTTTATATATTTTTTACACCCTGTAACAACAAGTGACAGATCTATACATCATGTTGTCATCAAGGATGTATTAAGAATTATGATGAGTGAACTAGTTAAAATTCTGGTTCGGCCAATTTTGGCAGCCGGCAGTGCTGGGTGCCACCATTTTGGGGTTGGTCATCATTCCCAAGCCTATTCCCCAAAATGGGCCCAGCAGATGAGCACCAGTTGAGATTATATTTGTTATCCATGACCTCCTACCTCCTAAAATTAACTTTTATAATAAGCTTATGAGCCAAAAGGGCTCTGGGTGGCAGAACCCAAGCACTTCCGAGCTGTAGCTTCACAGGCTGTTACACGGTGCAGGAGCACTTCACCCTCCCACCGTGAGAAATTACAGCAGGCAGAGGGAGGGGAAAAGAAGCAGGACGGAGAAGTCTGTGATGCTACAGCACAGAGGGCTCTGGTAACGTCCTCCAGAACCCATATTAGGGCAATAAAGTTTATGGTATGCTAGCGGGGACGTGAGGATTAGCTCTAAAAAGGGCTATCCTCACGTCCCATACATCCACCTACCACCCGATCTACCTTTATAGGTAGATTCGTGGTGGTAGGTGCCCTTTAAGGGAAACGTAGAAAATATTAAGAAGTGACTTGAGACATTTGTGCGACATTTTTGAAACAGATGTCTCAAAAAAAGATCTGAAAAAACCTAATCTAACACAAGGGAAAAGTGAGATTGATAAATTGCCAAAGAAGCAGGCGAAAAATGACAGGTAATAACAAGCCAAAAACACTACATGTCTTTATCATGAGAATCTATTCCTCTCTTACATTCCATGATAGATAGACCATTATTTTTAATATTTGAAGATTCCTTGAGCACTGGTTCTGTTCCACAGGACTGGCGCATTGCAAATGTGGTGCCAATATACAAAAAAGGATCAAAAAGATAGAGCAGGTCCTATTCCTGCTTGTATTTACATTCCAGGCAGTCATTTTTAATGCTCATCCTTGCGTGAGCGGAGCTCCCCTGCCGATGACAAACGGGATGCAAACAAAGGTCCACAGTATGTTTGTGTCCAGTATACCTGCCCACGTCATTTTCAGGAAGCCTAAAAGACTTCTGACCCATCGTACCTCCTGTTGGCTTTCACCAGATAAATGTATCAAAATATTGGCACATTTGTTTGACTTTGACTCTTTTAACCATGCCTCATTTGTTAAGCCACGTCCCTTTTGTAAAAATGTCTAAAAACTGTTGAAAGCCAGTGATAACTGTAATTCAAGGCATTATGGTTTTTGACTGCTTTTTGGCACAAATTAACACACATTTCTGTCCTAAACAGATTAATAATAATATTCCTCAATATTTTTAGATATTTTAAATTATATGTTACTTTTTTACATGTTCTTTCCTTTTGTTAGTAACATTCCATCCCATTTCTTGGGATAATCCTCTTACTGCATTCATAAAAAACAAAGGCATGAAACATTAACTTCCAACCTATAAGTAAGGGCAGGTTCACATCTGTGTCAGGCCTTCAGATATTTCCTTCAGTAATTGGGGGATATTTATCTAAAGTATCTGAGGGCAATACTGTTCTAGTTGCTCATGGAAACCAATTAGAGGGCAGTTCTCATTTTCCCACAACAGTTTATAAAATGAAAGCTGAGCTGGATTGATTTTCATGAGCCACTAGAAAGTTTTGCTAGTTTTTAAAGTTTTTAAAAATGAGGACCAGTGTGAGCTAAAATCAGGTTAACTCCTTACAGAGATGAGGTAAAGGCTTGGATCTGCTCTATGTAGGGTTGCACCAATACCAGTAATGACAGTAATGTTTTACATTCTAGGAGATTTACCCATAAAAATAACTTTAAGTAAAGTAAGTAAATCTGCCCCAATAATGTGAAAAATGTATAGTTTTTGCATCACCCTCCTCTAACAGGTATAACACTTAATTTAGGGCTTATTTTTAGAGGGGAATGCTGTACTTTGCACTAGTACCATTCTGGAGTAGATATTTTTTTGATAAGACAAGATAGGTAAAACCACATATTTTTTAAGACGTTCTTTGTACAGGTTCACTAATGATAGTTTTGTTGTTAGGGTCATTACGGACATGGTAATACCAAATGTGTATGGTTTGTATAATCATTTTCACTTTATTCCCATTATATGTGATTTTTATATGTAATAGGGGCATTGGGGTATTTCTATTTTTCTATGAGTTTACTTTTATTTTGGAACTTTTTAAAAGTTTTTTTTAAGTTACTCGTTAATTATAATACCCTGCAATATTGTAGGGTATGATCACTGTCAGCCTGCTTTGTAGCACTATAAGAGTAAGTGTGTGCTTAAGCACACGGGGCAGTGCAGGAATATAGATTACTTCAAGCGCTACAGTGACAGCACACAATCCCCCTGCTCATTTCAATGACAACTTCTTTGCCCACGTTGCACAAGAGAATGTGCTTTTCCTGAGGAGAGGTGACCACGCATACCTCCCAACCATTCTTGGCGGCTGCGAGATTGTCCCGTGCTGCCCCCCACTCTCCCCTGCATTGTCCTGCCTTCTCCTGGTCCCATGCATTATAGCTATAGAGCAGCCGAAGAATGGGGACCAGGAGAAGTCGGGATCAGCCCCTGCTATCTCCTCACATGATATCTGAAGGAGTCATGTGAAGAGATAACCGCGCCCCTCGGCTGGCCCTGCCCCCTCACCGAGTAAGTCAGAGTCGGGAGAAGAGAAAGTGACTGCTGCAGGGGAACAAGGGAAGGTATAAAACAGAGGGTTTTTTTGTTTAATACAAGGGGACAGGAGAGGAGATAAGAGGAGACTGGAGGACAGAGGGTCACAATAAGAGGACGCTCAAGGACAGGGGCTCAAAGGAGTTGGCTGGAGGACAGGGGGCCACAAGAGGAGACTGGACAACCGGGGGCCACAGGAGGAGGCTGGAGGACAGGGGGACATAAGGGGAGGCTGAAGTACAGGGGGCCACAGGAGATGGCTGGAAGACAGGGGGCCATAGGAGGAGACTGGAAGACACAAAACCACAGGAGGAGGCTGAAGGACTGGGAGCTACAAGAGGAGGCTGGAGGACATTAGGAAGCTGGAGGACACGGGGCCGCAGAAGGAGGCTGGAGTACAGGGGGCCACAGGAATAGGCTGGAGAACAGAAAAAGGCTGGAGAACAGGAGGCTGGAGGACAGGAGGCCATAGGAGAAGGCTGAAGGACAGGAGGCCAAAGGAGGAGGCTGTAAGACAGGAGGCCACAGGAGGAGGCTGTAGGACAGGAGGCCCCAGGAAGAGGATCCTGGAGTACAGGGGGCCACAATATGAGGGAGGCTTGAGGACAGGAGGCCACAGTATGGGAAGGATAGAGAACAGGGGTCAAAGTGGTATGTTTGACTATACCGTAAGTGTTAGCACACAAACCAATCTACCAATAAGAAAATGTTGAAAACCTTTACATTCACTGATGACAATAACCTCACACTCCGATGTCCCCATACCACATAGACAAGTCATGCCTAGCTCTTAACTTATGTAGTAATATATCCATAGGAGCAATGAGCCTTCTCACACTAGAAGGTTAGTCACTCAACACAATATTGATTTGACACAGGTATAAGTGGGATCTTGTACCTTACACTTGACAAGTTTCCTCCTTTAAATCCAGAATTGCCATAAAATCTGACCCAGCACATCCCCAACACTGCATTCCTAAAAATATTACAGTTACTTAAGATATAATGTCACCTGGATAACAGAAATGTCCCACACTTTGATGCTAAAGAATGTACAAAGCAAAATTGACTTTCTGCCCCCCAATATACCCCCATAACACAACCACTCTGTGCCTCATGCATATATATAAAAAAAATTAAATTGTGACCCCCAAATACATTTCCATATTACTGTACTATGATATGCAGTGCCCCCTAATTAATGACATAATATATGGTTGTTTTATATATGACACCTTTAAATAAATTAATTTACCTATTTAATGCCCCTTCCAATTTTTTTATACAGTGCCCCCTATAAAGAATGTGTTAAGTAAAACTCTCCTTATTCTTTTAATACAGTGCCGCCACATCATCTATGTTTTTCAAAATGGGCTACTAAATTTTATAACCATGTCCTAATTATTATTATTAACACAGAGTTTAAAAGTTAATTCTTTCCATGCTACAGCAGCACACAAAAAGGGATCACAAACATTTTATATGCTGCTAATTTTTTGCATTTTTCAAACTAGGCCCCACCCAATTATACACACTCAACTCCCTCAATTATGCACACTTAACCCCCTCAATTATACATACTGAGCCACCTCATTATATCCACTGAGGCCCCTGACTGAGCCACACATTACATATACTGAGGCCCCCATCGTAAACACTGGGCCCCCTCATTATATACACTGAGCCACCTCATTGCATACACTGTGCCCCCCATTATATTCACCGATGCCCCCATTATATACACTGAGCCCCCTCATTACAGACACTGAGCCCTCTCATTACAGATGTTGAGCCCCCTCATTACAGATACTGAGCCCCTTCAAAACCTATACAGGCAGTCCCCGGGTTACGTACAAGATAGGGTCCGGAGGTTTGTTCTTAAGTTGAATTTGTATGCAAGTCGAAACTGTATATTGTATAATTGTAGATCCAGACCAAAAAAAAAATTGCCCCAGTGACAATTGGAGTTTAAACATTTTTTGCTGTAATGGGACCAAGGATAATCAATAAATCTTCATTACAGACACCTTACAGCTGATCATTGCAGCCTGGGACTATAGTAAAGCTTCCAGAGAGCTTCACCAGAGGTCAGAGGGGTCTGTCTGTAACTATGGGTTGTCTGTAAGTCGGGTGTCCTTAAGTAGGGGACTGCCTGTACTCAGTCCGCTCATTACATTCACTGAGCCCCCTCATTAAAGACACTGAGCTCCATCATTACAGACACATTACAGACACTGAGCCCCCCAATAATACACTGAGACCCCCATTACATACCAGAAGCCCCATCATTTACACTGCCTGAGCTCCTCATTAATTAAATACAAATGACCCGCACAAATTTACACTGATGCCCCCATTATATACACTGAGCCCCATCATTACAGACATTGAGCCCTTTCATTAAAGACATTGAGCCCCCTCATAACATATACTGAGCACCCTCATTACAGACACTGAGCCCCCTCATAACATATACTGAGCACCCTCATTACAGACACTGAGACCCATCATTACAGACACTGAGCCCATAATATAATACACTGAGCCCCCAATAATACACTGAGCCTGCCAAATAATAAACTATTATATACCAGAAGCCCCATCATTTACAATGTCTTAGCTCCTCAGTAATTAAACATAATTTACCCCCACAAATTTCACACAACCGCCCCCTTTCTTTCTCTCCCTCTCTAACTGTGGCTTGTAAAAAAAAGTGTACTCACTTGTTTCTCAGCCTGTCATTCTGAGTCTTGTTTTCGGACGGGTAAGGGACACGCAGCCGCGCAATGATGTGACAATGTGGCCACACGATGATGTCACAACGTGGCCGCGTATCGAGGTCATTGTGTGACGTGCACCATTGAACATGCGGTTAGCTGAAGTAATGCTACTTGAGTGCCCTATTTTGGCCGCATCGAGTACTATTTTAAACACAGGCAGGGGCCTCCAATGGGTACAGATGGAGCTCCCGCCATAGCACCAGGTGTCGGGGCCTACCGGAGGATTCACCGGCCCACCAGTGGGCCAGTCCCACCCTGGATGATACACATTTGTGTAGCCTAACTGAATGAAATAACTGAAGACCTTACCTGAGATGTGAACTGAGCCGAAGTTGTTAAAGGGGTATTACAGTAATAACAAGCTATCCCCTGTAAATTGGTTTCTAGCTGCTACATCAAGAGGTGTCTTCCAATTATGAAAATTATCATAAAATAGGGGTCTGAAGTCCCTCCATTTGTTGTAGCAGGGGCTTTGCTTCTTGATTCAACTCTATAGGATGGCTAACAGCATTCATTCATTCAAAGTACTGAATTGTAAGCAGGTGGAATCAGAATCTCCTTTCTTGTGATCACCACTAACTTAGGAGTAATTGTTATTACTGGAATATTGTGGGTTGCATGCATATTAGGGTCCATATTATACATCCATTTCACATTTCATAGCTCCACTTGCAATTATACTTTTACTTATTCTTTATATCATTATGTGTGTGGCACCTTCCTTTCCTAATGCCAGTATATAATTGTAAACACAGGGAGGTACAGAATAGGCTTACAGAATATTAGCTGTGCCTTTTTTACATACTGTATGTAATACAGCTAGGTAAATAAGAATTATAAAGCTATAAGATGGCAATAAACTAGACAATGCCAATAACAATTTCTGTGAAGTTTATGCATTTTCTATATGTAACCCTATGATTTACTCCCTATAGTTTGGCACATACTAAAGTGTGGGCTTCAGATACACCACTAGATGGCAAAATTGTTCTATACATAAGTATGTTCATATACCAAAAACAGAAAATAATAAAAGCATTGCTCCACATAATTATAGTGTAGTACAATAAAACAATAGAAAAAATAGCTACTCATTGGAAGGTGGTTATTTATTTATTTATGTACAATAATAATAATGTCTTGATAGTAACAGAATAATTGCAACAAGGTTTGGGTCTGAAAAATAAATCTATGAAAATGTAATATTTTTTTTTTTTTTTTACTGCATTTAACACAGTGCAAGAACATTGTTTTAGAATTTAAACTGTGTAACGTAGGACATATTCTAGGACTTATCTTTTGGTAGGTTATCAATATGAGAATGGTGAGTATATGGCCCTGCACCCGTAGTGATTATCTTTTCAAGGCAATTATTTAACAGGCTTGTAATGTCACGTCCTTCAGTCACATGGCCGGTTTGTAGATCAACGTCATTTAAATGAATGGAGCTGAGCTGCAATACCAAGCACTGCCTCTATGAAATGAACAGTGTTGTGCTTGGTAGACTGTGAAGACGCCATAGCACCAGTCCAAATGTTTAGTCTTTTTAAACAGCTGATCAGTGGAGGTGTCAGTCAATCACCAAATATTAATAACTAATCCAAAGCATAAAAACCTTGGAATACATATTAATTGTAGAAATGTCTGGGACTATCCCATGCATCTGGATACAACCATGCACAGGCTGTAGGGGCAATCCCCATTCACATATTGTATATGGAACAGATTTCTTTCACAGATCTGGCTTTTTTGAAAGGTGAATGGATAATTAAAATTTTAACTATTCAATTAAATTTCTCTTTTCACATTTCTATATTATTATTGTATTATTGATCAAAATGATGCTAGATACCTACTGTAATGCAGATCATTGCTAATAAAGACTTCTCCATTATACATGCATCAATAAAGATTCTAAACCAGGAACGCACAACCTTTATTAGTCTGACGACTACATTGTCATAGCACTGAAAATTCAAGGGGTTTCACCTTGGAAGCACCAACTGCCATAGTAGAGCACAACGTTCCAGAGACCCCAGAGCAGACAAATAATAATAATGGAGACCACAGAGCAGACAAATACTGGAGACCCCAGTGAAGACAAATAGCAGTAATAGAGACCCCAGAGCAGGCAATAATAATACTAGAGATCACAGAACAGATCATAATAATAATAATTGGGAGACCTCAAAGCATACAATAATATTGCAGACAATAATTTAGCAAACAAATACTAACAATGGAACCTCAGAGCAAACAAATGATAACAAAGGAGACCCTAACGTAGACAAAAATAAATAAATACTCACCTCTCCTGTCTCCTCTTCTGCTCCCTGTACCATACTGGACTTTTTTCTCTCATCCTGAGCCACAGCAGAGCAGCACCTGCAAACAGTGAGTGTATATGACAAGTGCATATATTGTTAACCAGTGGAAGGACTGTAGGGCTTTTTGGCCACTCTCTGGTACTCTGGCCACTCTCAGGCTTTGCAGGTCACAAACAGAGCCACAACTTGTGCAACTCTGTTCTAGACATATAAGACTGTGGATGAATGTTGAAAACACAGCTGAATTGTAATTTCACAGTAAAACTAAACGATAAATTGAACTCTTTGGTTGTCATACTATTTTATTTTATTTGCAAATATAAAAGTGTCAAATGTATTGTACACATTCATGTTGAGGAGTATTTCAGCATTCATTGTAGTCAAGTTATACTGGTGGACAGGGGTATAACTTGTGGGGATACAGAGGGTGCGGTCACAACCGGTCCCAAGAGGCTTAGGGGGCCCATAACGTGTCACTTTCTGAAATGAGAAGACTAGTGCTATAAACTATACATTATTGGTGAGGGCTGGCACTGACTTTGCACTTGGGCCTATCAGCTTCAAGTTACACTACTGCTAATGGACAAATCACATGTATGACCTGTTCAGTTTTACAATGGCATAAAGGCAAAGAGGGGCACTGCGCATAAAATGCAGCTGCCTACTGATTAATACATTGCATCTGTAAGACTTAGCTAGAAAATCACATGGCTATGGTACTCTATGATGGCATGTGCAAGGGCCACCCACTTCCATAAATAAACTAGAACAAGGGCCTAGCAGTGGAGAGAGTAATGGCCATGGAGGCATTGCTGACAGAGCTCCCATTGCGGTAAATTATAGCTTCTACTGCAATTTTAATTGTCCATTATCTAAGACCTGGTAGCTACAGTGCTACTCAACTCCAGCGTAGGCACCATACTGAAAATCGGGCCCATGCCATGGGGATGACTGTGCATGTACTCCACTGGCATAAATAGGAAATACAGAAGCAGTCAAAAGTGCTTCCAATTCATTGTCATATGCCTCATTTACAATTACGAACTGAAATAACCCTGCCTCTTTTTGCACCCCTGGAGCCCTATTTTTTTGTTTAACAATCTAGTTAATCTACATTAAAGGAAATCTACCACCAGGATGAAGGATTGTTAACCAAGCACACTGACATACTCATGTGTGCCCCCCCCCCTGTTTTAAACTTCCTATGCCCTTGTTTTTAACATTTGTGAAGCCTGGAGCCCCCAGGCTCATTTGCATAAATTTAAAAGCCTTCTTTTGTAAAAACCAGGACTAAGGAAGCTAAAAGAAGAGCAGATTCTACCAGTGGTGGCACACCAGTATGTCAGTTCGCTTAGTTTACAATAATTCATCCTGGTGGTCGATTTTCTTTAAATGTGTTCAATATGGGGAAAAAACATTTAATGGTGCCCCCCCCCCCCCACTCTATATATTCACTGCCATATATTATTACCATATATTGTACATTTTTTAACGAATATTATCTTTGATGGTAAATTTTCATTATTGTTAATTTACTAGAAATTATCTTTCAGGAGATTCCCATTGCCCATTAGCGTTTCAGACATGCTCTCCATAGAATCAGTTATTCCGTATTGTGATAAACACCTGGGGATGTAATGAACGGGAATGATATGCGGAGGCATGCATGGAATACTTATTCTCCCTGGTAAAACATGCTTTGTGCAGGTTGTGCTAATAGTAACCCGCTATAATCCTTGGTTCAATAATCACAGAGGCTGTAAAAACTATGATTGGCCAGCACGTCAGTTTGCAGTAATGCACATTACACCAGTATCCATCCTGGGAGATTTTTTTTCTGTTGACAGGAAAGGATAGAAATATAGATTTCTTCTGCTCCTGAGTCCTGGCAAATTATACATGCATAATAGGCTCTTTAGTGCCAGGCCAATAAGCAAGCCAAATTGAAAACTATGATAAATTTATAAGTCAATAAAAATAAAATTGAATAAACGGTATTAGAAATAGGTGCTGACCAAAGTAAGCATAGAGCAGTGCAGGGCACAAAAAGACCTATTTTATTATAAATTACATACAATCATTCCATATAGAATATACCAAACCAATAATATTTATTTAAAAACAAATTAATAATATGTACGGTAAAACTGAAAAAAGTATGTAGAAATGTGATTATTATTTATTATTGATATAATAGATATCAGATGGTCAGGAGCCTGCGTTCATAATCAGCTGCCTTTCAGGGTATACTCCATCTCTACCACCAATTATTCCTTTTAACAACATCAACAAATCTGTAACCAGACGATGACCATGTCTTTTATCCCATAAATTCTTCACAATGTCATGATCAGAACAGTCTCTTCATTAGTGATTGTAGTAACCAGAACAGTCTCTTCACTAGTGATTGTAGTAACCAGAACAGTCTCTTCACAAGTGATTTTAGTAACCAGAACAGTCTCTTGCTATTGATTTTTACTGATGAGCAAACCCGTTCAGGTTTGGACTGACCAAGTTCGGACAAAATTTGAACAAATGTTCGGTTCAGGTACCCAAATCCAAACATGAACATTAGTGTTGAGTGGAACTGACCCGCAAAGTGTGTACCAAACTTTACATGTTTGGGTTCATTGGACCCAACCTTGAACTTCATTAGAAGTTTAGGTTCAGCTCAAGCTCCCCCACCTGTGTTAAAAGAAAGTCACTAGCGGCATTTAAATCACTATAGCTGAGCACACTGACACTAGAAGGTTGATGCCATTTTGGGGAGGATCGTTGCTACCCTCCCTTAAATATTAGTGCCAGCGGGGGTGGCTGCAGCAGTTTAAATACTTTTGGTGACTTTGCCAGCAGCATGTGAACATTTAACAGCTGTGATCGTTGCTGGGTGTTACTGGTAGGGGTTCGGGTTCAGTATCCGAACCTGAACAAATTTTACCGGGTTCACTCACAGCATTTAAAGGGTGACCACCTACGATTGGTAACAGCACCAATCGAGGGTGTCACCGGAGGGGTTGAGCCCCAATGCTGAAGTTCAGGACTTGAACAAGCGATGTTCAGCACAGATTCAAACATTGTGGTTTAGGTCCGCTCAACCCAAGTGATTTTAGTAATCAGAACAATATCTTCACTAGGATTTTAGTAATCAGAACAGACTATTCACTAGAGTTTGCAGTAATCAGAACAGCCTTTTCACTAGTATTTTCAGTAATCAGAACAGACTTGTTGATTTAGTGATCTTAGTGATTTTAGAGAACAGTGTATTCATTAATTATCCTAATATCAGAACAATCTCTTTACAAGTGATTTTGGTGGTCAGAACAGTCTTTTCACTAGTGATTGTAGAAGATTGTAGAATAGGTTCCTCACTAGTTATTGAAATGCTAGAAATAAGAATATGATTTCTTAACCAAAATTACAGTCAATGGATTATTTTGGTCTTTGTTGGTTTCCATTATTTAGACTCAGTTCTTTCCATTAACAGAGCAGAACAATGGAAAGATAACAAGAATAAATAACAGTACTTTGAATGTATTTATCCTGGACTAAAGCTTTTATTACCAGGTAACAATTTAGCATGCAGTATAAAAATTAAAAGGAATTTATCAAAAAACTTATGGCACAATTTTAATGTTAAACATTTCCATAATTTGGTGCCTCCCTGATATTCTTTGGTTCTCTTGCCACTTTCAAATAGGAGGACGAAACATACTGTAAGTGTTGTCCTGGTAAAGGGATTTCATTTATCACACAGATTAAATATAATTTAAAGCTCTATCTTCTAAAAAAAACAGTCATCAATTTAAACTTTTGATGAAGAAACATCCAAAGTGCACCACTTAAATGCAATGTACACCTTTACTTCTTTTTCTGCTTACTGTACTATGTTTAGAAAGAGGCTAAAGTCATTTTAAAAATAAGTTTGTATTAAAAATGTCCTGCTAGGCAACTTTCATGAATGGCTATACAAAGGAGATCTTCCCCACTAAAGTCCGACAGTAAGATTTAGAAAGTAAACTCCTCAGCTCAACTCAGCGGACTCACCCCCATTCCATTTGAAGACATGGCAGGATTAGGGCTCAATCACACTGCCGTGATCTACGACCAGTTTATGCCCCCCATGGACTTCTATGGCTCCCAGTGACATGTGATCACAATGCCACCAAGTCGCTTGTCTGCCTAAGGAGGGAGGAGAGGTGAAGAGCCTCACCCCTCCTGCTTCCTTCTCTCGTCCATGTACTCTCCTGGGATCCAGTCCAGGTAAGTACACGGCCGTGGGAGTGTACACTTAAAAGCTCATTCCTTCTACCTCCCTCCCGCCACACACCCCCTTTCATGCATATCACTCACTGCTCAGTTTTTCCTTTCCTACATCTAGCAGTGTCAGTAGATAAGACAAGATCTTTTGATGGCTTTCATTTTCTCAGTCTCTGTTTATAGGGAGAGGGCAAATTCTCCAGATATCATCTATTAACATAGTAGTTAGGCAATTTGAATAGAGAAGGGAGGGGAAGCAGAGTGCTTGTGCATGCGAGTTACAGACAGCAGATACTATGCAACCAGATAATGTCCCACAGTCATAAGTCTGACTGTAGAAGAAGATACAATATGGAAATGATGATTAATGATTGTATGACAAGAAAAGCTCACTGCAAAAAAATAGCTAAGTGCTTCTTATTTTACAACAATTTTCCCTAGCAACTATTATGTTTATTGATTTCTTTTGCACAAAGGTGTCCATTTTTGCATTCCCTCTATAGAATATTGGATTAATCAATTTTTCTGAAAGCTATGTCTTTAGATCCTTCAGAAACTCTTCTTCTTAGAGATATCCATACTTGTATTACTACAAGAAGAGGCACTCATGCTGTACAGTAGACTAGTTATTTGATTGGAAAGTATAAACATGCATCCAGTATGAGAAATAAAAAACACTGTCACTTACCATAGCACTAAACTCCATCTACTCATAAGGGGAATCTGACAATTTTACAAAATACCCAGTGCTTTTTTATACTCATAGAAGTAGCAGTGACTAATTTAAGACATGTATGGCAAATTAAACAAACATTTAGACTTCCCTTTTCTCATAGAGGTTAATTTGAGGAGTTGGGGAATCATAGGCTGCCATAAAGATGCTTACCTTATTGGAAGCCACAGTGCTGCACCAACTTATTTTCACCAAGCCAAACCTATGTTGCTATAGGAAACGTAGTGAAAGATTCATGTCTCTTTTCAATATGACTGTATTGACAGGATTACGGGGTAGTGGACCCACTGAACCACCACAGACAATGATGTAAGCCGACACCTGGGATTGGAATTTTAAGTGGTACCCGGTTTTCACCATAGCCAGCCGCAAAGCAGGTTCGACTTGCTGTGGCATGGTTCCACCAGCTTGCTCCACAGGCACAACTTTGTCCGCGCCGATGTCCAAGGCGAGGTGCAGAATTGTGAGGCAGAGACGGAGTCGTAGACAGGCAGGAGGTCAGCACAGGCAGCACGGGATCAGAATAGGGGACGTGGCAGAAGGTTAGGACAAGCAGCACAGGATCAAAGTTAGGAAAGGAATCAAAGTCACAATGGGAAATCACTATAAACACACATGACATAGGGAACAAGCTTTTCGTAATCATTCCTCCCTGCTGCCATCAGGCTGTTCAACAAACAAGGCCCAAACAGAAGTAACCTGCGCCCCCCACCTAACCAGTCCCTGCAAGTCCCAACCACAGACTAAACATCAAACTGCCGATCATTGCTTGTCTCTTTTTTGTCTTTTTATCCCCCTTTTCTTTTTGTTCATTTATCCCTAATATTATTGTTGTCATAGTTTGTACTTCACTCTCTGTACCCTCTCTGCTGCTGTAACACTGTGAATTTCCCCACTTTGGGACTAATAAAGGATTATCTTATCTTATCTTTTTCTAAGGCACTAGGCTCAAAGATCTGGCAGGGGACACAGGAGGGGGCTGGCAATTTATCAGGGCAGGCAGCCAGCGGCAATTATCGAGGCACACTGGTCCTTTCAATCTTACAGAGCCGGCTCATGCTCGCACTAGGAGGTGGGGACAGGTGCACCGGAGTGCAGGTATTGCCGCTTGAGCCAGGGAAAGTAAGTGAGACTGCAGACACGATCTAGGGGCACAAGGAGGCACCTGACAGTACCCCTCCTTCGGCTTTCCCCTCTTCTTGGACCGAAGAAACCTTTGTAAAAGACCACAGTCCAGGATGTTATTCTCAGGCTCACCTGATCTCGACCTCTTCCAGTCGACAAAGAAGAACCAATTCCCTCTAACCGTCTTCGTATCCAGGACCTCCTTGACTTCAAAGACATTGGTGGAGTAAGCCACAGGAGCAGGAAGAGGCACTTCCCGGGAGAAGCAGTTTAGGAAGACTGGCTTCAGAAGAGAGAAATGGAAGGATGGATTTAAGGACTTGTACCAACTCTTCCACAGCAGGAACATCAGCAGACACAGAGAAAGAGGTGGGTGTGGATGTTGCCCATAAACAACAAAGAAAGGAGTGGCACTGGCAGACTCAGAGTCCAGAGAGTTGGAGAATTCTGTCCATGACAACAGAGTGGACCAGTCGTTCTGACGGGCAGAGACAATGATGAAGATAACAGGCCAGAGTGGCTAAATCTCTCTAATTGTCCATTGGACTGTGAATGGTACGTACAGGAGAAATGCAGCTTCACTTGAAATTTACTGCACAGGGATCACCGGAAAAAAAAACAACCCCACACTGAGACAATGTGCTGAGGAAATCCATAAAGCCGGAAGATGTGAAGGAAGAACAGGCTGGCAAGGCATGGAGCTGAGGGCAGACATGACAGAGGAACAAAGTGGGACATCTTGGAGAACCGATCCGTTACCACCCAGATGACTGTATTACCGGAAGATGGGAGATCCATAATAAAGTCCATGGCTATGTGAGTCTGCGGGCAACTGGACATCGGCAATGGCAGGAGCAGACCTGCTGGCTTAAGACATGACGACTTGTTACGGGCACAGGAAGCGCAGGAACTCACTAAATCTGGCTACCAGTAGTAACGAGATATGAGAGCGACAGATCACTTCACCCCAGGGTGCCCAGCCACACAAGAGCAATGTCCCTAAGTTAGTATCCTCTTCCGAAGAGCTGGTCAGACATAAGTGTTTGCAGGAGGAAGCTGATGTAGGTCCACAGGAACAGCAACAACCAGTCATTCCAGAGAACAATGTGTCAAGGAGATCTTACTTAACAACACCAAAGGCACGAGAGAGGGCATCAGGTTTGATGTTCTTCTCGGCTGGATAAAAGTGAATCAAGAACTTGAGCTGAGAAAAGAAGAGGGATGAGCAAGCCTGTCAAAGATTTAGATGCTGAGCAGTCTGGAGATACAGGAGATTCTTGTGGTTGGTGTAGATACAGACCAGTTGACAAGCTCCTTCCAGAAGATAAGGCCATTCTTCCACGGCTAGCTTTATGGCAGAAACTCCCGATCACCAATGGAATAATTCCTCTCTGCAGCTGAGAAGGTCTTAGAGAAGAAGCTGCAGGTGAGGGTTCGACCATTGGGCCCCTTCTGGGTGAAAACAGCTCCAACACCAATGGATAAGGCGTCAACCTCTACCAGAAATGGTTTCTTAGTACCAGGCCGGGTGAGAACAGAAGCAGAGGCAAAGGCAGACTTCAGCTTAGAGAAAGCTCCTTCAGCCGCCAGAGTCCAGAGTTTAGGATTGGAGTTCTTCTTGGTCAGCGCTACAATGGGAGATACGAGGGAAAAAAACTGTGGAATGGACTGCCGGTAGTAATTAGCGAAGCCCAGAAACCTCTGAATACCATAAAGTCCTACTGGGCGAGGCCACTGAAGTACTGCAGACAACTTGGCAGGATCCATCTGTAGTCCCTTGTCAGAGATAATGTATCCTAGGAACGGAAGACTCTTCTGATGGAATTGGCACTTCTTGAGCTTGGCATATAGACAATTGACCCTTATTGCCTGAGAAAATGCCGTATATGGGAACGGTGGGACTCAAGGTCCATAGAGAACACCAGGATATCATCAAGATAGACCACAGCACAGGTATACAATAAGTTCTTGAAAATGTTTTTGACAAACTCTTGGAACACTGCTGGGGCCTTACAGAGTCCAAAGGGCATAACAAGGTGCTCAAAGTGTCCATCTCGAGTATTAAAGGCTGTCTTCCATTCATCACCTTCACAGATGTGGATGAGGTTATATCTCCCCACAGAGATCCAGCATGGCGAAAACCTTGGCACCAAGTAGATGATCAAAAGCTAGCGGTTTTTCACCTTAACTTTATTGAGGCCATGGTAATCGATGCATGGACGAAGTTGAGCAATCCTTTTTGGCCACAAAGAAGAATCTAGCACTGGTGTAGAAAAAGACTTGGGTATAAAACCTTTCTGCAGGTTCTCCTTCACATTGGCCGTCATGGCCATGAGTTTCAGGTACAGATAAGGGATACACTCAACCCAATTGTGAAGATGTGACCAACATCAAGTCAATTGGGCAGTCAGAAGGCCAGTGTGGTGGCAGAGTCTCCACTTGCTTCTCTGAAAAGACATCAGCAGGGGAGCGGGGAGAACCACCAAAAGCTTGGTGGACACAGGAGAGACGGTGGTGAATCCGGGATGAGGAACCACCAAACAGCGAGACTGGCACTCCGGTCCCCAGCGAAGAACCTCACAGGTATGCCACTTGAGCACAGGAGCATGTCTTTGCAACCTTCAGCAGTAGACAGTGTAGCCAGTGGTGCTGGGTTGCCAACAGTTGCTGCAAGATGGCATTGAGTTGTCCAAGTTGCTGGCCTTGTGCGGCAATCTGCTGCGACTGCTGGGTCACGATGGTCATGAGATCAGCTAGGTTAGGTAGCGAAACCTTGGCGGGATCCATGGGTGGATCTAACTGTCAGGATTTAGGGGAAGTGAGCCCACTGAACCACCACGGACGATGATGTAAGCCAACACCTGGGAGCAAAGTCTAAGTGGTACCTGGTTTTCACCAGAGCCCGCCGCAAAGTGGGTTGGACTTGCTGCGGCATGGTACCATTAGTTCGCTCTGCAGGCACCACTTTGTCTGCAGTTGTGGCCAAGGCAAGGTGCAGAATCATGAGGCAGAGGTGAAGTAGTGGACAGGCAGGAGTTCAGGACAGGCAGCGCAGGAACAATGTCAGGAACTGAATTGAGATCACAAAGGAAAATCACTATAAACACACAGGACATGGGGATCAAGCTTTTTCTAAGGCACAAGGCTCAAAGATCAGGCAGGGGACTGGCAAGTTATCAGGGCAGGCGGCTGGCCAGCGCCAATTATCGGTTCACTGGCCCTTTAAATAGTACAGAGCCAGCGCAAACATGCCCTAGGAGGCAGTGCGGGACCACCGTTGGAGCCAGGGAAGGTAAGTGAGGCTGCAGACAGGGTCCAGGGGCATGGAGAGGCACACGTGTGCACCTGTGACCCGGGACATGGGTCGCAGAAGCACCAATGACATGTATGATGTTACGTTGTTACATTATTACAAAATCCCAATACCACTATACAATATAAGTTTTATCCTATGATAAACTCACATTTGGCAAAATATGCACATCCGGCAAATGCTTTGTTTCTCGCTGGATAATTGAGGATTCAAAAGCATTTTTACATTTCTTACAAATAATGAAGGATTTTTTTCACCGGGTACCATTTCTATGCAAAGCACTGTACTCTAAATACTTAAGATATAACTTTTATTCCAAATGTCACTTAAAGCCATAAAGGGAAGAACCAAGAAAAACATAAACACATATGTATCATAGATTGCGGTAAGGTCTGCCAGTGCTCATGTAAAAGTTGAACAGTCTTACCATCTATGCAGCAGCCTTTGTATACTTTCCTTTCAGGTTTGGTACATCAGTGGTGCCCAGGGAGCTTGTGAGCTGACCCTAATTTATAGCTGGCACCTACGTTCCCCAAGTGTACAGCTCCTTCCCTTACAAGGGCAGTACCCAGATATCTGACCCTTGTTTAGCTAACTATCCCTCCACTTCCAAACAATCCCTACGCATTTCATCACCTCCAAGTGACTCTCCAGGGAGGAATGAGTCCAGAGGGGTATCTGTAGTGAGATCAATAGTAACCGCTCATGTCCAAGAATGCCCCTCCTTTCCAGGGCTATGAGAAATTAATAATATACTACCATACAATAAATAACCCTTGTTAAGGAGGAGATGGAAAGATAAAATAATGAAACCATAATTATATCACTTTACCTATTGTACAAAAGTAGCACTTTTGATCATTTTCACAGTTTATATGCTAATATACAGTTCTATCATTGATTTTCCCATACAACAGAAGGTAGAACTTTTTTTAATATAAATATGAAGACACAATCACTGAAAATCAGTGTGATACAGGGTTCTATCAGCGTAGAAGTTGTAGGACAAGCCCCCCCCCCCCCCCTGTGTTCCAGGTCCAGCTGCAGTCCTGGAATATAAATGCGTTTTTCATTTCATTTAGGGCTTCTACCTATCGCTGTCAATTTCATATGGTCAAAACTGTACATTTGTTTCCTTTTCACTAGGGATGAACGGTATATATTGTATATACATATTGTGTTGTGTTGTGCTCTCCCTACAAAAACATTATTTTCAAAGACCGAAAAAAACTATTGATGTGTCTTCTATTTATTGATCTGACTTGAAATTTTCCAATGCTATCAAAATAATTTCCAGATATAATTAATACAAAAGACATTAAAACAGACAGGAAACGGTGTAATCTATATCATGCAGAGTGGCATAAATATAGCTGTCTATAATTATTGGAGAGCGGCTTTCAGTAGAACGAGGGAGGGAGATGAGCAGAAGCATTGTGTCATCAACTGCATTGAATGTGTTGCTAAGGTACTCTGTGTCGAAGCAGGATTGATTTCCCTTAATGTCCCACTGGCACGACTCCCAGGGAGACTAGATTTCCACTGCTCACACCTTTAACCCTTCCAACCTGACTTTTAAAGCCTTGGTATTTTGCAATAATTGGGTAGCTACCTGATAATCTCCTTCTGCTATACTGGAGTAGATGGGGATTATTTGACAGTGTTCCAACTCACGTAATAGAGGTGGTCAGAGCACTACATTAAATCTCCAAAATAAAGATCAAGGCTAACACTGCATGACTCAGGAGCACTTTTATATATAATGATAAATCCCACAAGAACCAGTGAAAAATGTAATTAAAAATACACTAATAATCACATTTTCTATACATTTCTATTATGTAGGTTTAGTATAGCAAATGTTGCTGTTTATTATAATTAATTTATTATATATAATATTTGATATTTTATTTTAGAATAATAAATATATCTATAATTAAAAATATCTTTGCGGAAATGTAGTAAAAAATGTTTCACTCCAGTTTAGTTAGGGAATGCGAATTCTCATAAAATTAGTTCAAAACAGCATCACAACATGATAGATAGCATCAGCCATAAAAACACTTTCATTCACAACATACAGGATTTAGGATTTCAAGCTAAGGACTTTGTGAAAAGTTGTTCTTTTTAGATGTACTATTTATAGTATACACATTATTATTAGCATTGGAATATGAAGGAATATGGATCCACTGTGTCACTTAACTAGTTTGGCGGCAGGTTGTGTCCCCAAGAGTATTCACCCTTTAACCCCTGTACAGGGATCTGGACATTGTTGCTCTGAGGACACAAACTGAGGACACTAAGGCCTTTTAGACTAGTCCTATTTTAGATCACAACTTGCAGAGGACAATGGTGGAATACATTAGGGATCACACAGGGATTAGATTGAGACAACCCTGCTTTTGGGCAGGCAGTGGTCAGGCATATTTTGATATCCAAGGTGTAGGGCAAGGAGGAAATAGATAGAATCAAAGCTACAGGCTGGAGGTTGGAGCAGTTAGAAACAGATAAGGGTAAGATCATATCAAGGTCATGAGCACAGAGCACAGAATTGAAGATCAGAATCAGTGTTGAGGAAAAGATACAAGTTCAAATATAGGATTGTAAAAAGAAACACAGAAATGTACACCTTTTCTCGTGACATATGGAAGCTTAATTTTTAGGCACCCTCCTGTTGGGGAAGGTGTCTTTTATCACTGGGGTTTAGCACAGATGTGTTGGGGAGATTTTATTAACTGGAATAATACACCCATACACCCATACAGTATATATACATATAGAGGGAGATTTATGAGAAGTGTCTGAGAGCAGAACTTTTCAAGTTGCCCATGGCAACCAATCAGGGCTTAGCTTTCATTTTCCAACAGCTGTTTACAAAATTTAAGCTGAGCTCTGATTGGTTTCCAGGGGCAACTAGAAAAGTTTTACCTCAGACACTTCTGATAAATATACACATCACATAAACACATATACAGCATATAGATACATTTATCCTGTATATACACACCATACACCTCCATATATGTATACACTTATACACTCACACACATAGGGGGAGATTTATCATCAAGCTTCTGAGGTAAAACTGTTCTAGTTTCCCATGGAGACCAATCAGAGCTCAGCTTTCATTTTATAAACAGCTGTGGGGAAATGAAAGCTGAGCTCTGATTGGTTGTCATGGGCAACCAGAACAGTACTGCTCTAAGAGACTTATGATACATTTCTCCCATAGAGTCACACACATTTGTGTCACACGAAACACTTTTGTGTCACAGCTACACTATACCCAACACGACACAAAGGGGCGTTCCGTTGCTCATTCAGTTGCTGTGCTACATTTATTTTCTACACAAAAATAGCTCTATTAGGACTGCCAAGGCTGTGACTGACCTTATTTACAAATCTGCCCTAAGAAAAGAGCCTTATTAGTCAGGCCTAAAACTTAACTTTTAATGCTGTATTAAGATGCAAATTATTCAATTGTATACACACGCTATGATTGAAATTCGCTCGTGGAGGCTACTATGTATTTTGTATTCTATTTTGTGACCCTCCTACTGGTTCCTGTAGTGAACAGTTCATAACGCAGCCTCTCACAAGGCATTTAAAAGACAACAACCATAAGCCCACCTCCCCCCCCCCCCAGACATGATTCGCCGGAAAACCAGCATCATCAGGGGATCGGGGCTATACGCCCTCTGTTAAAGGTACTCCCAAAACAAGTTGGTGCACTCTGTCTGAGCAGTGCAGTGTGCACCAGATTCATGAAGAACATGCAGGGCCGGATTAAGCTTGGTGCCCCTGGGCGCAAAATATGGTGGAGGCCCCCATTGAATGTAGTACAGACAGGGAACAACAATCGCTATATACCGCCCCCAGCAATCACTATAAACAGCTCCCCTAGCAAACACTGTATACAGCCCCCCAGCAACCACTGTATACAGCTCCCCCAGCAATCACTATATACCGATCCCCAGCAATCACTATATATAGCTCCCCAGCAATCACTGTATACAGCTCCCCCAGCAGTCACTGTATACAGCTCCTCCATCAATCACTATATACAGCTTCCCCAGCAATCACTGTATACAGCTTCCCAAGCAATCACTGTATACAGCTCCCCCAGTATTCACTGTATACAGCTCCTCCAGCAATCACTATATACAGCTTCCCCAGCAATCACTGTATACAGCTCCCCCAGCAATCACTGTATACAGCTCCCCCAGCAATCACTATATACAGCTCCCCCAGCAACCACTATATACAACTATATGACTACATACAGTCCCCCTATATACAGTCCGCCTATAGTGCAGTTTTTACTGTTTTTGTAAATGTGCCCCATTGTCTGGTAGATTTTCTTATCCCAGGGCATACTAGCTGCTGACCACTGGGCCCTGGAATAAGGCTGGCTGGGGCCTCCTGACACTGGTGGCTGCTACCACTGTAGTTGCGCTCTGAGTTGACCATGTCATGCTATGTCGTGGTGATCAACCGGCGGGCTTCATGTTATGATAAAGCAGACACAGCAGACCCCCGTTATAACAGCTGTATTTGCACGATCACCACTTTCCCAAAGGCATAATGATTCACACTCTCCCTTCCGTGTTATTTTGCAAGAACTATAAGGCTGCCTAGTTTCAAACCCAACAGGACTAATGTAAAAAAAAAAGGAAAAAAAGGAACAAAAATATACAATTCTTTTCTTCCAGCTTTCCATAGATTTAAATAATAACAAAATCTTAAACATAGAAGGTATCCCCTGCACTGAGTTCTTGGTGAACGTGTGTTTCATATCTGCTCTTAGGATTTTCTGGGTTTGACTCTCTACTCATGATCCTGATCTGTTATGTTCCATGTAGAACTCTGGCTTGTTACTTGTCCCGAACCTCTACCTGTTATGCGATTCTGCTACTTTGTCGGCTTCCATGATTATGGAATGTTACTTACTATTTGCTTGCCTGAAGCCTCCGTGTCACACATCAGTGTCACTGGGCCAGCTGCTATCTACACCAAGATGACCACAAGGTAGGTAGCAGTCTTGCATTCTCTCTTCAGCATAAACCAGAGAGTTTCAAGGATAAGGCTTTTGGAGGGGCCCCAAAGCCAAACTGGTTAAAAAGCACAAGGGTTACACAACTCACTGCAACTCATTACATAGTAGATCTTCATTGTTCTATACTCTTTTTAAAGCACTTGCTAAAATTTCACCTTTTACTGGATTGGCTTACTGGGTGGGCACTTTCAAGCTGCTCCAATAACAGCTCAGTTGCGTTAAATGGGTTGTCCTCTTTCAGCAAATAATTTATATTATTTGTTTAAAGGAAACCTACCATTTGATTTGATGCAGTATGAAGCAAACATACCTTGAGAATGCTGTAGCTACACTGATGCAGGATCGTATCTTGGTTAATCCCTGAGGTGAGTGGTTTTGCTGATAAAACAAATATAACATTATGATAATGAAGCTCTGACTCCTCTATATCTGCTTTGGCGCTTGCTTTGCCTCTTCTCATAGCAGGGGAGTTTCTCTCTGATTGCATCATCATCTCCTGCAGTTCTCTTCCTGCCAGACAGAATAATCAATCCCCCAGCTGCTGTATATGGGTCATTGAGCTCAGGTTGATTAGTGCTTGACTAGTCATGCTTTATTTAGCATTCTGAAGGTATGTTTGGTTCATACTGCATCAAATCAAATGGTAGGTTTAGGAAAAGTTCTACAATTTTCAAATAAACTTTCTTTATCAGTTCTTCACAGTCTTCTAGAACTCTGTTTGCTGTTCTGCTATGGAAAGCTTCTATGTTTACTTCCAATGGATAGAATTTTTTCCATGGTTATGTGCATAAGCTGTTAGTATCACACAGCTGTGATTACGCTCTGTGATATAATGGCTCGTGCACCTGCGTGCCCATGACATGCAGATTTCTATCCGTTGGAAATAAACATAGAAGCTTTCTATACACAGAGCTTGCCAAATCAGTCCCTGTCCCCAATGGGGTTCACAATCAACCTACCAGTATGTTTTGGAGTATGGGAGGAAACCGGATCTTGAAGGTGTTGGCCACTTTCAGTAAATAATTGATATTATTTGTGTAATGAAAAGTTATACAGTTTTCCAATATACTTTCTGTGTCAATTCATCACGGTTTTCTAGATCTCTGCTTGCTGTGCTTCTATAGAAAGATTCACTATTTAGTTCCAGTGGATAGAATCTGTCCATGGTGATGTGATGGATATGCAGGTGCACGAGACGCTATTATCACAGAGAGTAATAGGAGCCGTGTGATAATCACAGATGTGCACCTGCAGAATTGATTCACAAAGTATATTGGAAAAATGTATAACTTTTCCTTACACAAACAATATCAATTATTTGCTGAAAGAGGACAAACCCTTAAAGCCACTTATTTGAAAATGAACAACCCTTTTAAGTTCTGAAAAATGTTCTGATAATTTAGATCAAATTCTATATCAAAAGATTTTTGGTAAATAGTCAAAAATACAATGAGTAGCAGTACTAACCAAGAACAGTCAAGAGTGTGTTAAAGGAAATCTACCACTGGCATAGGGCCGTATTCACCATGCGTATTCACCATGCGTTTTGGTCCTGTACTTTTATCAAAAATTAGGGGGTGTGCCGTCTGTTGGTCAGACTGATTCTGACGAAGCGTCGTATTTAAATTTCAAACTGTGTCATATGTCATATGGTAAATGTGCCCCACTTTCTGCCAAAATCTTGTAGCAGCACTACTCTGTGCTTCTGTGAGATTTTGGCACACGGTGGGGGGAGTAAAGCCTCTCTGCTTCCATTTCTCCACCCACTGTGTGCCAAAATCTTGCAGCAGCATAGAGTTCTAATCTGTAATGACACAAGATTTTAGCATACAGCAGGCAGGGGAAAAGCTTAAGGAGATGGGGGAGAAGTGCACCAGGGGAAGTCACCAGAGCACCTCCATGCTCCAGCTATTATACGGCCCACAGAGCACTTCTTTAACCCCTTAAGAACATAGGGTTTGTTCGTACATTTTGTGCTCTACATCTTCAAAAAACCATAACTTTTTTATTTTTACGTGCACAGAGCTGTGTGAAGGCTTATTTTCTTCAAAACAAATTTTATTTCTCTGTGACATTATTTTTAATGAATGCCACATACTGGGAATCAGGAAAAATTTCAAACATGATGAAATTGGCAAAAATCTGCATTTGCAATACCAAATTTATATAGGTTTTATTTTGTTTTAATACATTTTTAAAAATGAAACGAATGTGTACGAAAAATAACAAATATTTCGCCATCTTCTGACACTAATGACTTTTTCATACTTTGGTATACGGTCCTGTGCTTATTACATTTTTATTTGATGTTAAATGGTGGAAAAGTAGTGTTTTGGACATTTTGGCACTATTTTCCATTATGGGGTTCACTGCCAGTAACCGTTTTCATATTTTGATAGATTGGCCATTTTGAGATGCAGTGATACCTAACCTGTTTGTGATTTTTACCGTCATTACTTTTTATATCAGTTCTAGGGAAAGGGGGGGGGATTTTAATTTTTAGATTTTTTACATTTATTTATTTTTTTTTTACCTTTTTTTAACTTTTTAAAAATTATTTTTAAGACACTCTAGGGTACATATATTGCAATACTACTGTACAGGAGGTCCCCTAAATAAGGACACCTGATTTATGGACAACCTCTAGCTACAGACAGACCTCTCTGCTCCCTGTAACCTCTGGTAAAGCTCTCTGGATGCTTCACTTTGGTCCCAGGCTGTAGTGATCATCTGTTAGGTGTTTGTAATGAAGTTTAATTTATAATTCTTGGTCCCATTACAGCAAAAATTCAGAAAAAGGGCACCGATAGCAGGCAGGCATCGGCTAGCAGGTATTAGCAATGTGTGTTTGCTGCAGCATGCAGCATGCCCCATCTCTGTATGAGCCCTCTTCATACAGCCCCCTTCACTTCTGCGTGAAGGGGTTAAATAAATATGAAAGTTCATTTTTAACAAAAGTACAGGACCATGTCATGGAACAGGAAGTTTAATTGTTTACTTCCTGTAGATAAACATCGGTCCATGGTCATGTCATATAACACAGGTGCATGGCTCATTTTATCACACTGATATGTTTACACTGTGTATTATAATGAGCCATGCACCTGTCATCACATGACCATGGACCGGTGTTTATCTACAAGAATGACAGCAAGCAGACAACAAGCATAGATCTTGGAAACCGTGAAAAATTGATACAGAAAGTATATTGGAAAATTGTATAACTTTTCATTACACAAACAATATCAATTGCTGGAATGCCCTTCAAGTGGACAACTCCCTATAATAGTGAATACAGCACTAGGGCAGTGATAGATTTTCTTGAATGCCTTTTGTGGGAAAATCCCTTCTAGGCATTTTTTTCTGATGACCAAAAAGAAAACTTGTGAGCTCAGTTTGTCAAAGTTTTACTATATTCTGTGGGCAGGCTGAAGTGTTTAACTTCTTACGGTGATCTTATCAAAAATCTGGCTCCTTGATCTGTAGTGTTTATGATATTTGTGTGGTTTGTCAGTTTACTATACCTACTATCTTCCTCTATTTCATTTAAGGGAAATACTGCTTAGATTAGTGTCATGAGCATATGAATATCCATCTGTCTGAAAATAAACTGTATTTCTTATGACAATCTGCTCATAACCTAAATGTCATTACTTGTCACGAGTGCCAAGGGTATGATTTGCATTTGATTGTGCAAATGCATCAGCTGCCATTAAGGTTCAAGTTGATCTTGAACAGACCAATCATTCTATAGCTATAATCATTGAATTTCAGGAAAATAAGGAGGTATATATAAATGATCCTCCCTTAAATCTCTAGACTAAAACATTAAAGCATAACTCTTATGTTATAAAGATTTTTACCAAATTTCTGTATGTTATTCCACATTTAAAAATAAACAGAGTAATGCCCATGTTGTGTTGCTCACCCCTTTCTTTCCAGATTTATGGTATGTTTCTGTTGTCAAAAATCTTTCTCACCAGTAATGGAGTGGCAGAAACTAACCTCTTCCTCTATCTGTCCTGAAGCTGGGTCAAATTTAGTCTGCCCTCATTTCTCATGATACCTTGTGAGATACACTGTACACTGCATAATGTACATACAGGATATATGTCTAGACTGGCCTGGCAGCTTTACCACATGAAGGAACAGGAAAACTTGAAATAAATAGTAGAAATCAGCAGTTAAAGTTAAAAGTTAAATGGTGTTTATAGTCTTTGCTTTGTGAGCACTAAGGTGCTCATAAGAGAAATCAGAAACAGCTACTGCAGAGCTAGGCTAAACTGAGGAGGATAACAAAGAAATTGGTGCACATAGGCAGTCAAAATAATAGGCAAAGTTGCTCTACTTCCAAAGAGCTATTCATTTGTGAAAAAAAGGTTGAAGTTGCAATTTAAGGGATATTTATCAGGGTCATTCTTGATGTTCTACTTTGATATCAGCTTCTTTATCAAAGGTTCATGTCTGTGCACCTAGAATTAAATCTATTATAGCTTGTAGGAGGCTAGAATGATGATAAAATTGCTACTGCACAATACTTCCTTGCACCTTTTCATGGAAAGGATAGTGTAAAAGTTTAGTTTCACAAACCTGTTATTGTAAATGGTACTCAGGTTTTTGATGAAATGATTGATAAATCTCCCTATGTAGTAGCAATTACCTTTTCTAAACAAACCTTAAAAGCTGTATACATGCCCTTACTCATCTTAGCTTTCCCAACAGCAACTCATTGACTCTTTCAGCTGCTCCTAGCAAAGCATCCTGAGTAAGTAACAGTTATAACGATGACTTGCATCAACTTACACAGCTACGTCCTTTCACATTGTCAGCCATTTTCTAATGTTTTGCAGGCTAATTTATGGTAATATCTTTGGACCACAGGACTTTACTTCATCTCATGTTACAATATATCCCATAGTCTGAGTAGGCCATAGATTGGCAGAAGTGAGTCCTTTGAACCCCAATAAAGGTACCGAAGACCAGGCATGCCAGTACAATGCTAGAACCAGGTGGTAGGAACTGGAACAGGGTAGGTATACTTTGGAATCCAGGAAAAAATTTTCAAGTCACAATAAAGTTAGACGTGTAAGGACAAATCATATAAAATACTTTTCTATGGAAAACACACAAGCCTTTAGCAAAGGCATAAATTGGATTTGCTGCATCTAATTGCTGGTTAATATAATCCTTATAAAATTGGGAAATCCAGTTTTTATAGGTCTTACTTTGAATTATAATAAAAAATGATTAAAGAGAGGAATTCAGACGTCTTTGGGGAAGGTCAATTCAAACACTCCCACAAGCATTTCATTTCAGAGAATGTGATTCATTATCATGACTCTACATTAACCGGTATACTAATTGGTACATATTCTTGTACCAAAATGTTTTTTCCCTCTAAACACCTTGTACAGAGTAACTGAATTTTGCAAGGTTATACTTTGCATATGTTATTTTAGTTCTCTGAAAATGCATAGAAATATGTCAGCTGATTGACCACTTAATTTGTTGCCTTACAAGTTGTCTTTACTAATATGGAACCTAAGAAATAGACTGTGCATTACTTGGGTATGATGCAGAAAATCTGTGTATTTATTGACACAAGCCGAAACATCATTTTTTTTACATTGTTTTGTCAGTAAATACACAGGTTTTCTACATCACACCCAAGTCATGGATGATATTGGGGTTGGATCCCGAGACTGTTACACACCCATTATTATTCTGATGTGACCACTGTTCAATTGCTAATATGAAACATAGACAGTGGCGTAACTAGGAGAGACAGGGCCCCCTAGCAGGCTACTGCATGGGGCTCCCCTTCCCACTTAAAAAAATATACATATTAGTATACTCCCACATACAAATACACTCATGTGCATATATTCATACATACAGTGCCATATGCAACATACTCACATACAGTGTATACAGAAACCATATACACATCACAGTATATGTTATATACATATTATGCTGGACATGTGCAGTACAATATAGATATAATGGTAAACATCTTCCATTCATTATTGTGTCAGGTCAGATGACGGGGCCCCCTGACACTGCGGGCCCCATAGCTGCTGCTATGGCTGCTACCGCTGTAGTTACGCTCCTGAACATAGACATGTAGGCCAGGAGTGCAACTTAACACCTTAAGGACAAAGCTTTTTTGAGCTTTGAGTAGAGAGCACTTTTTTTGTTTTTCCATGCTTCAAAACAACATAGTTCAAATGAGAAAGAAAAAGGACAAGTGCTTCCTGGTGCAAATAAGTTACGATAGCGGGCTGGATGTCTTATCTCCTATGGTCATGCGCTCACCTGTGGTGGTTGTGCTATCAGGCACAACACTGTAGGAAAAGCGCTATGGGTGCTGCCTGGTCCTTGCCAGCAGAGAGATTCCAGATATATGATCATCTGATAATCCGCAGGGATGAAAAGAGCCTCCGTTACTTACGGATGTGAAATGAAAAAGAGTTTTATTAGAGAAAATAAAAACAATAAAATATAGTAATAGACAACAGATTTCACGTCCTAACCACTAACGACCTGACAAAGCGTCCAGTCGTTAGGAAGCGAAGCTCGTTACCTTTTACTATATTTTATTGTTTATATTTTCTCTAATACAACTCTATTTCGGGCTGCGCTGGAACAAAGGTCCTATTTTCTCCTTTCACATCCATAAGGAACAGAGGCTCTCTTCATCCCTGCGGATTATCAGATGATCAAAACGACATAACTTTTATTTTTCAACTGACATAGGCATCTGAGGCCTTGTTTTTTTGTAGTGAGTGTTTCATTTTCCAATGAAATTCCAATTAATTCCAATTAATTTTAGGGTAAAAAACATATTAAAAATGTATTAACTCATTCCAAACATGTAATGTAGGGTAGCATATAATATGGAAATAACTCTTCCTTTATAAGAACCATATGAATGTCATTAAAGAAAATCTAACATCAAAATCAAATATGATAAATCAGGGACACTAACTTATTGATTCAGGAATCAGTAATCTTTTGTTATTCAGGCCTTTTTGCATTCTAACATCAAACTTTAAATCATGACAATGAGCCAAAGTGGTTACCCTAACCCAGTGATGGCAAACCTTTTAGACGCTGAGTGCCCAAACTACAACCAAAACCCACATATTTTTTGCAAAGTGCCAATGCGACAATTTAAGCAGTAAGTTATTACTTGCTGCTCAGTCACATGTTTAAATTGTATAGGCACCTGAGGACAACAATACAGTAGAAAGAAGGAGAAGAAGTTTCGATTATCATTGTAACTTACTTCTAGGGTCCTGGACTGCCTGGGACTGCAAGAGGCCTTGAGTCCTGTTTGGCGAACTGTGCGTTGGGGTGATGGTGCGGGTGCCCATAGAGAGGGTGCTGAGTGCCACCTCTGGCACCCCTGCCATAGGTTCGCCACCACTGCCATAACCCCTCCATGATCTGGCTCTGTGGGCATTACCAAATCCCCTCAGTGCTGCAGATTAACAGGCTCCCCCTCCCCCTGCTCTCTCCCTCCTCCTGTGTAAAATAAGGCACACAGCTTTTTGAAAAATTTTTGTAAAAAAATAAATAAATCTGCCCCCATAAGTCTATTCTACACAATTCAGCCCAGTTCTACCAGTGTTGCTTCCCTTTACAGAGCTGTTGTCATTTCCTGTGGGGCCATCTGAAGTTTTCAATCATACTATTTTGAGAATTGTATGTTCTTTTGATCACTTCTTAGTAAAATATTTGTGTGTGTCAAAATGGTAAAAAAAAGTGCTGATTCTGACATTTTTATTTATTTTTTTAAATAGTCTTTTATTGCTTAAATATGCTATAGTGATATAGGGAGATATAGGGATTCCTTGCATCTTTTGATTATGTTTGTTCATTCAAATTTGTATCCATTCTAGGCAAATGGGGTTGAACTTTATTTGGATTTAATTTTTTTTATTATTTATTTTCTTCACTGTTATTAGGCTCCCTAGGTTGATTGAACCCGGGGGTTTCTGATTGAACCTTCAACAGGATATAATGAAAATCGATCTATGAAAGACATGGAAACATATGGTCAACCCTAAAAAAGTTACATGGGGTCGACGATCTAATCCAACATCCCACCATTTAAGTGCCAGTAGATTAATGCTCGCCATCAGTGCAAGCACATGTAACAGTTGTTAGTAGCATGTATTTGCTTAATAAAGAAATGCAAAAAAGAAAAGAATATGTGCCATTTAACAAAACTAGAAAATCTTTATTAATTCATTACATGCACAAAAAAATATTTAATATATACACTACACAAAGCAAAGATATAAACAATTAAAAAGGAAAAAAAATCCTGACAAGGCAACCCATAGGAGGATTTGAGCATGGAATAAGGCCCACCAAACAACCCCCTACAGTCCTGTCCCAAACACTGTCTGATAAAATATATGTGCTGTGGTCAAAGGGCAAGATAAATACTGGCTATGAAGCTAAAATTTTGTTTACAAGTTTTTTATATTTTTCACTTTTATTATTTTTTATCATATAGCTTAGGTTTGGATGTAATAGTCCTTGCAGATAACTTTAGTGGTATTTGCATAATAACACAGCATCAATCTGCCCTGTATAGAGAAGGATCAGCCTAAGAGCCTTCTCCATACAAAGTGATTTTTAGAATGTTTTTTGTCACAAGTTGTATTTTATGTTTGTGATAAATGTTGGTTGATAAGTTTCGTATGCATTAGCCAGATTTGCCTTATAGAATTTAGTGCTTTTTATTTGGTTCATGGGCGCACAAGCTGTAAAATATTTGTTTTTCAGTTAATGTTGCCATGTGAGGTGCATTTTTTAGTAACACTATTTTAGGGTGGCTATGCCCTATTAATGAAAATGTATTAACTTTTTTTGTGCAGGGGTTGTAGAAATACATAAATTCTGTAATAGATTTTTTACTTTTTTAAATTTTTGGTCTATAGGGCTGGTTGAGAGCTTGTTTTTGGGGGACAAGTTTTATTTTACAACATTTTTTTATACATACTTTTTTATGACTATTTATTGGATTTCATGTGTGACAAGATAATCATAATTTTTGGTGGTTTTTTTACTTTTTTTATGGCGTTCATCATGTGGGTTCAATAATGTTTGTGTTAAATTGTCATTACAAATAACATAAATGTGGAGTTTGTATGGTTATTTTTTAATGAACATTTTATGTTATATGAACATTTTAAGTATAGGGGTTTTGGAGGATATTTTGTTATTATTATTAGTTTATTTGTTATTTCAATTTTTTTGTCCCTTTTTTATTTGCTACACTATGGGATATGAACAAACAATCATTTGATTGCTTGTTTATTATAATACTCTTCAATACTGATGTATTGTAGGGTATTATCAATGTAAGCAGGGGCGTTGCTAGGTCGTGCCCCGGATCTTTTGGCCGGTGCCGCGGATCTCCCTGTGTCAGCAGGACATGCTGCCCTGGCATCCTCCTCTCTCTCATCACGATCCGTGTCTTCTGGACATAGATTGTGATGAGACAGAGCACAGCATACACTGCATCCTGTGTAAGACCTGTGATGATGTCACGATCACATGACCTGCAGGGGGAAGCAGTGTAGAGAGCTGCATGAGTGAGGTGAGAAGGAGAACATAGGAAGATCTGCATGGGCACATTACAGGAGGGCATATGTCGGGACATTACAGGGGAATCTGTGTGGGGACTTTACAGGATGACACTAGAAAGGGCTGTGTTTGGGGACATTACTAGGGACTGTGTGTGGGGGACATTACAGGAAGACATTAGAAGGGGGCTGTGTTTGGGGACATTATTGGGTGACATTTCAGGGGGGGCTGTATGTGGGGACATTACAGGGGGGCTGTGTTTGGGGACATTACTGGGGGACATTACAGGGGGGGCTGTGTGTGGAGACATTACAGGGGGGGCGCTGTGTGTGGAAACATTAATGGGGACATTACATGGGGGCTGTGTATGGGGACATTACTGGGAACATTACAGGGGGGCTGTCTGTGGGGACATTAATGGGGACATTACAGGGGGGGCTGTGTGTGGGGACATTACTGGGGGACATTACAGGGGGTGTCTGTGGGGACCTTAATGGGGACATTACAGTGGGGGGCTGTGTGTGGGGACATTACAGGGGGTCTGCCTGTAGGGACATTAATGGGGACGTTACAAGGGGGGGCTGTGTGTGGGGCCATTACTGAGGAACATTACAGGGGAACTGTTTGTGGGGACATTACTGGGGGACATTACAGGGGGGCTGACTGTGGAGACTTTAATGGGGACATTACAGGGGGGGCTGTGTTGGGGACATTACAGGGGGCTGTGTGGGGGACATTACTGGGGGCTGTGGGGACATTTCTTGGGGCGTGTTCACACGTGGCAGAGGGATGGGGCCTTGGTTTGCTCACACATGAGTTTCCAGTGATGGTTATGTGATGGATAACGAGCACCTGGTGTCCTGTATTTGTTTAGATGCAAGCGTGTGAGTGCAGCCTTACTGTATTTTGGGAGAGTGTTAGGGCAGCAGAAAGATAACACTGTCAGGGTGCGTTCACACATTGCAGTTACAATCAGCTGTGAGGTGGTTTTAGTTAAAAGGTGAGGTGCAGTTTTGTTAAAGGGGTTATCCGGCTGTTAAAAATTACTGAGGGCTGGGCTGGGGTGGGCTAGTTAAACAGAAGCTGCGCACAGGGAGCTTCCGGTCTGCGATGTGGCCGGTTCCTCCCATCCGTCCCTATCTCTCAGTGTTGTAAGCGCTGGGAGATGGTGTTGGATTGGAGCTTCCAGCCGGCCGGAAGCTCCCTATGCGCCCCTGTATACAAACCGCCACACAGAGGAGACGGACCGCGAGGTAAGTACATGTTTATTATGTTTAACTAACCCACCCCAGCCCGGCCCTCAGTATTTTTTAACACCCGGATAACCCCTTTAATTTAACAGGTGAAAGACCTGATCTGAATGGGTGAATTTGAGTTTGAAGAGAAACCTGTTCCACAATGTTGTTCACTTAAAATAACAAAACTGCACCTAAAACCACCTCAAAACTGATTGCGATGCTTTTGTAACTGCAACATGTGAACGCGCCTTCATAGAACCAAGATATTGTGAAAATGAAGGACATAAGATGTCTGTGTGGTGAAGTCCACAGGAAGGAGACCTGGTGGTGCCTAATAGTGAAGTGGACATGTCACCAGCAGTCACTGTATGTAACACATAGGGATATCTCCTGTGTTTCTGTAGCTGTATATACCCTCAGTAACGTTGTTATTGGCACAACCAAATGTGAGAGGGTTATTTACAGGAGGGGGCATTACTGAAAGTGTGATACATATGCATTGGGGCGCGTGCTTTGAAACTTCTACAGGAATTTAAATTCCATGGTCTGATTTACTGTGGCATTTAACGGGTTAACCCCCTTTGATCGGAGTTCACTCTGACCATTGGTGTGTCAGCTGTATATTACAGCTGACATCATATTTTTCCTGATGCCAGTTTGAGTCCTGTGATGAGCTTAACCAGCTCCATGACATACCAGTACAGCATGGAGCGCTATCTGTTAATTTCCACATAATTGTACGTCATGGAGTTTCAACAGGTTACTGACTCTGTTCTGTACTATAATGACATATTTAGTTGATGAAGACCATTAAAGTCTTGGTAACTTTAAAGGGGTTGGCCATTTTTTAATTAATCTCTTCCATTAGACATGTCTCTGCATGTATATGTACCTGTATCTTTGCCTTCTTTGAGAGATTCAGTCTATCCCTGTTCTCACCATGCTGCCCTCTGCATACATATACATTTGTTTTTCCCTCTCTCTCTGCTCCAGCACATACTTATGGCATCACCCAATGTGCCTTTTTCTCTTACAGTCTATCTCACTGACAAACTCAGGGGAAGGAGTATGATGAATCTCCTGCTGCAGACCCCTGGAATACATCATTGCTAAGACATGTAAACAAAGAAGCATGAGCGTCTGCAGACAGCACTTAAGTAAGTATCTGGAATACTTAATCACTTGATAAACATTCAGGAATTATTAAGACAGTAACAGCACATGGGCAACTTATGTGAAAGGCTGGCAAGAAAAGTGTAGCAGAACTTTTTTATGCCTTTCTCCAGATCTGTCCCTCGACGCTTGAGCTTTATTGTTATTTCCTCTTTTTGGCTTATTATACTTTTTCAGCTGGGAGATCTATAGACTGTGGTATGCCTTTACAAATGATTTCCTGTTGACTAAATTTGGTGGTTTCCAAGAAAGGTGTAGACACATCTCAAAGGTGATCAAGAAAAATAGGAGGCCCCCAGAGCTAAATTTCAATTGCCATAGCAAATGGTCTGAGGCACAAGGCCGCAACCAGACAAAATGGGAATAGAAGTAAAAGGTCTACCATTAAATCATCCTCCACCCTTCTCACTCAGTCTTCACTGAAAAGATGTCAAGTGAGCTCCAGAAAACAGGAAATGTGAGCCTTTTCCCGAGTCCACTGCAGAAATATTTCAGTATTTTGTCTACAGGAAGTGTAACATAATAAATGATACTCATAATAATAAAAATACTGAAAAATTTGTAAATAATATGTGATTTTTTCATTATACCGTCCCTTTAATATACGGAGCTATATTAGAGGCATGACTTTACAGAATCCTTTTGTTTAATAAATAATTTCTTTATGGACACTGGAGGCACCATTATAAGCGGCTATTGAGCATGAAGATTTTCTTAGCATTTTAATTAAACTGTAGTGGCCTAGATCTCAGAAAGAAAGTTCATAATACATCTGTACAAGTTGTATCTCCATAGGAAATGCCTCTTTGATCATTCCATAAATCCAGGCGGCAGTGCAATATATTGTGCTGGAACCTGTGTGGTTTATCTAGGGACACTAATCAATAAAGCTGTATTTCTAATGTGTCTCAGGAGAGACCTTCTCACATTGCTGATGTGCACAGATTTAGATGATGCATCTGAGCTCCGTATAATGCACATTAGATCACAAAAAGATAATTCATGTGCCAGATGCAGACAGATACAATGAACTAATATAGCTTCCTTCCAAAATTCAGCTCCTGTGCATCCGGCTCTCAGAAAAAAATTATACATTCAGCGAATTTAGGCTAGATGTCACATACAGAGCATCAGTATAGTGACTAGCAAAATGCTTGCACACACCTTAAGAAGTTTAAATTTAATCAACCTCTCTCTTAATTCACGCAGGGCAATGTTTACATGTTTTCCTTTGTCTTAAAGGTCTCTCAGTCAGCTTCCTTGAGGATTCAACATCTATTTCATCCTCCTTTGGTCTGACATCCCCTCTGACTGGTGTTGCCTAGGCAGTGCTGGGTTGTAAAGCAGCAGTCAGACAAGCTATGGGGAAATAATTGGCAGACCTCTGAGCTTCATGCTGTTTTAATGAATCGTCATGGTATAGTGTTTAAAGTAGGAGTAAGATTTGACCTCATGCATATTTTTGTATTTTTTGTTTTTTAAAAGTGTAGTTTTTCACTTTATTTATTATGAATTTTAAGGCTTCAGCACTTATTAATTTTGCAGCCAAGCACAAGGGCTATAATGTGTAATAACAGTTACACATATAATTATGTTACAAACCAAATAAGATCTGCCTAATTAGATGCTATATATATATATATACACTCACTGGCCACTTTATTAGGTACACCTGTCCAACTGCTTGTAACACTTAATTTCTAATCAGCCAATCACATGGCGGCAACTCAGTGCATTTAGGCATGTAGACATGGTCAAGACAATCTCCCTGCAAGTTCAAACCGAGCATCAGTATGGGGAAGAAAGGTGATTTGAGTGCTTTGAACGTAGCATGGTTGTTGGTGCCAGAAGGGCTGGTCTGAGTATTTCAGAAACTGCTGAATCATGGGATTTTCACGCACAACCATCTCTAGGGTTTACAGAGAATGGTGCTGAAAATGAAAAAACATCCAGTGAGTGGCAGTCTGTGGGCGGAAATGCCTGTTGATGCCAGAGGTCAGAGGAGAATGGGCAGACTGGTTCGAGAGTGATAGAAAGGCAATAGTGACTCAAATCGCCACCGTTACAACCAAGGTAGGCAAGAAGAGAAGCATTCTCCTGAACGCACAGTACGTCGAACTTTGAGGCAGATGGGCTACAGCAGCAGAAACCACACTGGGTGCCACTCCTTTCAGCTAGGAACAGGAAACTGAGGCTACAATTTGCACAAGCTCATCGAAATTGGACAGTAGAAGATAGGAAAAACGTTGCCTGGTCTGATGAGTCTCGATTTCTGCTGCGACATTCGGATGGTAGGGTCATAATTTGGCCTCAACAACATGAAAGCATGGATCCATCCTGCCTTGTATCAATGGTTCAGGCTGGTGGTGGTGGTGTCATGGTGTGGGGAATATTTTCTTGGACGCTTGTGCCCTTGGTACAATTGAGCATCGTTGCAATGCCACAGCCTACCTGAGTGATTGTTGCTGACCATGTCATCCCTTTATGACCACAATGTACCCAAACATTGATGGCTACTTTCAGCAGGATAAGCACCATGTATAAAGCTGGAATCATCTCAGACATGGTTTCTTGAACATGACAATGAGTTCACTGTACTCAAATGGCCTCCACAGTCACCAGATCTCAATCCAATAGAGCATCTTTGGGATGTGGTGGACGGGAGATTCGCATCATAGATGTGCAGCCGACAAATCTGCGGCAACTGTGTGATGCCATCATGTCAATATGGACCAAAATCTCTGAGGAAGCTTCCAGCACCTTGTGAATCTATGCCACGAAGAATTGAGGCAGTTCTGAAGGCAAAGGGGGTCCAACCCGTTACTAGATGGTGTCCTAAAAAAGTGGCCGGTGAGTGTATAAATATATATATATATATATATATATATATATATATATATATATTCAAATAGATATAGATATATAGATATAGATATATAGATCAGAAAATAAAGACAGCTTGATTTACAGAAACTGTAGATAGATAGATAGATAGATAGATAGATAGATAGATAGATAGATAGATTAGGCAGAATGATGGCTAAAAAAAGCAAGCACATAGATAGTAAGGTTCAAATATTATCCACTGGAGAATAGAAAAGACATCCACCATGGATCACGACAGGATGGGGGCACAGAAGAGGAATTAACATCTACATCCATCAATGTCCACCATGGAATGAAGGTTGTCTCAGACCACTAGGAATTTGAAAATATATATTATTGACCCTGAGGTATGGAGCCTGTATATACTGTGCTGATAACTACTAGACCATTATTGTATCCATTCCATAAACCAGGAAAAATTATACATTATTATATGTCAGTAATATTGCTTGAGACCACTGTGACTAAAAACGGTGGCTGAAATTGCTAATAGGTAATGTACAAAAAAAAGGATCTAAAGTTATCAACGGATAGTATTGTAGGTTAATTTTTGTTTGTCTTGTCCTCCATTCTGTAGGGAGCCATCACATTTTAATTCAGTATCCCAGCTGTTCTTTATGGGACATTTTGCATCGTGGCAGATTCATATCAGCTGAATATGAGATACACAGTCATCCAAATGTCACATACTCAGTTTTCTAAATTTTAGTTACTAACAATGCTTACATAAAAGATTTCCTCTGGCTATAATGCTGTGCTTTCTTTCTGTCACAATTTGAAGTTACTGATGTTTGTTGCATGATTAATACAAAGTAAATTGTTGGTAGCCACATTTGGACAAATAGGGTTGTAACGAGGAATAGGCAAGTGGGGTTGCGGTGACAGGATTAAATAGTAATCAATGATATGTGTGTCTTTAAAGGACACCTGTCATTAGGTCTCTGTCACTATTTCTGTCACTATTACCTGTTGTAGCAGCTCACAAGGATCCATCCCAGCCTTTATCTAGTTATTTCATACATTAATGATTATAAAATCATATTTCCTTTATTATGTAAATGAAGCTGGTCACATTTTCAGAGACAGTGATGTCACCCCTGTTGCCCCTCCCCTCTCCTCCCTCTGCTCATGTCTGTGTGTAATGTATAGTAAAGCATTGCTAGTGTCTGTGCTGCATCTGCTGACATGCTTTCCCTCCTAATACACAGAGACACAGACATCAGCTACACAAGTACCTGACATGGCTGCATCCTGGAGCTGTTGATTTTTTCACTTACACACACACAGGCTGCAGGAGGCGTGGCCACCAGCAAGCACATGGAGCCATTACACCATTATACCTCACACCATTATACAGGCTGGCAGTCAAGCACTGGGGGTGTGGCTGTGCCTCCCACTCATAAATAAGCTGGACAACTTGAATATGAATATGACTCATTGGACATCTCACAGGTCATTTGCATACAGCTTTAGGACCTCATTGCTTAGGTTTACAGGCATGTAGAGGGACAATGAAGGGATAGAGGCAATGCTTTCTAATGGCAGTTTATGAAAATCTATTTAGATTAGGGGGGTTATTTTGCATGACGGGTTCTCTTTAAGACACAAATTATGCTTATTACTAGATGTGCTTCACTGAGGCAGCAAATCTTATCGCTGTTTGTGACAACCGTCTTAGGTAGCACCATTGACTAAACAATGACGTCTCTCGCAACAACCTATGTGGACTCCTGAGAGGTGACGTCTGCAGCAGTATAACCATGTGTCCTGTGTGAGAAGTGTATGAAATCTCACTAAGGGGGGGGGGGGGGGGGCCGGGGTTTCTCCCTGGGGGGGGGGGGGGGACTTATACTATCTCACTATACTTATTCTATCTCGATTAAGGGAAATAAATTCTTATATATTCACATCAGATAGAAATCCACATATATTTGTGACCTTCCTCAGAACTGTGGTTTACGTATGTAAACAGATTACAATGAGTTCAAAAAAACAACTAGCCCTGAGATCAAATACATGTTTGTACATGGGTGGATAATAAAGATAATATATTTCAATAACAAGGAATAATAGGAATGTAACAAACATTTGCAACCCTCTGCTATATGATTAAGGTGGATGGAGCTGTGCTACTTTGCTAAGGGGGAGCTCCGTGCTATATTACTAGGGTAGTATTGTGCTATATTACTTAGGGGGTTCTGTGCTACACCAGTAAGGGGGTTCTGTATGACATTACTAAGGGGGTGTGCTGTTCAAACTAAATTGATTAATATGTGCTAAATATGAATTAATGAGAGGGAAACTATACTTTACGATATTATTTAATACATTGATGAGTTGGAGCATATAATGTGTTTATGAGGAGAGCACATCATCAGTTTTGATGGATAAATATGAATGAATGAGGGGTAAACTATACTTTAGGATATTCTATATTATATTGAGTAGTTGGAGCATATTAAATGAATATGAGGAGGGCACATAATCATTTTTAAAGGATGAATATTACTAAGGAGCACTGTGGGACATGATTGTTATCAAGAGAATATAATACCGACTTTGATGTTCTTAGGGATACAGTGTGGAGATGTGCTCAAGAGGACAAAATCACAAGAGTGGAAAATTATGCAGTGACATGATGGAGAAGGATTGTCACTTGTGAGGAATCATCTAGGAAGAAGACAAGGGCGGACAAGGCCAGGAGAGAGGAAGAAGGACACAGCTTTAACTTTATTTTAGCAGTAAGCGATGTCTGTATAATCATTGATAGTATATATTTATGTTTTTGCTACATACTTTGTCACATATTTATATGTGCACTTTATTGATTTCAGGTATATATTTATATGTATGTTATTTTTATGTGTGCTATATTTACTGCTGGTAGGCCCTAATTGTAAATAATCCCATAGCAGTTGTCCTATTTTTTTCTTATGATTTTTAATTTAGTGGGGGGGAACAATTACATTTTACATTGTCCCTGAATCCACTTGGTTTTTGCTATGACACACATGAGATTTGTTGGGACATTTACACCAGTTTTGTTGTGTACAAGTACTGATGTTCGGGCAATTTGCAAGTAAATATATATATTATTATATATACGCTAGATGGGAGAGGGGGAGACATGGAGTGGGCAGGGGCAGTGGAGTGGGCTTTTTAAAGCCTGCGAGCGTACATCTGTGAGCACCTGTTGATTGGGCAAAGGGTTTTAACACAAAACAGTTTTAGGTAAAGCCTGGCATAGTTTTGCCTAGTACCGCTGCTTCTAAGCCTCCTTATATATCCACCAGAATTGGGGGAGTGTGGCTTCCATCATGGGTCAAGACATGAGCACCGACGATTGATAAATGCTCTCCAATGTCTTTCCTCTCCCGTCTTGTTAACTGGACTTGTCCAAATATGTGGTGTCTCAAGTTAAGCAGCAAATTATTTCATGATAAGCTAATATAAAGTGATATGCTTGCTTTCCTATGTTCTTTCGAGTCTTATATGGTATAGCATTGGATAATAGCATGATTGATTTGATTGATTCTAAATCAAATTGGAGATTATCTACATGTAGTTAGCTACATCTGTATATGCAGGGAGATAAGGAAGGACAGGTTTTGTAGGAAGAAACATGAATAAAGGTGCAAATTGCATACACATATGCACTAACCTACATACACGCATATATTATACCTATATTTATTTATATGTAATGAAAAGGAAAGTATGCTCTCTTTGCTACTCATCAATGTATATTTTCTTAAGATGCTAAAATAATTTTTATCAATCTACCCATCCATATTTGTAATTTACTTCATTCAAATGTCTAGATTGGGAATATAACGTTTCTTATTACTATTTCAATGGAGATTAGATTGTTTCCTAGTCTTTATCATGCTCATGGCAATGATCTAGAGAGGGTATGCTGGCTTCTCAAATCCCAGCTTCATTGGGCAGGTTCTTCCTCCTGATATTCAGCACTTCGCAGTCACTGCAGGGTGATAGTCCCAGTGGTGGAAGGCATTCAGTTTAATGGACCACCCATTTGCAAATTTTATTGTTAACATTAAGGAATCGCAAGGGGTCTCGCAGTAATGGCTTTAATAATTACTTCAATAGAATAATTCCCTTAAATAGAAGGCATGAATCATAAAGAAGATTTGACAGTCGAGGTTGTTATTTGTGATATAAGACATACATGTTTCTACCAGTTAGAATGCTGGAATAATTTGCAATCAGCTATTAGCAGTTAGACAAATGTAGGTGTCTTAGCTCTTGTGTATATTATTCTTAAGCCTAAAACAAGATTTGGTGCATAGATATAAGCTTATGGTAAGATATGGTCCACAAACTTTTTAAGGAAAACTGTTACTGGCTACTCCACTAAACTAAAAGCAGGCGTTTTAGGAAATGTATGTTCTAGCATTCCCCATTTTGTGTAAAAACTCACCTGTTTTCACTTTCAATGTCATATACAAAAAAACTGAAATTAGTTCCTTTTTGCCTGAGATGAGTCAGGTTGCGAGCCTACAAGGGGAGCATCAATTCAAATGACCCTATGATTCTGCTATCATGAGTATCTCATTTTTCTACTTGCATGAAGCAAACTAGAGTTAAGACATCATTGGCCTGTAGACTGACTTGTGAAAGAATTAGACTGACTGGTGGCAGTTATTACACTATAATGAGGAATGAATTGTGGTGGTGATTACATTACACTGAGGATTGAATGATGGTAATGATTATACTAGACTGTGAAATGACTAGTGGCATTGGTTACACTAGACAAAGGACTGACTAGTTACAGTGATTTCACTACAGTGAAGATTGACCAGTTACAGGGATTTCACTAGGGGCAGTATTCATACTAAACTAAGACTGTTTGGAGAAAGTGATTAAACTAGACTGAGGATTGAATGGTGGCAATTATTACACTAGACTGAGGACAGAAAGTGGGTAGAATGGAGGCCATGTTTATTCAGACTGGTGGCAGCTACTGTATTTCTTTAGTCTGTAGAATGACCAGTTATAGGGATTAAGAACTGATTAATGTCAGAGATTAAACTAGATTGATCACTTTATTTTTTTCTTTCTCCACCAGCAGACCTGGCAGTGGCGTAACTTAAAGTTCATGGGCCCCAGTGCAAAGTCTGTACCAGGCCCTCGACTATAACCAAGGTTTATAATACTAGTCTCCTCATATGGGAAATTGAGACCTTATGGGCCCCCTAAGCCTATTGGGCCCGGTTGCGACCGCACCCTCTGCACCCCCTCAAGTTACGCCCCTGCTGGGAGGGGTTATGAGGGTAAAGTGGATGCATAGTTCTTTGGTACCTATTTTTTGAAGGATAAAGCTATGATGGAAAGGCATCAATGGGAGAAGTGATCTTTGAACTGTGCACAATCTTCGGTTGTGCATCGATAGATTGACTGCATAACCATTATGCTGCTAGTGAACAAGATATATTTACCCATCTGAGATTATGTTATTAGTTCCAGGTACCTGTTCACTAAAATTTATGTATTATATTGAATGAAAAACTATTGTATGCTATGTGTTGAACTGATTACATAGTAGACATGCTATCACAGCTCATAACCATGACTATGTAGCCTTTATTCAGGTTCTCCTTAGTCTGTAGCCACTCTTTAAAATTTTCTGAATGTGCTAATGTTCTCGATGTGGTTGATATGTCCTTCAAAATTCCCAGCTTCAAGAGTATTGGTGCGCATGTGTCTGCCTCTTGGAGCCGAAAGGAAGCGCTCACTGCACCTGCTTGCATTTACAGCTTGTTCTCTCCAAGTACTCTTTTTAATGGACCCAGCAGGGGTCTATAATCAACAGGGTCTGTAATAAGAGACAACTCTGATCACAAATGATTAACCCATCAAACACTTTTGATCTAATTAGATTACAGGGATTGAAGCCTCACTGTCACTTTCATTCAAAGTGAACGTAGAGGAATAGCTCCCTTGTGTGGGGATCAGGGAGCCGTGCCTTGGTTAAAGTAGCAGGGAGCCTAGTTATGGCTCCAAGGCTGCTTGATTGTTAATATCTATTTAAGTCTGCCTGCGGTTGATCAGATGATCATATCTTGAAGCCCCCTAGGTGGCTACTAAAACTGTAAAAATAAAGTAAAGTAAATTAAAATAAAGTATATCTTACCAAAGTAAAATAATCCCGAAAAATGTTTTACAGCAGTGACCTGGACACATGGACTCTGGAGATAAATCATTCACATCTATAGGTAAATGTTCAAGGCATACTGTTTGCACTGTGCAGTGTTTGTTATGCAGGTAAGCGGTTAGGTGAGCTGTATGCATCACCTAGGTGACAGGTGGATTATTTAATATCTAGGTATACCTTTCATTGTAATTGTGATGATAATGAAATTAATGTGGCAATAATTTCACTAAAGCAGGAGGTATCAGCCAAACTTCAGGGTCAGTGCCCAGATTTTTAATGTGATATGGGAAACAAACAAAAATCCCCAACATTATAAAAACTATGTTTAGTAAAAAAAAACTTATTGTTTTCACTTAATCATTTATGAGAACAAATTACATTTGAAATAAACAGTAAGCACAAAAAATCTACATCTAACACTTGGAAATAATCATTCTTTCTTCCATCTATTAAAGGGGTATTCCCACAGAGAGAAGATTCTTATATATATTCATGATAACAAAATAATTCATTCTCTAATTTATTGTTATTAAAAAAAATACAGCATTTCACAGATATAATCCCAACCTGTCTCTATCAGTCCTGGTGTATTCAACTTTGGTTGCCCCGGGATCCGACCATAAATCTTCTGACTATGGTTGGGCATGGCAGATTGTTCTCATAAATAGCTTCACCTTTCTGCACACTGCAGTGTTCTCTGCATCCAGCCCCTCTTCCCTCCATTACAAGAGGAGCTCATACACAGACACTTCCTGCAGGCAAGCAGCATTGTGCAAAGTTTACTCTGCAAGCTACAGATAAGATAAGGTCCAAGGAAGGGAGGCAGTGGTGTAACTAGGAGCGACAGTGCCCCATTATAGACTTCTGAATGGGCCCTCACCTACCCCTCAAAAATATATATATTTGTGAAGTAATTTATACACACATTTATGCACTGATAAATACATCTGTACACAGGATTAAATGGAAAAAAGTCTCTGGCGGGCACAACCCCAACGATACCGCCGACAGCCCAAAGCGTGCCCGACTCTCCAGGGGCAGGGGTGATCATGGCAGGACTTTCCAGCGGTGCTCAATCAATGTATATAAGAGGATATCCATTCATAAACATAGAGAAAGATGACGGCACTCACCGGTTCCAAAAGCGGGAAAAGCGTCCTTTATTGGTGGGGAAGCATGCAGGGGGGTAAACAGACAGGTTCCGGCAACGGGGCCGTTTCACGCACTGTGGCGCTTTCTCAAGCCGATCGGATTATTATTATATATCCATCTCATGGATCTCATTAATCTCTCTTTTTCTATGTGTCAGATACTAGCACCTCACAGCACTAGTGGGATCATTAAGTTCCTGCGTAGAGAGTCTCCGCTCACACTCTGGAATTTTACACTGACCATCACTGAGTTATAGGAGCTAAAACAGCACTACAGCAGTAAAATTGTAAAGTAAAGGGGTTAAAACGAGCTTTAATGTGTAAACATCACAAGGGGACTAAAATTTGAGAACTTTCTTTCATGGGCAAACCCCTTTAAGTCTTATGTTAAAGAATTCTTCCTGATGTAAATGCATCCTATTTGCTTTATCATTCTATTAATGTGGAAACAGTTTGTCCATTTAATCGGATGACAAGTTTAAGTTGAAAAGTTGGTTTCAAGGGTCCTTTTGCCATATCTAGCTCTGAACAACTATTGACAAATATTTGTCTATTTCGTCTTCTCTGAGGAAACGCTGAGCTTCCATAAGAAGCTTTCTTCTGGTGAGTTCCAATATAAAAAAGGTTCTTGGAAGAACTTATCTTCAAAAATGAATCGAAAGGGAAGTTGTAAATATATTATTTTTATCTTCTTCTAGTGTCACCATAAGAAAACTTGTTATAATACACAATCTTAATTTTAAGATTATTATGATATTATAATTAGAGATGAGCGAGCACTAAAATGCTCGGGTGCTCGTTATTCGAGACGAACTTTTCCAGATGCTCGAGTGCTCGTCTCGAATAACGAACCCCATTGAAGTCAATGGGAGACTCGAGCATTTTTCAAAGGGACCATGGTTCGGGAATAAAATGTGTTATTTAATTGAAAAAGAATGTCTTCTGATAAGTTATCAGATGTATGCAAACATCTGCAATCTATTCTTCACTGTTCCGCGCGTATATTATCTCCCGACAAGTTATCAGATGTGAAGAACAGTGAAGAATAGAATAAAAACAGTGAACACAGGATCATTTAAGTGAAAAACACAGTGAAGAACACAGTGAAGAATAGATTACAGATGTTCGGCACATCTGCTTACTTGTCGGGAGAGGAGATACGCTGTCCCGGGATCCGCTCCTCTTCTTCCACTGAAGTCTCCCCGATGTCTCCCTGCTGCCCGATGTCTCCCTGGTGCCCGATGTCTGCCTGCTGCCCGATGTCTCCCTGGTGCCCGATGTCTCCCTGCTGCGCGCGATGTCTCCCTGCTGCGCGCGATGTCTCCCTGCTGCGCGCGATGTCTCCCTGCTGCGCCCGATGTGTCTCTGCTGCGCCAGATGTGGCTCTGCTGTGCCAGATGTGTCTCTGCTGCGCCAGATGTGTCTCTGCTGCGCCAGATGTCTCCCTGCTGTGCGATGTCTCCCTGCTGCCGTTCCGCGTGTATCTTCCGACAAGTAAGCAGATGTGCAGAACATCTGTAATCTATTCTTCACTGTGTTCTTCACTTAAATGATCCTGTGTTCACTGTGTTCACTGTTTTTATTCTATTCTTCATTGTTCTTCACTGTGTTTGTTTAATTAAATGCTCGATCTCGAGCAGGGGAAATACTCGTCCGAGCAACGAGCCGTTTCGAGTACCTTAATACTCGAACGAGCATCAAGCTCGGACGAGTATACTCGCTCATCTCTAATTATAATCTTAAAGAGTTTTAAATTTTTATTCAATTCAATATTTTGGGAATAGTGACATCATCAGTTTCTAGCAATGGATACCTCCTACGTTTATGTACCGTATTACAAACTATAAACCTGAAAAAAAAAACATATCTTGTTGTGCATTATACATCTATCAAATGTTGGAGCACGTATCCCTAGAGAATGACTGTATCATGAAAAATTCTTCTAAAAGACAGGAAAAATGTATACTATTTCACTGCATAAAGAATATTTCAGATGTTTGTGTGTGTATATATATGTATATTCTTCCCTATAAATACAAATACTGACACACAAATCATACGTCTATGCTAAGTCTCCCCACCCTGTTAGCATTACAGCTTCTTCATACAGAGCTCCCTCAAGGGCACAGCCAGAGTTCTTTTTGTAAGAGTTAAATGAGAACACACATAGAATGGAGAAAGCACTGTTGTCATGGAGAGGCTTGGGAAGTGGTTGGTCTGCACTAGTTTCTAGAGAGAAGAGAGGTCAGGGAAGGGGGAAGGGAAAAGCACTGACTTCTGCTCTCTGTGGCAGAGCTTGCATGGCATATTGTCATGTAGTCTGATTGGATTTACTTCCTATTCCTGATCGAAAATGATGATAGTATTATTTGAAATAATAAATTGGTGTTTAGAGTTAGAATTGATGACATCCTTAGAGAGCAATACCTGCATGGATCGATGTAAAGAAAATATTAGATACTGTACAGGTTATATGTACTTTAACATTTACTGGAAATTAAAGTAATTTATTGGATTATAACCTTTAAATAAATAACTTGTATATATCACTTTCCATAAATATATTTTTGCTGACCCCGATAATATGCTTCATTTATTTGTGGGATGTAAAAGAATAAAGAGCGATGATAAAAAAACATTTACTAATAAAAGGATGACAACATATTTTGTAGGTTACAGTAGGAAAAGCACATTGATCCTACAAAAAATAGAAACATTATGTTCTATTGTAAAATTATGCACTACTACTTGTCTGAATTGCAAGTACCATTAGATCTTAAAGTAATATAAACACAGAGATGCTATAGGTTACAATGCAAAAATAGTATACATATCATAGTATCATATATCTCACATATATATAACACATATCTTGTATTAGTGCTTAATGTAATTAAAGACGTTACAAGGATCCCATAGCATCCAAAGACATAATGCCCCATTAAAGTATGTAAGGAAAATACTGCTTTATTGAAATAATCCCATTTAGATTAAAGTTGACCAGCAGAGCAACTTTTTGACATTAGAAATGCTCCCAATTCCTAAAGGCCCACATTTATTAAAGCCCCTGCATGTTCTTTTCGGTGCAAACTTCCTGCACATGTATTTATAAAGTGTCCGCAATATTTGTGCCTGCACTATACCCGACACAAAATTCTGCACAGTTGGAGTTTGCAGTGTCCAACAGAATTGTGTTGCACGCTCAGGGGTTAACCTAGCCTCTCTGCTGTCTGAGACGAATTATAGAAATACGCTCCCCCCCTCCCCGAACAGTCAAAGAGATATATGTTCTTAGTGGTAATAATTAATTGGGGTACCCATGGATCACAGTATTGATAGAGAAGCCAATGACACATGCTTTCTGCCATATAATGTGCCATTTCCAGTAGCCCTTGATCTAAAATGCCCCCTTTCCTGCAGCTGACCCCTTTTCTGTTAGCTGTCTATATAAGAAGGGGGCTACAGAAAACATCAGAGCTCCCTTTAATGAAATGTCCCTTGCAGAGCCCCCCTTTAATGTAATGTCCTCAGCAGAGTAGCCCCTTTAATGTAATGTCCAATGGTGAGCCCCCCCTTTAATGTAATGTCCCCTGCAGAGCCACTCTTTAATGGAATATTCCCTGTAGAGCCCCTCCTTAAACCCCTCCGGGTTTTCCTGGGCCATGGCCAGACGGTATTTAATGGAGGGTGGGTAGCACTGCCCCAAGATGCCACCCCTCCGTCATGCAGCAAGGGCGCCGCACGAGGTGACTAACTCAAGTCATCTCATGGGTGCTGCACTCCTGTGCACGCTCTATGTTTAAGGTGCACCAAAACAAAAGTGGTGCATTTTGCCGGATTAGTGCAGGGGGCGCCAGATTCATGAAGAATGTGTTACACATCATAATGATCCACATTTATCAAAAGCAGTGTAAACTGCACTAGGTACAGTATGCTTGTGGAGAATGCAGGGTGCGCCACATTCATGCACACATTCCTTATGAATATTTTGATCCCTGTACGCCCCGACAGTATATCCCCCTTCTTCTTTAGACCAGAGGTCTTGGCATTTTAGAGAACATAAAGTGAACCCTGGACAACACATCTGCTCCTCCTTGAAATTAAAAAACAACAATCAAATAACCCTTACTCACAAATGAATGGAGAGAACGGCGCAAGGAGGATACAGGTTAAAAGATCCAAAAAAACCTATGTTTAGAAATACAGATTGATTGACCCTCCGCCTCTACGTTCACCCACTCTAAGGTTTAAAAAGAGGGGAAAAAACACAGTTCCTTTCTGAAAAAAACAGTTCCTTTCCAATCAAATGGTTTAGTACTCACGGGGACAGTCCTCAGTCCATACCCAATGTCCTCAGCATTTTTGCATAGGGCATATAGATCCTCTTATGGGGTGCGATGTCTCAGCATGTCTCCTTGAAATTCCCTGCACTTTAAAACTAAAGATTGGTAAGGAGAAAAACTACCTGGTCACTGTAGCATTTCTCTCCTTGATGACAGAGGAGCATAGTATGTCACCAATACAAACTTTCTACACAGTAGATAATATTTGAGGGGCCACTTGAAATGCCAGGCACTTTCTTTTGAATGCTGGGGGCTAGTTACATTAGTGGCTGTTCCTCCCCATTTATATCCTGTGACAGTGCTGCTTCTAAACCAGTAACAGAGGCATCTGCCTGAACCAGAAACTATTTCCTAAAATCTGGAGAAATTTGCATTGGATGTTTGCAAAAGACTGGCTTTAGACTGTGAAAACCTTTTTCTGCCTCTGTGGTCCACTTCACCATTTCCAACATACCGCCTTTTGATCTGGGGTTTAATAATCTCTTTACCAATAATGTGGTACAGGTATTTTGCTTCCTTTCCTTTAGACCCATTGCACACTCCTCAGGATTTATGGAAAGGTTCACATCCCTAACGGAGTCTACCACCATCTGTACCTTACAGAGGTGACTTCTCCAATCTGGTGAAAATATTACCACATCGTCCAGATAAGCGGAAGAGTAATCATAATGTGGCTTCAAGATCAGGTCCATGAAATGTAGCAGAGGCTCCATGTAACCCAACATGCGTTACAACATACTGGAATAGGCCATCTGCAGTGGAGAATGGAGTCTTTTCTCTAGACTCATTATACAACAGTATCTGCCAATAAACTTTTGTAAGGTCACGTGCTGAAACCTAATTCCAACCTCTGGTATCCTGTACAGTTTTAGGTTTACTTTACTGTTAGGCTCAGTTTTAGTATGGTGTTTTATCAGGAGGGTATGGTTTACTTCTGATCTCCTTTAGGAATCCCTTCACCTATAGCCATAAGATAAATATTTATTTCTTTTTGACACTGTAACAACTTTTTTGTTTCTATTTTTCACTTCCCACCTTCAGAAATCTATAACTTTTTTATTTGATTTTTTTTTTACTCCAGGCTGCCATGGAAATTTATCATCGCTTTCCAATGGTGTCACAGTGAGCGACAATCAAAACCAATATGACAGTGCCAACGGCAGCTAAAGGGTTAACACCTGCAACCTGAGGTTGTCTGCTGCAAACAACCGAATGGTTAATGAGTCAATAAACTCTACAATAGTAAAATCTTGTTTTTGGGTAAAATAACAGGATCTGTGAATAGCCAATATTGTTAAATCTTCTAATTGATAATAATTGAAATGACCACATATATTTATACCAGATTTAAACATGGTGCTATATAGGGCACTTTCTGCTCTAAAGGACTCCATATATTTATTATATAGTTGCCAGTTTATTTGTTCAATCTACAATTCAAGAAATGTAGTAATGCTAATTTAATTAGCAAATTTGCTAAATTAATGGTCCAGGTACAAAAATCAGATCTAAGACAGGCTACAATTTTATGCCGCCTAGAACTATAGCCCCCCAATAATTTGTCCAGTATGCTGGACCAAACTGTTACATTGGGTAACAGTTTTTTCACCAACAAAGAATGGAGAGGTCTGACATTTTTATTGTAGATGCACTTCCACTATGAGAGACAGAATCTAAAAGAAATACAAAAAATGATATTGTATGATTTTTTAAATAATTAATTGACATTTTATTGCATTTTCCAAATATTTGATATTTAAAAATTGTAGAAGGACACCTCTTAATATGTGGATAATAAAAGTGTTCATTATAGTGAATGGAATGAAATAATACTTGTATAATTAAAGTGCTGATCACAGTGAATGGCATGCATTACTATGTGGATAATTAAAGTGCTGATGACAGTGAATAGTGCCTCATTAACACTTGGATCATTTAAGTGTTAATCATAGTGAATAGCACACATTAATACTTTAATAATAAAATTACTTATCATAGGGAAAAGTAGGCATTAATACATGGATATAAAAGCGCTCATCAGGGAATTGTGCCCATTAATACATGAATAATAAAACTGCTCTTTGCAGTGAATAGTGTGCATTAATACCTGTATCATAGACATTTTCATCATAATGAATAGCATGCATTACTATGAGAGTAATAAACATGCTCATTACAGTGATTAGCGGACATTAATACTTGGTTCATAGAATGTGCTCATCATAGTGAATAGTGCGCATTAATACATAGATCAAAGAAGTGCTCATCGCAGTGAATAGCATGTATTAATATCTGGATCACAGCACACATTAATGTGCATCTAATAGGAGTGCTTATCCTAGTGAATAGTCTGCCTTAATATAACCGTAATAAAAATGCTCAGCATTGCATGCAGTAATAGCTTGATTGTATAGGTGCTGTCACATTATAGTTTGTTACCGTGGGTCTTTTAAAATGAGGAAAGCAGGAATTAAGGGACAAGGATGAGTTCCAAAATCCCAAGAAATTTTATTGCAGGATGAGTGTGAGTGGTGGAAAGACCTATTATGACGATAAAACACAATTGCCAATGGCTGTGGCTTTCTGCGATGTGCAGATGGAAAAGGAGGGCAGCGGTGAGGGCAGAAGAAGCTAGGGGTGATTATGAGGTCCTAGTCCTGACATGGGAAGAAGGAAGTGATACTTTGGAGGATGAGGTGGTGTTCAGGAAACAACAGGCAGACAACAAAATAAGCAAAAGGGGGCCAAGGTGCAGCAGTCTGTTCAAAGCCACATCATCAATTGCTTCTATCCACGCTTTGGGACCCATGAAACAAAGGCCATCCCACAGGGTGTCTGTAGCATGGAATTTTTTCTCACAGAACAGAACATTTGTCCTTTGCATGCTGTGCCACTAGTCCATTAAGCATGGTCAAGTCACACGGCCAAGGTTTCCCTGCAGAGGGAGGATGTGACGTCTCTATCCCTCCTACCACCACCAGAAGCACCATTGTTATCAAGCCTCTCCACACCATCCATTCAGCTCTCCATCCCCCAAATTATGCAGAAAAATCTAAAGTTTGGCCCATCCACGCATGAGAACTGGTCATGAATAGGAGCATTTGCAAATTAATAGCATTTAAAATTCTCCCATTCAGGCTGGTGGAGACCAAAAAGCTTAAACCCATTCCTGAAAGGCAGCATACTATTACGGCATAGCATCTGGCTTGGAATATGGATAGGGCTCACAGGCAAAGCCCTTCCCATACAGAGTGGGTGTTTCCTACACACTATAGTAAACATCCACCATTAACACCTGCAATCAGTGCTATCATTGATCGCAGGTGTTAACCCTTCAAGGTGACAAAGCTAACGAAGGTATGTAACAGCGGCACATGGGCGCCACCATCTTGGCTGTGATCATAGCTCCCTGTGCTGTAATCAGGAGCAACTACATTTGACATCCACATGATCATACAAATCAAAAGAAAAATGAGAAGGTGTTATTTGGAATGAAAAGTAGAAGTCGTAAATACAGAGCCTATTTCACCAATTTCACCTCATTTGGAATTGTTTTCCTGCCTTCCAATACATGGCATGGGATATTAAATACTGTCACTGTAAAGTGCAAAATGTTACACAGAAAACAAGCCCTCACACAGCTATGTACATTGAAAAATAAAAAAATATGTATTTTTGAAGGTTGGGTGCAAAGAAACGTAAAAAAATTAAAAAGGGTCAATTCGTTAAGGGGTTAAAGGGGTTTCTGATGGCAGAAACTGTTCCAAACTATGCATTTCACAGCTACTGTGCACCGACAGGTTGTGGACAAAATCAGATGTGCACTGTGCAATGCTAATAGTCCCAAGGTGCACCTCACAACTGACGTGTTGACTACTAAGCACGGGCAGGCACGTTACTACTCCTTAACTGCTTACTGGGTTCATGGCCCCGCCCAGAATTTCCAGACATCACTTCTGGCCACCAGTGGCCTCCTCCTCCTACCCCACTATATCTTCTCCTACTTAGTCATCCAGTCAGGACACCGTCCACAGCACCAATTTTAGCAAAGCCATGGGGAGCTGTGGACTGGGATCTAGAGTCACACAGATGAGTTTTTATGTCTTTGAACCTAAAGCCCAGCAAGGTGGTGTGCAACAACGACCGAAACCAAGTAGCTGCTTTGGGTCAAGCCAAGGTGACACACATCTCATGTATTGCGCATGTGCTCAACTTGGTGGTGCAAAGGTTCCTGGCCAACAATATAGACCTGCTAGAGCTGCAGGTTAGAGTGTGTGCCCTGTGTTCACATTTGTGGCCTTCACAACCTGCTGCTGTACCAACTAGGTGGAATTCAACTTTACATATGCTGGAAAGGGTGTGTCAGCAGCAGCAGACAATTAGTTACATGCAGTTAAGCAGCAATGATGGGGCCTCCATGAGGGACATTTATTGGGTGCTGCACTGCTGCGAATATGCCAACAATAAAGTCAGCACAGATGACACTATCATTTTCTCTACCATCACCATTTTTGCCTGCTTGAAAAAGTTCTTCTGGCTATTATGGCGGATCTAATAGTGGAAGATTATCTGTCCACATATCTACTGTTACTGAAGGATGGGTACTCCTGTTTCAATATCTGGGTGGGAGAATTGGACACATGGCCAGAGTTTGTCCTCTATGCCTTGCAGGCTAGTGTACTGCCAGAGTGCCTGTTCAGTGGTGACTTCACAATAAGAAGATCTGCCTCTTTATAGCCTATGTAGACATCCTAACATCCAAGCAACTTGGTTTTGCCAGTGTCAGAATAAGTTCTTGTTTTCGGAACTTTCCGGTACTCCAATTTCAAAAGCTTCAATTCTGCATTCATAAAATTGCAGCATCCCCGCAGTGAGAGGGAGGATGTTTTTTCATTATTGCCATGTAAATCATCTATGTAAATACTTGGGTCTGAACACCCAGAACGCCTTTAATCGTACTGTGAGGAAGGGTTTTTGTTTTTCTCACAGTTTTTTTTTACAGCAGAGAGAAGAACTAAGTCTAAACACCATGACCACCTTTAACTGCAGTGAGAGGAAGGGTATCTGGTTTTTCCATTGCCACTTAAATCCTCTATGTAATCCTCTTTTAAGGCCATCCGGGTCCTTATTGACTTCAATGTGGTACAAAGTGGTACAAAGTCCAGGTGCAGAACCCAAAAACTAAATCTGGATACCCATAGCCTATTTTGGTTCAGTGAGAAGATGGGCTTTCCGTTGTGTCTTCTACCCAGTGACAATAACTGTATCTAAAAAACACAAAGTTTTTTTAGTGCAGTGAAAATAACTGTGTCTTGATACCCATAGAGTCCTATAGCACAGTAAGAATAACTGTGTCTGGATACCAATAGCGACTTTTTCCACAGGGGCAATAACTGTGTCTTGATAGCGTCTTTTAGTACAGTGATAGTAAGAACATATTTTTCCCCATCAGGCGGCTGTGCCGGTTGACAATACTACGCCTGGTCCTACCTGGCATGGCTTTGTGTAAAAGCCTGTGAACATTTAGCAATGAATGTCATTGGCTGAACAAGACTTCAGTGGGCCCTGAAGCGAACTTAAGTTCATGACCCCATATACCCAAGGCCTGATTATAGGGAGGGCGTGCGGTGTGCTCACGCCAGGGGCACCATCACTTCGCCCTTAAATGGGCCCCCACCACATGTGGGTGACCACCCAAAGCACATGGTGTGGAGGTGATGTAGTCACGAGAATAATTGCAAATCCGTGCAGTCCAGAAGAAATAGCAATGATTTTAGTGCTTCTGCTAAAAAAAAACTGGCATAGAGCGACTTATAAATGTTAGCAACAAATAGAGCAACAAGTAACATCAGGGATCTTTAATTGGGGTGATTATTGAGAAGACATCATTGTCTTTCTGATTTTTCTTTTTATGATTATAAATAGTGTTATTAATATATATATATATATATTTTTTTTTTTAATATATATATATATATATATATACAGACGGTCCCCTACTTAAGAACACTCGACTTACATACGACCCCTAGTTACAAACGGACCTCTGGATATTGGTAATTTATTGTACTTTAGTCCTAGGCTACAATAAACAACTGTAACAATTATCAGTGGTGTCTGTAATGAAGCTTTATTGTTAATATTGATTCTTATGACAACCCAACATTTTTAAAATCCAATTGTCACAGAGACCAAAGCAAGTTCTGGCTGGGATTACAATAATAAAATATACAGTTCCGACTTGCATACAAATTCAACTTAAGAACAAACCTACAGACCCTATCTTGTATGTAACCCGGGGACTGCCTGTATATATATATATATTTTTTAATTACTTATTTATTTATTTTTCTTTTACAGTACCATTTCCAGCAGATCTGTCCATCATTAATATATTTTAGCAGAAGGAATGGCAGCCTTGTTCTGAATCAGACAGATGTCAAAAATAAGTTTTAATTAATCAAGTGGCCCTGTTTCTACAAGACAAAGGGTCCTCTTACAAGTGTAGATTTGTACTTAGAATGAGCACAGATCGATTATTAAACAAGTTGACCATTGTTCATTTTATGGCTTTTTACATCGCAAGCTGAAAACCTACATACGGATAAATTAACTTTAAAGCTGTTCTCCAAAATCAAACTTTTATGTCTTTTAACTCCTCTCTGCTTGCCTGCTGACTTTAGACAAGGTCAGAGACAACCAGAGACCCTGGAGTGAAGGGAGATTTGGTTTATTATAGCTTCATCCTTCTCCACTCCTCACAGCATCAGGCTAAAGTAGTGCAATGCATAGAGAAGCAGAGACGGCGACGGTCACTAGAGCCTTTTCAGGCCGCGTCACATAAACAAGTCACATGTCTTGTCCACAAAAGGTTATTAGAGCTTCCCTTCTCTCCTCCAGATTCTTCACTATAGTCTATGGGCTCAGCAGAGGAGGAAGACAGAGGGAGAGGACTCTAAGGTACATTTCGAGACCTGGACAGGAATTTTATTTCCTTTTGAAGTGTGGAAAAGTCTTGCTTCACGTGGGGCAAAGGCACAGTTTGCTCCTAGTCCTTCATAATACCTTTGCCAAGGCTGAGCTGCTCTCTCCAGCTCATTTACTTTTACACAAGTAATAATTTACTTTTACACATTTACACACATTTTTTATGGAATATGGTAATATTTCTATCCAAAATTGATAGAGAAACATTTCATCCAACAGAAATAGATAACTTAGTTAAATACTCTAGTATATTCTAGTATCTAATAGCCCAAAGGATGATTTATTTTAAGCAAAGAACTGCAGAAAAGCTTTGTGGGCCAGATTATTTTTTAGCAGGTATTGCTATAAAATAAAGCAAAAGTTCTACCCAGCTGTGGTTCAGCATGGCGCCTCTTGTCACTCCAAGTGTCTGTTTGTTAACAGAGGTTGCATCTGTAAGATCATGTTGCTAGCACATGACCACTGCAGCCTATCACTGACCAGAGCAATGTTCTTGTAAGGCTTGTATTGGGTGATAGGAGGCGCTGCATTGGACAAGAGCTAAATAAAAAGGTGTATCTATTTTACCTGAATTCAGTGATTAGGAGGGACATCTCGATACATTTGCCCATTTGGTCTATGTGCGACACACTAAAAGAAAGAATGGTAGATGAGCATTCACTGACAGATCTAAGCATCATAATTGTGATAATCTTCATAGATTTTTTTTTTATCCATGGCCTCCTTCCTTCTAAAATCAACTTTTAAAATTATGCTAATGAGACAGAAGGACTCTGGGGGCATTAACAGAGGCCATCCATGCTGTAGCTTCACAGGTTGATACACTGTGCAGTAGCACTTCACCTCTTCTACTATATGCTAAAGTTCACTGCTGCCATGATATTAGAGCAGGCAGAGGGAGGGGAGAAGTGCCAAAGGAGCCGGGGGAGAATGAGACATGCTGCTTCCTGTAAATCAGTGAGCTTCTGTTCACCTTGTTAGCAATAAAGAATTCAATAACATTTCATAATAGAATAGTAGTATAAATGAAATTTTTGAATGTCCTATTTTAATAAATTGGCTTCATCAGGAATTGAAGATTTTGAATTAAAAAATTGTTGCAAGAAACAACAATTGCAAGAAACAACATCGAAGAAATAAAGGAACTGCCCACTGCCATGTTACCCCTCATAGAAGCCATCCTTGCAGTTGTAGTTCCCAGTGTTCAGCCTGCTCCACCTCACTCCATCTTGCTCCTTGCTGTCCGCTTCTGGGTGTTAAAGTGTGGGCGCAACAGTTCAGATTTAAAGAGTCAGTGCATGCACAAACTAAGTCAAGTAATAGGAGGTGTAAAGTTACACTGGACAGTCTCAAATTACCTGTAACAGATAACTGTTCTTTAGATTTAGCAAGTATAAATTGTATTGTTTGGATCCAGTTGTAAATAGTGAGTAGTGATTACAGTCCAGTTAAATCCAGTGACATCTTCTCTGGTCAGGGCCGGCTCCAGGTTTTAGAAGGCCCCTGGGCAACAGAGCTTTTGCAGTGTACTCATTTGGTGGTATTATAAATTCAGAAACTAAAACAGTCTCCTGTTCCCTAGTTTATGATTCCAAACAGCTTCTTCATTGTTATTTCATGTAAGCCGCCCACACCCCCATGGATTCCTTATCTACAGCCTTATGTGGGCCCCCCAGCAGCTCTGGGCCCTGGGCCTTGCCCGAGTATGTCCAGTGCTGGCGCCGGCCAGCTCTGGTTTTATTGGTGGGGATGGAATAACATTTCCTGCACACTGTAATTCAGCAGTCTTTTCCCATGTTTGCTATGAGAATACTGTTTACCTGCAGCTGCATATTTCTCCACAGCTTCCCTTACCTGCTTTATACTGACCTGCTGCTATATAAAAGGTTAATTATGTCTTGACAAAAAAGAGGTCATATCTAGCAGCTTGTGTATTAAGTATACCTGTGTGGAGAGAAGGCTATGTTCTTATGTAACCTAAACTGCTAGACATCAAGGTATTGATAGAGAGGCTTGTGGGTATTCCTGACTGATGGGTCACTCAACTATAACCCCTGCAACCCCTATAGCTAAACCACAGGTCTTTTTGTTTGATACCAAAATCTTATGAGCGTGACTGAAACACAACTGTATCACATGATAACAACTAGGCTAACAACCTATTGCTCATGGAAAATCCACAACAAATAATACAGTAGTAGCAGCAAAGCTAATCTCAGATACATTTTGTGGAAAATTTAAAAGAACAAAATGACAAACAAAGCATGCACGTTTCAGCCTGCACTGTATACGGTAGTCTTTGACAAATCCTAAGCAAAATTAACAAAATTTAGATGAGACACAGAATTGCATTACAACAGTTTTTCAGATGCAGTTTTTGAAGCCGATGTGGATCCTCCTCTATTTTCACTCCACTTCTGGTATGGGCATCACAATCTGCATCTGAAAAACTGAATGTGTGAACGCACCCTAAGGTCATAACCACTTGACCATCCAGGAGCAGAAACATGGGTGTCTCACTCAGTACTGGCAGGCATTTTGTAACAACAAAATTGAACCCTAAAATGATGGATCTATAGTAGAAGGTCACAAAAGGCCAATATACTTTTACATTCTATTTTCTTTACAATTCAAATTGACAAAGAAGGTGGCCTTAAGTCAGGTAACCGGTAATAATCAGCTTTTCAATTTTAGTAAAATGTGATTACCATATATACTCGAGTATAAGCCGAATTTTTCAGCGCAAAAAATGTGCTGAAAAACTTCACCTTGGCTTGTACTCAAGTCATGAGAAAAAAACAAACAGTTTACTCACCTTCCGGGGCCCTCTGCTATACCGCTGCGCAGGCTGTATACTACAGGGGGCTGGGCAGGCTGTATAGTACAGGGGGCTGGCAGTCTATATACTAAAGGGGCTGGCTATATACTGGGAGGCTGTGACCAATGCATTTCCCACCCTCGGCTTATACTCGAGTCAATAGGTTTTTCCAGTTTTTTGTGTTAAAATTAGGGGCCTCGGCTTATACTCAAGTATATACGGTAAATATTTTATTCATTTTATGTAATGTACATTTAAAACTTAAAGTATGAATATTCAGAAATGAATAGATAAATGCACACTTGAAAATTTACGAAAAAAACATTGGAGAAAGGCATCTTGTTTTCCAATTATTGCCCAGCCCCCACATAGTAATTAATTTACGTCTCCTTTAAAGGTGTCAGCCAGAGAAATCATTAAGGGCTAATAATACACAGCAAAGTCACACATTTGAGATGGAATAAACAACAAACAATAGGGCAAGACTGAATGCAGGAGAGCGGTGTCTGGGCATTGCCTCAGATAAACTGTGTGCACATTGACACTGTCACGCTCCCCGCAGCCCCGAGTGTGCTGGTAGCTCGGTGCAGACAGACAGCTTGAATTAATCCCAGGAGGAGTGCATGACAGGCGAGTGAAGCAGACAATTAGAATGGAGGAGGAAATTGGAAATGGCAAAGGTGTGAACATATGTCAAATTACAACTAAATGATAAATTACAATTCTGTCATTGAAATAAATGGTAATTAAGAAAGATTTCAGCTATCCTTCTTAAAAAAAGACAATAATAAAATGCATTGGCATGCAGGGTTTTTAAAAAAAATGTATTTATTTTACAAAGATTCGTTTGTTAAACTGTCCTCGTTTAACATCATGTCCTGAAGATTGCCACAAGTCTTGCGGAACCATTGTTTGTGTACATTAAAGCTAACGCTTTTCTGCCCGCATATAGATAGGATAGTAGGGTCAAAAAAAGGAAAAGGAGAAAGGCTACAGCAGGAAACTGATCGTATCTAATAAAGCAAGAGCCGAGGGGAAAAAAATGGTCTGCCGGAGCTGCTGAACCCTAATTATTTTAAACAAGCACAGTCCAGCTGACAATTAGGAAATTCTTCTTTATGGCTTGGGGGATTCATATGAAACCTCATAATCACTGTATACACGTCCTTTCATTTAGACAGTAATGAATGTGAGAGAGCAGAAGGGGAGAGAAAGGAGGGGCTGTTACTGTTAGACCACTCCAACACATTTTCCAAACAGCTGCGTAATTACCATGACTTTTGAATTCATAAACCAGCCCCAATTTAGGAGACCATTTGTGAAGGTCCTGCAAACAAGCAGCACACTAATGGCTACAAAGGGGTAGAGGCTACTATTAGTGGCCATGCAGAGGATACGGCTGCAGCACTCATTTATTGCTAAATAAGAGATACAGTCATACAGCTTCCAATAAAATAATGAGCGCTGTGCATTTCTATAATCTGCTGATGAATTGTATTTCTTTAATTTACACGTCCAATTAAAATCAAATCTAATAAAATCTGGCAGCTATTTCTCATAAAATCAGTAGAAACTGCTGAAATATGAATGTATTTTTTCTCTTTGCTGGGAACATATAGCAAATACTGGACAAACTTTATTTAACGTTTTTAAATTACAAATATATTTGATATAAATTGTATAAGTTCATGGTCTGTAGATCGGTGGGTAAGGCTCATTATCAACCAATATACATTTTTAAATCCTAAAATATTTGCTAGAGACTAGTTTCACATTTCTTTTCAAACCTGCTTTTTACTGAAATATTTTAACAATTTTAGGAACTATTTTGATTTCATTAACGGACAATCATTTGCTTCAAAGATTAGCTGACCACAGATTGATGTGCACTGTGTACAGCTAATAATGGGTAAGGCATTTGCTGGGTCCACCAGAGCAAGAGGTGTGATGTGTACTAATTACGAATGATAGGGGGTTCTTAATAAGGAACCTCCCTCAATCAACATAGCTTCCCCATAAGGCTGGAGCTTCTTTTAGCCAAAATGGGAATTAAACAGAAAGGAAATTGTAAGGGAATGTCTTAGACCACTGGCATACGACCATGTGCCCTCCATTTTTTGTCACTAAATGCAATACTTTTATTGATTTAGTGTCCACAGCTACTATTAAAATGGACTGTGTGATCTGTCCTTTGAACAGTAAAGCATACCCTACTCTGTTTTTATACGGGTCACTCGTATGGGGAGATTTATCAGTTTTCTGGCATATAAGCCCAGAAATAGTCGCAGTTACTAGCGCACCACCATTAATTTGATCATTTAGCCCTTTACAACCTCTCCATGACAAGCGGTTGTGGGTGGGTGCACTAATGGAACAATGCAAACTTCCTTTACGTTTCCAGTCTAATTTATAAAAGTATTGCAAATGATATAGCTACGACATAATTTAACCATCTGATGTTGGAATGTATCCATTCTGCTTTGGAATTGATATATTATGATGTCATATAGCTTTTTTATTTTATAACTGCACCTTATTGCATGGAATACATGATCTATAACTTATGATTTTATAAAGGGAAACTCCACTTTCCTATTGGAATTATTTATTATAGAGTCCTTGAGACTTCCTAATGACTAATTTTCTGACCTCACTATTTCCTAATTGGAGTAGTTGCCTAGCAACACCAGACACCTCCAACAGGTGACATGTACAGATCACCATATTCTTTTGAAGATATAAATGTACTACTATATTCAATACCTGCTACCAGCCCAGAGCAAGGATTTGTGGGTAAACATCCAAAGTAAATGTTTTCAGACATAACTAGAATACAGCTAGAAATCCACCAGGAAAGTAAACGCCAACTAACAGACAGGTTTTAAAAAGTTGGTTTTTATTTGCTTTAAGTTCATAGGTGCCAAAAGAAAACATTTCCCCAGCTGCCAGTAACAAGTGAAGGATAATACTGGTTAAATATCACTAGTATTAGCAAGTGAATGATAACTTTCATACCTAGAGACAAATTATGTGTCCCATCCAACTATAAGACATCAAATATTGAGCAGGAGGATATGTTAAAGGGCAAGCCACAGTCAGTGTTAAATTATGGGTTTAAAACCACTCCCTTCTATTATATTTATCACTATGCATTATATGTGCCTTAAAATGTGAACTTGTCATTAATATTAACTTAACTCAGTTAGGGGGAAAAGTTGGCAACCTTTTAGGGAATTTAGCCTTTGAGACATCCATCAATAGCACAAAAATTGACATTTGGCTGCGCTATATTGATGATGTCCTTGTGACATGGACTGAGACCAAAGACACTTTCATTAATTTTGTAACGAAGTTCAATGAGAATCCCATTGGCCTAAAGATCACTTTTAACCCCCCAAACGCATTATGCTGCCAACACCCACTGCTGCCACCCGTGATCAGTGCTGGCACTGATCGTGAATGTTAACCATTTTTTCTGCCATCAGAAAAGTTGCCACCAGCATGTGAAAGTCGGCTGCCACCATCTTTGGTTGGATCGTTGATCCCCGGATCTGCCTTGACCTTGCTCCTTCGCTGTCAGCCCTGATGTCCTGCTCCGACCCCGACCTTGCATCATTGCCGCCTGCCTTGACCCTCTGCCTGTTCCTTAACACGAGACTGCCTAGTTATTTTGTACCTCGACCTTGGCTGCCACTGCACCTGTGGAATGGCCTGGTGGTACCACGCCGCAGCAAGACCAACCGGCTTTGCAGTGGGGTCTGGTGAAGACTGAGTGCCACTTAGATTCCGGTCCCAGGTGTCGGCTTGTGTCCAAGTATGAAAAAGTATGAAAAAAAACCCGTCAGAATAGGGCAAAATGAAGAAATAGTTTTTCGTACAAAAGCTTTTAATTTTTAAAAATCTATTAAAACATAATAAACATTACATAAGTTTGGTATCCCCATGTTAGTACAGCCTTAGAAATAAACCAGAGGTGTTATTTTGAGTGCACAGTGAAATCCGTAAATACTGTGTGCACAAGAATATGGCACTAATGTGCTTCTTCTACAATTTCATCCATTTGGAATTTTTTTCAAGCTTACCAATAAGTGGTATGGAATATGAAATGTTACTAGGAAGGACAATTTGTTACACAGAAAACAAGCCCTGACACTGCTCTACAAATAAAAGAGGATTTTTAAAGATGGAGGGTGAAAAATAGGAATGCAAAAAATGAAAATGGCCTGGTCCTTAAAGGGGTTTTCCCGCAGAAAAAGTTAGCCCCTATCCTAACTTGCTGATCGTTGGGGTTCTCAGATCACGGGATCTGATAGAGATACCTCCGTCTGACCCCTTGTTGCTCCCCGAGATGAGTGGAGCAGCTGGCCCGCATGTCTACACAAAGACAGATTTTCATTTTTAGATGTTCTCATTTTCAAGGCATCTGACGGCACATTGAAAACATAGGCATTCCAAAAAATGGGAGCGTAATCACCAAGGCTTCAGTATGATGCTCTGATAATATGTATCACTACATATGATAATGGAGCACAGACGGCAAGGGCCATAGACCATAGATCACCTACAGGGATAAACATTAAGAGAAAGATTGGTCTGTTTAGCCTGTCTTTTCATAAAAACTGGAAAAATATTTGTTTCAAATGTAACAAACAAAACAATTGAGATGAAATCGTTCATTCTGAGTAATTTACAGAGCATTGTGTGACTGCGGCTTGGAATATACTGAGAAAATAGTTAGGGTATTCCACCAAAGAGTGTGCGACCACTTGGGAGATATCACGCATTGTCTTGATACCATGATATCAAGACGGTTTATATGTCTTGATATCATGGTATCAAGACAATGTGTGATATCTCCTTCATGATGGAACCCCAGAGAAATTTTTTATGGAATTGCCAAAGTAACCCAGTTTCTGCCTGGACTCTGTGGCGCCTAAGAGACTAAATTAAACTCTTAGCTGCTCTTGCTTTTTCTGTAGTCTGTAGTTATAGGTTAGGAGGTATCACTAAGTGAACCTCAGTATTCCTGATAACTTTGTAGTTTATAAGTGAAATCAAATACTTTCATATCCTAAGCTTGTAGCCAATAAACATTTATCTTCCCATCTCCTCCCACATGACTGAAAAGTCTGCCCCCTTCATGACGCACTCCAGTAACGTGATCTTATCAAGGTACCATATAAATACTGGTGTAGCCACTGCTGGACAATAATAGGTCAGCCCACTTTATGGAAAGGTGTTAGGAGGCGACCAGTCACTTGTAGCCACTATTATATTTTTTTACATTTTAATCCCCTCATGAGTCCCAATGAATTGGGGACTACACTAATGAGACGCATTGAAAATAGGACCCTTGTCATTACCTAACGACAGTGAATAGGTGTAAAGGAAAGCATTGGTACTATTTGGAGCTAATATTGGGGATCAGAGATATTAGGATACAGGGAATTATTAGGATCCTGTTTATCTGGACCGATTCCCCTCGATGATCCTGGATAGCACTGACCACATCAGCTCAACAGACTAATGAGATTGTTCTCATGGCACTTTACATTTCACTTACTTCTGTGGAGATATACACTCAAAGGCCACTTTATTAGGTACACCATGCTAGTAACGGGTAGGACCCCCTTCAGAACTGCCTCAATTCTTCGTGGCATAGATTCAACAAGGTGCTGGAAGCATTCCTCAGAGATTTTGGTCCATATTGACATGATGGCATCACACGGTTGCCGCAGATTTGTCGGCTGCACATCCATGATGCAAATCTCCCGTTCCACCACATCCCAAAGATGCTCTATTGGATTGAGATCTGGTGACTGTGGAGGCCATTTGAGTACAGTGAACTCATTGTCATGTTCAAGAAACCAGTCTGACATGATTCCAGCTTTATGACATGGCGCATACCCTGCTGAAAGTAGCCATCAGATGTTGGGTACATTGTGGTCATAAAGGGATGGACATGGTCAGCAACAATATTCAGGTAGGCTGTGGCGTTGCAACAATGCTCAATTGGTACCAAGGGGCCCAAAGAGTGCCAAGAAAATATTCCCCACACCATGACACCACCACCACCAGCCTGAACCGTTGATACAAGGCAGGATGGATCCATGCTTTCATGTACGCCAAATTCTGACCCTACCACCGAATGTGTGCAGCAGAAATCGAGGACTCATCAGACCAGGCAACGTTTTCCATCTTCTACTGTCCAATTTCGATGAGTGTGCAAATTGTATAGCCTATAGCTGAAAGGAGTGGCACCCAGTGTGGTCTTATGCTGCTGTAGCCCATCTGCCTCAAAGTTCGACGTACTGTGCGTTCAGAGATGCTCTTCTGCCTACCTTGGTTGTAACGTGTTAGCGATTTGAGTCACTGTTGCCTTTCTATCAGCTCGAACCAGTCTGCCCATTCTCCTCTGACCTCTGGCATCAACAAGGCATTTCCGCCCACAGAACTGCCGCTCACTGGATATTTTTTCTTTTTCGGACCATTCTCTGTAAACCCTAGAGATGGTTGTGCGTGAAAATCCCAGTAGATCAGCAGTTTCTGAAATACTCAGACCAGCCCTTCTGGCACCAACAACCATGCCACGTTCAAAGGCACTCAAATCACCTTTCTTCCCCATACTGATGCTCGGTTTGAACTGCAGGAGATTGTCTTGACCATGTCTACATGCCTAAATGCACTGAGTTGCCGCCATGTGATTGGCTGATTAGAAATTAAGTGTTAACGAGCAGTTGGACAGGTGTACCTAATAAAGTGGCCGGTGAGTGTATACACATAGTTATAGATCAGCACTAAATTCCCTATATGCAATTCCAACAAATGGTTGGGGAGCCCATGGAGGTGACAGCCGTATCCAGGGATCAAACGGAGGCAACGTTGTGCAAAATAACTCACAGCTCTTTATTAGAACAACTGCAGGCAATGAGCCTATATGATCTCACAGCAGAACTGGTACTGGAGTGGTCATGGATGGTCCTCAGGAATGGTTCACCAGCCTGGTAGTAGATGCATGCTGGGATGGAGCTGTATCCAGTTGTGGAAGCTGCAGCTCTGAGTCATCAGCAGCTGACCGCCTGAGCAGCTCAGCGCTTCCATTTTTGGTCTGATGAAGGGGTTTCCCCGAAACACGTCACCATTGGATTTTAATTGTCACCAATAAATACTGTGAATTTCGCTACCTATGAGGATCTAATTTTGGTTACAAGCGCACCCATCTGGCTCTCTCCTTTTTCTCATTTCTGTATTATTTACTCCACGGTGCCTCTGGTTACCAGTATCTAGGAGTTGCTGCAGTAACCTACCTAAGATTGCACTTTTGTTTGAAAAAGGAACCTTCCCCCTATTGGATAATTAATACCACTTATCCACAAGTGGTTACCAGGTGAGCACCCCCTTTACTCACCACATTCGGTACCGACTTGTTCTCACGTTATCATGCAAGGCGCCGTCCTCTTCTGTTGTTGTTTTTCCTTTCTTCTCTTCAGACTCTGGTCATGGGATTAGCTAAGTGTCAACCCTGATGGTGGACTGACAGGTATCTCTCTTCACTCTGTGTGCTGGTATTCTAAGAACATGCACTCTCCTAGAGAGCTAGGGCCTAAGAGCCCAGCCCCTCCCTGTCCAGGCTTTTTATTACCCTGGTCAGGTTGTGGCTAACTCTCCAATCACACTCCAGTGTACATGGTGAAACACAATTGGCTGATAACTCTCATTTCACCTGCTGGGGAGAAACAGATAGAGGGCCCCATTCGCAACTACCCCCTTGCCTATACATTGGCAGGGGTGTTGCACAATGCTTGCCATTGTTAGGTATCTATCATGAACCAGTCTGAATATACATTTCTGCCTGATCATACACCATTGGTGTAGAATCTAAAGCTATAAGCCAGAAACACATTTTCTGCTATATTTTATACATTTTCCATTTACACATAAAATATTTTGTTTGGACACCAGACTGTTTGATCCAGTGGATATACATATTTATAAAGACATAGGTGCAGTTTTGTAAGGGCCCTGTTTGTCTTTTGCTATGTTCATCTGGACTAGGATCTATTTAGAAACACATGGAGAACATACAAGCTCCATGTACACCTTGTCATTTAGGTGACCTCAGTAAACCACAGACAAGATGCTAAGCTCTAACCTACTATGCTTCCCAAAAAAATTTAGCAATATTTTGACATGCTGGACTAGCAAGGGCATCTAGCACCTCATATTTAGGAAATCTGCTTACCTGTATGTTTTTAGATCTTGGGACAAAAGAGAGGAGAAGAAATGTGATTCTGATCTGAATCTTATCTTGGATGGAGAATTAATATATACAGTAGGAGATGCAAGTTCTACAATGTGTGATGCAATGGGTTTCTCATATTTTCTACTGCCACCTAGTGGTCATGTTATAATAATAAACTAGCTAGTCTAGTGTTTCTCTGGAATCAAGAAATCAATGGAGAATACATTACAAGCATATGGTTTTTAGAAAAATGTACATGTGAGAAGACAATATTTAGTGCATCTCCACTTAACTAAGATCACAATTTTGCATACTTCTGCATTGCCATAGTGGGTTGCTTCCGCGATACCTGTCTTGGATCGCGGGTGCACCCATGTCCCTCCGTGTGTCCCCGCTCCGGTCGATGCCTTGGACTTACCTGTCTCGGCTCCGAGGGTGCGCGTGTGGCGACTGTAGTAAATTTAAAGGACCAGCGCACCGCTGATTTGGACTTGACCATGCATCTCTGCCGCCTGCCCCTGCTAGAAAACTGGCCTAAAAGCCCTGAAATAGTCGCAGATGCTTGACAATCTGCTGGCACTTGCAATTATTTCACCCTTTACACCCTCTTCCCACCAAAGCGATGTGGGGGCATAAAGGGGGACAGGGCCGATGGTGGAGGGGGCAGGTGCGGGGTGTTTCTGCCACGCACCTGTGCATAAGCTGCAGCGTGCAAACTTTCAATTGTGAAAGGTTGAATGCTTCAGGATATGGCCGGCGGCACACATGGCATTTTGAACCTGTTTTTGGGCTGTTTTTAAGCAGTCCTTTAATAAAAACCCATACGTTTTTGACAGGTTTTACAATTATCTTAATTAAAACGGGTCAAAAACGCATGCAATCTTTTTATAGGCTATTTCAAAACGGCCCAAAAACGGGTTCAAAACGCTATGTGTGCCGCCGGACTATTTCTATACTAGATCACCAGATAAAGAGGCTGGAGAGTCTTGATGTATCGGGCTGCAACATTATTAAACTCTGGCGCTCAAGCAATAACCCACTTAGAGTTGTGACACCTTTTATCTAAGTTTTTAGATCATTCAACCTTGCAAACGCATAATAGTGGGGATCTTCCAAGTGCTGGTGCATCCAGCATCAGTGCTTGACGTTCCCTCCACTCCTTTGGTCACAACGGATATACCAAGAAGCAAAGGTTTCATAGTGTATCTCGTGCCCCACCATGCAGTCAGAAAATTCTATGCCTGGCTCTACTAGTTACTAGTTTGGTTGTTGCCTTTACTTCACATCAAAAATTGCAATAGAATTTCTCATATCAAAACTATAAATAAACTATAACATAACAAATTCTTCTTCTAACACTTTCAATGTATTTAATATCAATCTCCAAACCCACCCCAACACTTGAAAAATATGTGATATTTACATCATATATATAGAATTAACCGATCCTTCTGGCAAAAGAGTGAGTGAAATAATTTGTTAAAAATCTCTGAGCGACCAAATCCTCTTATTACTTCTGAGATTCTGACCCATTTATTACTGTTACCATGGTACTAACTTTAGCTAGCATCCACATGTATAATATCAATGTATGAAAGACTTAGTTCACTTCTCGATGCTCTATCAGACCAAGGATTGTTATACGGATCGAGGGTCAACAATACTTTAAGGTGATTTCAAAATTGCCCCTTTGTAACGTTACCCATTGCAACATAACATTTGCCTCATTCTGACATCATAATCCCCCATTTTGGTATTACCCCATTTTATAAATGCAACGTCCCAATGTGTCATTTATACATTCTGACATCATAATGCCCCACTTTGAGATATCGTAACATTGCTCTATTTTGGCAATGTCCTATTGTAACAATGCCCCAATGTGATAGCATAATGCCCTATTGTTACATTACCCAATTTTAAAATTACAAACTCCCAATATGGCAAATGCACATCTAGATCTTGAGATCACAATGCCCCATTGTCACATTATAGTGCCTCACTGTGAAAATTCCCCATTCTGACATCACTAAATCATCACTAAATCAGTTTAATATGAAAATTTTGCCCCTTTGTGACAAACATCCATTGTGACATCACAAAGGGAACAATGTGCAGTCACGATGCACTATTGTGGCAATTTTCTGTAAATTAGAATCATTAGAATATAGAATCACTAATGACAGCTATAGGAGCCTTTTATAGGCTCTCAGCTGTCACTGTGCTGATTGGTGCACAGCTGCAGGTATGTTGGGTCGAACCCAACAGCGGCAGTTCCTGGCAGGTGTCAACTGTTTAATACAGCCACCACATATGGAGAGGGCTCTGTGAGGGGGTTAATAAAAAGTCTATTGTTAAACATAAGCCTTCCCTTCTCACCACCAACTTCTCTCTAGGCTTTGGCAAGTCGGGTCGGTGAAGAGAAGGGGGTAGGATCAGCACAGCAGTATAATTCACAGGATGAAGACTATTGACTTCTGTGTGTGCTGTGTCTCTTCCGTTCTATGTACTCCCCCTCCCCTACACAATAATCTGTGTACTAGAACTTCTAGTGCTATAAAGGCAAGTTCAGCATTGCCTCCGTTCCTTTAGCTAGTGCCCCACCAAGAAAGTGACCGCCTACTTCAAGAGATGCTGAGGATGATTTTATAAGAAGGGCAGAGGCGTAACAACAGTTGTAGCGGTTGAAGCGGTTGCAGCGGGACCCACATTGCACATGGGCCTGTGATGGGCAGTGGAACCAAAATGTATTAATTTTGGGCCCATCCCTCTCTGCTGGCAGGGGGATCTGGGTGTAGCAGCAGAACAGCAGGTACAGGGGCCAGCTGCCCACAATGTAATGGGGCAACCGTGGTGTCCCTGCTGTGCTTCACAGCTGCCTTCACAGCAAATTGCATGATTGTCCATCCGCAAGCCACCTGCCTGACTATATGCCCGCATAGCCAGCCAGCCACTCGCAAGAAAAACCAGCCAGTCGACCAACTGCCCACCCGCACAGCTATCCACCTGCTGCCTGCACAGCCAGCCTCTCCACCGCACACCAAAATTCATGTATGTATCCGTATGTATATGTATGAATATGCTTCATGTGTGTTCATGTATAAGTTGTGTATATGCTTTATGTACATGCGGTATGAGTTTATATACTGTGTATGTATTTGCTGTATGCGTGTATATATGTTGTATATGTTTGTATATGCTGTATATACTGTATGTATATGTGTATATATATGCTGTATGGGGGCAATTTATCTGTTTTGCAGTTTATTTTTGGCATAAAAAAGTCATATAGAGGTTTTTGCGACTTTTAATTGCTAAAAAGTCGCACATGACTATTTTCGGCACTTCACTATACTGGCGTAAACATAAAATTACTGCTAGTGCAACAACATACAAAGCCAGATTCACTTGCAAAAAAGTTGCATAGATACTCCAGTCCACTGCTGGTGTATTTGCTGCGACTCTTTATGCATTTTGTGACTCTAATAAATGTTCTCATGCTCTAGTTGTGTAATGGGCAAAAGCCACTTTAATGAATCTGAAGGGCAGCAGAGCTCCAAAGACAGACATAGGGGCTTGTTTACGAAGGGTCCTGCGGCCGCATTTCCGTTGTGTTTTCCGACGTTTTCGGGGATCGCGCAGCTGGGAAAGGGGTTTAGGAGGGGATTGTGCCGCACGTTATCGGATATTGGCACATCGGCTTTCATGCGACAGAAATCGGGGGGTGGGCCATCAAACGATCCGACTGATTCGGACTGAGAGCCGGATTTAACTTTAAAATTGTGTCGCAAGCCATGCACTTACATGCACTGGGAAGAAGAAGGTGAACTCTGGCGGACCGGAGTGGGGAAGCGACACATGCAAGATATCGGGCTCACAATGTAAGTGAATCGCGACAGAGTGCAGGGTTGTTGGACACTCCAGATCGGGGAACGCACCGGACCGGGTAAGTAAATGTGCCCCATAGAACAGTCCCAAGGAGCCCGTCTAATGATAAATATCCCCCTATGAGTTAATATGGTGTGTAGGTTGCATGTTGGTGTGCATATATTCTTCATGTGTGTATATATGCAGTATATATTGTATGTATGTGTATATATATGCTGTTTGTGTTTGTATGTGCGGTATATATTCAGCGTCGGACTGGCCCACCGGAGTACCTGCTGTTCCTCGGCGCCCGATGCCTGACGCCGGACGGGCCTGACTGACACCGGCGCGGGCCAGGCCTGACTGACCGTTTCTGCTGGTCTGGTGGGTCCTGACGTCCTGTGCTGCGGTGCAAAGAAATACCCCAATCGGTGATGTGTTGGTAAGTGTAAGACCCTGTGTGTGTCTGTTCATACTGGGGTGTGGGGGGCCCTGTCTCTATGCTGGGGTGTGGGGGTCCCTGTCTCTATACTGGGGTGTGGGGGTCCCTGTCTCTATACTGGGGTGTGGGAGGCCCTGTCACTATACTGGGTGAGGGTGGGGGAAGGCCCTGTTCTCTATACTGGGGTGTAAGTGGGGGAAGGCCCTGTCTCTATACTGGGATGGGGGGGAGGCCCTGTCTCTATACTGGGGTGTGGGGGGCCCTGTCTCTATACTGGGGTTGGGGGAAGGCCCTGTCTCTATACATGGGTAAATGGAAGGCTCTTTGTCTATACTGGGGGATGAGGGGGAGGCCCTGTGTACAGCCACAGTACATAGCCATACATGGGGCTACAGCCGCAGTACACAGTCATACATGGAGCTACAGCCGCAGTACACAACCATACATGGGGGTACAGCCGCAGCACACAGCCATACATGGGGGTACAGCCACAGTACATAGCCATACATGGAAATACAGCCGCAATACACAGCCATACATGGAAATACAGCCGCAGTACACAGCCATACATGGAGCTACAGCCGCAGTACACAGCCATTCATGGAGCTACAGCCGCAGTACACAGCCATACATGGAGCTACAGCTGCAGTACACATCCATACATAGTGCTACAGCCATACATGGAGCTACAGCCGCAGTGCACAGTCATACATTGAGCTACAGCCGCAGTACACAGCCATACATAGAGCTACAGCTGCAGTACACAGCCATACATGGAGCTACAGCCACAGCACACAGCCATACATGGAGCTACATTCGCAGTACACAGCCATACATGGAGCTACAGCCGCAGTACATAGCCATACATGGAGCTATAGCGGCAGTACACAGCCATACATGGAGCTACAGCCGCAGTACACAGCCATACATAGAGCTACAGCCGCAGTACACAGCCATACATGGAAATAAAGCCGCAGTACACAGCCATACATGGAGCTACAGCCGCAGTACACAACCGTACATGGAGCTACAGCCGCAGTACACAGCCATACATGGCGCTACAGCCGCAGCACATAGCCATACATGAAAATACAGCCGCAGTACACAGCCATACATAGAGCTACAGCCGCAGTACAAGCCATACATAGAGCTACAGCCGCAGTACACAGCCATACATGGAGCTACAGCCGCAGTACACAGCCATACATGGAGCTACAGCCGGTCTCGAATAACGAGTACCCGAGCATTTTAGTGTTCGCTCATCTCTACTAATAATCTAACCTGTCTGTGATGGGTTTATTAGTGCTCATAATTAATAATGCAATGAAGCTTTTTCCTAAATAATTTTGTCAATCCTATTTGCATTGATTTTTCTCTCCTCAACTCTATAAACACATGCACGGCATCACCTAACTAGTGACAGCGCCTGATATGTGTGTCTTTGCAGGCTTCTGTCTTCATGGTCACAAGGGAATGGATGTGTAATGCTGTGCAGATACCAGCCAAGTAATATAATGTGGTGCCGTTAAGGACATTATTCATACTTGATGAACACATACCTTTTCCTGTGGAACACATACACTGCAGGAAGAAATGCATATATCATTTTGTAAAGCACATTTATTATACGTATATCTGTGCCCCAACTAATGAAACGCATAGATCATGGTATAAAAATGCTCATTGAACATAGCCAAAAAATTAACCACTTAGTGATTATTTGCAACTAGTGAAAAGAAAGGTCACTATTTTAGTACTACTGTAAATATGCATGATGTGTAAGATGGACTGCTAGACACATAGATAGGTTATAGAACATAGATGTATTGTGTAGATCAGTGAGAGATAAATAGAGGAAATAAAACAATTAGATACTGTCAGAACTCGCAAATTGTACTGATGGATCAGGCTTCTTGCTGGAAAACCACACCCAGAGCTGCCTGTGATTGACAGCTCCATTTCTGATCCTGGGAAAGCTGGGTGTGTCTCTGTAATTGTTTTGCCTGCAGCTGCGGTTTGAGTGATGGACGACTGAGCCAGTCAGTGCTCGAGGTAGTGTCCATTTCTGCCTTATATTCTGCCCAGCCCTTCATTTGGTGCTGGTTTTTGCAGTCTATCTGTGTATCTAGTGCTCTTGTCATTGCGTTTCTTGCTATACTGTGTATCGACTTCTGCTTTGCCTACTGACCATTCTATTTGCTATATGAATCTGTATCTTTGCCGCCATCTTGGTTTTGACCCGGTTTGTTTGAATACGCTTATCTGTCTGTATCTGTTGTTTGTCCCTCAGTATCGTTTATCTCCTAGTGTGTCCCCACCTTCCTGTCTGTCTAGTGTCGGTTTCTGTTACCAGTGTGAACACTGACCTGTATCAGTATCCCGGTTACCTGTCCGCTCCACCATCCAGCAGATGCCAGAGAAAGTAGGTTTTCCCTGTCATCTTGTAGGGTCACTCAGGGACCATCAGTTAGGTTCCTGATAGTGGGTTCGCCCTTACCAGGGCCAAGCCTGGTTGTGGTTTGCACAGTTGCTGGACAGGTACTGACAGATACATGATTAATTTAATCTAAGTAAAAGGGTGAAGCTGAGATGCTGTCAATAGAGGGTGCGTTCAGCAGTTTATGATGTCCAAACCAGGATTGGAATGAGAGAACACCATTATGATCTGCACCTGCTTTTGGCTTCAAAAACTGCATCTGAAAAACTGAACATGGGAAACACCCTGAATAAGATGGTCTCATTGAACTGAATAAGTGGGGCCAACTGTGGACAACCATAAACTAGACAAAATATTCCAGAGCACCTGACGTGCAGCCTAGCAGACAGCAGACTGTTGTGAAGCAATGGATGCAATTTTCAATGGATGCATGTTCTACAGATGTGATTGTAGCTTGTATTGATAACAGCTGCTGAGGTTCATGGGATGTCATACTGCTGTTTCGGAGGGAATTTTTCTGTGACACCATCCATGTGATGTGCCAAATTTCTCAGGCCTGCCGTTATAAGTGTGCTTTATGTAATGCTGCATACTTGCTAAGACTTTTAGATTAGACAAATGTAGAATGTGTAACAAAATTTGCTGCTGCTACAAATTCCTGCATCATTTAACAAGTGGTGTACATGTTTTATAGCCTACAGGACTTCGTGTGTCATTTAATGCATTGAAAAAGTTTTAGCAGTTACAAAAGGAAAAATTCTGCATTCTGCTAAAGAGAACTTCATAACAGAACAGACTGACACTCTCCCTTCACCCCCTAACAGTGAACTCATGCAGGTCTGAAGATTGAAATATGACATGTGACATGTCAACAAAAACCCCTTTTTCTGCATGTCAAATAGAAAGTTAAGGCAAAATGGGCCAGATCACAGCAGTTTGCACCACCTTTGGGCCAATGTATTAAAAGTAGTCCACGGATAAAAATAGCATTTTTTCAAAGGAAACCAATTTTATTCAAGTAGATTTTTTTAATTTTTTTTCATCATTTGCTCGGGCTTGACTTGTTATGAGATTCCAACAGCCTGATTTAGCCTCAATACAACTGATGACGCCACGTGAAACATGCCGGGCGGGTGGGGGGTGACAATAGGTTTTAGGACAGTCAGCGAGGGAAAGATGTGTCACAAAAGCTAGACTAAGCTCGTCAGTTGTGGATGTTATGTTGTGCTGTATTATTGAGGAGGACTAGGACATATATCGACGCTTGGTTGTTACTGTGTTATACTTGTGGGGGGACATCAAGCAGCTATTAAGCTAGTCTCCTCTTAGAAAACATAACATAAGTGGTGATCTGAGTGGGACAATATCAAAGTAACTACCAGGCTAGCCTTTTCTCAGAAAAGTACACGGCACACAGTGCAATCCAAAATGTAACAATACATTTCCCAATAAGTGGCAGTATATCTGCCATGTGCCAATTATCACACCCTCCTTACTGATAAGCTTATATATAGTGTTATTGCAATGTGTGATTGAAAGGGTTGTATGTTACAATGTTAGAAATTGTTCATGGTAGGATTTGCAAATAAAAGTGTAGTTAGGTCCAAGTAAAGATGGGAAGAAACATTTGTTAATAAGGAGATGGATTTCTGGCACAATATTTGCTTGTAGTAACTATTTTGGGTTGAGTTCTCACAAAGTCACCCAATTTTTTAATTTTTTTATAGTCTACTATTTGGGGGAAACACTTTTTATAATGGGTAGGAAAGAAACAGATATGTGTATCTCTTGTGAAACTGAAAGTGCAAGTATAATACATGAAAATTGGGGGACATGAGTGTGATTGCAGGGTGTCATGTATTGAAAGGTACACAAGATATTCTCTTTAGCAAGGTTAGTAATAGCACGTAATTGGCTTACAGGTAGATAACTGTCTTAAAAAAAGTAGATGGGTAAAAAATGTCAGCTATGAGCTTAGTGGTGAAGGATAAGTAAAACATTTTAAGATCTCTCAGATTTGGGAAACTGCACTGGAGAACTAAATACCAGATTTAAGTGTATAGGAAAAGATTGGATTGCTCTTGGCCATGAGGATCATTTTTGAGGAGTTGTTATAAAGTAGAGGTGCAGATAGTTAATAAGTATTTGATGCAGTGATAAAGAGGAACTGTGGTAATATAAAGCAACATAAACCTCCCTTACTGGCTATTTCTCTTTTATATACTTACCTCTGCCTTGCTGACATTACCCCTTGATGAAGTTAGTGTGCCGAAATGTGCATCGAGGTGTCAGGCATCTGAGTAAAAGTGAGCTACTAGCTCTTCAGCTATTTGAACATGGCACTTTAATGTTTATGCAATTGTGTTGTCTAGACGGAGTAGACTATATGTAATTAGATGTGTAACAATTCTTCTGCCTTTTATGGATATGCACTTATATGTAATCTTTTTTTTTTGATAGTAGCCCATAATCTTGCATAAACTATATACATTATTTTGCATTGCACATGCCCCTTCGATGTTCATGTATTCCTCCAGTAGATTGTACACATTATTTTAATGTCTGTTCCTATTAGCATTTGTTTACTTGCTTTTGAAAAAATTGTATTGCTGAAGTCCTGCTTTTCTATATACTGTAAGTTGTTGTTTCATGGTGCCAGCTCTAAATTAGTCCAATATGGAGGAGTTATATTGTTATATACAATATTACAATGATTACTAGCAGGGGCATTGCTAGGCTGGTACAAGATCGGGGGCACAGGCCCCAATACATAAGTATCGCACTTTCAGTAATGCCCGCCTATAACATTTGGTTGTGCCAATAACAAGTTTACTGACATTATATACAGTTACAAAAAACACAGGAGAAATCCCTACTTGTTACATCCAGTGCCTGCAGGTGACATGTTCTATCTTCTCCATTAGGTCCATCATCACCACGTCTCCTTTTTAGCGGTTTCCTCCCTGTGGAGTTCACCACACAGACATCTTATGTTCTTCATTATACTGACATTTTGGTTCTCTGAGGGAGTATTCACAGGTTGCAGTTAAAACTCCATCATAATCAGTTTTAAGTTTGTTATTTTAACATATGAATGACATGAACTGAACAGAAGAATCTAATTTATTTCCCCTTTAAACTCAAATTCACTTGTTGAGTTCATGTTTTTCACCTGTTAAATGAACAAAACTGCATCTAAAACCATGGTGCGGTCTCAAGTTGCAGTTAAAACTGCATCGCAATCAGCTTTGAAGTGGTTTGAGGTGTAGTTTTGTTAATTTAACCGGTAAAAGATATTTGTGGAACAGGTTTCCCTTTTTTAACCCCTGTACAGGGTTCTGAACTTGGTGCGGAAAGGTGGCAGGACTTCTTCCTCTTGTGGTGGTCCCAGTGAGAATAGCAGCTGGCCCAGCAGGCACAGAGAAGCTAGTACGTGGTACCAAGGGGCCAGACAAGCAAATGTTCAAGGCAGCATAGAAGCAGAATAAGAAAACAAGCAGAGGGTAGTGCACAGATCAAGGACAGAGTTACAGAGCAGACCAGGATCAAAGATAAGTAGTCAATAGAAGCACAACCCCTTAAGCAGGACTAGCAAGCTAGGAATCTTTGTTCAGGCACAGTGGAGCAGAGCATGCTGGAATATATGGTTACAGGGGCGCACTAATACGCTGAATCATCATTTATAGTACCCTTTACTGCCAAGAAGGGGAGAGAGAGGCTGCCTGCACCTGAAGGGAGCTGGAGGAGCAAGGATGTCCGACATCTTGTATAGTAGATTTAGAGGGTGCTCACAGTTTGTTAATCCAGGTCAAGGATTCAGCAGTCAACGATTGCAAGTAAAACAAGCGAAGCACAGCACAGGTTTGCAGTTTGAACAGTAAGGTGTATTTATTCACCCAACAACATTTTTAGCCACTGAGTAGTCTTTTTTCTAAACAAAAAGTTTCACATACCTCCCAACCTCTGAGTTGAAGAGAAAGGGACAGAAAGAGTAACATGCCATGGATTCTTAATCAAGGGAAAACGTGGCAGTTCCTTAAAATCTTTCTTCTTTATTTCATTCAAAAGTTAAAACATAAAAGGCAGAGAAGATTACTGCTGACACGTTTCGAGCTCTTTCAGCTCTTAGTCATGCTGTAAAAGCTCGAAACGCGTCAGCAGTAATCCTTTCTGCCTTTCATGTTTTAACTTTTTGAATAAATAAAGAAACAAGATTTTAAGGAAGTGCCGCGTTTTCCCTTGATTAAGAATTCATTACTACACCTGCAGGCCTAGCAGGCTACGCAAGCACACTCCAGGATGAGCTGGATTCACGCTTCATTGTACTCCTCGAATGGTCGATCATCTGAAAACACTGGGAAGGTGAGCCGCACAACAACTTTTTTTTATATATCTCAAATTTTGTAAAATTAACATGACATGCCCCTTATGCACACATAGTATAATACCTAGAATAATGGCTCTTACACTGTATATTCTCAACCTGTACAAGGCCAAAAATAGGCTAAAAAAACTGGCTCCATTCCCCTCCCCCTTCTATTTTGGTTGCTTTCTCTGTTCCCTCTCTTATTAAGAACCAGTCTCTGCCACTCCACTTCTTTCAGTGGTCCCTATTTCTATGCTCCCCTTCCTTATTATGCCCCTTATCTGCTCCCCCTCTTATTGTGCACGCCTCTCTGCTCCTTATTTACAAAACTGTCCTAAAACAGAAAAAACCCTTATTGGTCAGGCCTAAAACTTTACTTTTATTTAGGTGGTAAAATAACCTATTATGTATCACACTCTACTGTCTTAAAAATTCACATGTTGAGGCTGCTATCGTCCTATGTGTACATTTGAAGGTGAGTATCACTTAAAAATCAAACAGGGGGGGGGGGCTCGTGTTTGCCTTGGCAGTCCTAAAAGGGCTATTCTTGTTATTAAAAAACACCTTTCTGCTCCCCTTTCTTCTCTATTTACCTTTCCATCATTCCTCACAGTTTTACTTCGATGATAAGGCTGAGGGGGTGGGACCAGCCAATGGTAGCTCCTTTCCATGGTTGGCCCGGTCCCCCTCCTGCTTGTCATCTCGGAGCCCCAGTTAGAGGAGATAGCAGGACTGCGGAGAAATGATGGTGAGTAAAGTTTTTTTAAAAATAAAAAGAAAGGAGGCAGCAGGAGCTAGTTCTGTCTCCTGGTCTCAACTTTGCACCTCTAGTGTCGAGGTGGAGACCAGGAGGTGGGACATTGTGGGACTGCATGGGAAATTCTCCCTAACGTCCAAGACGGTGGGACAGTGCCCAAAAACCTGGACTGTCCCACTGAATCTTGGACGGTTGGGAGTTATGGGTTAACCATAAAAACACTTCATTGTTCACAATGCAAACATGTGCTGCCATTTCACCTACAGACCTCACTTATCCGCCCTGAGGGTGGATGAGTGAGGTGGATATGGAGCACACGCCCCGGAAGAAGCTGAGAACGGCGAAACCCAGGGTCGGGCGAGCGAGTGGAGCTGGTGTCCCGTTTTGTATACTGTTTTATGCGCATTTTAAACATACTCTTGTGAGTATAACTTTTAAGAATAAAATCCAAGGTTTTAAGAACGTACTATGCGATTTGGTGCCTACTTTCTCTTTTAGTTTTTGCTACGACACTGTTGAGTGAGTTTAAGGAGAAAACTGCACCTTAAGGACGTTCTGAATAGTGACCTACATCTTGTTGCAAAACTTTCCTCATCGGTAGTATATAATTGAAGATCTTTGAAGGAACAGCCGTATTGGAATCATTGGGAGCTCCGGTCAAAGTTTTTTTTATACTCCTTTCTTTATTGGATATGGATATGCATGGGTATGCATCTTTTACAATAAACACCTTTACAAAAAACCTGTGATTTTCATCCCTGATAACAAAGATTCTCAGCTTATGGCCCTCATGGCCAAATATAAAAAAGAGTCTCCTTTCATCAGAGAAATCATGACTAGTGTTAAGCAAACCCGAATCATAGAAGAAGTCGAAGAAGAAGTCGAAGAAGTTCAACCTCCAACTGGTAGTACCCACAATTGGTTCTGGTTAACTCTATGATTGCCATCTGCAGCATTTAAATCAATGAAGTGCAAGCATGCCAGCACAAAAATTCTGGTTGCAAAGGGCCACCATTTTGGAGAAGACTGTTGCTCCCCGATGTTATCATCAGGAGTGACAACCCTCTCCAAAATGGCATGCCAATGGTATGGTAGTGCTGGCATGCACGGCCACAGCGATTTATGAGCACCTACCACAGGTGTTAGTGGTAGGGGGTCCGGAACCTAGCAGATTTCGAAATACTCATGGATCTGCTCATCACTAATTATGACCCCTTCTGGCATCAAAGCATCATACTTCTTTTGACAAAATGTCTGGAGAAGGGGAAGATAGGAAATATATTCGCCTAAGGTTCCTCCCTTCTACTAAAGAAGCATCCAGGAATGTATGTCATATTTTTGCTGATGTTTCCGCATTTGGGTTAATGTAAAACTCTCAATGGGCCTGGGTTGCTGGAGAAGGGAAGTAAGGGTGGGTTGTCTCTATTAACTACCAGGACACTCCAGGTTCTGGGCTCAATGGACAGCTGTGCTGGTTTTGTATACGGTGAGAAGGTCTAACACATTGGGGCTTATTTACAAAGGGTCCACGAATCGCATTTCCATTGGACTTCCCAATGTTTTAGCGGATTGCACGGCTGGGACAGGTATTTAGAAGGGGATTTAGTCGCACGCGATTGGATTTTGGTGCAATCACGCCGGTTTTCATGCTACAGAAATCAGGGGGCGGGCTGTCGGTCGATCTGATGGATTCGGACTGAGTGCAGGATTTAACTTTAAAATTGTGTCGCAAGACAATGCACTTACCGTATTTTTTCGGACTATAAGGCGCACTAAAAATCCTTTGATTTTCTCAGAAATCAAAGGTGCGCCTTATAGTCCAGTGCGCCTTATATATAAACCGTACTTACAAACAACAGCTGCCTTGAACTGTGCACAGGTCTTCCACCTGCTGATCATGCATCCTTATAATCAGGTGCGCCTTATACTCCGGTGCGCCTTATATATGAACCTAGATGGTTTAGCAGGCATTTATTGATGGTGCGCCTTATACTCCGGTGCGCCTTATAGTCCGAAAAATACTGTACATACACCGGGAAGAAGAAGGTGAACTCCAGTGGACCTGAGCAGGGAAGCGAAAGATGCAGGACATTGTGCGCCCGATCTTAGTGAATCATGCCAGAGTGCATTATCGTCAGAACAATACATTTCGGGTGAACTACTCGGACAGGTAAGTAAATATGCCTCATTGTGCTCTCTTTGCACCTTTCGAAAAACTTTGCAGATCCCCACGTTTGGTACACCGCCAACTATCCTCCTCCACCATGCTCTATTGACACTACCATATCTTATTGGAAAATCCTATTAATCTCTGGTATTGAAAGGGCAATCTGGCTAAAAAGGATGGTGATCTCCAAAAACTGTTTTCTTACAAACACTACCCATTTACCTACCCAGCATTTTTATAAACCAAGTCTGCAGCCTTTATTTTGTTACCTATGGACATAGAGTAGCTCTCACCACCCTCTCCAACAAAGATCTCCTGTAGGTATTATACATGCAGATGTACACGAATACTACCAGGCAATCTCACTATCCAAAATTATCGACTTGCAGAGGAATGTCATCACTAATCCACATATATAGCAATTGAGTAAACTGTAGCCAAAAACTAGAGATGGGCGAATTTGTTAAAATTTGTTTTGTCCTGATTCACCGAATTTTTCGAAAAAATTTTATTCGACCCAAATCAAAACGAATCACGTTAAAAACCAGGCATTTCCTGGCTGCAGAAAGCCTGTAGGATGTTGTAGAACGTTGTGCCATGCTTAAATATGCATAGGGAGCGTGGTTTGGTCTTCAAACAATGCTGTGTTTTAGTATGACACGCACATGACATGACAGCCGCGGCTCTTAGAATCGCTTAACTCTTCACTTCCATGTGCACTTACGCAGCCTGACAAGGTAACGTCTGTGCCAGCTCGAAAGGACCGAGCTGAGGGCCAAGATCCCACTATAACATCAAAGAGTACACTCTTTTTACACTGACATCAGATGATTCCATAGATAACGACACTACCTGTTCTGTTAAATGCGGATACATGTGGAAAGCCCCCCAAAAGAGTGCAGAGGATGTCGGCAGTAATTTTGCATTGACGTCAGTGATCATTTTGGCCTTCTTTTTACGCGTCAGTGTCCTCTTTCAATCGGTCAATAATCCATCAGTATTGCTAAAGCCAAAAACAAACAGGAGTTGATACAGAATAGAGATGAACAGCAAATGGGATACTTGCATGTCCTCTGTGTTCTGTATCCACTGCTGCTTTTGGCTATCAATCTTGAAGCTTTTCATCCTTCTGACAGATGAAATGAAGGGGTGTCGACAGCAGAAGCAACAGCAGGAGCCCACAGTTGGCAGCAACATGGTGGCAGCAACTGGGATAGCCACAGAGTGGCACAATGATTTAGTGTGGAGGTGGCATCAGCAGCAGGATACCACAGGTGGCAGCAACATGGTGGCAGTAATAGTAAAAGCCACAGAGTGGCACAATTATATAGTGTGGAGGTGGCATCAGCAGCAGCAACAGGAGGCCACAAAGTGACACAATGATAAGAGTGTGGAGTTGGCGACAGAAGAAACAGCAGGAGTCCACAGGTGTCAGCAACATGGTGGCAGCAACAGGGAAAGCCACAGAGTGGCACAATGATATAGTGTGAAGGTGGCATCAGAAGCAGCAGGTGCCTGCAGAGTGGCACAATGATATAGTGTGAAGGTGGCATCAGAAGCAGCAGGAGCCTGCAGAGTGACACAATGATATAGTGCGTTGGTGGCATCAGTAGCAGCAGCAGGATCCCGCAGAGTGGCACAAAGATATAGTCTGAAGGTGGCATCAGTAGCAGCAGCAGCAGGAGGAGCGCACAGAGTGGAACAATGATATAGTGTGTTGGTGGCATCAGAAACAGCAGGAGCCCGCAGAGTGGCACAATGATATAGTGTGAAGGTGGCATCAGTAGCAGCAGCAGCAGGAGTAGCCTGCAGAGTGGCACAATGATATAGTGTGTTGGTGGCATCAGAAGCAGCAGGAGCCCACAGAGTGGCACAATGATATAGTGTGAAGGTGGCATCAGAAGCAGCAAGAGCAGCAGAGTGGCACAATGATATAGTGTGAAGGTGGCATCAGAAGCAGCAGCAGGAGCCCGCAGAGTGGAACAATCATATAGTGTGAAGGTGGCATCAGAAGCATCAGCAGCAGGAGCCCGCAGAGTGGCACAATGATATAGTGTGAAGGTGGCATCAGTAGCAGCAGCAGAAGGAGGAGCCCACAGAGTGGCACAATGATATACTGTGAAGGTGGCAGCAGGAGCCTGCAGAGTGGCACAATGATATAGTGTGTTGGTGGCATCAGAAGCAGCAGCAGCAGGATCCCGCAGAGAGGCACAAAGATATAGTGTGAAGGCGGCATCAGAAGCAGCAGCAGCAGGAGCCTGCAGAGTGGCACAATGATATAGTGTGTTGGTGGCATCAGAAGCAGCAGCAGCAGGAGCCCGCAGAGTGGCACAATCATATAGTGTAAAGGTGGCATCAGAAGCAGCAGCAGCAGGAGCCCGCAGAGTGGCACAATGTATAATGTGAAGGTGGCATCAGAAGCAGCAGGAGCCCGCAAAGTGGCGCAATGATATAGTGTGAAGGTGGCATAAGAAGCAGCAGGAGCCTGCAGAGTGGCACCATGATATAGTGTGGAGGTGGCAGACAATTCCAGTCCCTGGTAAAGATGGTAGGAGGCAGATGGTGCAACTAGCAGCAGATGTGTTGCATCAGACGGGTGGCAGCATCAGAATAGTAGCTGAGGCAGGTAGTTAGAACCCCGAGGCGTTTGGAGGCGTCATGGCTGATCTAATCTGATGCATTAGGCATTGGTGAGTTGAAATCCTGGCTGATCCAAGCCTGATTCCAGGTCAGTCTCTTCACATTACGGGTGGACAAGCAGGTTCTCCTGGGGGTAACGATGGCCCCCGCCACACTGAACACCCACTCTGATACCACACTACTGGCCGGGCAGGACAGCTTCTCTACTGCAAACTCCGCAAGTTGCGGCCACGCATCAAGTTTGGTTGCCCAGTAGTCCATGGGATCCTCTACCTCAGGTGGTAAAGTGCTGTCCAAGTAGGCCACCAACTGCTGGTGCAGGGTCTGCTTCATGTCCTGCTGCTGCTGGTGGCAGCTACCCTCCTCACTAGGCGGGTGAAGGAAATTGCTCAATAAGGAATCCAGACTTAAGCGACTGTTGATGGAACTGCTACTGCTCCTACCCCCCCCCCCCAGCTCCCCACAGCAGCCGTGGTAGTAGTACGTGAGCAAAGACTGCCAGGAATCCCCCGGTCAGACCTGACAGAGGATGGACAATGGTGCACATAGGCAGCGGCCAACTGTGTGCTCACTATTTCTCTATAGTATGCCAGTTGTTCCTTCTTCTCAGCAGCAGGAAAAAAGTCACCCATTTTGGACCGGTAGCAAGGGTCTAAGAGGGTGGAGAGCCAAAAGTCATCCCTATGCCGGATGTTGACCATTCGGCTGTCACTAGTTAGGCAAAGCAGCATGCTGCGGACCATCTGCGCAAATGACTCTGAGGGACTCCTGGTCTCCATATCCACAGTATACTGCCACGGTGCTTCTGGGTCATCTGCCTCGTCTTCTACCTCCTCCGGATGCTCCTGCTCCTCCTCTCCTGTCACCACAAATTGCACCAGAAAAACCACAAATTGCACCAGACTCTGCTTGTGCTCCAATGTCCTCCTCCTCCAGTTCAGCCCCCAGCGGACTCACGTGGCCATGAGATGTAGTTTCCACTTCTCCAGTGCCCTGACCAGACAGATTTTGCAGCATGAGTTCCAGGACATGAAGCAGTGGAATGACGTTATTCATCCCGCAGTCCTGGCGACTGACAAATAACGGGGCCTCTTCAAAAGGCCTGAGCGAATGGCAGGTGTCACGCATGAGCTGCCAGTGGCTGACATCAAAGTTTCACAGGGGAGTACTATGGTCCGCTTGCATCATCAAAAAATGGGGTAGGTGGAAACATCGCATATCAGACTATGTTGGGGTAGGCCGTTCTGGCGCTGCAACTCGAGGAGGGTGTGCTTGGCTTTGTAAGAATGGCTGAAGTGCGTGCACAGTGTCCTGGCCATTTTTAGAATGTCTTTCAGATGGGTGTAAGACTTCAGGAACCTATTGACTACCAGATTGAAGCACATTCACCCAGTGGACCGTAAAGGACATATACTGGCCCTGACCATAATTATAGCTCCACACGTACGTGCTGCCGTGCACCTTGGAAGAAACTGATAAGCTCAAGGACTAGCCCACTTTCTGTTGTACATATTGGTGAAGGGCTGGCACAGCCTTTTAGGAAAAAAAATTGCGGCTTGGAACTCTCCACCTCGGTTCAGCACAAGCCATTAGTTCTCTGAAGGGTGCAGAGTCCAGACTTGGAAAGGGAGAGACTGCAGTACCAACAACTTCGACAAGAGCACAGTCAGCTTCTGCACCTTAGGATGGCTGGACGCATAGAGTTGTCTTTTTGTAATCGCCTCGCTCAACGACTGCTGGCGCTATGCGTAGCGAGGAGCAGGAGCATCTGGACCGGGAAATGATGTCAAAGACAAACAACTCCCTTCGGCAGAGGTGCTGGAGCCTTGACTTGCTGAAACAGCATGTGTGCCACTAGGTGCTGCTGCTGTTGCTGCGCCTGCAGGATGGAGCGCATCTGACACCCGTTTCTCCCAGGCCATTGGATGGTGACGCTGCATGTGTTGGCGCAGGGCCGTGGTGCCAAGGTTAGCTCCCTGGCGACGCTTCACCCTTCTGGCTGCAGGAAAGGAACAGGGCGGAGCCTGGTTGAGGACAGGTGAGGGCCGCTGGCCTGCTCCAGGGCCATGCCAACTAATTGTTGTATCAGAGGAACCTACGGACTCTTGGCTGGGGTTGTCAGATGTTATATTTGAGGAATTGGATGACCTAGTCAACCATTCAACAACCTTTGGGTTGTTGATCAACACACTGCCACTAGATGACAACGGCAGTTCTGGCCTCACAGAGTCACCCCTGCTGCGACATCCCCTTACTGTGCTGCCACCTCTGCCTACTCCACCTGCCACCTTACTGTCTGACATAGTGGTTTATAAACTACGTGGATTTGACACTTAAATCTGGCTGTAAACTAGAGCCCCCAAAAGGTATTGCAATGTGTGTTATACAGATACCCCACAACTGACAGTGTAATTTCAGCGAAAATCACTGTATAAACTATGTGGATTTGACACATGAATCTGTCTGTAAACTAGAGCCCCCAAAAGGTATGGCAATGTGAGTTATACAGATACCCCACAACTGACAGTGTAATTTCAGCGAAAATCACTGTATAAACTACGTGGATTTGACACGTGAATCTGGCTGTAAACTAGAGCCTCCAAAAGGTATTGCAATGTGCGTTATACAGATAACCCACAACTGACAGCTCACTACTGCAGATGCATGAATGTCAAACAGATTTCTTCCTATTCGATTTTGTCACTAAATAGAACTGCTATTTGGGGTATATAGAACCCCCTTAAAGAACAGCGAGGGATTGCAGCAAGAATCGCACAATACAATAGCAGCAGCTGGACGCTACAACATGAAGTGTGAAGTGCTGAGATAGAAAATGGCTGGGTTTTATAGGGCTGTGTGACAACACATAATCCTGCCGGTCGCTGATTGGCTTACAGGTCTGCAGATGTCATCGGGGGTGTTCCTTTCTCCTTCCCAGAGTTCTCTGCCCCATGTAACATGTTGTTCTCGCGCCCATTTAGCAGAAACATGAGGGGAAAAGAGCCAACTTTGTTCCCGCGAATCAGCATAAACTTCGGCTTCGTGGCGAATCAAATTTTTCCTGAAATTCTAAACGAAGTTAGAATCATTAGAATCGATTCGGCCATCTCTACCAAATACTCTTGACTCAACTTCTTCTCCCAGACCAAGAACGTTGAGTAAATGAGTAAAGCAGAGCCTTGACACTCATTAATTCTAGATCAGTTTTGTAAAGATTTAGCAAACCTTAACTTTAGTCATAACTGTGGCACACAATGTTAACTCCACATAATGGCTATTCAAAGGATTTTGTTGTTAAAAAAGAGTGTAGAATATCCGTACAAACAGAAAAACCTCTTTAACACCTTTACAACATATGAGATATCTGTACATCACATGTCGGCTGTGCCCACTCCATACACAACACGTGTCAGTTGCATTGTGCAGCACACATGTCTGACACCCGCAAATGGTACTTGATCCGGCCGATGACCCCTGTGACATCATTGGAGGATGCCGGCCGGTTGCTATGACACAAAATGCCCTCTCTATCAAAATCTAAAAACGTTTATTGCCAGCAATGTACCCAGTAACGGAAAATAGATCCCAAACATCTGAATCACCATTTTAGTTCCATTTCACAACACATAGAAATTCCAATAAAATGTGATCAAAAAGTCATAAAATGGTAGAAACAAAAACACCATAGACTGAAGTATGAAAAATCTACCACCGTGCTTCATTTAAAATCTTCTCTTATATATTTCTATTAATGAAGATTAAGATGTTTCCTTAATCTTATAAAAGAGGTGATACATTAAACTCTTACAATTCTTGCAAACTATTACTCCTTATTCAGACTGCTAGTTTCCCTCATGTCGACCACAGGACAGAATCCTTCCTTAAGCTACGAATTACTAGTATGGTTATTATTTGTGCTGACTTGAGTACAATCTGTTTCTCAGGCTACCATAAAAAAAAATTCTGCAAATCGAAGTCTCTGATCGCTAAGTCTCTTACATTATGTTCTTCACAAAAAAAACAACATTTCTCAGAATATCATTGTTTGCAGGTAAACCACATACTTTTTAAACAATAGATATGATTTCTCACGGAGATCTAGATATATTGTGCTGAATGAGAAGGGAAGTTATCAGCGGGGGATAACAAAAAAGGTTCACAACAAATTGTATTGAAATTAGTACAAAAAGACATAAAGGTGGAAATGTATAAATGAATAAGAATTATCACATGCAGCTTAATCAGAAACAGAATAAAGGAAGGGAAATGCATAATTTACCAGTAAAGTAAATATGGATATTATACAAGGAGAACACAGCTTGGTACAGAATTGATTTAAAATGAATTATAAACCCCTCACCAGGCCAACATTACTTCACAGGATCATTCAGAGCAAAATAAAATAGTGCACTCCATGGTGGCACCTAGAACTGCATGCTTGATCAATGTACAGTACCAACAAAACCACCTGCTATCTTACTGTTAAAATAAAGGGACAACCCAATCATAAGCACATAGGAGAAAAAAACATAGAAATCTTGATAATAATAATAATAATAATTCTTTATTTATGTAGCGCACACAGACTGTGTCGTGCTGCACTTACCAAATCAGTCCCTGTCCCCATGGAGCTCACAATCTAATCAACCTACCAGAATGTTTTTGAAGTGTGGGAGGAAACCAGAGGAAACCCACGCAAACATGGATATTGAGCCACAATTCTGCAAGAGTCCACCTGGAAGTCAGAGCAGTTTATGTAGTTTATGCAGTTAGGTGGAGATGCAGGGCACTGAGGCTCCACAGAGACTCCAATAAAATGCTGTGGCAAAAACAATATAAGCAAAGTTTCACAGTATAACCAGAAAGACTGGCTCAAGACTCTCCCCAATCTCATATAAATCAATACACCAAAAAATGAGAGAATACCAATCTAATCACAGCTTATGTAAAAAAAAATCTTTTATTTAGAAGGACATTAAAAATGTATAAAATAAATACATAAAATAGGGTGTCACAGATACAGGACACAGCCAGGTAGCTAACCCCACATGCGATATGATCCCAATACAAGATGCCTCAGAAGTGCAGGAAAGAGTCAGTTTATAGTTACATGGAGCCCCTCATAAGCAAAGCTAAAACAAATAAGCTCCGTAGACCGCCCCGTCCAACCTATGGGAGGAGCGGCATTGTTGAGTACATGCATACCAGGGGGATAGCAGGTGAAAAAGCCAGATAAACGCATCACAATAAAATAGAATATGCAAATTTTAAAAAATACAAATACATGATTGGCGGTGTCTATGAATGGTGTATGCATGTAACAATGATCCATCATCGGCAGTGTGTGTATTTGGATGTATAAAATATGATCAACAATAAATGTGAAGAATGTGTGTGAGTATGTTTAGGTAGCATCATGCATGTAACACAAATTCTCTAAAAGTCAGCGGGATCATACATATTAATCTAAATATGAGGGGCGGTGCATTAAAGAGAAAACTACTTAAGATAAGTTCCACTGGATTTAGACTTTGAACACCAATCTAGACTTAATGAGGACTTTGGATTCTCCTCCTTTCTCTGATCTTGCTTTTGTTTCATTGTTGTGCCCTCCCGTTAGATGTCCGGTGACACTTCATTGTTTTTAATCTTCAAATTTTATTGGTAACTTTGTGGTTACGATGTTATATCCTCGGTATCTGGTCTTTGAGCCATGGCTTGGTTTCATTGCGGTTCTTTATGACCTATTTTTGAACTAGTAGGTAATTGGCTAAGTTTGTGTTTATTTTTCCAATTCAGGACATACATTACAGTATATGTGTATACTGTATGTTAACATTGAAATTAGTTCAAGATCTGTTATATATAGGGGTACATATCTGGTGTGTAAAAAACGGATTGTACCTTCCTTATTTTCCCTTACTTCCCTCACCTTTTCTCGTTTTGGCTTATAGCATAGATTTTCGTTCGCATCATCCAGCTAATATGGGTGCCAGTGGCGTAACTACCGCAGTAGCTTCTGCTACAGGGCCGTGAGGTTAAGTCTTGCGCTCCTGGGCCCGTGTCCCTGCTGTACTCCTAGGCCTACATGCTTGACCCACCCACTGCCTCCCAAACAGCCTTTCATCCGGCCACCCCTGTGCGTGACTAAAGTAGATGACCCTCCTCCCAGTCCTCCCAGGCGCTCCTCCCAATAACCCGTCCGCCCACCCGAACTTCCTTATAACCCAATTGCCTGCCCAAACTTAACAATAACCCAACCAAGTGCACACCTTAACTTACCAATAACCCGGCTGTCACTGCTTCCCAATGACCAGCCCGAACTTCCAGATAACCCGTCCGAATACGAAACCACCCAATAACCTTTCCTCCCGAACACTGAACTGAAAACCAAAGCACCGAACCGCCTGCAAGTACCATTATTTAAGTGTATCTGTGTATATATGTATGCATATATATGTGTGTATGTATAAGCATATATATGCTTATGTATACATGTGGGTAAATATATTGTCACGGATGCAATGGATGCAATATTCTAAAAAAGACCTGTGAGAAACACATACCATATGGGAGAAAGCATAAGAGGAACAAACAAAAAGCCAATGTGGCTAACTAGTCTTGTAAGGAAAGCAATAAGCGAGAAAGATAAGGCGTTTAAGGTGCTAAAATGCGAAGGTAGCAATGAAGCATTACAGGATTATAGAGAGAAAAATAAATCCTGTAAAAAGTAGATGTCACGGTTACACCCGCGATCCTCGGTACGGATTGCGTGTGCACCCGTGCCTGCTGCCGCTGTCCCCGCTCCCTTAGGTCCATTCTTACCTCACTTGGCTCCGGACTCCACGACGATCCTGTCCTGGGCTTACGCCAGCTTTCTCCGAGGCCATGTTCCTGCTTCTTGCCGAGGCCGCACGCTCCCGATGCTAGGGAAAGCACGCCCGACTCTTCAGGAATTTAAAGGGCCAGCATCCTCCTTATTGGCTCTGGCATCCCAGCTCTGCTATATAGCCTGACGACTCCCAGCATCCCCTGCTGGTTCTTCAGGTCATTCTGCTGAAGAGAAAGCCTCCTGAGCGTTTCCAGATGCCTCCGTGATTCCTGAGCGTTTCCAGCGTTCCCCGTGTTCCGGTGGTGTTCCCGTGTTCCTGTGGCGTTCCCGTGTTCCTGTGGTGGTCCCGTATTCCTGTGACGGTCCTGTATTCCTAAAACAGTCCTGTAATCCTGTGGCGGTCCTGTAGTCCTGTGGCGGTCCTGTAGTCCTGTGGCGATCCAGTTATCCTGTGGCGGTCCGGTTATCCTGTAGCGGTCTGGTTATCCTGTGGCGGTCCGGTTATCCTGTGGTCTTCCGAGGTCCTGCCAGCTGTCCTTCCAAGGTCCTGCAATCCCAAGGTCCTGCCATCCCAAAGTCCTGCCATCTGGGTCCTGCCTTCCCGTGATCCTGCCATCCTGTGGTCCTGTGGCAGTCCGGTTATCCTGTGGTCTTCCGAGATCCTGCCAGCCGTCCTTCTGAGGTCCTGCCATCCCGTGGTCCTGCTATACCGTGGTCCTGCCATCCTGATGTCCTGGCATCTGAGGTCCTGGCATCTGAGGTCCTGCCTTCCTGTGGTCCTGCCTTCCTGTGGTCCTACCTCCCGTGGTCCTGCCTTCCCGTGGTCCTGCCTTCCCGTGGTCCTACCTCCCGTGGTCCTGCCTTCCCGTGGTCCTGCCTTCCCGTGGTCCTGCCTTCCCGTGGTCCTGCCTTCCCGCGGTCCTGCCTTCCCGTGGTCCAGCCTTCCCGTGTCCCTACCTTGGAATAACCTGGGGGTCATGGTGGAAGGAGATGAGGACAGGGGCCAATCTACTGAATGTCGCCTTCTCAACTGTCTTTACCCTGGAAAATCCACTGGTGGAAGACACAATGAGGAATGATGTAAATTCTCTTTGGAATGTCAACAGTTTAACCCAGGAAGAGGTACGGCCCCGCCTCACAACCACTAAGATAGATAAATCACCGGGGCCAGATGGTATACACCCCCGGGTTCCACATGAACTATGTACCGTAATAAACCATTTTTTTAATATTAGAAGATTTACTGAGGACTGGTTATGTTCCACAGGACTGGCACATAGCAAATGTGATACAATATACAAAAAAGGATCAAAAAGTGATCGTGGAAACTAAAACCCTGTGAGTCTAACTTCTGTGGTGGGGAAAATATTTGAGGGGTTTGTTAGAGATGCTATCCTGGAGTATTTTACTGTACATAACCTTATAACCCAGTATCAGCATGGGTTGATCGGTCCTGTCAGAATAATCTGATTGGCTTCTAAGTAAGTTCCAGACTGGATCTGGGGGACCCTGTGGATGTTGTATATCTGGACTTTTCAAAGACATTTGACACCGTGCCGCATAAAAGGTTAGTACATAAAATGAGACTGCTGGGGCTAGGAGAAAATCTGTGTATTTGGGTTAATAATAATAATTTTTAGTGATAAAAAACGTAGGGTCGTTATTAATGGCACATTCAAAGATTGGGTTACCAGTGGAGTGCCACAGGGGTCAGTATTGGTGCCATTTATTTTTGATATTTTTATTGTAGTGGGTTTACACAATACAGTTTCAATATTTGCAGATGATACTAAGCTGTGTAAAGTAATAAATGAGGTCGATAGTTAAACATTATAGAGGGATTTGTGGAAGCTTGAGGAGTGGGCAGAGAAATGGTTGATGAGGTTTAATGTAGATAAATGTAAAGTTGTGCACTTGGCCATGGAAACAAAAATTATGTTCTAAACAGTCAATTACTTGGTAAAGCTGGAGCTGAAAAGTACTTGGGGGTATTGGTGGATGGTAAACTTCATTTTAGTGACCATAGCCCAGGCAGCTGCTGCTAAAGCAAATAAAATCATGGGATGTATCAACAGAGGAATTGATTCTCATGATAAAGACATAGTTTTGCCCTTATATAAATCCCTGGTCAGACCACACATGGAATATTGTGTACAGTTTTGTGAACCAGTGTATAAAAAGGACATAGTAGAACTGGAGCGGGTGCGACGGAGAGCAACCAGGATTATTAGGGGAATGAGGAAACTAGAATACAATGACAGATTACAAATTTTGGGATTATTCAGTTTAGAAAAAAGGCAACTGAGAGGAGACCTCATTACAATGTACAAATACCTGAACGGACAGTACAAGGATCTCTCCAAAGATATTTTTATACCTAGGCCTGTGATCAGGACCAGGGGGCATCCTCTACGCCTAGAGAAGAGGCGATTTATCATCTACATAGACAAAGGTTCTTTACTGTAAGAGCAGTGAGACTATGGAACTCTCTTCCGCAGGAGGTTATTATGGCGGACTCTATGTCCGCCATAACATGTACATGTTCAAGAGGGGCCTGGATGACTTTCTTGAGAGAAAAAATATGGGACTTGCGTCTTTTTCCAGCCTTATATACTGTGATGATACTATGTATGTGTACATGCATATATATGTGTCTGTGTGTTTTTGTATATGGTGTGTATGTGTGTTTATATACTGTTTGTACTGAATGTATGTGAATGTATGGATTTATTTGCTGTATGTGTGTGTATATGCTAAATATATGTGTGTGTGTGTGTGTGTGTATACTGTATCTACTGTATTTATGTGTGTAAATTCTGAATATACTGTATGTAAACACGGTGCACATTTACTTACCTCTCCCGTTGACGCCGCCGGAATGTCCGATGAGGATTCGGAGCTGCCGCAATTCAATAACATCGTGCGTCCAATTTCCAGCATGTCTCTCTTCCCCGCTCAGGTCCGCTGGAGTTCACCATCTTCTTCCTGGTGCATGTAAGTGTGTGTCTTGCGACACAATTTTGAAAGTTGAATTCCGCGGTTTGTCCGAATCAGACGGATTTCCGGCGGCCACGCCCCCAATATGTGTCGCATGAAAGCCGGCGACGATGTGCCACAATCCTCTCGTATGCAAAAAAAAACCCACTGCGATTCAGGGCAAATCAGAAATATTTGGGAAACCTGACGGAAATGCGTCCGACGGACCCTTAGTAATTCTGTATGTTTTCTGTATGTATATGCAGTATGTGTGTATATGGTGAGTGTATACTGCATGTATAAGGCCCCTTTCACACTTGCGTTTTTCACGCGCGTTTTCTGCGCGTGCAGCGCGAGTGTGGAAGGGGCCTAAGTATGTGATATATACACTCACCGGCCACTTTATTAGGTACACCTGTCCAACTGCTAGTTAACACTTAATTTCTAATCAGCCAATCACATGGCGGCAACTCAGTGCATTTAGGCATGTAGACATCGTCAAGACAATCTCCTGCAGTTCAAACCGAGCATCAGTATGGGGAAGAAAGGTCATTTGGGTGCCTTTGAACGTGGCATGGTTGTTGGTGCCAGAAGGGCTAGTCTGAGTATTTCAGAAACTGCTGATCTACTGGGATTTTCACGCACAACCATCTCTAGGGTTTACAGAGAATGGTCCGAAAAAGAAAAAACATCCAGTGAGCGGCAGTTCTGTGGGCGGAAATGCCTTGTTGATGCCAGAGGTCAGAGGAGATTGGGCAGACTGGTTCGAGCTGATAGAAAGGCAACAGTGACTCAAATCACCACCCGTTACAACCAAGGTAGGCAGAAGAGCATCTCTGAATGCACAGTACGTCGACCTTTGAGGCAGATGGGCTACAGCAGCAGAAGACCACACTGGGTGCCACTCCTTTCAGCTAAGAACAGGAAACTGAGGCTACAATTTGCACAAGCTCATCGAAATTGGACAATAGAAGATTGGAAAAACATTGCCTGGTCTGATGAGTCTTGATTTCTGCTGCGACATTCGGATGGTAGGGTCATAATTTGTCGTCAACAACATGAAAGCATGGATCCATCCTGCCTTGTATCAACGGTTCAGGCTGGTGGTGGTGGTGTCATGGTGTGGGGAATATTTTCTTGGCACTCTTTGGGCCCCTTGGTACCAATTGAGCATCGTTGCAACGCCACAGCCTACCTGAGTATTGTTGCTGACCATGTCCATCCCTTTATGGATCACAATATACCCAACATCTGATGGCTACTTTCAGCAGGATAATGCGCCATGTCATAAAGCTGGAATCCTCTCAGACTAGTTTCTTGAACATGACAATGAGTTCACAGTACTCAAATGGCCTCCACAGTCACCAGATCTCAATCCAATAGAGCATTTTTGGGATGTGGTGGAATGGGAGATTTGCATCATGGATGTGCAGCCGACAAATCTGCAGCAACCGTGTGATAACATCATGTCAATATGTATAGAAATAAAAAGAATTGGACGGCACTCACCCAAATCCTGTGGCATAGAAAGTTCTTCTTTATTGAAAAAATCGAGACATCACAAACAGGTTGCAGCGGGGAGGGAGTGATGCATGGTGCTCAGAGAGAGCCTCAGAGAGTGCCGTCCAATTCTTTTTATTTCTATACAATGGTTTGGACTATTACTTTTTTCTGGAACATTGGCACCACAATTATCCTGAATATTGAGCACTAACCAGGTGGTTCCTTGCCCAGGTCGCCAGTGGACTATGCACATAAAGTGGTTGATGGAGGTGCCGCAACCGGCTGTTTTTCTTGTTTGATCATGTCAATATGGACCAAAATCTCTGAGGAATGCTTCCAGCACCTTGTTGAATCTATGCCATGAAGAATTGAGGCAGTTCTGAAGGCAAAAGGGGGTCCAACCCATTACTAGCATGGTGTACCTAATAAAGTGGCCGGTGAGTGTATATGTATGGAAAAGTGAATGTATGAGTGTAGAACTTTTTGTTTGTATAAAAGTATATAAATTTGTGTATATATTTCTGTACAAATCTGTATATATCTTTTAAAGGGGAAGAGGGGCCCCATGCAGAAATCTGCTATGGGGCCCAGCCTCTAGTTACGCCCCTGATGGGTGCTGTCAGAACTGAACAGCCTAGTCATTTTTTCTGTTCTCACCCCTTTCCCTCATATTATCTGCACTTTTACAGCCTGCATCACTGGTCCTTTAATTTTGATACATTTCACTCACTGGTGGACATGTGTCATAATTTTTTTCCTTTTTTTCCCTCACCCCTTGATAAAAGCCACCTGTGGTTGAAACCTGCTTCAGGAGTCATGCTGGGTAGCATGTTGTTCTCCTCTATATGACCCTTGTGTTTATATCCATAGTACATTTATTTATTTAGCTTTGTATACCTTATGTAGGGCTCATATCCAAAAAAAATGCAATGAGGCAGCACTCCAGTAAGTATAAAGATGATCTTTATTCACCCATGGCAAAATAAGGTGCAAGGTTTCATCTCATCCATAGAGCCATTATCAAGCATATGGTTGATAAAGATCACCTTTATACTTACTGGAGTGCTGCCTCATTGCATTTTTTTGTATATCTGACCTTACAAACCGGTGGATCGGGTTTGTTGGAGGCGTGCACTCACCATTGTACTTGATCCACTATACTCGCTGTGCTGCTCCAAAAGTGGACCGTTTGCTTATATAGGGCTCGATGTAGCTATAGCCCAGTGGTGGCAAACCTATGCCCCGGGTGCCCTCTCTGTGTGCCCTTTCTGTTCTGAAAGTGTTTCACAAAAATCTGAAGTGAAAGTGGGTGGAGACCAATCTCTTCCTGCATCTTTCCTGATGCTGTGTCTAATTTACTTTGCCCACTGATCTCACAATGCCCTGTGTTCTCTCTAAAAGTAATTTAGCATTAACATTCCACCAAGTAAATCCACTAAAAATTGCATAGTGGACATACAGGATGTATATGGTGACTAGCCCTGCAGCTTCCATCACATGGAGGGGTAACATGTAATAAGTAATAGAAATCGTAAGTATAACAGATACATGAATTGTATAACCTGTGCTGTGTGAGCATTAAGAGTTAATAGCTTCTCTGTGCAGAGCTTATAGTGTGGAGTACAAGGTGGGGGAGGGGTGCAGCATGAGGTGCAGAGAGACATAGAAAGTTCTGTAGAATCACAGACTGGGATGGAACAGGAGAGATCTTGTACCTCACTATTCAGTGTAGGAGACATCTGTATCCACTGCACTGCACACTCTCAACTCAGCTATCTACACAGAGAGAGGTCACATAACCTCCTTCTCTGTGAGCAGGGAGCAGCAGCCCTCCCCTCTTCTTTAAAGGACGGACCCTCTTTAGAGGATGGACCCAAGGGCCTGTCAGCACAGGCAGAGGAAGGAGCTACTTCAGCACTGAGATAATATGAGGGCAATAGCAAAGAAACTGCTGGATATAGGTAACAAAGATAATAGGCAATGTTGTTTTGCATCCCAAGAGCTATTGATATGTGGAAAAAAACTTTACAGTTGTTCTTTAATTTATAACATTGTTCAAGAAATGCAACATATTATTATTTCCTTATATTCATTATTATGACACATGATATACTGTACAGCAGAAGTATTGTTTCTTCACTTTCCTAAATACTAAGCCCTGCCAATAATTATGGCTTCTTTCCTGGCAGTGATCAAGCATACATAACAAGGCACAGAGCTAAATAAAACAGCCCCCTTTATTGTGTTACATCCATCATTATATAAACGCTTTGACTTCTATGTGCGCCTGTTTTGCCTGTGATTGTCAAGCATTCCCTTTTCTGCTTTTGATTTCATTGCACTGAAAATCCCACTGGAAATCATTTTACGATGGAAACACATCTGCTGTGTGCAAACGGTTCTATCACCATGTGTACACAAAACATTTGGTGAAACCAGATTCACTTTTTTAATAGATTATTAAACTAGGGATGTGTAATCTACTAATCTCTTATATTACATTAGAGCAGAGCATAATAATTAAATTGCATACATGTAATCGTATCTACATACATTAATTGAGTTCTGTTTAATATTATATTAATCTCTGGAAGCAAGTTCAAAGCGACCAAACACATTAGACTAAACTAGGCCAAACCCACACATTTAGTAGGACTGGTCAACCATCTAATAGTTGAATTTCAGAACATCTACTCCTTTGTTCTACAGCGAAACAAGCTACAAACATAACTCTCTGAACAGAAAACATGCACTCTCTGAACTGTGCATGCATGTGTATGGGGGGGCAATAGGAATATGTACCAGCTGACCAGGTGACAGCTTTTAAAGGATATCTACCATGATAACACACATAGATCCAGCCACTGTGACGGTGGTAATCTTCTTATATTTGTTATCTAAGGCTTCTTTCCTACAAAAATCCACTTTTAAAATTATGCTAATGAGCCTAAGGGGCTACACTTGCCCCTCTTTGGTCTGGTTTTACAGACTGCCAGACCGTCTCACCCTCCTGAGAAAGCAGGGGGGAGGGTGAGACAGTGTAATAGGATGTGAAGCAAGCAGACAATCCATTCTAATTGAATCAATATTACCAGGTTACTGCAACTCAGCTTCCTTTAACCCTTTAAGTACCAAGCTCTTTTTCACCTTAAGGACCCAACCCAATTTTTCAAATCTGCTATGTTGCACTTTATGAGATTATAATTTTAGAATGTTTTAACTTATTAAGGTGATTTTCAGTTTTTTCATCACATTTTGTACTTCACCGTACGGGTATTATTCAGTTTAAATGTTTTGCATTTATTTATAAAAAAAATTAAAATTTGGTGAAAATTTTGAAAATTATAAATTTTCTGATTTCTAAATGTTATGCTGATAACAAACATCAACCATATGTCTGCTTTATGTTGACATAATTTATTTTATTAGGATGTTAGGATTGTTCAAATCAATCAGCATTTTTTGAGATTTTCACACAAATTTAGAGATTCAATTATTTTAGAGGCTTCTTTATATTTATAGGGGTTTTAGAAATTCACACATGAAATAAAACAAAATGCAGGTTTATGTTTTGACAATTCGGAATTTTAAAATTTTGACAAAATGTTTATTTAGCTCCAAAATCTACATGTTCATGCAGGATAAAATGATACAACACATCAAAGATTTAATTGTGCACCTTCTCTTGAGTATGGTACAGAATTTTTTACTTTTATTTTTTGCTCTATATACCAAATAGCATAGATATCATGTTATTTATGTTCTATGGGTTAGTACAATTACGGTAATATTCCATTTGTATAGGTTGTTTTTTTTTTGTTGATTGAGCTGTATTAGGGCTTATTTTTGCATGATGAGTTGTACTTTTTATTGGAATTATTGTGCTGAAATTGTGACATTTTATCTCTTTTTATTGCTTTTTTAGTAATCATTTTATTTTATTGTATTGGTTATTACAGACTTGGCAATATATTATATGTACAGTTTGTCTAGGGATTTTCCCTTTTTTATGTGTAGGAGTTTGGTCATTAATGGGGCATTTATGGGACTTTTATTACTTTTTATTTTATTTTTTTATTGTAACTATTTTTTTTTAAGTTTTTACATTTTTAATTGTTCCACTCGGGGACTTGAACATCTGATGACTTGTTCAAAGTAATACATTGTCATACTGATGAATGGCAGTATAATACAGAGGCAGCCTATGCAGATGCATAGGCTGACCTGCACAATGACAGATCCTGTCAGCCAAGGCTGCCATAGAGATGATAGGCACCCCCCACAACCATAGGGGGGGGGGGGTCGTGACAGGGGCACACACAGAAGCCCCATAGGAGCCTAATGGGTTACATGGGACCTCAACTGTTACATAGGAGTCCTGGATGGCTTTTTTGTATATGTGTAATGAGGGCATGAACAAATGTATGAGGATTCAATGGGTGAAGGTCATTCTCAGTATAACATTTGGTGTGTGGTTTAGGTTTGCATGGGCTCCCTAGAGGGCTTGGGCAGATCACAGATTGTCAACAATTGTCTATTTTTTATGTTTCTTTCATTGGTACAATTAATAATACAACTACAGCTTTCACCCCTTTTTCTTCTTTTTTGTCCTCTTTTCCCTTATTATCCCCTCCCTCCCTTACCAACTCCCCTCCCAACCCACCACCCACACCCTTTAAGTGGTCCCCCACCCACCAAGCATCATAAAGGAAAAAGAAAAAAACCAACAATCAGAATTTTACTCTCCCTCACTCTCTCCACCTGCCCCGCCTCCACCACCCCCGTCCAACCCCTCTACAACATCCAGGACGCCTTATCTAAGGACAAAATTTTCCTCACTGCTAAAGTTATTAATCCAGAAATGCCACATATTCTTAAACTTGACATAACTCCTATTACTTCCCTTCATTTTTACTGATGCCTAAGCCATAATAGATCTTTTAACTATCCTCTTCCACATAATGACTGAAGCCACCATTTTTTGATTAAACAAAATCTTGCCAGGGACAACAGTTTCTTTCTAACATACCCCCTGTTATTATATGTATATTAACTTTCCAATAAACCCAAGATGCAGCCTTGGAGTGTACACTGGAGGTCTATGTCCAAGGACCTAGTTATCTCATCCATAACAAGCCTCCAAAAATGTTTTCTGTGCACAAGTCCATAGGATGTGAATATCATCAGCTTTCTGCAACCCACACTTATTACAACTATATACTTTTGTGCTGAATCTGGATAAGAGTTTAGGTGAGTAATAGATTGTATGTTATATAAACAATTGGGTCAACCTTTGCGCTCGTATCGTGGTTACCTTATTCACATCCTTAAAGAAGACCTGTCACCTAAATTTTCGGCACTAGGAGCTGCTTACTAAAGTAAGCAGCTCCTAGTGCTTGATCAAACGCCACAGTGTTAGAGTGATAGCGTTACCGGAAACCTCCGGTAACGCTATCAAACACTGTGGTGGTGTACAGTGTAATCATCGGACAGCTTGCAAATTATGTATTAATGAGGGGGTGGTCCGAGGCGCCGCCTCTTCCCCGGACCGCCCCGCTCGCTCCATAGGCCGGCAGTGACTGCCGCGCGCTAGACGGCAGTCACCTCCCCTAGCCACGCCCCAACCACGCCCTCTCATGAATACGTCGGACAGCTTTGCGAGCTGTCCGACAATTACATTGTACCCTGGCACAGTGTTTTATCAAGCACTTTAGTAAGCAGCTCCTAGTGCCAATAAATTGGGTGATAGGTCCTCTTTAAGTATGCCAGTCTACAGTGACTCATTCAACACCCCCATCACTTCTGTCCGCTTGCAAGCGATTCTAGTTGCATTTTTACTATTCTCATCTGCTGGCCAAAACCGAAGCAAATTTTTATATTTAAACCTAGTCCCCGACATTGCTTTCAAAGCCACAAAAAGGGGAGGTATTGAATGAACATATTTAATCTCTTTCCCGATCCATTTTGAATAATTGATTTCTGGAATTCACCATCTCTTATTTTCCCATACTGGTGTGATCAAGTTGAATCCCTTCATATCTGTAATCCTCTTTAGTTCTCTCCAAATATCCAAAATTAACTTTATTGTTGGTTTTTCCAAACTCAATTTAGTGGAACCTCCAAATCTCCGCTTCTAAAGTTTCCAGAACATTGTACCCTAATAGTGCATACCACAAGTTGAAGTCAGTACTAAAGGGGTTGGAGTCCCAGGTCGAAATGTATTTAACTTGAGCATTAATATAATATTTCTTTAAATTCGGTACCCCTAATCCCCCTTTTTCCAGTGGTTGCGTTAAAATTGCCATCTTAAGACATGGCTGTTTCCCTCTCCAAACCGAATCTGCAAACAAACTTTCTATAATTTTAAATATCTTAGTTGGAATAATTATCGCGGTCACGGATAGACCATATAATAACTTAGGGAGTAATATCATTTTAATAAGGGCTATTCTTCCTAGTATATTAATTTTCCACAGCGGGACTTTTTTCCTCATCTCCCCAATGATTGGTATGATGTTTCTTTCAATGCATTCCAGAATATTTTCAGATATATTTATCCCAAGGTATCTAAAGCTTTCCCACATACCTATGACGACCACCTCTTTGGGGGTATAAAACCCTGCTGGGTCTAAAGGGATCCAGGCAGACTTATGCCAGTTTATGCACAGGCCAGAGAATCATGCAAACTCCTCAAAAGCCTGAATGGCTTTGTCAATCGAGCTATGAGACCCTGAATAGAGAAGGACATCATCCACGTAAGGATATTTTTTCATGGGTACTTTACCTGTATGAAACCTATAATTACATTGTCCTGCCTAATTCTACAAGACAATGGTTCTATAGCAATAGGAAATAGCAAGGGGGATAATGGACAGCCCTGCCGAGATCCTCTTCCAATCCTAAATGTTCTAGACACCTTCCCATTTACCAAGACTCTGAAGGGTCGCCATACAGAAATTTCACCCATGTGATAAAATAGGACTCACAACCCATTTTCTCCAAGATATACCACAAGAAATACCATTCTAATGTGTCAAAAGCACGGGAGGCATCCAAGAGCTGTAGGGATCATTGACCAGGGTTGGAGGGTTCATGCTGCATATTTAAGAATAACCTACAGAGATTGTCCAATGTAGACCCACCAGACATTTTGGTCCGGGTGGACTAACTCTCTTATTATTTTTTTAAGTCTAAAACTTTGGCTACAATTTATTATCAACATCGATTAATGAAATGGGATGGTAAGAGTCCACCTTTCTCTTATCTTTATTTGGTTTGGGAATTAGGACTATCAATGCTTCTCTCATAGAGAGTGGAAGAAAACCCCTTTGGCATGAATAGTTCCAAATCTCAATCAGATCAACTCATCCTTGTATAGTTCATAAAACTCAAATGGAATGCTGTCCAACCCTTGGGCGCTACCCCCCGCGGCTCAGGATAACACCTTTAGGACCTCCGACCTCACTATATCCTGGTCCAGAGCATTTTTTCCTGCCTCTGATATTTTGGGAATTGAAATATCACCTGTTCTTCCTGTGACTTGTTGTTTTTCGATGTGTATAGCTCTTCATAGTACCTTGATAAAGCCTCATTTTGTTTTTCAGTCTGGGAACCCCAATGCTTATGTAGAGTACACACTATACCCAATATACATGCATAAAATGTTTTGTTGCATTCAATTTACCTTCTTTATGTCATAAGAGCTGGTTTAATTATTCTGTGAACCTTTCACCTCAACATATCACTGTATAATTTATGTTTCCTGATACAATCCAAGCGTACTCTTGTGATTAATGTGCTTCATTCATAATTTGATCAATGAAGTAGAATGTGATTTTTTTCTACATGATTTATGTACTTTATTCCATTATGTGTATGATTCCTGTTTATGATGTATGCAGTTAGCAATGTCTTAAACTCCTGATGATGCCTTCTTAAGAGTAGAAGGTGAAAGACCCCAGCCTGAGGACAAGACCACAGGTTAATTGTAATCAATTTACCTGCCACTCAATTAGATTTTCATCAGCAGCCACTTGGAAGGTAAATGTGGTTAGTCCACTAACAAGTCTTAAGCGTGATTGTATGTGTTATCATTTTTAAGTTAGGCACATTCCAGAAAATATTGTGCTTTTACTGTATTTTCTGGGAAAACCACATCAAATTTGTTTAAATCAAACAGAAAATCTGCCATAAAATGTGGTCTGCCTTTTAAATAAATACAGTACAGCTTATTACAATCAACCGAGTCACATAGTAATAAATGATTAATATTCCAATGCCGCCTCAACAAAAGAGACACTGTATGTGTAACACAATAAGAACAATGAAGAAAGGAAAGCTAAATAATCCTTCACCTACTTACAATTGTTGTAACAGTGCTATCACGTCTGCTTTTCCTACAATGGGTGAGCAATGACAATAGCAGGCGCTATACTTCTGAGTTGTATTTTAAATTCGAATATTTCACTAAGCCTTTTTCAAAAGTGCTCAATATATTGAGAAATGTAAAAGTAGTAAAAATCATCTGAGAGGAGTCTATATCAGAAATGTTACCACCACAGTTATTGGTCTTTTTATGTAAAATTCTTTTTTAAGGCTGTGGCTATACCTAGACATTTTGTAACGCAAACCGTAGCGACCATTAGTTTTGACAATTGCTATGAATGAGATTTCCTGCCAATAGCTACATATTAGCATTTGGGGCACCTTATTTTCATGTCTCCAGTGAATGCTGGTTAAAATTGTCCGTAGAGACCTACACGTCATGGATTGCCTCACATAAAGATTGCCTGGTCCTTACTACAAATATTTCCATCACCCTCCCACCCATGCCATGAATGGCAGATGCCTATACATGTAAAAGGCAGCCATTGACCTATTGAAAAACCCTATCGTAGAGACTAATCAGAAGTAAAAAAAAAATAAATACAGTATGTATATGCATATATTAAAAATATTATACATTTAAAGAAAAATAACATCCAAATTTTATGTTAAATATTATTTTATGTACAAAAATGTAAAAAGCGGGTGGGGGGTCAGTTATCTTATTTCCCCCTTATCTGTGCTCTTTTTGCACCTGTTGTGAGCCTATTTTTTGCATTTCATTTGTCTTTGTCATTTGGCTCTTTGTCAAATGCAGGTTTTTTTTGCACCTTATTTGGCGCAAATTTTAAAAATAGCCTTTCCTAAGCATGGTCAGAATTGGTGTGTTATTGCGCAATTATAGGCAAAATAGTATATTAAATCAGCCGCAAACATCTGGAAAGAGGTGCAATGTAATGACAAATAGGGCACAACAACACATGGCGAAATGAGATGTTACATGCCAAAATCGCAAAATAGGCACAAAACAGCCATTAGGCAGCAAAAAGGCATAAACACACCAATTGAAAGAAAAGATAAATGACCCTCATTGTCTGCCGTAAATGTGTCGAACAATTGTCTCAACAGCTGATATGCAACAGACATATCAAGTGAATCAAGAGACTTTTCAAAAAATGACAAATTTAGGCACAAATTCACTGCCATCTCCTCCTGGTATAGGAAATATTAAGGAATTAGTTTTTCAGAAAATATTCAATTTTTTGCCACTTTTTACAACAAGTCTGAAATCCAATGCAAACTTCCCCACAGTATTTGGTATTGCCACATCATTAACACCAGGACTTTAACAGATTTTCCACTGAGGAAAGAGCATTAGCTCGGAAACATGTCTGGCTTGGGGAGTAATATGAATAGTATTCACAGTATTTTTTGATATACACATCTAACTCACTCCGACTAACAGCACTTTATTTTCTAAGAATCCTAATGGAATAAGAACCACAGCAAATACCTGGTTCTAAAAGTTTACTGGTTATCAAGGAATCTATTATAAGCGATAACATTATAGACTTCTCGGTAAAGTAATCGTATAAACCGAGACCTCAGTGAACTCTGGTGAATGACGTCAAACACATGCGGACTACGCAAGGTCGCACACCAAGGCACTGCTAATGTGGCAGTTTGTGGGGCACTACACATACCAGTAAACTGGGAGTGCCCAGAGCATGTCAGTGCCATTTCATACAACTCTATTGTGAGCTTATATTAGGGATTCTCAAATCATGTGGAACACTTATTTCAGTACCATCTAAAAAGCTGTATTTTATTAAGAGATATAGGGGCACATTCATTAACGGTTTTGCACTTGCTTTTTGCATCCCAGTATCGGCGGCACAAAAACTTCAGCCGCACAACTTAATTTCTCAATATGGGCACATTTCCTGCACTTCTAGTTTCCTAACACTTTTTGGTGCATTTTTATGTCAAATAATAAGATTAAAAAAAGTAAGTCAATCAACTTCTAAATCTCTTCCTGAATGTGGACAGTTGTTTCTGATGCTCTGATGTTCATTTTACGGGACACCAAAAATATTAAGGCCTTGTGTCACAATATATAATCCCAGTTCGACATGCCTCTAAAATCATGCTCCAAAATCAACATCTAATGCCAAAATATAAAATGCTAATATTAACTATACCATTTGGCGAGATACCATTTATAATATTCAGAATTAATCTAAATTAATCTAAATATATTAAATATATGACCGTCATCCCTGTTTTTTGCTATATTTTTATTTTTGGGAGAAGAGATAGTGATATTTATTTACTATTTACTTGCTATTTGCTATTGAAATATATTTTAATTGATTCATATACATATCATGCAAAGTTTCATGCGTGTTGTGTTTTGTTATTAAATAATGTACCTCCCTTTTCCAACAGTGGCTTGGTAATTTTACTCATTACTTTACAAATGTCTCACAGATGCAACTTTTCAAAAAGTCACAAATTTAGCCACAAATCAACTGCAGTCTCCCCCTGGCATAGGAAATACTAAGGAATTACAAAATGTAGACTTTTTGCCACTTTTCACAAAAAGTCTAAAATCCAATGCTGACTTCTCCACAGTATTTGGAATTGTCACATCCTTGAAAGGGTATATATGGGCATTGACTTTTAATTTAATTCACCTTAATTCACATTTCTTCAATTGAATATTATTTTTAAAAAATGCACCGGTGTAAAGATAAGTTCCCATAAGTGTAGCCATATGGACCCATAGAAACAAGAATGTTGTCCTTGGATAGGACCACCTCTGCGGGAGTGATTTCACATGCAATCAAATTGATTTTGCCTATGATTTTGCAGTTGCCCTGTGTAGTGCGCAGAGGGCGACAAAGTCAGGATTCCTGGTGCACGTTCTTCATGACTCTGGCACCCTCTGCACAGCTCCAACAGAGAGCACTACTTTTCTTATAGTGCACATGGGGCATGTGTGACACACTTCTGTTGGACTTGATAAATGTGGCGCACAATCCGACTGAGCAAAGGAACGCCCATTTCAGTGCAGTCTAGTGCATCTGCAACACAAATGTGTCTTGGAAACTTTTTAAATACATGTGCAAGCAGTTTGCACTGAAAAGAATGTGTAAAGTCAGGCAAAAAACTGGGACAGTGGCTTGAAAAAATCCGGGCCATTGTTTTTGATTGGACTCATTAGAAATTCTGCAAATTTTAGCTAGTAATGGGGGACACATGAGAGGACATTGTTATTTGGAAACAAGTAGCAATTAAACTCGAAAAAGCTGGAGGTCTATAGGTGTTTAATTTTTGTCCCTGAATAGACAAAAATAGCAGTAGAGGGAATATATTTAATATGGTAACTCCTTATAGACTATGTTTTTTATGCATATCTGCCTTGATATCTGTAGGTATCACAAAGCCATCGTGATTCCTTTTGTGGCTTCACGTGGTTAATTAACACATGTTGTGAGGCAAATGAGAACAGCTGTAATAAATTTAGATGGCAGTATGAAACCGGAGGTGTTACAGCAGGTCAGTCAACATACTCATTCATCTAGAGGCACTAAATATTCAATTTTTATTCTGAATCTCTCTGTGCCTGGAGGCTATAACACACAATGCTCAGTGTGTTAACTCATTTGCCATGCATTCTAAAAGTCGAAGGGAAAAGTGCTAGCACAACCTGTGTAAACATGCAGATTCTATAGGGCAAAATTCCTAATAATCATGTATATGTAAGTAATTAAAACAATCAATGACATTACATAAGGGTTCTATGACATGTTTATGGATTGGCTGCATGCTGGTTACAGCCAATCCCACTACTGTACCTATTTTCATCCTCATCACAAACTGCAAAAACAGACAGGGATTATCTCAATTTTTTATTAAAATTCTGTATAACTATTTTGAAATTCTGAATAAAATAGAAAAACTCGGGATGAGTTTCTTTTTAAACATTACAAAGCATTATATAGTGGATGCCAAGCAATACTTGTCATTCTTGTGACATATTGATATTTAACGTGAACATTTAGGACAATATTCATTTAAAAAAAACTGAATCACTGAAAAAAAGGAAAGAAAAAAATACAAAAAGAAGAATAAATGTGAAAATGTGCTTTTGATGTTGGCATCACATAACAGACGTAAATATGGTAACTTGTACCCAGAAACAAAAATTGTTAGAGCTTTACCAAGTAACATGCTAAAATGGATCTGGAAGGGTAGTACATTTAGGACCAACTTCTTTCCTATTTTGGCAGTATTGTGTCACTTTTCAGTTGACGCTAAGTGGATGTATAGGTCTAGATCTTTCCAAATAGCTACTGGATACCTGTATGGGAACAGTTATGATCTCCACTTAAAAAGTATGCAGGCTTGTGGCAAGAACCCCCGTGCCTCTAGACTCCGCCAGTAGCCGGGACCCTCCACAATGCCACCACAACCACGTTGGTGTGCGTAAGAAATTGTGATTATTTCAGTGTTTCTATGCCAGAAAACTGGCACCCAACAGATCTGCCAGGGACTCCAGAAGGCTGATAAATCCAGCAGGTATCGTGCCACGGTCAATTCTACATCAGGTCAGCATAAAAACAGAGAAAGGTGAAGTAGGCTTCACCAGTTTCTGGGTAGTGAACAGTCAGTGTCGTATTGGGATTCTCTAGGCCTACCTGAGAAAATTAATCTGGGTCCCACCCTCCATCAAAGCCCATATACTTGCAGCCTCCAAATTTGGTTGTTTTCTGCTGGGCGGACCTGGTACTCTGGTTTTCTTTTAGAATTTGCTTGTGAAGTTTGAGGAAACTTTAAAGTGCCCCTAGTTTTAGGTTGTGTACAGTATGCTTGTTGATCAAAAATGTACCTCACATTCCAATGAAAGAATGAATCTATAATAATTATATTATTTAATAATTAGAGTATTCTTCCTCTGCCATAACTCACCAATGCTTCAAGATGGCTATCAAAGTAAAATGGTCACCCGGTGGCTGCTTATGTTTTAGTGTATAATTGCTTAACCAGGACATAACGATTCTGGTACTCTAAAGCTCTAAATTGTGCTATACATTTGTTATTATTTATTTTTTTTTTTGAAAATTTTTCTTTATTTAATTTTCCAATACAAAAAGATTAAAGACAAGACATACATAGAACCATTGTTCGACAATAACACAATACAATAACATACAATTACATTAAAAGAAAAACCAGGAAGGGGTTAACCCTTCTAACCCATTTAGAAAAGGAAATCCCCACACTGTTTGCCCTGGTACTGCATCTTCTATAATCAATCTCCTGTCTATTGTCCAACTTTCCAGCTATAATAATATCCACTATTAATCTTCCCCTATTGTGAGGGATCTGAATGTTTCGGATTTCCTGAAGTCTAACCAAGCTTGCCATGTTTCATTGAATCTGTCCCTTGTCCCTTTTACTAATGATGTTAACTCCTCCATACATCTGATATCGTCCACTTTTTGGAGCCACAAAGACACTGGTGGCTGTCTAGGTTGTTTCCACATAGTTGGAATACAAAGGCGCATAGCCAACATTAAATATCTTAACAAAGACTTCCTGTATTCATTTCTTGGTAAGTCACTGCACTGGAGGAGGACAAAAATTGGTTCAAAGGGGAAATTGATGTGTAGTTCTTGTTGGATCAGATCACGAATAGTTCCCCAGAATGGTACTATTAGGGGGCAGGACCAGAATATATGTAGGTATGAACCCTCTGCTTGCATACACCTCCAGCACACTGAACTAACCTCTGGATACATTCTATTAATTTTAGTAGGTACACGGTACCATCTGGAAATTAGTTTATAATTACTTTCTTGGAATTTCGAGTTGAGTAGAGAGGTATGTGAAAACTCAAAGCTGCGTTCCCATTGCTCTTCTGAAATATTAATTTGTAGATCTCGTTCCCACCTCAAAGTAAAGGATGGCAATTCGAAATTATTAAATCTTAGGAGCAAACCATATATCCTAGAGAGGGGATGTCGCACCCGATCCGTCCCTAGACACATTTTTTCAAATTCCGTGTGATTACCTTCAAACTCCCCTAGTCTTTGTAGTGAGTCTAAAAATGCCTGAAGGAAAAAACTTTTCCATGGAGATAATACTGGGACCCCCCATTTTTCTGAAACTTCTAAGGGTTGCATCCAGCCTGTTTCTGTTCTAAAATGAAAAACCTTATTTATCCCTGCCCTGTTCCATTCCTTAAATACTGGATCAACCATCCCAGTAGGGAATCTCAAGTTTCCCAGTATAGGGTACATTAAGGACGCTGTGGGAATAAGCTTACCTTTAATCTGATGGGTATGGCATACACGCAATGTTGCTCCAATAGTTGGATGTATAAGTAACTGTTTTGTATATTTGTATTCCAACCAGGGAGTATTAGAAAGGGGGACCTGGATAGCCTCCTGTTCTATTGCTATCCATTTTTTGTTCTTATAATTTTTACACCAGTCTACGACCCTTACCATGTGTGTAGCTTTATAATACATTCTGAGGTCCGGGACTGCCAGTCCTCCCCTATTTCTTGGTTTGCATAGTATCTCTAGCTTTATACGTGGTTTTTTACCTCCCCATATAAATTTCTGTTCTATGGTTGTTATTAACTTAAAAAATTTCTCCGGTATGCGGATCGGTAACGCTTGAAATAAGTATAGGATCCTTGGCAAAACATTCATTTTAAAGATCGCAATACGTCCCAGCCATGTGAACCTTCCCTTAATCCATCTTTCACAATCCTTTTTAATTGAATTTGCAAGTGTTATATAATTTGTTCTATACAGGTCCTTTAAGTCCCTCGTCAGTTTTACTCCCAGATATGTCATTCCCTCCCCTGGCCATCTAAAGGGGAAGGTCTCTTCCAGCGTTTTAATCTCTTCCGCGCACATTGACACCGCAGTTGCCTCGGACTTGGCATAGTTAATTTTAAAATTGGACAGGGAGTAATATTCCTTAAATTGTCTCAAAAGATTGGGGATGGAAATTCTAGGTTTAGAGACAAAAAACAATAGGTCATCTGCGAATGCAGCCACCTTCACTTCTTCATTTTGAATTGCAATACCTGAGATATTTTGGTCTGCCCTAATGTATCTCAGGAAGGGTTCTAGGGTTAGTACAAAGATTAAGGGTGAAAGTGGGCATCCCTGCCTAACCCCGTTCTTTATAGGCAGATCTTTAGAAAGAATCCCATTTACCCTGACTTTTGCTGTGGGATGGGTATAAAAGGCCAGGATCCATTGCATCATGTTGTATTTAAGGCCAATTCCCCGCAGTGTCTCAGCCATGTATGTCCAATTCACCCTATCGAAGGCTTTCTCTGCGTCCGTTGACAGCAGAGCAACTGCCTTTTTTTGTACCCGGGCCAGGTGCATCAAATTGATTGCTTTGGTTGTATTATCTCTGGCTTCCCTGCCGGGGAGAAAACCTGTTTGATCTAGATGTATAAGTTTACTTACTATTGGTGTCAATCTTTCTGCCAATATCTTGGCCAGAGTTTTAGAATCCACATTGAGAAGGGAAATTGGCCTATATCTGTGACACTGCGAGGGGTCCTTACCCACCTTCGGCAGGACCGTGATATATGCCCTCAGTGAATCGTATGGTGGAGCCCCGTTTTCCGTCAGGGAGTTGAAGGCCCCTACCAAGTGAGGCCCCAGCTCCCCTTGGAACAGTTTGTAATATTTTGTGGAGAACCCATCAGGTCCTGGTGCCTTGCCTGGGGGTAAGTTCCTAATTGCTTCCCTTACCTCTTCCTCCGAGAAGGGTCTTTCTAAGTCTTCTAGGTCTGCTTCTGATATTTTTGCCATCCCTGAATCTCTTATATATTTTTGGATCCGAGACTTAAAATCTGAATTTGAGATATTATGGTTCGTTTTGTCTACTGAATATAGGGAGGCATAATACTCTCTGAAAGTTTCTGCTATTTCCTCCGGCTTAGAGACCTTATTCCCTTGTGCATTTATAACCATAGGTACATATGTAGATGCACGTTGATCCCGTAGTGCTCTTGCTAAACCCCGGCCGCATTTGTTACCTTGTTCGTAATAAAACCGTCGACCTTTAAGTAAAGTGTTTTGGGCTTTATACGTCAAAAGTGAGCGTAGGTCTTCTCTCGCTTGAAACAGTTCTATTTTAAGATCATTGTCTAGATTTCTTTTATGTTGTGTCTCTAGTCTTTTAATTTGGTCCAGGAGATCATTCAAGCGCCCCTCCCTTTCCCTTTTTCTTCTTGCTCCATGCTTTATTAGAATTCCCCTTGTTACTATTTTATGTGCTTCCCATCTCATATAAGGGTTAGTTATATTTTCTCGATTCGCCGAGAAGTGCTCTAACAAAGCCTCCTTAATTTCTGCTACTATTTGTGCGTCCTCTAGGAGTGACTCATTGAGTCTCCATTGCCATTGTTTCACCTTGGGGTTGCCCAGGTTCAAGGTCATATCTATTAGTGCATGATCTGAAAAAGTTATATTATCTATGGTTGCCCGTTGGAGCAAGGCTAGGTCATGATGTTTTATAAAAAACATGTCCAATCTTGAGTATATGTTGTGTGGGATTGAGTAAAATGTGTAGTCTTTCTCATTTGGGTGTAATAAGCGCCAAGAATCAATATATCTGTGTCTATATAGGGTGCGCCTTATCTGTCTTAGGGCAGCCCCCGAGTGTTGAGAGGCCCCAGATGAGATGTCCAGACTGGGATCGAGTGCGACATTAAAATCCCCTCCCAGGACCACAGTTCCCTCTTCAAAGTCGGCCAAACGTTCCAAGAAATTAGTCAGGGCTCTTCCCTGTCCATTGTTTGGTAAGTACACAGAGGCAAAAGTGTATGTCTGCGAGGCAATACTACCTTTTACAAATATCATCCTCCCTTCTTCATCTGTAGTCATATCCATAAAGACCCAGGGGATAGTGTTAGATATTAATATACTAGTCCCTTTTGTTTTGGGGTCGGTGGTATAACTATGGTATGCATGTGGGTATGCAGTCGTTGACAAGCGATATGGTTTACGAAGAGACAGGTGTGTTTCTTGTAGGAAAACCACCTGTAACTTTTTCCTTCTCAAAAGATTCCACAGAATAGATCTTTTACCTGTGCTATGCAGACCCTTTACATTCAATGATCCTATTAACATAGATATATGTGGATCAGGGGGAGCCATTTCAATGTTTTATCCCAATATGGATACCCCCAGGGTCAAGGGCAAGGAGAAGAGAAAAAAAAAAAAAAAAAAAAAAGGGGAGAAGAGGAGAAGAGAAGAAAAAACAAGGAGAAAGAGGAAAGAAAGAAAGAACAAGGAAAAAGGGAGAAAGGAAGTGATTAAAGGAAGTACGACACCACACTACACGAAACACGTACAAAAGGAGACAAGAGTGGCCCACCCACTCAGTTAATGGGTTTTGTAGGAAACTTCTTGTCCTACTTAATACTGGGGTGTCAAAAGAACAAAGTATGAGGCTTGCTCCATATATTCTCAGGGCCTTAAAATAAAAAATAAAGTTCCGAAGGGTGAGAGGAGGGGGTTCCAATCCCCTCACCTCCTCCCAACTTCTATCACCAGACTTTACATAGAGGTCTCCGTCCCTATCCCCACAGCAATACCGGTAATTAGATAGGGATCCTTATTCCAGAGATCATTTCCCAGTGGGGCTGAAATTCTAAAGTAGGTAGTTGTAGGGATAAGGGGAGAGGGAGGAAAATAGAAGAATAAAAAGCCAAGCGGAAGGGGAAAGCGGAAAACCAATAAGACGTAACTTAGTCAATCCTATATTACCCTATTAGTTGCCAATAGGTAATATCTAACATTCTTTAAAGATTATTCCTAACCAGCTGGGACCTTCATCTCCAAACTTAAGCAGATGTATAGTCTCGGGCGGGCAAACCAGGGGCTCTATTGGGGCACAGGGAGGGAGGAAGAGAAAGAGGAAAAAAAAAAAAAAAAAAAGAAAAAACTTCCTTAAACCCTCTATCTTATTACCCCAACTCCGTTCTTTGTGATTCAATTATACGTGACTCGTGTTAGGATATAATTCTTTTCCACACTACTATTCCTCTCCCAACAGCTTGATTATATAAAACACATAAACCTTAGAATAGAACAATTAAGCATCATTATAACAATTTTAGAGGCCGATTGGCCATGTCACCAGTGTCTAGGGATTAACCCAAAAAAGACTTCCCGAGTTGAAGATAACCCATTTCAGCCTATTGTGCATTTGTGTTTCACATTATTATTACCCCTATACCTTCCCCCCACCCAAACCCCACAGAAATTCTTCCCCCTCCCCCCCCTCTTCTGGAGTGTGGTACCCCACTGCTAACCGGGGGTAACCGAAATCTACCTGTTTGCACAATTGTGTTTCCCCTCGTTATTATCCCCTTACCCTTTCTTCCCTCCCCCCCTCGTGCCCCCGCAAATTTCTCTTCTCCCTTTGTTCCCCCCTCCCCCCCCTCCTCCCCTTCCAAGGGGCCATACCTGTTACGCCATTCATTACCCTTAACCCAATAATTCAATAATACTACATAGTCTATGTCTATTATGTGGCCAGTGTTTTAACCTCCTTACATAGGTACATAGATAGAATTTATCCCTTTTTCCTTTTCCTCTTTCTCCTCCCCCTCCCCTTTAAGTGATATCTGGATATAGTGCAGTTGTCATTAGCTACTCAAGTTACAGTATCATTCCATTAATAAACCTAATCCCTCTTTCGTTATAGTCTCCCCCTCCCCCCTTTTACTCAGACCGAGGACTAGAGGTCAGGCGTCCCCCAATCGTGGACCAGGTGTTTGTTTGAGTTTTTTAGGCTTCTTGGGGCAATGACACTGAGAGGTCAGGAAAATCATCTGGGCCAAACTGTGCCCCAATATTTACAAGGGCTGGCTGTATTTGTTCTGTCTCTGCCCTCCTGTTCCTCTCTCTATGACTTCCTGGGGGTCGCCTATGTTGTCTTGGACCCGATTCCACCCTCTGTTCCATAGGTTGAAGCCAATTTTCTACATGAAATGGGGATACATTAAGGAGAGCAAACAATCCCCTCAGATCTCTGGGATGGTGAACCACATACGTATCATTGGCAAGTTTAACCAACAGGTGGAAGGGGTGTCCCCATTTATATGTTCCACCAGCCTCCTTGATTTTCACCAACACTGGTTGAAGAGTCCGTCGCATATATAGTGTCCTTGCTGATACGTCAGGAAAAATTTTTATCTGGCTTCCTTCAAATGTAATGGGTCCGCGCAGCCAGGCTGCTTGCACAATTTTTTCTCTGTCTTTAAAATAGTGCAACCTACATAATACGTCTCTTGGGAATTCTCTTGAGACCCTTCCGTGTCTATATACCCGGTGAACCCTGTCCACTTCATAGACGGTTTCTGCTGGGTTACCAGTAATCAAATTAAAGATAGTCCTAATTTTTCCTGTAAGATCCTCACGCGGCCCGTCTTCAGGGATCCCTTTAATCCGGACATTGCTCCTACGTCCTCTATTCTCATGGTCATCTATTTCAAGGGAGAGGGCCAGTATATGTTGCTGGGACTGTGCTAGATTTCTTTCCAAGTCCTCCACCCTACTGGCTATGGCGTTAACAGTTTGTTCAGTTTCTGCTGTCTGTGTGGCTAAATGTTCCACCTTTTGCCTCACAATGTCCAAAGCTTGGTTTTGGGACTGTTCCAGCCTTGTGACCATTGAGTCCAAGTATTCCTTATTGGGGAGAGTTTTTATCATCTCCATTAGTACTTGGAACTCGCTGGGTTGGTTGGCCAGGGTATCACAATAGGGTTCTAACCCCTGTCCTCTGTTCCTTACTGGGGGTTTGTTGACTGCAGATGCCCCATACTCAGCCCGTGGGCTTAATGTCCTGTTCTCCTCTGTACATGATGGGCTCCCATTAACTGAAGCGTATTGCAATCTGCTCTCAGGTGTGGTTACCCGTGTGGTCTCCCCACTAACCTGAGGGTTCAACCCGGGAGGGTTCCTCCCTTCTTCTCCCATCTGGGTTGTCTGTAGCGTATGTGTTCGAGTTCCCATCAGGCTGGTCTGCGGCTGGGACAGTTCTTCTCCAAAGCCCTCTTCTCCAGATGTATCCTGTGTCGCCGGTATGCGAGCCTCCATAACAGGCGTCTGGGCTCTCGCTTTTCCCACCTCGATCCTAGAGCCACACGCTGTTCCTGTATTAAGAGCCGGGTCGGCGGTATCGAGAGAGAGCCGCTCCATGCGGCCAGCTGGTGGCGGCGTTGCACATGCTGACGCCGCGTTCCCCGTACGGCCAGATGGAGATAGCAGCCTCCCTATATCCAGGGAGCGACGCGGACCGGCCGAACCAGCGGCCCGAGATGACCCACGGCTCCCTCGTCGAGCCGGCATGGTGTCGGGGCAGGATAACGGAGCCTCCTCGTTCAAGCCCTGAGGAGCGGAGCACAGGTGAACGTGTGTCTCACAGCCCCATACCTTGGCCACACCCACACCCCCCACACATTTGTTATTATTTATAGTAATGTATGAGGAAATCGCCAAGTGGGTGTTACCAGTTATGGCTATTTTCCTGTACTAATACTGTCCATTCAATGATGGCTGTGTCAATCTGGGCAATGACAAATCCTAGACTGATGACAACTACTTCACTTTCTACTGGAAAATTATTTGAACAAACTACAGCAAACTGCAATCATACTGCTGCGCCAACAATCGGACGTGGCACAAACAGTCAATCTAGGTAAGTGGTGGTGAACTCACTGTGTGGTCTATGCAACCTGTAGCCCTGCCTTGAGTGAATAAACTACCCGAATTAGGGTAACCCATGGGGGTTATTTATAATTGGTTCAGCTCACTGAGACAGTTCACAGCAAAGGTAACTGAGTGTCTCCTGTACTACTGCTGGCCAAGAGCGTGTTCCAGGCAGCCTGGTACCTGTATAGCTAGGATCTGATATTGTATTAGGCAGTGCCTAGCTGGGCAGGGTTTATTTTTGTGTTGCTTTATATGTGCCAAAACCAAGGCTGAATTTATGTTGTTTTTTGAAGTGTGAATAAAACACTTTATTTGGATTTTAACCCTGCATGTGTCCCTGCTTCCTGCACTACCACCAGGCATCAACCTGAGCAGTTCCCCACAATATATAAAGCGTTGCAGGTATATTAAAATCGCATTATCTATCAAATTAATATAAAACAGCGTATAAATATAGCATCAGTGTTCATTATATTCAATATTCCATGTGGTCACGGTGTCCTGCTATCTCATCCTGCACATGCAAAGTCGATAAGAAAGAGAGAAATTTTGGAATTCTGACTACTTTTCTACGTGTATTTGAGAGGTTTTTGTCTGGAACCTGCAGATTTGCACTCAACCTTGCTGGTTTTTACACGGTGCTGCCTTGAATTTCTATTCCCTAGATATAGATAGATAGAGATAGCTATAAAATATTTTTTGTTAACCCATTCTATTTTGTTCTAGCTAATACCAGATATTTACTATCTCGGGCAACATGAGATTTGGGTACAGAACAGTTTTGTCTTATTTTTTTCCTTCATCCAAAATACATGGAACATTCAGAATTCTAAACCTGATAGAAAGATCTGTGCAGTCTTTTAAAATATATTTTTGGTGGTTCATTTAAACCAAAGGCTCGGTGAACCCTTAGGAAGAACAATCTCTCAAGGAAATGTTTTGCCTTGTAATATTTTTCTTTTTTTGTTCAGAGAATCTCTTCCCACAGTCTTTTGTAAGATGGATTATGGCTCTCTGTAACTCATGTGCTAAGCAGTCATGCCCTCATCCATTACTCCCTGGTAGAGAGAGTTCATCACTGTACACAGAGTACAGGCAGAATAGACAAATCCTGTATTCACCCTGTGGATCCCATGATTGATCACATGATCTCTTCAATGTCGATAACAGGTCAGAGTTGCATGGCCTTACAAGCAAATGTCTAAAATTCCAAATATAGAAAAAAAACTGTTACAAATGAATACTATATTAATAAGGTAAAATTTAATTTTATAATTTAATACAATATAAAACACTTGTTGTAGTCATTGCATTTTCCTAGACCCATAATAAGTATGTCTAATTACACACATACTACAACTGCATATTATTTAAAAAAAATATATACAAAAGCAAACCATCATAAGACAATATAAAAGGAGCACACATTTTTAATCAATTTAATGCTTTTTGAAGAACTAAAAAAGTAAAATTAAAGTGTGATGCAAAAACTGTTCATAGCACATATAACATGTAATAGCTATAGTACCAATATGTATTGGGTAGTGAAATGCTTAAAGTATTGAGTGCAGTAAAGTTTGGATCTGTGGTTTGGGTGGATCCCACACAACCCATGCAGTCAATTAGCCATGGTTATGCTTGGCTTAGGGGTGTCATTTCTAGTAGTGAGAAACATCCTGTAGAATTAAAACAAATCTATCATCAAAATCAAGCATGTTTAAGTTAAATCCTGGGAGGGGGGTGTTACCAGAGCACCTCTGTCCTGCAGTTTACACTGTGCAGGATTCTTTTACCTTCCCACTGTGTGCTGCAAAATCCTCAGCAGGAATGAGGGGGGAGGAGCCGAGGGAGGATAAAACAGTCTAAAAGTGTGTGAAGCCAGAGCCTGGAAGGGCTCTGCTAATGCCCCTTAGAGCCCCCTTGGTTCATTAGCATAAATTTAAAACTTGATTTTAGAAGTAAGAAGGCGGTGGATAACAAATATAAGAATATTACCACAGTCATGGTTCCTGTATTTAAAAGTAAATGCCTTTGGTTTATCATGCTTGATTTTGATGGTAGATTTCCTTTCACACCATACCAACCTCAGCTATTAACCCCTTCCCGACATTTGACGTACTATTACTGCATGGCGGGAGGTGCGTTCCCGCAAAATGCAGTAATAGTACGTCATGCTTCTGGCGCCGGCTCCAGAACGGAGCCCGCGCCAGAAGCTGTGGGTGTCGGCTATATATTATAGCCGACACCCGCCTCTAACACCCGCGATCGGAGATTTCTCCGATCGCGGGTGTTAACCCCTGACACGCCGCGGTCACGCTGACTGCGGCGTGCTAGGGGCATTTGAGAAGAATCGGACCCCCCCGGCTCTGATTGCAGCCCCAGGATTTCCGGTGCCCGGGGCTGCGCGATCCTCTTCTGTGAGCCGGGTCCGTGCCTTCTGGCAGGACCCGGCTGTAACACACTGAGCATGCGCATCTGTATTACACTATGTAATGTGAAGAAGAGCTTGAACAAGTGATCAGTGGATCACTTGTTCAAGCTAACCTGTAAAAGTTAATAAAAAAATGTTAAAAACACTACATAAAATCATTTTTTAATAAAAAGAATTAATTAAATAAAGTGAAAGTCCCCTAAACACAAATATTCCCTATACACATGCAATAAAGTGAAAAAAACACAAAATCGCCAAAAAACCCCACATATTTGGTATCGCCGCATCCGTAACAATCCGTACAATAACTCAGAAACATTATTGGACCCGCTTGGTGAACGCCATAAAAACAAAACCCGTAAAACTCGCCAAAAATGTACATTCTTCATAAAATATCTACAGAAAAATGTTCTAAAAAGTGATCAAAAAAAGTTATGTGCGCCAAAATGGTAGCACTGAAAAGAACAACTCAACTCGTAAAAAATAAGCACAAAACTAGCTGTGTCAACCAAAAAATATTAAAGTTACGTCTCCGAAAAGATGGCGATGCAAAAACAAATGAGATTTCCTCTATATTAGTTATTTTTATATTAATTTTTTATGAAAATGTGAAAAATCGCACCTAACGTTCAAAGGCCCATAACATCCTACAAAAATAAGAGGATGCCTAAAAAACCATGTCCACATAAATTAGACATTTAGTGAATGTTAGTTATTACATTTTTTTGCGGTTATGACTATGTATGGAAAAAGTAGAACATTTTGAAGTTCGAAAATCAAGAATTTTTCCAAATTTTCACCAAATGTCTGATTTTCTCATAAATAAATGCAAAACATAACACCAAAATTTTTCAACTAACATGAAGTACAAAGTGTCACGAGAAAACAATTTTAAAATCACTTGGATATGTTAAAGTGTTTCGAAGTTATAACCATTTATAGTGACACAGGGCAGATTTGAAAAAATGGGCCGTGTCAGGAAGGTGAAAAGTGGCTTCAGCATTAAGGGGTTAAAAGTAAATATTTTAAGTATTACAACACACAGGAAGATAAAATATTACATGGTGCCACAAGGAAATATAATATATCACACATGAAGCAAGCCCTCATACACCAAACGGAAACATTAAAAAGTTGTTTTTTAGAGAATAGCTGTGAGTAAAAACGGTGATTGTAAAATAACTAACTACCCTACATCAAGTGTGTGGCATCTGTTAGCATTTTTAGCAGTGCAGAGGAACTTTGGCCTTCCCACCCACCAACTAATATGTGATTTACCAACTCAGCTGAATTCAACTTTGCATATGGTGTAATGGGTGTGTGAGCGACAGCAGGCAATATTTGAGTTCCAACTCCAGAACCAATATGAGCAACACTGCTAAGGCCATAATCAGCACTACTATCTCCCTCTTCTGTCGGCTCTAAAAAACTCTTCAGGATGGAGGATGTAATAGTGGCACAGGAAGAATACAAGGAGAAACATTTCAGCCAAGTTTTTCTTAAAGCATGGTGAAACCCAGTTTGGCTCACTGATGTGACTGGAGTGTGGTTGGGGGGAAGTAAAGGGGGAGAAAGCAACACCCAATTACAACAGCTTGTCCTTGCATTTTTTAATACGTGGATGCAGTTAAAATTTTGCTGTAAATGGTACTAACACTGATACTGAAAGGCAAATAGTACTAGGACTGTTACTGTAAGTTATTACTGTATGAGGCTGGAAGTGCAAATAGTACAAACACTGGTCCTTTAAGATATTGCGGCATGATGCTGCAACTGCAAATTGTACTAATACTGCCCCTTCAAGATATTTTACCAAACAGCCTTACAAATCAACTTTATTATATATAACCACCACTCTATGAGAGAGGACCCTCACAAACTTCTCATGAAAACATATCAATGACCTCCTAAAGCCAATAAGACGCAAACAGGTCTAAGACTGTTAATGTAAGGTAATACTGATTCTACTAAGACAAAAAAACAAATCTGAAGCATCTCACAAGCATCTAATCTACTTGTAACTTTTTTATTTACAAACTTACTCTTTTTTCTATTAAAAAATATCTCCGTATGCAAATGAGCTCAGAAAAAGACATCTAATATATAGAGACTGGAAGAGGAACATCACTCCCGATGCAAACTATCAGTATCTGAAACAATGCTTTTGTATCAAACTAAAGATAACAATCACAGCTTTTAAATAACACCAGGTTTTTGGTTCTGTGAGCCGAAGAACAGTGAATACAGTCTATTCCACACCAGTCTATCACCTAACCCATGCTCTTATATTTGCCAGTGATCTTAGATTATTCTCTTCCTTAATACAAACCTCCCACTCACATCTCCAAGACTTCTCCTAAGCTGCACCAATTCTCTAGAATGCCCTACCCAGGTCTATCAAACTAACACCCAAGCTCCAAACATGCATTAAAACACATCTCTTTAGGAAAATCTATCACACTCTCTAACTGCATGAAACGCAACACTCTTTAAACCAACCCATCCGGTTCAGTTTCCTAACCCAACCATACTCCTCCCATCGGTTATCCAGTAACAACAAATACCAAACTACAGGCTTCTCTGCAGTCCCATTGACTATGTATATAAGATAGTGGCTGATGACTGGTTCAAGCAGCTGCATTTTTATTTATTAAATTAGTTCATCCCATTCCCTTATAAAGAAAGGCTGGACCATTATACAAGCTCTTATACCTCTTGTGTCACCCCCTTCATCCTCATAAACTGTAAGCTCTTACGAGCAGGGACCTCACTCCTATTGTTCTATATAGCTATGTTTTCATTCTGTAACAACTTCATTTGTATATGTCCCCATCATTTGTAAAGCGCTGAAGAATATGATGTTGCTATTATTATTATATAGCAAAAGTGTGTGAATTAGATCAGTTTTATCCACGCCATAATATGTTTCCCTTTTCCCCCAAAGATTAGATGAAATGGGGTAATTTAACACTGCTTGCACCTCCTGCTCCTCTAGAATTTCTTACATGTTATTGTACCCCATGGTACAGACATTCCTGACCAGCTCTAGAATGGATTAATTTACCAGAGGTTTATAAGACCTGGGCTGTATTGTCAGAGCTTTTAGTTTGCAGCAAATACCTATTATTGCTAAGCAGTAATGTGGTGATACCTATCTAACACAACCATCCAAACTTCATTAAAAAAGTGGTCTTCTAGGGGGAGATCTTCTCAAAAGATCATGCACTGGGGTCTTGGGTTCAAGTCCCATCCAGGTCAACATCTGCAAAGAGTTTGTATGTTCTCTCCGTGTTTGCGTGGGTTTCCTCCGGGTCCTCCGGTTTCCCCCTACACTCCAAAAACATACTGTTAGGTTGTTTAGATTGTGACCCCCATGGGGACAGGGACCAATTTGACATGCTTTGTGCAGCGCTGCGTTATCTGTAGACGCTATATAAATAAAGAATTATTATTTTTATTATGATGGCATGAGAGTACAGCTCATAGTGAAGCTAAAGGAAATTAGGTCTGGACAAGGAGGTGGTCTCGTCAAAGAGCAAGTCTTTTCATATAGGTTTCCTTATATGTTTATTCTCAACCAAATATGCAGTATGACACGGTCTGCATTTCAGTTCTTTAATAAACCTGCTCATTAGTTGGTAACACATGGTATTTATTTGCTATTATTTCCAATCTTCATTACCAAGAGGCTTTAGTATATTAATTCCTAAACTGAATACACTGGATCATGAGGAGCGTAAGGCAGGAAATGGTTAAACTGTAAGCAGCTATGTACAACACAACTCTCTTTACATGAGACTTGGGAGGTATTTTTCTGAACTGTCTGTGAAAGAACCATGTAAAGCTGTGGGACTCGGGGAATAGAAGTGAGAAGGCACAAAATTGTAATGCTTCCCAGAGTGGTCCATCTCTCCGCCATACCCCCTCCTTTCCTCTTCACCTCCTCCATTGCTGCTCTGTTTCCACCCCGCCCCCATTGTTCGCTAATGAGAACACATTAAGCTTTTCCTCAATGCCCTGATGTGCTCTTACACTGCTGAATCCTTGCATTGCAATGCACAACGCAGTCCAAGGATTTTTTTTTAAGTATTATAAAGAGAGCGAATGCTTCCTAGACAGCTCATCTCTCCCTACTGCTCAGCAGGGATGTGAACGTGCCTCCTTTCACTGAACGTAAATGCATGTTTTTACCACTAACCTGAAAGACACAACATGCATGCTCCACGCTCGCCATCATACAGTATTATTAATAGCTCATGTGCAGCTTTATCATATAGACCAGACCATGGTTACCGCACAAAACAATATTTTGCATGCCATAAGGGCCATCAAGCTAAAGTTGACTGTATTGCAGAGAGAGCATGTGATTCTGACAGCATATGATTCGCATGTGATGCAGGTCATGCTTCAAGGAATTTAACCTGGCTTTGTTAAAATTTTATGGGAATCAAACAAGAAATCAATTTTGGTCTATGTAAATAATTATGATATTAACTCATAATTGTTAACAGTAGGATGTCACTACATAACACATTGGGGCACTTTTACATGCCCAGTCCAGTCGCGATCCGACACCGATTCGGGTCTACCAGGATTCACTAAGGCCGTGCGCCCAATGTCCAGCAGGTGTCGCTGCTGCACAGAGGTCCGTCAGAGTTCACCTTCTTCATCCTGGTGCATGTAAGTGCAGATCTTGTGACACAAATTCTTTTTTAAATTCCGTGGTTTTTTTCGAATCCGTCGGGTTGTCCGATGGCCACACCCCCCGATTTCTGTCTCGTGAAAGCCGGCGCCGCTGCGACACAATCCGATCGCATGTCCCAAAATCCCAGGGCAATTCGGCGCAAATCGGAAATATTCGGAAAACCCGACGAAAGGGCGGCGTTCTGACCCTTAATAAATGAGCCCCACAGTGAATACTTATAATGTGACCACTGTGGATTTATTTGTCAGCAGTGATCGATCTCAGTATGGGATGCAAATTTCAACTTTACCCTTTTTGTTGTCAAAAAGTTACCGTAATCAGAAGAAACAGAGACGAGTAAGAATGGAAAGTAGGCAGAAATAGCATAAACAGGTGGTTCCGACTTAAGGACACCCATCTTATAGACGACCCCTAATTATAGACAGACCTCTCTGACCACTTTGACCTCTGGTGAAACTGTCTGGGTGCATTACTTTAGTCCCAGGCTGCAATGATCAGCTGTAAGGTGTCTGTGATAAAGCTTTATTGATAACCCTTGTTACCATGACAACACAAAATCCTGATCCAATTGTCACAGAAACCAAAAAATATTTGTCTGGAGTAATAATTATAGAATATATCAGTTCCGACTTACATACCAATTCAACTTATGAACTTAAGGACTTAACTGGGACTATCTGTATATAACCTGTGAAGCTTCCTAATGACAAACTGCAATTTACTAAACTAATGAATCATATGGCTTGCAATTAAAGTAGGTTCTCTTTGGTTAGCTATTGGAGAGTCCTACTATCAGGACACAATGCTGTCCCGTTCCACCTATGAATTCCACTTATGGCATGCAAATACATTACGAAAAGTACAGTAAAATAACCTTGTTCCATGTTAACTTACAGTATTGTTCCATGTGGACTGATTTATGGACTGATACTGGTCTGGTGAAGGGCTTAGGGAAAAATATAAATAAAAAAGTTAAAAAAAAATCACTTGAAAATCCTTTAATGGATTTGGCTGTTTTTATTTTTCTTCTGCAGAATTGCTCCTTTGAGCATAATATATGTCATGAGGCCCTGGATAGGAGAGTGCATTGTTTTTATTGCACCTGTTATTGTTTTCTATTATATGACTCTTAAAGCTCATAAAAGCCCCATATATACATGCAAAAAAATGTGACTTTTTCTCTCTGTTGGTGACCTGCATATCTATCAAATTTACAATGTGCTTTGGACAACCTACTGTAGGAGGATCTCTAAAACAAATGTCTAGATACAAATGTATTTAATGAACAATTACATAACATAGCCATGTAAAAAAAATATATTTCTATTTATAAAATCGGTACAAAATTGTGAATTGTGGTGATTGCTTACAATGAAGTAGGTAATGTTCATTTTCCATTTTAAATTGGTCATTTATTGACACTGTGCATTAATCTGGCTCACTGTCTCTATTTCAGTGGCTCTTAAAGGACATTAACCATTAGTATCAAGGATTGTAAACCATGTACACTTACATGCTGGGGTGTGCCTCCTCTGACAGGATCTACTCTTCCTTTTCAATTTTTATGCCATTGTTTTTACAAAAACAAAAGTGTAAAAATTATGCAAATTAGCAGACTCCATAGATGTTAATGGAACCTGGAGACCCTTGGGCTCATTTGCGTAATTTTTTAAAACCTTTTATTAGTAAAAACTAGGGCATAGAAAGCTAAAAGAAGAACAGATCCTGTCAGATGGGGCACATCCCAACATGTGTGCTGTGTTTAAAATCCTTGATGCTGGTTGTAGGTGACCTTTAAGCGGTGAAACAGGGATCAATGTTGACTCACACCCTCCCTCTGTATTTGTTTGAAAGTCACAGTATTGGAGCTAGTTTTAATAGAAATTTTTACATATTGGACAAGCACTCCTAAGGTACCACTAGTGAGGAACAGACTCACACAGCAAAGTTCGGGTTCGTACCAATCATAACAAGTTCAGGCCAAAATTAACTCTTTAAATGCCGCTGGCAAAGTCACCAGCAGCATTTAAATGGTTAAAATGCAGGCTCTGTCATGAGTGCCCATGCACACGGACCTCAAGGCTGCTGGTGCTGATCGCAGTCACTGGTGAGGTGTTTACAGGGTACAGGTAGCACAAATCTTTTTTTGTGTTTATTTTAATGTTATTCTGGGATTTAATATAGATGTTAAAGGGCTGTTCCCATTTCGGCAAATATTAATGTTTGTATAGTAAAAAAAATTATACAATTTACCAATATAATTTATGCGTCAATTCCTCATGGTTTTCCAGATCTCTGCTTGCAGTCATTCTATAGGAAGTTGCCATGTTTACAGGTGCACAGCTCTGATTGCTCTGATATAATGGGCCATGTACCTCAAGGATCATGGACAGATTCTATCCACTGGAAGTAAACATAAAAGCTTTCTATAGAATGACAGTAAGCAGTCATGTGCATAGTAGTAAGCAGTCATCTAGAAAACCATGAGAAATTGATACGGAAAGTATATTGGAAAATCGTATAACCTTTCATTATACAAACAATAATATTTATTTGCTGAAATGGGAACACCCCTTTAAGATAAAGTTAAAGTTAATTTAAATTGTCCCAAAACAATAGTGAGGTGGCTGCATCTGTAGTCTAGCTGGTACAGTCACTCTCGAAAATCATTAAAAAAACCTGGTGTGTTTAATGAAATAGTGCCCACTTTTCATGTCCCAAAATATCTAATAGTATCAGTACAGTTGTCCAAATACACAGGTACAGGGTATAGATATTCCACAAGGTTAGTACATTTCATTCGTCTTCTGATATTATTTAGAAACGATCACTCAATTTAATTGCATCCTCCAGATTTTATTATACACTCATAAAAATAAATTATTCCCTGACTTCTATTTCAGATATGCATTTATTAGACAGCAATGGCATTTAGTGTTTAATGGGAAGCCGTGCCTAAATAAATATTTTGCCCTTTTACAAAAATGACCAAATTGAGCTCTAAAGTGACTTAAATGCTATATTTAACAGAAAAAAAATAGTAAAATCCATTATTAGTTGAGGTTGAATGATTGTATATAATTGCATATTCACTCCTCTTTTATTTTTGTTGTATAGGGGTCCCTTTTTAAACTGTACTTGTCAACATGCACGCAATGCTAAATGATATAGGCAATTATATTACCGCTGTGCCCCTGATCAATGTGATGTTTTTTTAATATCCATTGACTCATTTAAAGGACCTCCCTAAATGTGCATACATATAAATATTAACTTCTGGGGACCATACCTGGTGGATATTTTTTTTTCATAAGGACCAGTTTGAGGCTTTATGTGCATCCCTATTTTTCCAAATCTGATGTGTGTCACTTAACCCCTTAATGACCGCCCTATCGGCTTTTTACGGCGGTCATTAAGGGTACTTCTTCTGACGTGTACGCCTTTCTACGGCGGCGCGTCAGAAGAAGATTTCGGGACTAACACCTGAAACTAACATGCGGGATCGGAAGAACTCCGATCCCAGGTGTTTAACCCCTTACACGTCATGCTTGACCGCGGCGGGTAAGCGTGTCCCACGTGGATCGGACCCCCCCCCCCCGGTGTGCTTACCGGGGGATCCGATCCCTCCTGCCGCAGCCCCGGGTTCCGACGAGTGACCCGGGGCTTCCAGCTCCTCTACCCGCCGGGTTCTGCCTTCCTGGCTCAGTTACTTACACTATACACTGCAATACAAGTGTATTGTAGTGTAAAGGCTTGAATAAGCGATTGGACGATCGCCAAGAAGTAGAAAATGTAAAAAAGTAAAAAAAAAAAGATGAAATCATTTTATAATATAATTAAATAAATAAATAAAATAAAAGTCCCATAATTTCCCCAGTTACACATAAAATGCAAATAAAGTATATAAAATACAAAAACACGTACATATTTGGTATCACCGCGTCCGTATCAATCTGTACAATAAATCTAAATCAATCTTGAACCCGCTCGGTGAACGACGTAAAAAAAAAACTCGAAAAACTTCCCGTAATATACAATTTTTCATCAAACACCATCACAAAAAATGTTCTAAAAAGTGATAAAAAAAAGTTACGTTCCCTAATTTGATACGACTGAAAAGAACAACTCTTTTCAAAAAAAATAAACCCTCAATGAGGTCTGACAACAGAAAAATACAGAAGTTATGGCTCTAAAAAGTTGTCAATAGTAAAAACAATGCGATTTTCTCAAAGTTTTGCTCAGGAAAATTGAGCAAAGATAAGAAAAACTATATAAATGAGGTATCGCCGCAATCGTAGTGAACCAGAGAATAAAGATAAAATATTATTTTTATGTTACGGTGAGCGGGAGGAAAAAAAATGCTAAAAATCCAAAATAAAAATTGATGATTTTGTTTGTGTCCCCCTTGAAATAGTTAATAAAATCTCATGAATAAGCTATAGACTCCCAAAATGAATTATCTATACATTGTATCTCATCCCGTAAAAAATAAGCCCTCATATGTTTGCATTACCAAAAAAAATAAAAATTTATAGGTTGTACAATGTGACAATACAAATCTGCTGTGAATGGTGCCTCCATTCATTCTGTGCCCGGCCGTGCGCCCGTACAGAAGTTTACCACCACATATGGGGTATCAGTACACTCGGGAGGAATTGGGCATCAAACGTTGCAGTGTGTTTCATCATTTAATTTATTCTGAAACTGTCAGTTTGGCCTAAATGAATGTATTTTAGAAACTATGGAATTTTTTTGGAAATCGCAAGCCCATGTTGTTTTAACCCATGTGAAACACTTAAAGGGTTAATAGACTTAATAGAAGTTGTTTTACACACTTTGAGGGGTGAAGTTTCTATAGTGGGGTAATTTATGTGGTTTTACTATTATTTAGGCCTTACAAAGTCACTTGAAAGCTGAGTTGTCCATCAAAATGTGAGTTTTGGCAATTTTCATGAAAATGAGAAAAATCGCACCTAACGTTCTGCGCCTCATAACATACTAGAAAAATGAGAGGACGCATAAAATATCATCTCAACATAAAGCAGACATTCTGTATATGTTAATTATCAAGCTTTTTGGGTAGTTTTACTTCCTGTCTGGAAAGCAGAACATTTCAAACTTGGAAAATGAAGAATTTTTACAAACTTTTGCCAAATTTTCACTTTTTTTCAGAACGAATCGCAAAACGTATCACTTTAAATTTTATAACTAACATGAAATACAATGTATAACGAGAAAACATTCTCAAAATCACCAGGATATGTTAAAGTGTTCCGAAGTTATAACCAATTATCGTAAGACATGTCAGATTTGAAAAATCGAGTCTGGTCATTGAGCTGAAAACTAGTGTCGGTGATAAGGGGTTAATATGGTTATAAACACTTTAGCTTACCAAAGGGATTATGAGAGGGAAATTTTGGTTTATTCATAAAAAAAAATTGGCAAAAACTTTCTAAGATAATTCTAAATTATCTAGTTTTCAGAAAGATATTTTTTTTTACCACCCATTACTTACTAACTTATATTAACCACGTTTTTGCTTTATGTTTTTATGATTTTTAAATGTATTTACATTTTATTACGATGTTAGATAGTTTCCAGAAATCAGTTTTTCACATATTCAAGTAGATTTCCAAATTGACTTTTTTTGTGGATTTTTAATAATGAATTGTGAATTGGCACTCCTAAAACTATTTTAAAAAGCGTGTTACCATATATTCTAAAGAAGAAGCTGAGTTTTTCAAATAAAGTGCTTTAACCCCTTAACGACTTGGCCTTAACCCCTTAACTTCCATTTTTCACTCACCAACTTCAAAAATCTATAACTTTTTTATTTTTCCACATAAAGAGCTGTGTTATGGCTTATCTTCTGCGTAACAAATTGCACTTCATAGTGACGGTATTTAATATTTCATGCGTGTACTGGGAAGCGGGAAAAAAATTCCAAATGCAGTGAAAATGGTGAAAAACCACATTTGTGACGTTTTCTTGTGGGCTTGGATTTTACAGCTTTCACTCTGCGTCCCAAATGACATGTCTACTTTATTCTTTGGGTCGGTACAATCACGTGGATACCAAATTTGTATAGGTTTTATAATGTTTTCATACATTTAAAAAAATTAAAACCTCCTGTACAAAATATTTTTTTTTTATTTTGCCATCTTCTGGCGCCAATAACTTTTTCATACTTTGGTGTACGGAGTTGTGGGAAGTGTCATTTTTTGCGAATTTTGATGGCGTTTTCATTGCTATAATTTTTGGGACTGCGCAACCTTTTGATCACTTTTTATTAATTTTTTTATATTTTTCAAAATGGCAAAAAAATCCATTTGGACGCTATTTTCCGTTACGGGGTTAAACGCAGTGAAAAACCGTCATTATATTTTGATACATCGGGAATTTTTCGGACGCGGCGATACCTAATGTGTTTATGATTTTTACTGTTTATTTATATTTATATCAGTTCTAGGGAAAGGGGGGTGATTTGAATTTTTAGTTTTTTTTTATTATAATTTTTTTTTTTAAACTTTTTTTTATTTTTACTTTTACTATTTTTCAGAATCCCTAGGGTAATCTAACCCTAGGTAGTCTGATTCATCCAATCATATACTGCCAAACTACTGTATGGCAGTATATGTGGATTTTACTCCCCATTCATTACAATGTGCAATTAGTACATTGTAATGCATGGGTTAAAACGAAGTAGCCTCGGGTATTCGGAGCTACCATGGCGACAGATCGTCGCTCCCTGTGACGTCATCGGGGAGCGACGATCCGCGACAAGATGGCAGCACCCATGCGGCGCCATGCTAGCACCGATCGCGGGTGTTACCGGTAAGCCTTTGCTGCAATATGCAGCAAAGACTTACCGGCTATGGAGAGGGCTCGGCCCACGAGTCATCTCCATGCATCGGGACCCTGGCGCGGGGAGGGGTTTAAACCCAAACTTGGCGTATACTCGAGTCCAAAAAAAAAAGGCGTCTGACGTCAGAGCTGTGGATCGCACAGAAGACCCACGGGGGAAGGTGCAGCAAAGATAAGTTTGGAGTTGGATAATGCACTTTCAATTAACTCTGGGGACGGGGTAAGTAAATGTGCCCCAGTGAGTGTTAGCTGCATTATGCAAATAACAACCACGGTTGACACCTGCGATAGGTGCTAACATGTTAAAAAATCAGCTCCTCCTTCCACAGCTCCATACTCGAAAGTATGAAAAAGTCATTGGCATCAGAAAAGTAAACTAAGAAACTAGGTTTTTTTTTCGTATAAAAGGTTTTTTAGGATTTTTTGTTTTAAATTAAAAAACGAGGGCTAATGCATTTTTCTGTGAAATTCACAGGATTTAAAAATTTTCCCAGTCTTGGAATATAAACACCCAAAATAATTTAAAATGCATCCACTAGCAAGTACAATTTGTTAAACAGAAAATAAGCCCTCATACAGCTCTGTGGGGATTGGAAAATGAAAATGGAAAATATGAAACAGAAATGGAAGTCCATCAACAGCAGGGTAAAACCTGAGTATTGCGAAGAAATAGATGCCTTTGTCACACTCAAAGGGGTTTGGCCACGAAAGAAAATTCTCAAATTTCAATCCACTAATGATTTTTACACAATAAAGATCATTTTAAACCCTTAATTTACAATTTTACTTAGTTTTATTGCCATTTTAGCTCCTTTCGCTCCCTGGTCAGTGTAAAATTGTGGGCTGAGACTCTCTATACAGTATGCTGACAATGTGGTTAGATTATCAGGGTACAGGTTTATATACACTTTCATTTACCTACTGAACACTATACTAGTATCTGACACATAGAATGATGAGACAGATTAGAGATGAGATGAGATCCATGTGATGCATATTGCACATAAAGTCAGCTCTCCTACATCTCTGCTATTCCACAACACGCTATATCTGCTGTGCCTTCCTGCTGTGCCTCCCCAGATAAAGAACTTATGTGCCTGTAGCTCTCCTCACAATGCAATATGATTTGTTGTTTGCCGGCGGGAAGTCGGTGACTGTGATTTCCACCTGGAATGCAGGGGGAGGGGGCTAGTGGAAGGGAGCAGCTCAGCTTCACAGCGTCAGACAGAAAAGGAAGATGGCTGCCAACACAGAAGATTCAGGGTCGGAAACCAGAGGCAACTGAAATTGTGTACATCAGGACTGATAGAATCTGTTGCTTCCCTGTTCAACATCTTTTTTGTGGTGCACCTTTAACATAGGGCGTTCGACACAATTTGAAAGTTAAATACAGCACTCGATCCAAATCAGTCGGCCCGTCCTACGGCACTCCCTATAATATGTGTTGCATGGAAGCCAACACAGCTGCGCCACAAAAGGGTCACATGCTTCACAATCGCAGTGCAGACACTTCTTTAATACATGTGCAAGCTGTTTTAGCCATGAAGAACGTGCACGGTCCGACAAAAGTGCAGCGCGAGACCCTTAGTAAATGTGCCCCAATTTTTTAAGGAGCTCAATCTCTAGGACCTTGGCTGCCTAAATGGACCATTATAGTCATTACTGCATAGAACATCAATGTGATTATTGTGATTCCTTTGTGCCTCCATGATCAGTGAACAGCACTCACTGTAGTCTTGAATTATCTCCCTCTAGTACCCCTTTTGTCCATGCAACTGTATCAGCCAACATTGATCCAATAACATGTGCTTATCACAAATGTGCCCGTTGTTTAATGTTCCAAATGGCCATAGTGTAGCCGGATGCAGGTTGCTTCTTTCTACTTATCATGAGATTGGCATCTATTGTACATAGTTGGCCCATCCTAAGGCTGCCATTATAGTATAGTGTCCAGTATTTAACACAAATTGACAACCATCTCTATAGTAAGTGTTTGTACTTTATAAAGTGCCAGAACTAGTTCAGTACTGACAAAGCTAGGGCATAAAATTAACCGGAGGGACCAATTACTTGTCATTAACCCCTTTGCGCACCACAATGTACTATTACATTGTGGTGCTGCAGGGGTGTATGGAAAGAGCTCAGGAGCTGAATACAACACAGCTGATACCTGCCTCTAACTGCAGCAGTCGGTGCTGGCTCTGGGGCACTTATACTAACAGCAAAGCTAACCTAACAGCGCTGCCACTTAGCGTCGTCATTTTGGATGGCTGATCAGTGCCCCCCAGTGCCGTCATCAGATGGGGCCGTTCAGTTGCCATGTTAGCTTACAGTCTCATAGAGACTTGTAGGCCTGCCATGGATACTGATCTCTAATAACCTGCTGTAAGCTATTACAGAAATATTGAACCACAGTGGGTACGGAAAATATTCAGACCCCTTTTAATTTTTTGTTTAATTGTAGATATTTTTGCTAATTTATTAAACAAGAAAAACTGAATTATCACATGGTCATAGGTATTAAGACCCTTTGTCATATTCAACTCACATGCTGTCCATTTCCTTCTGATCCTCCTTGAGATGGTTCTACTCCTTCATTGGATTCCAGCTGTGTTTAACTAAACTGATTGGACTTGATTAGGAAAGGCACAAAACTGTCTATGTAAGACATCAGAGTGCCCAAGGAGCTCAGAGACAGAATGGGGGCAAGTCATAGATCTGGCCACTGTTACAGAGTAATTTTTGCAGTATTCAAGGTTCCTAAGAGCACAGTGGAAGAAGTTTGGGACAACCACAGCTCTTCCTTGACCTGGCTATCCAGCCAAACTAAGCAATTAGGGGAGAAGCACCATGATGAGAGAGGTAGTGTAGAACCCTAAGATCACAGTGGCTGAGCTCCAGAGACTCAGTAGGGAGATGGGAGAATGTTCCACAAAGTCAATTATTACTGCAGCCCTCCACCAGTCGGAGCTTTATGGCAGAGTGTGCTGATAGAAACCTCTCCTCATTGCAAGACAGTATGAAAGCCCACAAACAGCTTTCTTTCAGGAAATATAATGCAAAAGATTAGGGGAAAAATATGAAGAAAAAGGAAATTACATTAATAGCACCAAAAGCACTGACTGCTCTAAACATTTCACATTTCAATACCTTAGCAAAATGTTTCATTGCAGTGCATTTATATCACTTTCTAAATAAAGCTCAGATAAGTGTTTACAAAAGTTATTGCAAAAAAATCCATGTCCCAGCCAGCAATCAGAGCTGGAAAGGATGGAAAGGGATTTAGCAAGATTCAACTGCTGTCTTTTCCTCGCCAAGGCTTGATAAATTGCAATGTCTCCATCTGTGGATAAATTGCCCCAGCTTTTCACTCTTCTTGCAAGCTGGAGATGTACTGCTTCTAAGTGAAATAGAATGAAAATACGAGAGATTTTCCTTTTCACCACTGTTTCCAGGAAAGTCGTGTAACAGTTTCATTTTGAAGGAGAGCAGATAATTCACTAGACACCATGGAATGGAATAGCTTATTAAATATACCACATAAATATAGATTCTAAAGAGAAATTTATCATTAGACAGGGTACTAGCAACAGTTTTCAGTCTTTATTTAGGACTTCTGCTGCCTGTCAAATTTATGACAGTGGCTTCAGGTACTTGGATTCTGATGTTTAATAGTTTTTAGTGTTTTTTTTTTTAAGTTGCAGTTTTGGGTGCACGAGGCTTTATGTTCCTGCACATACAGAATACCATGTGGGACCAGAGCGGCATTGCGACTTTTTTATTTAAAGTTCAAAAATTCAGCCTTTAAATAGCCCTGCACTTTACAACAGATTAAACATTGCAAAGATTAATTTGATGCAATATTCTCTTATGTGCTTTTTATTGCCCTGTGTGACTTTTTGGGTAACATGCAAATACATTTTACATAGGATAAGGAAAACAATGCCTTGTATCAACCTTGTAAGGCGGCCCCCTTAACACCTAGAAAGCATAATGACATGATAAAGGACAAAACCAGACCAGCATATCTATTCTACAAGGAGTAAATTAACAATTGCACAGTACAATGTAGGAAACTGGTTTAGCTTGTGAGTGATTTGTTTTTGACTAAGTCAGGGAACTAAAAAGAATCCTTATGGAGACTGCCAATAAAGGCCATCTTGCAGCCAAGTGAAGACTGACAATCACTGAGACACCACTTGGGGGATTCTGGGTAATATGCAAATATGTTTACCAGGATAATATGGATATATGTTTTCTAGGAAAAAGTTGCCTATTAGCTACCTTGTGAGGCAACCCCTTAACACCAAACTTGACTTTTTCAGAAAGGTAGCCACTGTGCGGATTCACAAGCAGCATGAACTCACAGAAGGGACTCTGCACTATGGTGTTAGCTTTAGCGTCCACAGCTCATAGGGGCACATTTACTCACCCGTTCCTTGGAGTTCACAGAAAGTGCATCGTCCGACGATAATGCCCTCTGCCACAATTCAATAAGATCGCGCGCCAGAGATCCTGCATGTGTTGCTTTCCTGCTCAGGTCCCCCGGAGTTCACCATCTTCTTCCTGGTGTATGAAAGTGCATTGTCTTGTGATGCAATTTGAATCTTAAATCCCGCGCTCAGTTGGATCGTCTGACGGCACGCCCCTCAATTTCTGACACAAGAGAGCCAGCGCAGCTGCAACACAATCCCAGCACAAACCCCTGTTAAATACCTGTCAAAGCTGTGGAAATGCGGAAAACAGCAAACAGTCTGACGAAAGTGAGCAGTGCAACCCTTAGTAAATAAGCCCCATAGAGTTTACTTCATGCCTCGAGTTGCATGTGCAAGTAATTTTCATATCAATAAAATAAACATTTTTAGGCTTAAAGGGGTATTCCCATTTCAGCAAATTAATGTTATTGTATGTATTATAAAAAGTTATACAATTTTCCAATATATTTTCTGTATCAATTCCTCATGGCTTTCTAGATCTATGCTTGCTGTGATTCAATAGAAAGTTTCTATGTTTACTTTGAGTGGACAGAAATCTGACCATGGTCACACAGGTGCACAGATCATTAGCATCACAGACAGTAATCAGAGCCGTGTGATATAACGAGCTGTGCACCTGTGTGACCATGGTCAGATTTCTGTCCACTGGAAGTAATGTTAGAAGCTTCCTATAGAATGACAGCAAGCTGAGATCTAGAAAATTGAAGAATTGATACAGAAAGTATATTGGAAAGTTGTATATCTTTTTATAATACATGCATTAATTTGCTAAAATGGGAATACCCCTTTAAAGCAATTAAGTAGATTGTGAGACAACGTATGCTCAATGCACCAGGCGCCAGGGACAGATATGTGGCAACAAACAGTGCAGACGCATATCTCTTTCTATTACGTTTGTGGGAATGACCTTTACTATGTAAATACTTCCTTGGGCAGAAGACATGATATTTGACTCTACATTTCTGTGGTCAACAAGAAGATTGCTTTTGATTACTTTGCATTGAAGACTTTACATTTGAGTAAAACCCCTGCACATACAAATGTGGCCGGAATAAGTCCTCCTATTTGTCTCATCAAACTATCTCTTTGCCGCTATGAACTGACTTTTTGTAATGCCCCAGATACTGCATATTAAATAATAAACTTTCTATGAGGGATTGCTGTCCCAAATCAATGAATTGCTCTTATATCACTGTTGTTATTTAACTATTTATTCCATTTCCATCTCATTCCCCTGCACCATAACATTTGATAACAACTTATTTTTTTAATGATTAGCATAAAAACAGATCCCATAATAACTTAGAAGCCAAAAAGTCATTAATAAAATTCAAAAATCAGAGGAGGTATTTTACTGGCTACGGTGAACGCTATTTCTCTCCGTGATTATTCTTGAAGCATCCTTGTCAAGGCAAATTTCACCCCTGCCTTTAGAAATGATTGCCTGCGACACTATAAATGAAACAGGCCCTTTCATGCTCCTTGAAAATGTAAAACTAAGCCTAGTATTAAGGCTGTTGCATGCTGAGGGTTGAATGGCTCAGTGATTTGGTCATAGGTTAGTCATCCTTTCACCCTAACGTCTGTATTGATTGAACACTGTTATCTTCCCATTGTTTTGTTCCGTGGCTCATAGTAACAGCTCTGATCCCAGAAGACAGGTGTACTATGTATCCTTCAGTTGGAAAAGCTGCAATATTGTTTTGAGAATAATGCTGTTCTTCCTTTCCATTCTTCGTTGCTTTAGGAAAATAACATAAAAAAATCACATATTGGCAGTCAAAACCATTACTAATCTTGAGTAGTTACTGGATTGAAAAGATCCCAACTGCCCAGAGGTTAGATGATGTTGCAAGTCTGAACCTTATGTAACCTAACTTACTGACTTTCGAAGCACTCACAGCAGGTAGTTTTTCTTAATAGGGAGATAAAACCTATTCAAGAATGATGAAAATTGTAGTCTCAAATCTGGTAGCAGATAATTATTAGTTACTACAGTGTTATTATCCTTATCCTGAAGCCACTCTATACTCAATTACTGCCAAAAGGTTCTTTGGTTATTTGGGAGACAATAGGTTAATATATGTAAGATGAGCAGCCTTGTAACAGATTTCGAAGGTACTCAAATGACTTATCTGGGTACATTATGGACACCTGCTTTGATTTACAGCACTTATTGAAGGTCAACAGTCAACAGATGAACAGGTGATGGGGGGAAGGTTTATCATAACCTGGTCTGGTTTCTTGACTTTTTAACACTTTTTGTTTACTGAGATTGAGATTTATGCTGGGGATGGTAGTTGCAGATTTCCATATAAACAAATGCTGTTTTATATTACTATAAATAGTGAAACTGATACTAATGGTAAAATGGTGGATAGGACACTGAAGATAGTTTGTCATGCCCATAACCTTAGCAACCTAAAGAGTAATGAACTTCTTCAAAGACTCCACACATTCAAAGATACCTGAGAATATTTTTTGAATAAACAGACATTTTAAATCAATTTATCCCTTTTGTTACTAAAGCGCCAGTACTAGTGGAGTTTCTAAATCATTTGTACAGTAAATAAGTATACAGTTACTAGTGGGTAAACTGTATCCAATTACTTGAAAATGAACAGAGAATGACACCAAGCATTGTATAGAATTCTTCTCAGAACAGTAAGTAGTTTATGAAATTTTATGTATACCTTGGTGATGAAAAAGTATAACTGGTTGTTGTCAAGTCCACTGACATAGGAGGCCCAATGTTTGTGTTTACAAAGAACCAATGACTGATGACAGCAAAGATAGAAGGTGTTGGGATAAGTGAGTGCTGGTTTCTTGACCAATAATGTACTAGATAAAATCTCTACCAAAGAATAAGCTTGTTAAAGACAATGCAGAGGCAGTAGCAGGGATCAACAAGGAATCTGTAGCAGTGATAATTGAATTTTGCTTCTGAGCTGCTGCACACAGCATGACAAAACTATACATTATGGTGCCTTAACTATAGGCAATTCCTAACTTACAGTCACATCATGATGAAGAAAATAGCTAGTATTAATTTTAGCTAAAAAGTAATCCTCAACTACTTCGGAGCTATGAAAATATTCCAGGAGCCATAGCCATATTGGCACTTTATATATTTTATATACACTCACCGGCCACTTTATTAGGTACACCTGTCCAACTGCTCGTTAACACTTAATTTCTAATCAGCCAATCACATGGCGGCAACTCAGTGCATTTAGGCATGTAGACATGGTCAAGACAATCTCCTGCAGTTCAAACCGAGCATCAGTATGGGGAAGAAAGGTGATTTGTGGCCTTTGAACGTGGCATGGTTGTTGGTGCCAGAAGGGCTGGTCTGAGTATTTCAGAAACTGCTGATCTACTGGGATTTTCACACACAACCATCTCTAGGGTTTACAGAGAATGGTCCAAAAAAGAAAAAACATCCAGTGAGCGGCAGTTCTGTGGGCGGAAATGCCTTGTTGATGCCAGAGGTCAAAGGTGAATGGGCAGACTGGTTCAAGCTGATAGAAAGGCAACAGTGATTCAAATCGCCACCCGTTACAACCAAGGTAGGCAGAAGAGCATCTCTGAACGCACAGTACGTCCAACTTTGAGGCAGATGGGCTACAGCAGCAGAAGACCACACCGGGTGCCACTCCTTTCAGCTAAGAACAGGAAACTGAGGCTACAATTTGCACAAGCTCATCGAAATTAGACAGTAAAAGATTGGAAAAACGTTGCCTGGTCTGATGAGTCTCGATTTATGCTGCGACATTTGGATGGTAGGGTCAGAATTTGGCGTCAACAACATGAAAGCATGGATCCATCCTGCATTGTATCAACGGATCAGGCTGGTGGTGGTGGTGTCATGGTGTGGGGAATATTTTCTTGGCACTCTTTTGGCCCCTTGGTACCAATTGAGCATCGTTGCAACGCCACAGCCTACCTGAGTATTGTTGCTGACCATGTCCATCCCTTTATGCCCACAATGTACCCAACATCTGATGGCTACTTTCAGCAGGATAATGCGCCATGTCATAAAGCTGGAATCATCTCAGACTGGTTTCTTGAACATGACAATGAGTTCACTGGACTCAAATGGCCTCCACAGTCACCAGATCTCAATCCAATAGAGCATCTTTGGGATGTGGTGGAAGGGGAGATTCACATCATGGATGTGCAGCCGACAAATCTGCGGCAACTGTGTGATGCCATCATGTCAATATGGACCAAAATCTCTGAGGAATGCTTCCAGCACCTTGTTGAATCTATGCCACGAAGAATTGAGGCAGTTCTGAAGGCAAAAGGGGGTCCAACCCGTTACTAGCATGGTGTACCTAATAAAGTGGCCGGTGAGTGTATAAAAACTTATTTTTCTGCTCCTTGGACCTCTTTTACTATGATGAGTAATTTGTGACCATACCAAGCTACTGTAAAAAAGTCAATGACCATAATTAATGACTGTGTAGTCCAAGCCCCAAAGATACCAGTTGTCTGCTGATCAGTGTGAGATAAGGGTGTTGACCTCTTACCAATCTTACACCTATAACTTACCCTGTTTTCTCTAAAATTGGACATCTCCCAAAAATAAGACCTAGTACAATCTGTTCAAGCTTAGAAATATAAGACCACCCCTGGAAATAAGACCTAGAGCAGTCATTGCTACAGCTTCTCCCGTTCCATACATTAGTAGATCTTTTAGCTGCTGCAAGACATTGCAACATTGGTGAAGAATTCATGGGATAAAATCCATGACGATTGTACTATGAGCAGGCTACCTGGACAAGAAGGGGTCATTTAAGAAAAGTGCTAGTGCTAAACATGAGAGGTTGGGGCCAAAGATTCCAAGAGAAAATAGAGTCACAAGAAATTCAGAGTTTGTAGAGTTATAATGATGTTAGGAAAGTTTTTTTTTTGTTCAAAAATAAATGTGAATTCATGTTTATTTGAAAAATAAGATCATCCCCTGAAAATACGACATAGTTCCTCTTTAGGAGCAAAAATTAATACAAGAGACTATCGTACAGCACTTTCAGGGAAAAACTGTATTTTGAGGATGGGTCATCTGTATCACAAAAGACCCATCGTCAGGCCTATCTCCAGACAAAGATATAGTGCATTGGCTGTTTCTATTACTTCTATACAAATAAAAAGAGTCACATTTTTGTCTGTTGGTTGCCACTCAGTATCTGAAAACTAGCTGTCACTTCTCCTAGTCGGGTGGAGACTAGGGATAGTGATCCCTGTTTTTAGATACTGTAGGTTCAGGACTCACATCATAAGTGAATATCATTAGTGCAAACTCTTATATTAAATCTGACAGACCATAACTAGCAGCTTTCATGGGGACAATGGGTCACCTTTGTCATCCTTTGTGTAATTGCATGAATTTAATGCAAAATGTATGCCCTTACCAATACAGTTAGTAAAGCCAGAGCTTCCTAGAAGATATAGACTTATACACACACAAGGAGGAATACGTTTTAGACTAAATGGCTGGGTGATGACTTTTAAGGACACCTGTCATCAAGTCTCTGTCACTAATATTGTCACCATTACCTGCTGGAGCAGCTTACAAGAATATTATCCAGCCTTTATCTAGTTAATCCATACGTAATCCATTAATTTTTCTTTATTATTTAAATGATACTGGGCACATCGAGGGAGAAAGTGATGTCACCGCTTTTACTCCTCTCTTCCCCCTGCTGAAGTCTCTGTGTAATGCATAGTAAAGCATTGCTTGTGTCTGAGCTTTATCTGCTGCCTGTGAGTGACAGAGACATCAGCTACACAAGTAGCTGACATGCTGTGTTCTTCTATACACATGTGAGAGACAGATTTAACATGCAAATCTGACAGAAGTGTGTTGCATGCCCCAAGTTAAAGACCAGAAAAAGTGGTGCACTGTGTCGGGCCAGTTCAGGGAGTGTCAGATTCATGAAGAACGGGTGCCAGAAATCATGAATCTGGAGCACTCTGCATTACACACAGGCAAGCCTCATTTAGTGCAGTTTGCACCATTCTTAGTAAAAGTGCCCCACAGACATCACCTACACAATTATCTGACACCTCTTCACCCTTACACATGTGAGACACAGACATCATCTACACAAGTACCTGACATGTTCTGCTATACACATATTAGAGACACGGACATCAGCTACACAAGTATCTGACATGTTCTGCTATACACATGTGAGAGACACAGACATCAGCTACACACGTACCTGACATGTTCTGCTAAACACAAGTGCCTGGCATGTTCTGCTAAACACAAGTGTCTGGCATGTTCTGCTATACACATGTGTAACACAGACATCACCTACACAAGTACCTGACATGTTCTGCTATACACATGTGAGAGACACAGTCATCAGCTACACAAGTATCAGACATGTTCTGCTATACACAAGTACCTGACATGTTCTGCTGTACACAAGTACCTGACATGTTCTGCTATACACATGTGTGACACAGACATCACCTACACAAGTACCTGACATGTTCTGCTAAACACATGTGAGAGACACAGTCATCAGCTACACAAGTATCAGACATGTTCTGCTATACACATGTGAGAGACACAGACATCAGCGACACAAGCACCTGACATGTTCTTCTATACACATGTGAGAAACACAGAGATAAGCTACACAAGTATCTGCCCTTTCACATGAAAGGGCAGGTGTCCATGGCCACGTGATATAGACAAATATAAAGTTTAATCTTATGCATCTGAAATTTGATAGGCTACAATTGCCTACTTGAGATGCATACACCTAAAATGAGTTAAACACTGTTCTAAGAAACAACATCTACCAGAGGAACAATAATACTAAGCCACCTACCAATGTGCTAGCAAGGTTTACACTTGTGTGCAGTGAAGGATATGTGCACTGAATTTTACATTCCTCAATTTGATGCTTGAAATGTAACAGAATATCATAAATCTTATATATGGGTTATGACTGTATCTTTACAATGAATGGTGGTCACAAAGCAAGTAGAAGTTCACTTCCTGCCCTATATGATTTATTGTAATAGGATGGTGGAATAATGAATTAATAGATATGATTGCTTTTAAACCACACTTTCAAGAGAGATAGGACATTTTATCTCTAAATAACATATTATATATTATCAAAGCTTGTATTATATCTTGTGTATTCCAAGTTAGATCTGCAAACAAAAGCCTAAAATGCATGCTATCTGCTCCTCATAATTGTTATTACTTAAACTGAAGGTTCAACTTTACACAAATCATTAAAGGGGTATTCCCATCTGGATATTCACATATAATTTAATTCATCTGCCATATATAAACATTTTCTTTAATTGCATGTTATTAATAAAATGTGCCAGTGTGAAGATAATTTCTGATAAATGTAGGCATGTTGTTCCTCGGAAACAATATAGCTGTCCTTGGATATGACAACCTCTAGTTTCTGGCAGAAGTGGCCAGGCATGCACTATTGATGCCTGCCCGACCACCTGGATTAAGTGTTCATTACCACTGGACAGCTGCGGGACATGCAGTAACTCCCAGATATTTTGTATGCAAATGTTTCTTTTTGCAATCACTACAGCAGTGGTGGTCATATCCAAAGACAGCCGTCTTTCATTTCTAAGGGACAACATGGCTACATTTATGGGAAATTATCTTCACACGGGGACATTTTTTTAAAATAACATCCAATTGAAGAAATGTATTTATATGGCAGAAGAATTAAATTACATGTGAATGCCCAGATAAGAGTGAAAGACCAATTAATTTCATGATTTAGGGATACAAAGAAAAAATTCAGACTACAGAAAAGTTAATTATCCCAATAAGTGCATCCTTACCCTTTTGCAGATTTCATTGAGGACGCAGAGCATGAGCACCACAACAAAAAGTCAAAAGTTTACAAATTACATCATAGACATTTGTTACCTATATATAAACAAAAAGCAGCTCCCAATATCATGTTTCTTTTCAAACCTGTCCACCATCTAATTTATGGATACATTGGGGCTTATTTACTAAGGGTCCACGGATCACACTTTTGTCGGATTTTCAAAGTTTTCGAGAATTGCGCCACTGTTACATGTATTTAACTGGGGATTGTGTCGCATGCATTTGGATTGCACGTGGCGCAGCTGCGCTGGCTTTTGTGCAACAGAATTCAGGGGGCGGGCCATCAGATGATCCGACTGATTCAGACTGGGCACGGGATTTAAGATTCAATTTAAGATTTCAATGCACTTACATACAACAGGAAGGAAGAAGGTGAACTCCGGCGGACCTAAACGGGGAAGCAACACATGCAGGATATTGGAAGCACGATCTTAGTGAATCGCGGCAGATGTGCATTCAGGTCGTACAATGCACTTTCGGGGATCGCACAAGACGAGTAAGTAAATGTGCCCCATGGTGTCAATCCTAGAAGAGACAAAAGGTTAATTACACTTGTTTTATACTGTATGTAACAGCTACATACTCTACAATGTAGCATACTGTAGCTCTGGTATGCTTAAAACTTGAAAATAATCCTTATTTATACTTAAGATTGATGGAGTTAGTCCAGTGCTGTGCTCGGCTATTTCCAGTTCAACAACAGACACTGAAAGGAGTGGTTACTGGAACATGCATCCTACCTTTTCAACAGTTAGGGGGGAGTGATTATATATAATCAGTTACAACTAAACTTATGTCTTTAAAGGACATTTATCACCAGATCAAGTATTATAAACCAAGCACACTGACATACTGGGATGTTCCCCCTCGGACAGGATCTGCTGTTCTTTTAGCTTCTTATGCCCTGGTTTTTACAAAAAAAAGGCTTTTAAAATTATGCAAATGAGCCGGAAGGGCTCCAGGCTCCATTAACTTCTATGGATAACTTAATTTGCATAATTTTTAAAGCCCTTTTTTTTCTTAAGAACAAGTGCATGAGAAGATAAAAGAAGAGCAGATCCTGCCAGTGGGGGCACATACCAGTATGTCGGTGTGCTTGGTTATTTAAAAAAATTTATTATAATTATTAGCCAATCCTTAGTAGTCTGGACTTTATTCTGTTTTGATTCTTTCAGAAGCTAAGTATTAAATAGTCCTGGGATGGAAGCCCAGTGAACCCCATTATAGTCATTGAAATTATTTAGGTTTTGTTTAGGTTAGAAGTTGCCATACTGTACAAGCTATAAGAGATTTATGTACAGAGTATTCTAATATTTCTCTAGATATATGCTGCGGTGCCACATTGTTTTTCTGTTTTCCATAGAAACATGTTTTTGTCCTTCATCAGTAATGCTGATATTCAGCCTGCACTTGGAGAATACATGAAAAAGGTATTAGCAGAATTTCTTTCTTTTAGAATCAAGTGGTGGTTATTATATATTATAGACAAAAGTATGTTAAGAATGTGGAGATGAAGAAGAATAACGAATAGTAGCTTCAGTTAGCTGTATTATGATGTGTATTGTTTTATATATATCCTCCGAACATCTGCGATAAATACTTTTACAAGGTATATGAATAATACAGTTTCCTATGAAACATATGTGCCCTGTCCATGGTCCTGACAGTCAGCACAAGTAGGACACTTAGATACACTACTACAGTATTGTAATTCAGTAAGTCAAAATTAACCAGTTAATTGAAAACGTTGAAAATCATTTCATGTTAAACCATCGATATTTAGAGCATACAGTATGGTGAAAATTAAGTGGAATGTTTTCATTACCATTCCCCATATCATATGCTTCGGCAAATTGGTTAGGTTAAACCATACGACAAACAACATGGTAAAATATATTTTTCTCTAAGAGATATCTTTTGTACACAGTCATATCAACAATTTTGCTCGAAAAAAAATAGTAGAATTGCAGCTGCATTAGAGAACATGAAAACATGAGACTACTTCTACAGTAGACGAATTCCGGTTGGGTAATGCTACTTGCTCTATATTTTCCTCAGCCTGCTTTTTAGCTGTGTTCCATTAGGATACGTCTATGATCAGTGATTGCAGCTTACCTCCAAGCTATAAAGAAAGTCTGAGTACTTTGAACTGTACCTCTTGTTCTGACACTAGCTCAGGCAGATGCAACTCTGTGTACCAAGAATGTCTTCTGTAAAAACCACAAGACCTACACAAGCTTACCAGTCAATAGAGCAGAATTATTACAAACCAACGCCTCATCCACACATACATTGTGTTCTCTCAGGCTGCAAACAATGGGCTGTGGTCTGTTGTTTGCGGCTTCTGTGTCATCTGAGTATGATGCTCTCTCACACAATGATCAGAATAGAAAAAAACTTCCAGAGCCACAAAACTGGGGCAGCAATATTTTTTGCAGCTCAGGCTGTTGGAGAAGTGGCTAGTACACGTTCCAATATATGGTGTTTGCATTGGGGCCTAAGAGGGACTATATTACCAGAATGGAAATGGCTACTTTCTAAATACTACTTTACAGCAACTCCGTTATGGAAGTATTTTTGTATTTTGTTGGTGTTTGTTACCAAAGTAATCTTTATACTACATATCCAGCTAAATGTATTTTCTTATTTCTTTGTTATTACAAGTACAAATTACACATTTCTCTTTGTAGAAGAAACAGACCAAAGACTTAAAGGGGTTGGCCGCTGTCAGCAAATAATTGATATGGTTTGTGTAAGGAAAAGTTATACAATTTTCCAATATACATTCTGGATCAATTCCTTACTGTTTTCAAGATCTTTTCTTGCTTTCCTGCTATAGAAAGCTTTTATGTTTACTTCCAGCAGACAGAAATTTGTCCATGGTCACACAGGTGGACGGTTCATTATAACACACAGCTCTGATAACTCTTTGTTATACTAACAAGCTGCGCACCTGTGTGACCATGGGCAGATTTCTATCAACAACCCCTTTGACTCCCTTTGAACCACCCGCTGACTTTAGACATCAGCAGGTTCGGTATCTGTAGCAACGTCTTTAAATACTCTCTTTTATACTGCTCCAACTCTAGCCACGGGAGCAGGCCTGGGTCTCAGAGACACCAAGAGACCCTAGGGAGAAGTTGCAGTTCATTACCACTTCTCCCTTCTCTGCTCCTCACGGCCTCACACTGAAGGAGCTTTATGCATGGAAGAGCAGAGCTGGTGCTGCTGCTGGCGTTATAGATTTGGTGATCAGGAGACCACCTAGTCTCAAGGAGTTGACCAGAGATACTGGGTCTAATCAGGCAGAGTACAGCTCTGATTAACATCAGCAGTAACAGGTAGTCATTTCCCTCTGTAACTGAGGCATCTATAAGGCCCCTTCCACACTAGCGTTGCATTTCACGTCAGGGTGCAATGCGTGAAAAACTGACGTTTTTGCCTGCGTTTTTGTTCCATTTTTCCTTGGAGTAATTAGCGTTTTTGCGTTTTTCACGCGCGTGTTGTTAGCTTTTTTTGCGTTTTCGGCGCATTTTTCACGCGCGATTCAATGGGAGACTCGAGCATTTTTCAAAGGGACCATGGTTTGGGATTAAAATGTGTTATTTAATTGAAAAATAATGTCTTCTGATAAGTTGCAAACATCTGCGATCTATTCTTCACTGTTCCGCGCGTATATTATCTGCCGACAAGTTAGCAGATGTGAAGAACAGTGAAGAATAGAATAAAAACATTGAACACCAGTGAAAACACGGATCATTTAAGAGAAAAACAGTGCAGAACACAGTGCAGAATAGATTACAGATGTTCGGCACATCTGCTTACTTGTCGGGAGATACCGCGGAACGGCGCGAACAAAATAGCATGTGAAAAGAACAATATATATGTGTGTGAAGAACACATTGCAGATGTTTAAATACATCTGCAATGTGTTCTTCACACATATACATTGTTCTTCACATGCTATTTTGGGCGCACCGTTCCGCGCGTATCTCCCGACAAGTAAGCAGATGTGCCGAACATCTGTAATCTATTCTGCACTGTGTTCTGCACTGTGTTTTTCTCTTAAATGATCCTGTGGTCACTGTGTTCACTGTGTTCAATGTTTTTATTCTATTCTTCACTATTCTTCATTGTGTTTTTTTAATTAAATGCTCGATCGCGAGCAGGGGAAATACTGTTATTCTGGTCACCTAGCAACCCTTACGTTTAAAACGCATTGCACTCGCATTGCATTTGCAATGACTGCGAGTGCAATGCGTTCTTGATGCATCTCCATAGACTTGAAAAGGGGGCGGAGGGAAAAACGCGCGTGACACGCAAAAGTAGAAGCTGCTGCGTTTGACGCGCGTGAAAACGAACGCAAGACACTCGCGTGAAAACCAAACGCTAATGAAGAAAGACCCATTGAATACAATGGGACAGCGGTGCAAATGCAAGTTTGCGCTTGAAATGCACGCGCAGACTCGCGCGTGAAAACGCGCAGTGTGGAAGGGGCTTAGAGACAACTTGTAAAGAAAAAAATACTGTGAAAATGTACTATGGGGGACTATATAGTAAAAAACACAATACACAAAAAAATATGAAAAATATTCATAACAAATACATTCGCATTTCTCCATATTAAAAAAAAAACCTCTACTACAAAAAGCACCGCCATAGTTGCTCCATTTGCCCAAGACTTTCATATTATATATCAAGTGATGCAAAAACTCACTATAAATGCCCCGTCACACAGCATTTCAGGCAAAGTCATTAAAGGGTAATTAGCGTATGATTATCATTTTTGCAATATTAACTCCCTAAGGCTCAGTATTTTCTCTGTAATCTGACATGGGTGGATTTATGTTTACAACATACAAAAACTTTACCTTACAAAGTGATTTTTTGTTTTTTTGTTAATGCTGCATTTAAATTATCTGCTTTTCAGATATTTTTCATATGCCTGCTTCATGGTTTCATCATTTTTTAAAATGTCCTTTATTTTAATACTATAGTGGCTTGTAAATCTAGATTTTTAGGAGATTCCTTATGTTTGGGGATCTTTTTTTTAAGGAAATTGAAATATAAAATATTAAAACCCTATATATCACTCCATATTCAAAAGTACACCCACAAAATATTAGAAACAGAAACAATATTGATGCATTGCAGGCTATTAGAACTGTCAGCAATTCCTGTAAGAGCCTATCTGTGACAGAATCTTACAGGCATTTACTTTGGACAACCCTAGGGTCTTGGATCAGACCTCAGGCTACCATAGCATAATAGCACCCCCTGAAAATGCTAAGCAAACAGCCTGGTTGGAATTTTAAGATGTGCGTCTCACTGATCATTTAACAGGTAATACCCAGATTGGGTCTCACTTTGACCGCGGATGTTACATGGGGCATCAGCTGTAAGTATACCCCATGTTCCCACCCATGTGGTCTTAAGATGTATGTAATTTCCCGGCCCTGGCCCTGTTATATATCATTCTGTTATTTAAAAGTTTTAAAATATTTTTAATAATCAAGACAGAAGAAACTATTTTGTTGAAAGCTCACTCAAATATACCTAGTTAGCCACAAAAAGGTATAGACTGATTCCTTCACTCTTCCAAATGAGAAGACATAATTTTAATTCTCCAGATATTGGCTAAAGATTCCAAGACAGATGTCAATCCATTTACCCCTTAGTGTTTTCATGTTAAATAACTGCATATAAATTCAATCAAACATACAATAAATCAATAAAAATCATAAATACAAACTAATATACATATATTTCCAATATCTTCTTTTTTTTTATTTTCCATTGTTAATATTTTATGTGAAACAGCTGCGTGAATGGCAAGTAGGTGTTGCAGGTAAACTTATTTTCATTGGTGCTGCTTTCCATTCTCTGAAACAGGCCACCAATATAAACATTGGGTGTTTTGTTCCTGGTTGCACTAGCTATATTCAATATACCGTACTTACATAAGTGACATTAGCAAGCATGTTCAGTAGACATGAGTGAAGTGTTTAGGATAAAGTGGAAATCAATCCAAACACAGCAATACTTGTTTTTAACTACTGCAAATTTCATGACGATATAAACTAAGTTTTCCCTAAAAATGCCATCGAATATTAGACTGAATGCGTAAATGAAAAGCTAGAGAACCCTACATCTTAATGACCAACATAGGAAGAGACCAAGGAGGAAGTTATTATCTGTCTATGACAGAATTAAGTTGTAATTTGAATTAAAAAAAAACTGTGCCACATTTATAATGGGGTTTTAGACAGTTTCAGGCATTCCTGACTAGTTTGAGCATGGTCTATCAAAAGGGGCATGGCTCCATGCAAAAAAAGTCCTTGGCAAAAATTAATGCTGACCTGACAGAATTTTGTCCCAGTATTCTGGCTAAAATAAGCCAGCTATAGGGGGTGCAAAGTACGACTAGACTAGGGTTGCACAAGGTGTTGATGGTCTCGGTACTTATACAATACTTTCAAAGCCGAAAGGTTCAATACCAGGTTGCTGTTACTTGTGGTACTGAATGACTTCTAGAGACTTAGAGACTCTTTGTATCTGTCTGCAGAGCAGACATCGGGAAAGGAATCCTGTGCAGGTGGTGTCAGGTTAGTGGAAGAGCAGGAACCACGTCTTAGGGAAAGTCACCATCTGTCCATATATGGTATTTCTGCATCTCCTGGGCTTCCCCACATCCTTTTGAGAGATGTGTCACGGGACCTTGTGATCAGGGAGATATCAGCTATGGCCATATATGGTCCTCTACACTGACAGGGCTTCCCCAGACACAAGGGGCCACATTTTACTAAGGGTCCGTACAACACCCCAATTTCAGTGGGTTTCGCAATTTTTTTCAGATTTGCCCAGAATGCCCCAGGTTTTTGGTGCAAGGCGATCGGATGTGGCGCATCGGCGCTTGCTTGCCTTGCGACACAAATCGGGGGCGTGGGACATCGGACAACGATTGACCGCGGAATTTAAAAACCAAATTGTGTCGCAAGATCAGCATCACATGCACTGGGGAGAGAAGGTGAACACCGGCGGACCCAGCGGGGGAGCGTCACATGCAGGAGGAATTGGACGTACAATCTTATTGTAGGTGGCAGCTCTGAATCCTGTCGAACATCCGGATCAGCAGTGTCAACGGGAGGTAAGTAAATGTTCCCCAAGGGTCTCCTATTTAATTCAATTAAATAATTTATGCCAGTCTTGGATTGAAATACAACCTCCACACCACCTGCCTAGAGATAGAGAACATCTATTCACTAAACTATACATCCAGAGATTATTATTAGATGATGATTTATATTAGAGATGGCCGCGAGTTTGGTTGAAATTTTGTACCTATGACGCTGATTGGTCGCCTGAATCGAATCAAGAAAGAATCACGTTAAAAAAACAGGTATTTCCTGGCTGCAGAGAGGTTGTAGGGTGTGTGAGCGTTGTGAGAGCGCAAATATGCATAAGGAGCATGCGTTGGTCTATCAACAATGCTGTGTTTGTATGACAACACAAGACAGCCACCGGTTTAGAATCCGCTTTACTCTTCATCATGTGCACTTACAGAGGCAACTTCACCAAATAGTGAAGCGGGAACGCAGCCTGACACTTGACATCTGTGACAGCGTGAAAGGACTGAGCTGAGGGCCAAGATCCCACCTATAACATCAAAGAGTGCACTTATGATTCCATAGATTACAACAGAACCTGCTCGGTTACACGTGGATACATGTAGAAACCCCCCAAAGAGGGATAGGAGTCAGCAGAGTAATTTTGGCATTGACCTCACTGATTATTTTGCCCTTCATTCACCCATCAGTGTCTCTTTCAATCGGTCAATATTCCATCAGTATTACTAAAGCCAAAACAAAAACATAGTTGATCCAGAGAAAGAGATGGGATTTTTGATGCGCCTGTGTTTGTATCCCTCCTGCTACTGGCTATCAATCCCAAAGCTTTGCATTCCTTCTGACAGAATAAATGAGGGAAAAGCAAACATGTGGCAATGTCCATAGAGTGGTGGAGAGGGTGAAAACAACAATATAAAAATCACAGGGTGTTCCAGGGAACGGCAGTCAGTTGGCAGCAGCATAAATAGGCCGCAGAAGTTGGAACAATGACAATTATGGAGGTGGCAGAACCTGGTGGCACAGAGTGGCACAAAAGACAGTGTGGATTGTGGCAGCAACATGGTAACGCCACAGAGTGGCACAATGACAGAGAGTGGAGGGGGCAGAAGAAGACAGGAGGCCACATGAGTAGCCAATAACATAGTGTGGAGGTGGCATCAACATGGTAGGCATAGAGTGCCACAATGACAAGGGTGGGGGTTGGGGTCAGCTGGCAGCAGTAGCCCACAGAGTGGCACAATGACAAAGGTGGAGGGGTGGCATCAAAATGGTAAGCCACAGAGTGCCACAATGACCATTGTGGGTGGCAGGCAGCATGAGGTCAGAGAGTGCACAATGACAAATTCTTTAGGCGGACAGCATCTTGGTAGGCCCACATAGTGCACCAATGGGGAGCTAGAGTGTGTAGGTTGGCGTTAAGTTGGTGGTTAGCAGCAGGTTGCCCAACAGAGTGTGTACTATGACAAAGTGTGGACTAGTCAGCAAATGCAATGAAAAGTGAAGGTTGGAGGCAAAGCAAAGAAGGACCTGGATGCGAGGAACCCACAGGAAGAGGGCAATGACAAGAGAGTTGAACAAGCAGGGTGGGCAGACGCGAAAGGATCAGGAGACCAAGAGTTAGCCAACTAACATAGTGTGGAGGTTGCAGCAACCTGGTATAGCCCACAGAGGGGGCACAGTTGCACAGAGAGGGAAAGAGCGGGTGGCACCAGGAAGAAGCAGGGCCCACAGGGGTCACTATGACCAAATTTTGCTTGCAGGGGGGATTGCGAGCCCACAAACAGTCGATTTTCTTTTACTTTCCATGTATTGTTGCTTGGTCCACCCCCTCCCTCCTTTCCTCCCTACTTGAACCCTTTCGAAAGCCAATTTTCCCCCTCTAGTCCCTCTTAACCGCTTCCTCGCCATACTTTCCCCCTGCACTCCCTTCAATATCACTAAGCATATCTCTTCCTTCCCAACTCTCCCACCGTACCATTCATTTGCTTCCCCCTCCCTATTTCTTCGTCTCTCTCTCCTAGCTCGCTCAGCTCCCTCCTGTCTTCCTTTCTTCTCGCGCGAACCATCAGCCACAAACCCGACTCCCCTATTCCTTCCTTTAATTCAGCCTCCTCTGTATCCTCCGTTCCCTTCCCAAGTCTTTTCTTCCTTACCTCCTTACTCACCCCTCCTCTCTCTTTGCCCTCTCCCCTTTTCTTTACCTTATATTTTCCCTCCCTCTACTCAGCCCATCTGTCCCTTCCATTATAATCTAATTACTTCCCCTTCTCCTTGTTGCGGCCCCTCACAACATGCCAAAGGAGAGGATACGAGTGCGAGAAGAGGCTGGTAAAGTGAATTCGTCTAACAACCTTTCAGGACCCAAAGTCAATCGCAGGTAGGTAGGACTAGCTGGAACAGCTCACAATCTTTTCGTAGGCAGAAATTGGGTTCCACTTACGCTGGACGACGGCGCGAGTGATAGCTGCAGAGTCTGAAAGGGAGTGCCGAAGCGCACATCACCCACACTTCCCGACAACATGTACTTGCTACGCAGACAAAAAGTCCCTACCTCGCGGGGTTAGCTATTCGGCATTACAGAACACGGCCCGGCTCGCTTGACGCAACCCCTCGATAGTCGGGCCTCCGATTGCCACTGTACCTCAGTGTAGTTAGGCTTGATGGATGTGACACGAGCAGATTCATTGTCCCCAAGAGAAGAAGAAATACTTGCCCCCGAAGCGAGACGCCGGTCGTCACTTACACGCACTAGGTCCTCGTTCCACGATGGAACCCACACGGCGTTTTTGTGCCTAATTCTGCTTTCTTTTTTTTTTTTCCCTCTGAGGAGAACAAAAGATGGAAAAGGGCAAAAAACAAAAGACGGGGAGAGGAAAGACGTTGAGGAAGGAACGAAGTCCTGGTTATCGCTATCCAGGCGTTTGCCCTCTTCTTTTCTCTTTCCCAGAATATGGCTCACCGACCCATGTTACTATCACCTTGCACATTTTTTCTCGCCTCTACTCCTCGAGGCACCAATCTCATATTCGATCTAACGCTCACGCTTAATTCCTGTACACCTCTTCCGTCCCCTCGCTACTCGCGATCATCCTTTCTTGGACTCGACAACAAGAGGGGCTACATCGTAAGGAACAGTCCCCCATTACCTACGTGATTTTCTTCTTTATCAGGAGGTCGGCTAGTTTGCTTATTCTTTCCCCCCTACCTACCTCTCTCTCCCCTTGCGTTTTTTCCCCTCTTCCTCTTTTTTATTTCGGACCTATCCACACTTTTCCCCCCTCCACTCCCTCCTTTTCTACTCCCCCCTTGCCCCCCCCTCTCTCCCTCCCCCTTCTTTCTATGTGTGATCTGTCCCGTTCTCCCCACTCCCTAATCCCGCACTCCCCTTTCTTTGTGCTTTCTCGCCCTGCTCCCTCTTTCCTCTCTCTTCTTCTTTTTTTTTCCTTCTTCTCCCCCATGTCCCGAGTCCCTTCCCCCCCACCTTCCTCCACTCTCCAGTTCCTACTCTTTCCTGGAAAGCCCAGAACAAAGCGAAGGAACTCCAGATAAAGAAAGAAGCGAATGCCCAAACCCCGCGACCGACCCATTCGGGAGAATGTGGCGAGGGCCGTGCATACAATCAGGGTTGCTTATTCTATGAGTCCTCATAACTACGTTAGTATAGTGCCTAGAGAGTGATCTCGCAAAATGCTCCTAACTGTACACATATATATAGGGTGAGATCACGCATCCTTTATGATTGCCCTGATGCCTAATAGTTACTTGACCCTATGGTAACAGCCTTCTGATAGGTGGCGCCGAGAACTAGAGGTGTAACTTTCGTTATATTATGTAATATATGCTCATCGAAAAAAAAGGAAGCCATTTATAGTTCATATTCTTGTATATCAGCAACCATACCGAAGACTCTACCACATGGTCAATGCACAACCCTTTAATCAGCGTCTATAATAGATAATAAGTGTGAGCCTAGCCCCCTAGCCCACTCCCTTAGTGCTACCATAAGAAGGAACCATTACCCCACAAAACCAATTGACAGATGCCCTTCTTTACTGTTCCTCTAACCTGTAACCCTTTTACCCTACAAATGACTTATTCACACTTGAGTCAAACCAAACACTGATTACTAGAAGCCTAGGGCTGGAGACGAATCCCTTAGCAGTAACCTACTGTACGTGCGTATCTATAGTAGAATGGACGACACTTTAAGTCGTGTACTGGTTCTCCACGTTTTTACAGAATATGGCTTTATATTGTAGAATTGTATACACTTAAGGTCGGGTGGTGAACCCTTTAAATTGGGTGGTTACGTTAAATATTAGTTCAGACATAGAAAATACAGATTCAACCGATTCGTGAATGTCGTTAGCGAGCGCAAAAATTTATTAATGTGTCGGAATGTGAACTTTACAGGAGAGCCTTAATGACAGCGACTTTAATTGCTAAGAAGCAGTATAGGACCTCAGGGAACATCTGTTCTTGGTTATGTCTAATTATAAGTGGATAGGGCCCTTAGTAGGTGATGTTCTGCTAAATGCAAGTCAGAATATCATTGATTTTCTCAAGCTAACAAATGGCTAGCTATATGCGGAGGAGTGGGTAAAGACTACACACAGTTTGCTGGTGTAGTCTGTTACCATGAATCCCAGATGAAAAAACATAGTAGCAGGAGAAGACATTTAAGTTACATATTAAAGGCCCCATTGGAGCAATTAAAAGGGATTATTTTACGTTTTTTTTTTTTTTTTTTTTACTCCTACTCCTCATCGTTTTTTTCTTTCCTGTGTGTTCCTACCCAAACGGAAGGAATTGTTGTCACGAGACAGAGAAGTTCCGTAAAATAATGGTCGTTTTACTGTAGCCATATATAATACTTTAGCGCACATCTATTCTATGTCTCTTTGCAGTTACGCTGAGGCTTTTTTACTGACAAGGGCCATTGTACTCTTAAGAGTCGAATGTTTTTTTTTTTTCTCTGAATGTATATAACATGCTAAGAATATTAAAGCTACATATATTTCTTCGGACCCACAGTCCTATGTTGTTCAGTTTTGGTAGAGGCACTGTTCACATCTGCATTACAGGGCTCCAATACTGACTATGGTGACCAAGCACTCGCCGCCGTTTTTTTTTTTGGTTGTGAAAGAGCCTGAACCAGCGCCTGATCTTGGGTTCCCTACAGTCCTTGGTGCAATCTTAGTTTAGGATTCCTACGGTGTTCTTTAGTTGGACAAATAACACAAAAAATTGAGGCGGCTCCTGAAGGAGTTAGACCAACATACTGGCCCCCCAAAAAAAATTTGTGCGTAATATCAGTGTTTTATCTTGGTGTATGATGATCATTGTTTTTAAATTTAATGGGGTCAGGTGTCGGGGTCCCGCAGCGACAGGCGGGAATAGTTAAAACTTCTGGCCCACTCCGGGAAAAATTTTAAATTAAAACCTTGGCCGAGCAGATAGATACGTGCAACTGATGTCAATATTTATTTTATTTTTTGTTTAAAATGAGATTCGATCCAGAAACCTTGGGGTGTATCATGTTTAAAAAACCGGTTTTGCCGTTATCCTCGGAAGGTTTGTGGTGTGGTTTTTTTTAATCGTTCTTCCTAATGATGGGGGAGCACAGGGCATAGTATTCCGACATTTCTTAAGGGTGAGATTTATCATTTTATACTATGAATGAGGACTAAAATGTTGTATTTATAACAAAAAAAATCATATTTATTAGGACTAATAAAAGTTTTTCCCCTAAAGCCCCATGTGGTAAATATCAAAAACCTCGACAATTTCTGTGTCACACGATGTGGTGACCTGCGGAGGCTTGTGTTGCCCTACAGCCTCTCCCTGAACTGCCACTCCCCTACTCACCCCTAGTATTCCAAACTTAAGGACACCTGACTTGCCAGAGAACCCATGTTACGACGGACCCTCTGCCCCCTTGCATTGAAACCTCTGGTTTGAAGTCTCTGGATGTACTATAGTCCAAGACTGAACAATGATCAGCGTAAGGGTCTGTAATGAAGCTTTATTGATAATCCTTGGTCTCCATTACAGCCAAAAACCCCCCCCATCACTTTAAATTTACAATTGGCACTAGGTGGACAAAACATTTTTGTCTGGATCTACAATTATATAATATTACAGTTTCACTTACATACAAATTCAACTTCTAAGGACAAAACTGGAACCCTATCTTGGTACGTAACCCGGGGGACGGGGACGCTGTAGTGCCCCCTTAAGCGGAAGTACCACCACGATTATACCCTATAAAAGGTAGATCGGGTGAGGTGGATGAATATTTATTTTATTGGACCGTGAGCGAGAGCCCATTTTATAGAGATAATCCTCACGTCCCAGGTATCTTGATAGAAAACTTTGTAGCGTCATAGTAAAGTAGACCGTTAAGAATTATTTACATATCAGGCGTCCAAAGTTATCTGGAAATAGATACCTGAGGCACGCTGAGGATTCGCTCTAAAAGAGCTTTATCACGTCCCATATCCACCTACCACGTTCTACCTTTATAGGTTAGAATAGTCGCTCGGTGGTATGGTCCCCTTTAAACCCCTCCTTCCCCTCAGTAATGTGCCCCCCCTTAGGAGCGTTAATAGGAGAGCAGTGCTTAATAGAAGACTTCTAAATGGGGCCCAAACCCCCTCAGACCGAAACTAGTACACCTTCGTGATGCTCGCACCCTTTTCACATTGGCACACATAACATACACTCTGACACACCATTTATGTAGTGATAATACATTTACACTTACAAAGTGCTAGTCACCATGTAGCCTTCTGTAGCCAGATGTCAGTTGCAGCAGGAATTAGAGATGAGATCGCCCTAAGTCATGCTCGTATCTTCCAAAGCAAGAGATGGCCCACTTTTATCAAAATTGTGCCAATCTGTATATGTCGCAGTGTGCCTGAGGGAGTGTGCAGGGGGCGCCCCCCAATCATGATTTTACGCTGCACGTTCTTCATGAATCTATGGGCCCCCTGCACTGGCCCGACAGACTGCACACCAACTCGCTTTTTGGGTGCCACTTTGTTCATGCAGCAGAATTATGGAAAGTTTTTATACCGTCTTGTTGGACACGTGCGAGCCGCCGACAAAATTGAAAGAAATCTACCATACACGATCCACGATGGTAATAACATGGACAGTTACTCACTAGATTTATCTTCTCCTATATTTGTATATCTCATGAGCCTCCTTCCTGTCTAACATCAAACTTAAAATATGCCTAAGTGAAGACAAAAGACTTCTTTTTCAAAGCCCCTGCATGATGCAGATTCTTGGGGCTGTACTTGTGCCAGGAGCACTTACCCCCTCACAGTGGTTCTAAACTTTCTGGGTGGCAGTGAGATCACTTATCAGGCAGAGGGGCTAAGGTAAAGTGCTGCAGGGAGGTTGAGACATGTAGCAGCCTGTGAATCTCAGACAAGAGAGGGGCTCTAGGAATTGCTACCAGTAGGCTTATTAGCCCATATTTTAAACATGATTTATAAAGGTCTTTCTAAAGTGTCTCTCGTGTACCACATATCTATTTTGTGGGAGATTTCTCATTAATATTTTTCCCAAACTGTTACTGTGAGCGTGGATCTGTTGTGTGTGATTTCTTGTGATTGTTTTCTCCCTGTACTAAACAATGAGTAAAACGTAGGATGGCGCCCTCACAAGGATGAGACACCATCAAAGTCCCAAATTGCTGACCATAGTTTCAGCTTCCGATGATTATGATGGATTATTGTGGAGTTTATGGTTATCAGGATGCTTGCATGAACACATTATATATGGCTATCTCGCCGTAACCGCTTAGACCTCTGTATCTGGACTTCCCAGTGCCTGATTGAACCTCCGCAGGTATGAGGGGCTCCCTGACTTCACTGCTGCAGTCACCGCCATTCCTGCCAGCAGCTACATTGGCTATAATAGTAGTTCTGCCAGTGCCCTTAGCCATAGGATGATCGGGTATGTTGGGAGTGACCTCTCCGACCCCACAGCATTCATGAAATGGGGTCCTGGTCTGTCTGGAATGAGTGGCATGTGAATGCTCAGCTTTAAAACCTGGACATCCCTGCTTAAGAAGAAATCTACCATCAAGTCTGATAAACCAGGGGAAAACACTTACTGATAGATCCAGGCACCGTGACTGTTTGTAATCATCTTCAATTTGAAGTGATCCATGTCCTCCTTCCTTCTAAAATCAATTTTAAATGATGCAAATGATACCAGAGGGCTACCCTAGACCTCTGCTGATACTCTCAATGCTCCCTCAGCACTTGTTATCAGACAGTACAGGAATAAGGAAGATGCTGCAGGAAGTGGAGGGAAGAGAGTGACACACTGTAACAGCCCTCAAGGCCTCATAATCATACGTTTAAACGTTGATTTAGAATGGGAAGGAGGGCCAATAGAGTAACCAATATAAGAATATTCACAGTCCCGGCCCTCCCCCCTCCCCCCCCCACGCCTCCCCTACCTCACCCCCCAGACCACCCCCCCCCGCCCCCCCCCCCCCCCAGGTGCACTGAACCGATCTATGCAGTAAGGTCCATGGGTTTATCATATGAGAATTTTTATGGCTGGATTTCGACGTATAAACATTATGGACAGTGGATGCCCTTATACATAGTCAGTTTAACTCAGCCTGAGTGACCCTCCGCGTGAAAAAAAACGAGGTATCTTTGAGCAATAACTGCTACTCCTCAGCTAGTTTACAGGCAGTCTAGGGTTACATACAAGTGATGGTAGCGTCTGGAAGGTTTGTTCTTATAGTGAATTGTATGTAAGTCGAAACTGATCATTTTATAATGGAAGTTCTAGGACGATTTGTGTTTCATTTGCCCAGTGACAATCGGCGTTCAAAAATAGTTTCAAAATTTTGGTTCGCTGTGTAATTAGACTGAAGAATTATAATAAAGCTTCATTACAGACCAGCTTGACAGACCTGATCATGTACAGTCTGGTGACATGTAACATGCAGAAAGAGCGTCACCAGAGGTCACAGTGGGCAGAGGGGTCGTCTTGTAACAGGGTTGTCGTAAGTCGCGGGCATTAGTAGGGGACGCCCCCTTGCGTTCATATAGACTAGTGTAAAATAACCTCCTACTGCATAGATCTTTATTCTCAGGGAATAGTGCCACATGCCCCACCCACCCCTTCATGGCACAGGGGTGTGGTAGGTATATGGTTCATAGCTCATCGTCAATGTATAGATGCCATATTCGGGGGATAACAAATTAGCAATGTAACTCGGATGCCAGATGAGGGTCTGACATACTGGGGGGGGGGGGGGGTCCATTACTAAAGAATGCGTTGAAACAGACAGTGACAGGAGTCTCCCTTCAGACCGCGTATGGTAGGGGGACAGAGATCACATGCCTCCACCTCATTATAGAGAAAGTGGGTACCCTTTGCTCTGCGATCACTAAGGGGTCCCAGCGTTGGACCCCATGATCATCTTCTGATCTGGATAGAGATTAACAATCAAAATTGGTACAATCCCTTTAAGAGGGAAGAGTACAGGAGGATGAAAGAGCCTGAAGATCCATGACACAAACCCTGTGGACAGGATTATAAGCAGCCATTTTTTTCTGATCCCTTTACACGCCCTTTATATACATATAACCCATTGTTGACGTCTTAGGGCTAGATCTATTAGCGTGTCAGAGCCCGAAGTTTCTAGTACTCATGGCTAACCAATCAGAGCTCAGCTGTCAGTCACTGACAGACAGTGATAAAATGAAAGCTCAGGGCTCGATTGGTTACCCTGGGTAACAGACAGTTTTGTCTAGACACATGTGATCAATCTCCCGCAGCCATGGATTTTGATCGAGAGTGCCAATCCAGCTAATTATCAGTCGACATACAGGAAGGGGCCCTGTGTCCTCCATGAAGCAAAAATCACTCCCAGTATCCGCACACAGAGAAATATCCACTCCGATCTCGTGAGACGATTCAGTGAAAAATGACGCCGAAAAGAGGAAAGAAAATTGATAAGTACTTAAATGAAAAAATGAAAATCACAAAAACAAGGCACTGCAATAAACACGTAGTAAACATCCCACATAGCCACCGCGGATGTGAAATTTACCTTACTTCTGTAGAAATGATGTGATTAGTCGCTTCCATCCTGCACTCCTGTGACATGAAGTGGAATGCAAGAGCTACGGTGGGAGACGACACACAGGGCATATCAGAAGAACAAGATATAGCTTGGTTTGAAGTGGTTACAGAGATGGATATTGTTGGGTTTAGTTCTATTCATTGATTTCTCAGTATAATTTCTAACAGTGTGTGAACTGAATGCAAGAGTTAAAGTGAAGACTGACACATGAGGGAAAGCAATAGAGAGAGAATGGGAGCGTGAATGTGTCGGCTGTTACAGTTGATTACTAATGCTTATCAAATTTTAATTGATTTTGAAGGAAGGTTGCCCGTATTCTCCGGAGCTCCTGGTGCATGTATGACGAAAGCAAGAACTGCCAGTAGATGACTGACAACAGGTGATGGACAGTGAGGGAGAAGAAGAGGCTGCCGAGTTCATAGTAGCACAGAAGATGATTTGCACTTTGCCTCTCTATTTATAATCCTGTCCTTTGGTCAGTTACGATTACTTGATCAACGAACCTTTAATGACACACCACGGAGGAACAGGTATGAGCAATGCAACTAGATGTATGTGAGGCCGGTCATAGTCCAATCCACTGCATACTTAAGATGAAGGTTGTTTCTCTCTTATGTATACAGTTTACATGTATAGAATCTGGCGTGAATAGAAATGCCAAAATATTACAAGAATTTACTTGAAAGAAGAATGAGTGGAGATAATCATGGCGACAAACATCAGGCGATAGTCAATGAAACCGTAAAGCGAGACAGACTGTGAAAGATCTGCCCCACAGGATTCATGTGGGAGCGGGGAAAGTTCTGGTTGGATGAGAAAGAATCTATAGACTCGATCCGTGACTCGCAGTGTATGAGACTACAGTGCTATGGCGTCCGTAGCCTCATCAGCATATCCAATAGGGTATAAGGACTCAGAATTCGTACTCTTCGAAGCCCCATATGCAAGTAAGAAGCGACAGTAACGACTGACACACAAGCATGGGCAGAGAGGTAAAGGGGGAAGATGCGATGGAAGAGTACGTGCTGAATAATTAGTGACAATTCTACCAGTATATAGATATCTTACAGGATGTTCACCTAGTGTCCCCTGATGTATGAACGAAAGCAAGAATGACTCGTCGAGATGACACCTAGATCAAGTGCTTGTACAGTGATTTAACAGAACTACTTTATGAGGCGGGCGGGCCTGCCGATGCAGGTGTGATGCGGACTACGCTTTACCTCGACCTCCACGCTCGGATCCCTTACACATTTTTCACCCGCATAACTGGGTAGATCTTGCGCATCGGAACACGGCCTACGCAGATGGGAGTTCGGAAGAAGAAGACGGGGGGAAAAAAGGAAGACAAGACGGAAAACAACAGACAGTCAGAGACCAAAGACCTGCGCGATAGGAGAGCGTAGGGGACCGGCTAAATTTTTCCTCTCTACAGTAGCAAGTTCACAGCGGCCGCAGCCAAGATGGACCCTGGGTGCACTCGTCTATCCGCACTAGCACTCCCGCTGCCCGGGTCTGACATCAGAGTGGGACACCTCTATCAAAACGCCACAGCACAGCGATGTTTGAACCTGCTAATGGCGAGCCGTGTACCCTGAGGCACCAGGACAGCTCCCATCCCGAAACACACCAGCTCGTGTACAGGCCCCCGGCATCCAGACATCAGAATCACCGGTCAAACGGGGGGAGCGCAGTCGCCTCCGCGGAACACGTGGGAGGCCCGGCCCCATGTGGAGGCAGCACAGCCGACATTTTGCCCGTGGGGGAGCGCCAGCGGTTCGATGCACGCTGCAGCGCCCCGGAGAGAGGAGAGGAGCGCATCAGACAGCAGGGGTTACACCTGAAACCGTGATTACCCCAAGGGGACAACACTTGGCGGGCATCCCTCACATCTCCAGGAAGCCCGAGTACAGAGTGCTGGGATGGAAGAGGACCGCCTAGCAGGGTCAACAGCCCCCGGCCGGCCACTACCACCAGGGTCTCTAACAAGGCAATTATTCCTCACCAGCCGCGAGATGGAGGGATGGGCCACCAGAGAGGGATGCCCGGGGCGCAGGGAGAGACCCCCGGATCACCTAATGAGCTACCTGCATGCCCCCTAGGTTCTCCTATGGACCTTTTCTGCGGCCACGTTAACCCCAGATGCGCTCACCCCTCCAGGGTTCATTCTCAGGGGACCGGCCTCAGCGTGCTATCTCACCCTCATTGGGGAGAGTTCTATCCCTCAAGGGGAAACGCTCTTAATATGACAAAAGGCAATGGCTGTGTCATCAGAGATGTGCTGACAAAACACACATGGTTGCTATCCACCAACTCGGGACGCGATATGAGAACTTATGTGCACGGCTTGAAGCGGCTTACAGAGCCGGATTAGCTACATTGACGTACAGACTGTTAGGTCCTTGAAGGGGGTATCTGCCACAGAGCAAAACCGTAACAATCACCACTTCTGGCTTGACGTCATGAGGAGCTGTTGCCCCCGCACTCTTTTGCAACTTGCAGACCACCTGACTGATGCCGATTGATGCAATCCGAAGAACCCGAGGGAGAGGAAAATAAGATAGAGTAAGAGGACTTCCGAATCCGTTGAAACCAACGGAATTAGGGACCTTATCCTCAGGCAAATATTTAATGGGATCTTGGGGTCCCCCTGAACACAAGCTTGGAACTTGACCGGGCACATAGCGGTCCCTAGCTCCTAAGCCACCAGCAACGATAGACGTCCCAGAGATGGATATGTAGAGGCACAGGTACCAAGTGAAAGACAGGCATACTGCGGGCGGTGAGAGAAAAAGGCACCCACACCGAAACTTTCTAGGCCATCGTTTATTCAGCTCCTTCGTGTTTCATTTTAACAGAGATGCTCCCGCTCACTCTGACAAAAACGAAAGGGTATTAAGCGACCTTCTCTAGCAATTCTAGCAGGAGCGTCAACTTCAATACTCATGCGGGACTTTCCATTCGCCTGCCAATTCGTCAGAGCGGGCAAGAACTTCTCCCTCCTACGTCACCAGTGACTGTGAGGTGATGACAGACCTCATCAGCAGGGACCTAGGAGTTGCCCACGCAATCGCCATTCGAATTGTGCCATCACTCCCAACCACCTACAGGGGAAGGGAGAGGGGCCCTACCCCTGTACCCATGAGACACCCTGCTGTGACGATTAGAGAGGGTGGGCGCTGGGGATAGATGAAAGATGAGGAGGCACACCGGGGCCGGCCCCAGCAACCTTAGAGACGGCGTTGGGCGTTTGATCACAATTGAAATACCTGTCGTTTTCTGTTCTTTACATTTGAATGTTTGTAATTGCAATTATAGTTGCGCTGACTGCACCCCTTCTATCGATGGGAGCTGAGGTTATCGTCGACTCCCCTGGGGCAGGCGATCCGCCCCGGGACCTATGGTTCCCGAACCCTACGCCATAAATCCGCTGGATCACTTCAGCTCTCTAGCTTAACAGGGACCGCTGATGAGTAATCTTTATCCCTTTCAAAGCCGATGTCGGTGATGCTAAGAGGGCGCGGGGGAGGATCTGTGCGACCACGGCGAGGAGGCGAGACTTCTAGTTTATCGTTTACTGTTACAGCTTGTTAGTGTAAGGAGATATGTTTACCTTGGAGTTGCGTATATCAACATCATTTTAACCTCATCCCAGTGTAGTCGTTATTAGTGTCCGTTGTATGTTTTCCACATTGTTAGGTGATGATATTACCAGTTTTCACTGCTGTTTTGCCTTCCGATGCTTTGACTTGCATAACTCATTGTGTCTTGTATGACTACACATACTATAATCTGTATCTTGGCGGTGCTGGTTGGATTTAGGGGGTGTCACGAAATTCCATCCCCCAACCCTTCAGGGGTGAGAGCCCCCTACATTAGAAAGCCGTTTACCCACCGGGGTGGTTGCCCTTGACTACGCTAGTCGGAGTAAAGTGGTGGATGACCCCTTCTGGGCGCGTGACCCCACTAGAGAATTCTGCTAGTGATGTAGTGGGCTAATAGTACCCGACAGTTTATTTGTTATTGTTTTGTCTTTTGTTGGATGTACTGTTGTTCACACCGTTTACCCATTTGTTACCCGACTATTGCCGTATAGCTACCCCTCTTGAGTCTGCCTTAACCATTATTCGCCCCGACCAATGGCCTCCCATAACCTGCTACTTATTAATTGCAGAGATCGTTGGGGGCATTGAAGGTCCCTCAAAAACGTCTAGCCGGGATTTTATTTTGTATCGACATGCCCAAGATTAAATCTCGACAGATGTTTGTTCTACAGGGGAGGACCCATTTCAGTACCGGCAGACCATGAAGGGCAGTACCAGGGTGCATCGAGACAGATTCCTTCACGTCCTAGGCATCATAGATCAAATCCATGCTCCAAATACAGAGGGGGGTGTCTCTATGCGATCCACAGGAGACTGAAACTCATGAGGTGCTGCTGATTCAAAATGACCCCCGAGGGAACGTTATCTTGTTCATTAAGGTGAAGACTGTGGGGGCACCTGATTACCTTGGGCCCTCTTTACGCTTCCCCAACAATAGGGCAGATTTGATGTGTAGGATCGATGACGGGACTAAGAAAATGAGCGCGAATTCGAAAGACGGGGGAGTGGGATTGTAGTGGACTATCCTTTGGGGGCATCGTCCTCTCAACTTCTATGACGGACCCAAGGAATCAGATTTGCTTCACCCTAGAACACGACGAGGCCCCCACCTAGCTCAGAGCGTTCCAATACATGGGCCCTTGCCATAACTCACAGTGTCCCGTGGAGTTTGGCGTTGTCCGCTCAACCCACAATGCCGAGTCATACTCATAGTATCTCCCGACAAGTAAGCAGATGTGCCGAACATCTGTAATCTATTCTGCACTGTGTTCTGCACTGTGTTTTTCTCTTAAATGATCCTGTGTTCACTGTGTTCACTGTGTTCAATGTTTTTATTCTATTCTTCACTGTTCTTCATTGTGTTTTTTTAATTAAATGCTCGATCGCGAGCAGGGGAAATACTGTTATTCTGGTCACCTAGCAACCCTTACGTTTAAAACTCATTGCACTCACATTGCACTTGCAATGATTGCGAGTGCAATGCGTTCTTGATGCATCTCCATAGACTTGAATGGGGCGAGAAAAACGCGCGTGACACGCAAAAGTAGAGCATGCTGCGATTTTGACGCGCGTGAAAACGAACGCAAGCACGCGCGTGAAAACCAACGCTAATGAAGAAAGACCCATTGAATACAATGGGACAGAGTGCAATGCAAGTTCTGCGCATGAAATGCACGCGCAGAACTCGCGCGTGAAAAACGCCAGTGTGGAAGGGGCTTAAGAGACAACTTGTAAAAGAAAAAAATACTGTGAAAATGTCCTCATGGGGGACATATATAGTAAAAACACACATACACAAAAAAAATATGAATAAATATTCATAACAAATACATTCGCATTTCTCCATATTAAAAAAAAAACCTGCTACACTACAAAAAGCACCGCCATAGTTGCTCCATTTGCCCAAGACTTTCATATTATATATCAAGATGATGCAAAAACTCACTATAAATGCCCGGTCACTACAGCATTTTCAGGCAACGTCATTAAAGGGTTAATTAGCGTATGATCTATCATTTTTGCAATATTAACTCCCTAAGGCTCAGTATTTTCTCTGTAATCTGACATGGGTGGATTTTATGTTTACAACATACAAAAACTTTACCTTACAAAGTGATTTTTTTGTTTTTTTTGTAACATGCTGCATTTTTAAATTATCTGCTTTTCAGATATTTTCTCATATGCCTGCTTCATGGTTTCATCATTTTTAAAATGTCCTTTTATTTTAATACTATAGATGGCTTGTAAATCTAGATTTTTATGGAGATTCCTTATGTTTTGGGGTATCTTTTTTTTAAGGAAATTTGAAATATAAAATATTATAAACCCCTATATATCACTCCATATTCAAAAGTACACCCCACAAACTATTAGAAACAGAAACAATATTGATGCATTGCAGGCTATTAGAACTGTCAGCAATTCCTGTAAGAGCCTATCTGTGACAGAATCTTACAGGCATTTACTTTGGACAACCCTAAGGGTCTTGGATCAGACCCTCAGGCTACCATAGCAATAATAGCACCCCCCTGAAAATGCTAAGCAAACAGCCTGGTTGGAATTTTAAATGCTGCGTCTCACTGATCATTTAACAGGTAATACCCATGATTGGGTCTCACTTTGACCGCGGATGTTACATGGGGCATCAGCTGTAAGTTATACCCCATGTTTCCCACCCCATGTGGTCTTAAGATGTATGTAATTTCCAAGGCCCCTGGCCTGTTTATATATCATTCTGTTATTTAAATGTTTTAAAATATTTTTTAATAATCAAGACAAGAAGAACTATTATTGTTGAAAGCTCACTCAAATATACCTAGTTAGCCACAAAAAGGTATAGACTGATTCCTTCACTCTTCCAAATGAGAAGACATAATTTTTAATTCTCCAGATATTGGCTAAAGATTCCATTAGACAGATGTCATATACCATTTACCCCTTAGTGTTTTCATGTTAAATAACTGCATTAAATTCAATACAAACAATAAATTCAATACATTAAATTAAACAAATATATACATATATTTTCCATTATATCTTCTATTTGTTCCATATTGTTAATAATATTTTACTGTGAAACAGCTGCGTGAATGGCAAGTAGGTTTGCAAGGTAAACCTTATTTTCATTGTGTGCTGCTTTCCATTTCTCTGAAACCAGGCACCAATATAAACATTGGGTGTTTTGTTCCTGGTTGCCATAGCTATATTCAATATACAGTACATTACATAAGTGACATTTAGCAAGCATGTTCAGTAGACATGAGTGAAGTGTTTAGGATAAAGTGGAAATCAATCCAAACATCAGCAATACTTCGTTTTTAACTACTGCAAATTTCATGACGATATAAACTAAGTTTTCCCTAAAATGCCATCGAATATTAGACTGAATGCGTAAATGAAAAGCTAGAGAACCCTACATCTTACTGACTCAACATAGGAAGAGACAATGGGGAAGATTTATTAATCTGTCTATGACAGAATTAAGTTGTAATTTGAATTTAAAAAAAACTGTGCCACATTTATAATGGGTTTTAGACAGTTTCAGGCATTCCTATGACTAGTTTGAGCATGGTCTATCAAAAGGGGCATGGCTCCATGCAAAAAAGTCCTTGTGCAAAAATTAATGCTGACCTGACAGAATTTTGTCCCAGTATTCTGGCTAAAATAAGCCAGCTTATAGGGGGTGCAAAGTACGACTAGACTAGGGTTGCACAATGTGTTGATGTCTCGGTACTTATACAATACTTTCAAAGCCAGAAAGGTTCAATACCAGGTTGCTGTTACTTGTGGTACTGAATGACTTCTAGAGACTCTAGAGACTCTTTGTATCTGTCTGCAGAGCAGACATCGGGCAAGGAATCCTTTGTGCAGGTGTGTCAGGTTAGTGGCAGAGCAGGAACCACGTCATTAGGGAAATGTCACCATCTGTCCATATATGGTATTTCTGCATCTCCTGGGCTTCCCCACATCCTTTTGAGAGATGTGTCACGGGGACCTTGTCATCAGGGAGATATCAGCATCTGGCCATATATGGTCCTCTACATCTGACAGGGCTTCCCCAGACACAAGGGGCCACATTTACTAAGGGTCCGAACACCCCAATTTCAGTGGGTTTCGCAATTTTTTTCAGATTTGCCCAGAATTGCCCCAGGTTTTTGGTGCAGGCGATCGGACTGTGGCGCATCGGCGCTTGCTTGCTTGCGACACAAATCGGGGGCCGTGGACATCGGACAACTGATTCGGACCGCGGAATTTAAAAACCAAATTGTGTCGCAAGATCAGCACTCACATGCACTGGGGAGAAGAAGGTGAACACCGGCGGACCTCAGCGGGGGAAGCGTCACATGCAGGAAATTGGACGTACAATCTTATTGTAGCGTGGCAGCTCTGAATCCTCGTCGAACATTCCGGATCAGCAGTGTCAACGGGACGGGTAAGTAAATGTTCCCCAAGGTCTCTATTTAATTCAATTAAATAATTTTATGCCATGTCTTGGATTTGAAATACAACCTCCACACTCCACCTGCCCTAGAGATAGAGAACATCTATTCACTAAACTATACATCTCAGAGATTATTATTATGATGATGATTATTATTAGAGATGGCCGAGTTTGTTGAAATTTTGTTTTACTTGATTCGCTGAATTTCGGCCTGAATCGAATCAAGACGAATCACGTTAAAAAACAGGTATTTCCTGGCTGCAGAGAGCTTGTAGGGTGTTGTAGAGCGTTGTGAGATGCTCAAATATGCATAAGGAGCATGCTTTGGTCTTCAAACAATGCTGTGTTTTAGTATGACACACATGACAGCCACCGCTCTTAGAATCGCTTCACTCTTCAATTCCATGTGCACTTACAGAGGCCAACTTCACCAAATAAGTGAAGCGGGAACGCAGCCTGACAAGTTGACATCTGTGACAGCGTGAAAGGACTGAGCTGAGGGCCAAGATCCCACTATAACATCAAAGAGTGCACTCTATGATTCCATAGATTACAACAGAACCTGCTCTGTTACACGTGGATACATGTAGAAACCCCCCAAAAGAGTGGATAGGGAGTCAGCAGTAATTTTGCATTGACCTCACTGATTATTTTGCCCTTCATTTCATCCATCAGTGTCCTCTTTCAATCGGTCAATATTCCATCAGTATTACTAAAGCCAAAAACAAACAGTAGTTGATCCAGAACAGAGATGGGATTTTTGCATGCTCTCTGTGTTCTGTATCCACTCCTGCTACTGGCTATCAATCCCAAAGCTTTGCATTCCTTCTGACAGATTAAATGAAGGGGAAAAGCAAACATAGTGGCAATGTCATAGAGTGGTGGAGGGTGAAAACAACATTATAAAAATCACAGGGTGTTCCAGGGAAACGGCAGTCAGTTGGCAGCAGCATAAATAGGCCGCAGAGTGGCACAATGACAAATTATGGAGGTGGCAGAAACCTGGTGGCCACAGAGTGGCACAATGACAGAGTGTGGAGTTGGCAGCAACATGGTAAGCCACAGAGTGGCACAATGACAGAGAGTGGAGGTGGCAGAAGAAGCAGGAGGCCACATAGTAGCACAATAACATAGTGTGGAGGTGGCATCAACATGGTAGGCCATAGAGTGCCACAATGACAAAGTGTGGAGGTGGGGTCAGCTGCAGCAGCAGTAGCCCACAGAGTGGCACAATGACAAAGTGTGGAGGTGGCATCAACATGGTAAGCCACAGAGTGCCACAATGACAAATTGTGGTGGTGGCAGCAGCATGAGGTCAGAGAGTGCACAATGACAAATTCTTTAGGCGGCAGCATCTTGGTAGGCCACATAGTGGCACAATGATAGAGTGTGGAGGTGGCGGTAGCAGCAGGTGCCCACAGAGTGTCACTATGACAAAGTGTGGAGGTGGCAGCAACCTGGTAGGCCACAGAGGGGCACAATGACAGAGAGTGAAGGTGGCAGACGAAGCAGGAGACCACAGAGTAGCACAATACTAGTGTGGAGGGTGCGAACTGGTAGGCCACAAGGCCACATGACAAGGTGGAGGTGCAGAGAGCATGAGCCCACAGAGTGCACATGCGACAAGGTGGATGTGGTGGCAGCAACACTGGTAGGCACACGAGAGGCAAATGACAGAGAGTGGAGGTGGCAGAAGAAGCAGGAGCCCACAGAGTGTCACTATGACAAAGTGTGGAGGTGGCAGCAACCTGGTAGGCCACAGAGGGGCACAATGACAAAGCGTGGAGATGGCAGCAGCAGCATGAGTTCAGAGAATGGCACGATGACAAATTCTGGAGGTGGAAGAAATACAGTAGGCCACAGTGTGGCACAATGACAGAGTTTGAAATGAATTTGAAGTTTGAAATGAATTTGAAGTTTGAAATGAATTTAAAGCTTGAAATGAATTTGAAGTTTGAAATTTTTAATTTAAATTTGAAGATAAGAGACGACACATGCATCATTCATTATAATTTCCCTAAAAAAATTATGTCAAAAATGAAAATGTTATGCCAAAAAAAGAACTGAAATTTGGTGTATACAGCTCCCCCAAAACGGAGACCCTGTACTTGGAGTAAGAATTACTCCAGAAACTATGTGGATTTCACACATATTTCTTCCTATTCACTTCAGCAATAAAAAAAACCTGCTATTTGGGATATACAGATCCCCCAAAACAGACACCCTGGGATTGGAGCAGAAATCACTCCAGAAACTATGAGGATTTTACACAGATTTCTTCCTATTCACTTCGGCAACAAATAAGAACAGCTATTTGGGGTATACACATCCCCCAAAACGGACACCCTGGGATAGGAGCAGAAATCACTCCAGAAACTGTGTGGATTTTACACAGATTTCTTCCTATTCACTTCAGCAACAAAAAACTTCTATTTGGGGTATACAGATCCCCCACAACACATATACTACACTGTCATAAAGCACTAAAGCTTCTTCTGGCAGATCACTGGTGACCCTTACTGATTGCATGTGTTTCAATGGAAATGCATATATGATTCGGCTGAGCCCCGCCCACAGACGTTTCCATTGCATTTCTAAACATAATGTAAATGCCCCATGTAACCACACCTTAAGCATTCAGATAATCCTTTTTTCTGGTATCGGTGCAACCCTAGACTACACAGTCTAAAAACTATGACAGATTTATCAATCAGCATTACACAGGGTGAAGAAAAAGTTGAAGGAAAGGGATAGTCTTATTGATGACAGTACTAGGAGTGAGTGATCAGTGGGTCAAGACAGTTCAGTACAGCTACTGCTGCCTGTGATTTTTGGGATCCATACACCTTCTTGTATCTGCCAGATCATCTGCCATGTATTTGGTGCATTTCATTGAATAATATTATATTGAAGTCACATTCCCCTTTAGTTAGTAAGAAATACACAGCTTCCTAGGTGCGCTTGCTTGTGGAATAATATTCTTTTGGGGTCACCTTCCTCTTTAGTTAGTGTAAAATACACTTAATTATGTCAAAAACAAGAACAATCGATACATATGTATATAAATTCATCTTTATTGTACACTTGAAATAAAACACAATTTAAAAATTGTATCAATATAAACTGGAAGAAGTGAGTCAAGAAGACACCCTAACAAACAATGGTGGGATACAAGTTGTAAAGATAAATGAGTTATAAAGTGTCAATGCTACAATCACAACTGAACATAGATACATATACATGGGTAGTCAAAACCATGGCTGCTAGCAATAGAGTGTTCACAATGTGCCCAAAAATAAACAATATCAAGTACGCAAAGAGTGTCCAGATGAAGGCATGAAAGGCTGAAGGCTAAAACGTGCGTAGGGCCTTGCCTCTTTATAAGTGTCCAGCACAAACCTCGCTGTGTCCTTGCTGGTGAAACTGCTGTCAAGCCTTATTCAGAATAGCTCTACTCTTGTGTCTGCTAACCTCCTGGTATCTGATCTCTGTATTTCTAACTTCCCTATTTGTGATTTGGCCATTGTTTGCTTCCACTGATGGCGACTGTGCATTGTGTGTGCACTGAAGCACAAGGAGGAATCGTCTTCTAGTTGTCTATCTCAGGGGGGAGGTGCGGGTAGGGGAATAGGAATAGGTACTGAGTTTAGCATAGTGCTCACTGGCTGTGACTTCTGGCTGTCCCCAGGCCTTCCATTACAATATTAAATTGGGTTCACCATTCTCCTGGTTGGACACTATATGAATTTCAACAATTCTGCATTGTCTGACTTTGTTTAAGGGATTTACTGTAGAGCAATCTGCTTTTACGGCACTGTGGAATCAGTGCAGAATGCATGTTTGGTGCCGCCTCCAGTGAATGCTCGGCAGTGTAATCTGTTATAATCTGGTTATTTAATCCCTTAGATTTCAGAACCAATGGTGATTGTGGCAAGGAAGTGGTTAACAGATGGAGAGAACTTGCTTTGTAAATCCCAGTAACTTCCCAGTTGGTCTCTATGGCGGTTGATGGAGCCTCACAATTGTCTCTGGAAACTTATTAGGACAAGTGGCATAATCTAATAGGCCCCTCAATAGAATACTAACAGAAAGGAATAATACACTGCATTACAAGTAGTGCAGTGTATAATGGCAAAAATCAAAGGATTCCTAGTTCCCTTGTGGGATTTACAAATGAAGTAAGCAAAAAAAAGTACACATTGTATAGAAAGAATAAGGAACACAAAAATCACATTTTCAGCAATAGAATCTAAACATTGAACTCTGATAAATGATAAAGCACAAATATATATATATACACTCACCGGCCACTTTATTAGGTACACCTGTCCAACTGCTCGTTAACACTTAATTTCTAATCAGCCAATCACATGGCGGCAACTCAGTACATTTAGGCATGTAGACATGGTCTAGACAATCTCCTGCAGTTCAAACCGAGCATCAGTATGGGGAATAAAAGCGTGATTTGAGTGCCTTTGAACGTGGCAGTGTGTTGTGTGGCCAGAAGGCGGCTGAGTATTCAGAAACCGCTGATCGACTGGCTTTTAACCACAACCATCTCCTAGGGTTTACAGAAAATGGTCCGAAAAGAAAAAACATCCTGAGCGGCATTCTGTGGCGGAAATGCCTTGTTGATGCAGAGGTCGAGGGAGATGGCAGACTGGTTCGAGCTGATAGACAAGGCAACAGTTGACTCAAATCGCCACCCGTTACACCAAAAGTAGGTAGAAGAGCATCTCTAACGCACAGTACGTCGAACTTTGAGCAGATGGGCTACAGCAGCAGAAGACCCACCGGGGTGCCACTCCTTTCAGCTAAGAACAGAAACTGAGGCTAACAATTTGCACAAGCTCTCGAAATTGGACAGTAGAAGATTGGAAAAACGTTGCCTGGTCTGATAAGTCTCGATTTTCTGCTGCTGACATTGGATGGTAGGGTCAGAATTTGGCGTCAACAACATGAAAAGCATGGATCCATCCTGCCTTGTATCAAAACGGTCAGGTGCTGGTGGTGGTGTCATGGTGTGAGGAATATTTTCTTGGCACTCTTTGGGCCCCTTGGTACCAATTGAGCATCGTTGCAATGCCACAGCCTACCTGAGTATTGTTGCTGACCATGTCCATCCCTTTATGACCACAATGTACCCAACATCTGATGGCTACTTTCAGCAGGATAATGCACCATGTCATAAAGCTGGAATCATCTCAGACTGGTTTCTTGAACATGACAATGAGTTCACTGTACTCAAATGGCCTCCACAGTCACCAGATCTCAATCCAATAGAGCATCTTTGGGATGTGGTGGAATGGGAGATTCGCATCATCGATGTGCAGCCGACAAATCTGCGGCAACTGTGTGATGCCATCATGTCAACATGGACTAAAATCTCTGAGGAATGCTTCCAGCACCTTGTTAAATCTATGCCACGAAGAATTGAGGCAGTTCTGAAGGCAAAAGGGGGTCCAACCCGTTACTAGCATGGTGTACGTAATAAAGTGGCCGGTGAGTGTATATCCTAATTTGGGCGGGACATAGCTATGGAAAGGATGCTACCGGAGATAGGGTCAGTCAGATATAATTAATAATTACCCTTTTCAGGGTCGGCTGAAGAACAGTGTGTATATACTGCTACACTGCTATGATTAAGGGACAATGACAGTAATAATTTCATCTATATACTGTAATGGGATTAGCTCTGGTATCGCCATCTCCTGGGATAGTTGGGAACTTTTTGGCAGATCACAGACAAATTCCACTCCAGACTAGTTTGGTGCAACTGGCCGCAACCATTTTATTAGCTTCTTTGACACAGGAACAATAATGTCAGGCTCCAGGGGTAGTGGATCCACTGGGCCACCGCAGACGATGATACTAGGAGATGGAGCCGCACGCACCAGACCACGGGGCCGCGGAAAGGTGAGTTATCTTGCATGCAGGAACTGGAGGCACCGGGAGGAACACGGGTGCGCCTGTGATCCGGGATATGGGTCGCCGGGGCACATGTGCCCGTGACAATTAACTAAACAAAACAATACAGAAATAAAGTCCTAGGTTGTTTGGCCACTTACTATAAAATTCTGTAGTTTCCATAGGTTTTCAAACTATTAAAACTTTTAAAAAGAGCTTTAAATAAGCTTGTTGAGAGTTTTATAGTAATTAAAACAAAATGAATGTGAAATTTTGAATGGTCTAATTTTGTTGGTAATACATTAACATAGCCCTAAAATTTACACATTCACAAAAGAAATATCTGAAATGTCTAAGTGGTGTCTGAGAGAAATAAATTTTAATTAAACTTATTTATTATTTAGCTTATTTAAAACTGAAAGTCTATTGTTTTTGTTTACACAGAGGGTGGGCCTTCAGATCAAGTCATGGACCTGAGGAACCTCAGTCTAACTTTAGCATCTGACATGATATGAACATTACTCTTGGACTTTTATGTCAACTGACATCACTTTTTATTTACTGACAGCTCCTACTGACATCTAAAAGCTTAGTTTTAGAACATCTTTTAAACCCCACACTGCTTTGCCTCCTACGAAAAGCGCAAATAATTGTGCAGAAAAACAGAGCTGTGATGGGGCGCTAAAGGGCCTATTACGATGGAGTGTCTACACCAGGATGGTTAAAAACAAACTGATTCTCCTCACTCCTGTACAAAAGGCAAATTAGCATTTATTGGTAAAAATGATAAAAGTGGTAACAAATAACATATAACTGAAAAAACACTATAAAAAGTATAAATTAATAAATAATTAATTAGCCAAATAATGATGCATTTCGAGAGAGCTCCCTTCTTCTGATTTAACTGGGGACAAGTGGGATCTGGAGGTGGTACTGAGATATATAAAGCCCAGCCTTTAATTAAACCAAGGTGGGGCTAAATGTGTTGATTATATAAATGATTATGTATTCATTTATACTTTTTATAGTGTTTTTTCAGTTATATGTTATTTGTTACCACTTATAATTTTTTACCAATAAATGCTAATTTGCCTATTGAACTGGAGTGAGGAGAATCAGTTTGTTTTCAACCATCCTGGTGTAGACACTCCATCGTACTAGGCTGTTTAGCTCCCAATCACAGCTCTGTTTTTCTGCACAATTATTTGGGCTTTTCATTATTGCTTACTAACGGTCCTCTCCTTGAGCGCACCGGTCCGTTTTGGAGCTTGGGAGCTGCAGGAACGACCAACACCTTGAGGATACCCTAATTGGGTAACATTCTGCATACCACCAAGTGGTAAGCAGGTGAGCAGCCTTGCATACTTCATTCACTGCTACGCTGATGATATCACACGAGGCGCCGTCCTCCTCTGTTCTTCTTTTTTTCTTGTGCATTCTGCTTTGCCTCCTGGCATTACTTTGACTGCTACATACTAATATCACTCTATTCTGTTTATTTTAACCTTTATCATTAAGATCTCTGTCTCTCTTGCTCATTCTGGAAGCCGCCATCTAGCAAAGACAACTTTTAGGACATTGAGTTGAGAAGAACTGCGCACACAGATCTTATCTCTCTGAAGAAGTTAAGAGTAAAGGCCAGGTTTCCGTAGACTTTGTGCCTCCATCTACTTTATCTGATTTTGGCACGGAAAGTCTACTATTCCTTTATGCAACACTTCATTACAATATTTTACATTCTGGTGAAAACATCATTGGTTCTCTGCTTGTGCAAATCTTTAGCTTAACAGTATACTGTAGGTAAGAAAAGCAAAGTCTTGGTCACTCTCCCATGATGCTTATAAAATAGATGTCTTTTTTATTGAAGTTTGCGACTTGCCTGTGACTTTTAGTCATCAACCGTTTGTCAGTGACAAATGCTTATGGCTAATAGGGGACAGTTCTCATTGTTTTTCCCTTAGATAGAAGATCTAAGTTCTGTTCTCGGGGCATGAGCCTATATAAATGGCAAGCATGATTACAGTAAGAAGGATTGATGATTTTTTATGCTTTCTGCTCATACTAGCAAGGCCATAATGTGCAACACAGGTCAATGCACATTAATATTGTTCCTAAAATAAATGAACATCTGGGCATTTGGTGACACCCCATTTATTCATTGCATAAACTAGTGTTTTAGCAATAAATTTAACCACGTTTTAATAGAGAAATGATTTAATTAAGAATATTTGTCAAAAACACTATGTCCCACATTTGTTAAACTGTTTGCTCCAGTATTGTCTGACCTTGCACTGAAAAGAGTGTGTAAACTGCTTGCACATGTATTTATAAGGCGTTCTGGTGCCGATTCGGACCGTGTACTACATTTATTACAGCGACTCGATAGAATTGTGTCACACACTCTATGTTAAAGGTGCACCAAAAAAAGTTGGTACACACTTCAAGAGCAGTGCAGGGTGCCCCATATTAATGAAGACTGTGCACCAGTATTCAATAATCTGGCATGCTCTGTAAATTAAAGAGGCAAATTGCAATAAAGTGTGCTACTTTTGATAAAGTGGGCCTAATTGTGTAATTTAGCAAGCCTTGCACAAAACCATTTTTAAACCAAAATGTCACAACATGTGCCTTGGCAACATATCATAGTATCATAGTTTATGTGGCTGAAAAAAGACACATATCCATCAAGTTCAACCAAGGAAAGAAAGGGATTGGATGAGGAAGGGATTTAGGGGAATCAATTATATATATCATTACCATCAATGTTATTTAGGTGTAAAAAGGCATCTAGACCCTTCTTGAAGCTCTCCGCTGTCCCTGCTGTGACCATCGCCTGAGGCAGGCTATTCCACAGATTGACAGTTCTCATAGTAAAAAAAGCCCTGCTGCTTCTGGTGATTAAACCTTGATTTCTCTAGATGGAGACAGTGCCTCCTCCTCTTTTGATTTGACTTAATATGAAACAACTTACCACTATATTTTTGTATGGACCATTCATATAGTTAGACAAATGAATCATATCCCTCTCTAGAAAGAGGGCCAGGGTCCACCTCTAAGATCCTGATTTATCAATGCAAATTTTTAGAAAGTCACAAAAGTTGTCAAAAGCTGACTACATAAAGAGGGTAGAAGATTTGGTTACCTGGGAACTCGATTTAAGTGAGAGCTCTTGGCGAAAGGGAAATAAAGAGAGACAACACCGTGTGAAGGCCCTTGTGTAATATTGTAAACACAAATAAATAGAAAATTAGATAGTCGATTTGACTCTCACCTTCACAATAGTACAACAAGCAGTAAAGAATGCAGGAGCCACTTTCCATCCAATCCTTGTCCTTCTTGGCAAGGGGGGAAAAAATGTATTATTATTATATAATCCATCCAAGGAGATGGATGAGTCAGCGCTCACATAGGAACATTCATCAATCGTTAATTCTTCTTAAAATTAACATTTATTTGACAATAAAAGTAGTAAAAAAATGGCAAAGCATTTTTACCCCGCACCGGAGCTTTCTTCAGACATATACAGAGTGTTTGCAACATTGGTTGTATATCTGTATACTGGGGGTCACGGGGAGGAGTGCTGTCTCGTTCATCAGGTAGATTAAAAAATCTCAACAATATTCTTTTATATACAGCTATATATTATCTACTGGTTTAAATAGAGATATGAAATAAAAAAAGAAAAAAAATAGATAGATAAACTTACCCACTATGAGGAAGATTCAAATTCATACTTCCGTGCATGGGTTTACCAAAGAGCCAGTTGCTAAGTGATAACCCACACTACGCATCCTTACATGGGATATAATATGGAGGCAGATCTCTGCATAGCAGGAGAGGTAAAAACAGGATTCTTATTGACGGCCACCTCTAATTCCTCGACAAGTCAGTTAACAGGCAACACCTCAAACAACGGATCTGTCAGGGTCGCTAGGGAGAATGCTGGGACTTCTGGTTCTTCTGCTGGTGCCAGCAGCGTTCTCCGACCCCCGGCGCGTATCCGCGCAAACTCCACCTCTCGTCCCAGGCAGTGGCTGCTAAGATCTCGCGCTGTCTAGGAGTTGTGTTCGGAACTGCTGGGACTTGTGGTACCTCTGCATGATGCCTGGTTGTTCTGCACCATGAGGAGTTAATTCCCAGAAGCTGTCCAGCTCCTATCAGGTTCTGGAGGTGGAGTTCTGGCTGCATAAATTGCAGCTTCACTAGTCACCTGTGCCAGTGTTTGAAATCCCTTCATCACTCGCTTGCTGCATTAGGTTGTATTGCTCTGTATCGTTGTGACCTCAGCTAGTTTTTGTCATTGACTCTTTGCTTACTGATTTTGCTCTTGACGTACCCTCTCATTGTGACTCCGGCTAGTTTACCATTCTTTTGTGTTTTATGTTTGTCAGTCTGTTTGTGTTTCCCTTCCCACACTTATCCAGTGTATTTTGAGTCTTCAAGTAGTCGCCCCACGGTTTAGCGTGGGGGGGCTATAGGAAGGGACAGAGGTTGGGACAAGCTCAGGGCACACTATCCCCTGTCTTCTGTGTTACCCAACCCTAACAGGATCCTTATGTGAAACATTACTAAAAAGCAAAGCTACAAGCCTAAGTACCGGTCTATGTGCAGTTTTGCTGATTGAAAATCACAATAACTATTCTCTCTAAAAGAACACAGTTCTGCTACCCTAAAAAAGAAGAACACAGAAGTGAATAAGGATACATTCATATAGAGGATACATTAGGCATTTAGGAATATGATAGTCTAAAAGAGGGATTGGGGCCATAGTTATAATTTTAAGTAGATTTGATAACTTCATTTAATCCTTTTAGGTACATGTGTCTAGTCAATATATCCAGTAGGATTCCCTTTTATTTAGGGAAGCCCCTCTGTAAACCACTCTTTTTAAAAACTATGGAACTTAGCTATAAGAGAACTACAACATTGTCTCGATGTTATGTTTCTGGAAATATATAGTCAAAATTATAACGAAGGGCTGTTCTAATAATCTCCCTTCAGCATTCCTTGAGGATATTTGATATACCACTGATTGGGACAATTGTGTACATGAAACTTATGACAAATGTGATTAAAAAAAGAACTCAAAATAGTTGATATTAAAACAATTGATGAAAATATCCAGCAAGGACTCTTAGGATTAGAACATGAGGTATCCAAAAAAAGGCTAAAAAACTAGTAGAGAATAGAAATTAAATTAGGAAGGTGACCTATGAGATTAAGAATAAATACCCGTTAGATCTATTTATTTTTCCAGTGTATCCATCAATTGCTCCAAATCCGCATACATCGGCAAAAAAGTCCTATCTAAAATATGTTTCAAAAATGGTACTAAAAATTCTAATATGAATAAGGGCAATTTTGGGACCTTTCTCAATTGAAAATATAATATAATCTACAGGGAGCCATACAACATGAGAAGAAAAGGGAGAAACCAGTAATCAAAGAGAATGTAATAAATACACTAGTGACAAAAAAAACTGGAGGGGGTAAAAAAGAGATTCATCAATACTATCACTCCATAGGAAAAGCTAGTGATGAAAGAATTTAAATAATACCGATATATCTTGGCTTAGCTTACATGATATATTTTTTCCCAAAGCCAAGACACAGTTATATGTACAGACCAACGTAATACAGCCATCTCTAATAATATTCAGTTAGAACATCTTCCAAGTATTTCAGATATCAATTCTCCTACATCTATGATTTCAGTACAGAACAAACCTAAACCAATCCCCAGGAGGGGAAAAAAAGACACCTGGACCCTTTTGGGTTTAGGCACTAGGTGTATGAAGGTAACAACAATTAATTTAACAATAGTTGCCCGGCTGGGGGATGGTGCAGAGATTGATTAAATCTGCTGGTTAGGGACAACACAGTACCGTATATACCGGCGTATAAGACGACTTTTGAAGACAGAAAAATCTTCTGTCTTCTCTGGGGTCGTCTTATACGCCGGTAATCGTCTTATACGGCGGCATGGAGAGGGCTCACGGGCTGAGCCCTCTCCATAGCCGGTAAGTCTTTGCTGCATATTGCAGCAAAGGCTTACCGGTAACACCCGCGATCGGTGCTAGCACCGATCGCGGGTGTTTGCACAGAGATGGCTGCCGGCAGCCTCAAAAAGCTGCCGGCAGCCTCAAAAAGACATCGGGGGGAAAATACTCACCCTCCGTTGGCCGCGCTGTGCTGTCTTCAGTCTTCCGCGCCTTCTTCTGTCTTCTGCTGGGCGCCGCCATGTCTTTCCCCGGGTCGGCGCCTAGTATGACGTCAGCAGCGGCGCGTCATACTAGGCGCCTGCCGGGGAAGATCAATGGCGGCGCCCGGCAGAAGAAAGAAGACGGCGCGGACATCGGGGGAGCATCGGGGTGAGTATATGTTTATTTTATTTTTTATTGCTGGGCTGTATACTACTGGGGGCAGTGCTGTATACTACTGGGGGCAGTGCTGTATACTACTGGGGGCAGTGCTGTATACTACTGGGGGCAGTGCTGTATACTGGGGCAGTGCTGTAATACTACTGGGGGCTGTCTGATACTACTGGGGCTTGCTGTATACTAATGGGGGCTGGCTGTATATCTACTTGGGGGCTGTGCTGTATACTACTGGGGGCTGTGCTGTATAGGTAATGTGTGTTGTATTGTTGCTTATGTTTATGAGCGACAGTTTTCCTGCTATATACCTGCATGTCTAATAATTTACATTTAAAAAAGGACCATGTTAATTCAAATCTGTTTTTTTAATATTTTTACCGGTGTTTTGTATGCGTTGGAAAAGGGTAGTCTATACGGCGATTATCTTAACTCTATATTTTAAACAGGAAAGTAGGGGGGTCGTCTTATACACCAGGTCGTCTTATACGCCGGAATATACGGTAAATACAGCGTTCTAGGCTTATGCTGGGTGGGACAAGGCTGGAGCAGGAATGCCCGGGCAGCCACAGGAGTGTCAGAACCTCATAATCATAATGTTATAATAGTTTTTTTTAGCAAACCCACTCAGTTCAGGGATTAAACAAGATATGTTTCTGCATCAGGGTAGCTAGCCCATTCAATGCATATTTCACAGTCGCTTTAGTTCAAAAAGTAATCAATGGGGTTTGACATAAGCAGGTAGAAACACTAATTACACAGCACAAGGTCAATAGGAGGGGGTTACTCGCATTCTAGGATGTAACTGCCCACAATAACATATTGCACTTAGTGCATGTCATTGTCACGCACATGTCTATACACAATACCAGACATTTACCCTCACGCATCATCATAGAAACCCTAACAGGACATAAAAAGTGTTGCTAAACAACAAATATGAAGGACAGCAAAGTATAAGTCTGCCCGGAGGGATACAAAACAAGAATTTAAATGTTACCTAAAATATGTTGGAAACAGGTAGAGAGCAAAGAGTTGAGCCTAAGAAGTAAAGATTCTTAGTAACCCTATACATAAATAAATACAATAGTATACGATAAGATATTCAATAATATGAAAATGAAACACAAGTACATGAAAAATACATAGACCAGGTGTTCACATAGATCTCCCTGTACAAAAAAGTGCATGTTCCATAGTAACGTAATAGTTCATAAATAAAACTACAGAAAAACAATACGTAAACAACAACACACAATGAAGCAAAAAGTGATTACAATGAAAAGATATTATTTGAATTCTGAATGAAATTATAATGTATAATCCCTTTATTGTTAATTACACAATAAACAATCATGGATAGAAATATAAAGACAGAACGAATTCTAGAAACAGCAAGTCACGGTGGAATTGTCCTGCTAGTTTATATTGCCCAATCATGGGAGAAGTGATGAGGTAGCATCAGGGCCTGATTTAAGGTAGTGGAGACCCCTTGGGAGCAAACTGTTTGAGGCATTTAAGTAAATGTTGCTACCTGAAAATAATATTGCTTTTCCAGATATCCCAAATTAATACTGTAAGTTATGAACTACAGACAGTGGCGGATTAAGACTACCATGGGCCCTGGGCTGTTTGGAGTTTGTGGGACCCCTACCAGTCGTGAGTTTTTAAATATAGATGCAGGAGGAACAGGAACCCACGCCAACCCACTCCCCACTGGCCATACCCCCCTTTAAGCCACTACACCCCTTCCTAGCTTGTAGGTGGCGGAAAGGGTAAAATAATTGCAAGTGCTAGCAATACACTAGCATTTGTGATTACTTCAGGGCTTCTATGCCACTTTAGTAATGAATACCTCCCGCAGCCTTCTATCTCTAACATGTGGTGATGTTTTGATGACTTGGGAGGTGGATTGACAACAATTGAATGGAATTATGAACAGATTAAATCGAAACAACCTTAAAGGGGTTGATATGGTTTGTGTAAAATATATATATACAGTTTTCTAATATACTTTCTGTATCAATTCTTCATGGTTTTCTAGATCTCTGTTTGCTGTCCTGCTGTAGGAAGCTTCTATGTTTACTTCCATTGGATAGAAATCTGTCCATAGACTTGTGATACACACTCGGGTGCATGATATTTACATCCGCATCTGGTATCCCTCCGAGCATGCTCATTCTTACCTGTCCATGATTTCTGTTTATTGCCATAATTCTTTTGGGTCCCTGCCATTACATTCTGGCAGGTACAGTATGTCTACATTACTTATGTCGGTCCTATTGGCCTAGTGCCAAATAATGAGTGTTTCCACAAATTTATGTGAAACAGATTGGCTACCAGTCTTTTTAATAACAAAGCTCCGATGTCAGTCAGTAACCCAGGAGGAAGAAACTGCAAAAATGTGTTGGGAATGGCTCTGCCTTGTTTAGTATTAGTCCTTTATGTTTTCATTTACCTCTTTCTTCTGTCATTTTTTTTAGGCTTCAGAGTTAATGTACAACTATGCTTTATGGGTATATGGGATTTTTTTGGTGGGGTTGCATGTTTTCCCATGGCATGTCAATTAAAATATTTCTATATTTTTTTATTATATAATGTTAGTAAGGCTTTGTTTAGTTTAGGCCCTCCTATCATTTGTGGTCTACTGTAACTCTAGCAATGGGTTTTGCACCTGAGCATGTCCATTGCTGCCAGCTTAAATACAGCTGCCTTGCTAGGCAACACCTCTGCCACATACCCAAATACAGTGGGTACGAAAAGTATTCAGACCCCTTTAAATGTTTTACTCTTTCTATCATTGCAGCCAATTGGTAAGATCTTTTTTGCTCATTAATGTACACTCTGAGATTTTATTGCTCATTAATGTATACTCTGCACCCCATCTTGACAGAAAAAAATACAGAAATGTAGATATTTTGCTAATTTTCTAAACAAGAACAACTGAAATATCAGATGGTCATAAGTATTCAGACCCTTTGCTATGACACTCATATTTAACTCTCATGCTGTCCATTTCCCTTTGATCCTCCTTGAGATGGTCCTACTCCTTCACTGGAGTCCAGCTGTGCTTAATTAAACTGATCGGCTTGATTAGGTAAGCCACACACCTGTCTATATAAGACCTCACAGCTCACAGTGCATATAAGAATCATGAGGAACCTCCCAAGGAGCTTAGAGACAGAATTGTGGCCAGGTACAGATCTGGCCAAGGTTACAAAAGAATTTCTGCGGCACTTAAGTTTCCTAAGAGCACAGTGGTCTTCATAATCCTTAAATGGAAAAAGTTTGGAACTTAAAGGAACTTGAAGATTAATGAGACTGAGCTCCAGTAGGGAAATGGGAGAAAGTTCCACAAAGTTGACTCATCATTGCAGCTCTCCACCAGTCGGGTGCCAACAGAAGCCCCTCCTCAGTGCAGGGCATATGAAAACCTGCATAGAAACCTGCATGAAAACCAGTTTGCAAAAAAAAACAAATGAAGAACTCCCAGACTATGATAAATATGATTCTCTGTTTGATGAAACAAAGATTGAACTTTTTGGTGCTAATTCTACCAACGGCCACCAATGTTCACCATCTATCCTGAGGGGACCAGTGAGGATCCTGAGGATCCCCAAATCCAGGTGTAAAAAACTTTTTTTGTCATTTACAAGAAGACTCATGGCTATACTAGCTGAAAAGGTGCTTCTACTCAACACTGAGCAATGGATCTAAATACTTAAGACCATGTGATATTTATGTTTTTCTTGTTTAATAAATTAGCAAAGATCTCTTCATTTTTTTGTCAGGATGTGGTCTAGAGTGTTGATCTTACCAATTGGTTGCAATGAAACAAAGAATAAAAAATGTAAAGAGGTCTGAATACTTTCTTTTCCAACTGTATACTCCTCTGTTTCTGCATGCCTGCTTGATTTTGGATTCATCCTGACTTAATCCAATTTCTCAACTTTTCCTCCCATTTTTTATCTATCTGCTTTAATCTATCCAATTAATCACTGTATGCTGTTACAACATGCGGAACTGGAGCCAGTCTGTAATGATACAGACACAGAGCCACAGTAATCAATACTCACTATGGTTTCAATTGCCAAAATCACAGTGCTCCCAGTAGCCAATATTCATGAAGTCCCCAGTAGCCAGTAGCTATGGTGTCCCCAGTAGCCTACAGTTATGGAGCCCCCAGAAGCCAATAGGAATGTGGATGTGAAAGAGGAGTGAAGGGATACAGCCACTGACAGAGTGGGTGGGTACAAGCTGCACATCTTTTGAAAATCTGCAAACATTCACCACTAAATGTTCGCAGATTTTTGCAAAAAATTATGACAGGTCTGACCTGGCATAGCTTCGTCCCTAGGCCAGCATAGCCGGCGCATACATCATGGGATCTAAGCCTCATGATGTATCTGCCGTGGCGGTGGGAGGGTGAGTCTTCAACATATGCAGGCGCTTGGCGCGTATAATAAAACTCCCCCTATATGCTTAAGGGGAAGTGAGCCCCATGCAAAACACTGTTATGTCCAGTCTCTTCTAGTTATGCCCCTGCAAAACATCCAGTTTCTGCCAACATCCAGCAACTTCACACAGTCATTGAAAATTGTTGGACCAACATTCCAAAGACCTAAACAAACAAGATAAATGTTGCCACACATCGTAAAGTGAATTCGGATTTGCACAAAATTAAACTTTTCATGAAGTTCAGTTCGAATATCAGTTCCACAAGTTTAATTCACTCATATCTATTCCCAAACATTCTCTCCCTTAATCCCTTGGTGTTTTGTGCCCCAGTCTTTATATATATTAGGCCAAGTGCCATCCACACCATAACCACCAGAAGAACCTTGCAACTTTGCAATCTTTCTGCGGGAAAGACCTGATTCGAATACAGGAAAAAACTGGGTTATGTAGAGGATAGGTTCTGAATGATTTTTCCTAAGTTGAATTTGTAGGGAGGGAGATCAGGTATATTTTATTTGTTATGTTTTGTTATTCTCATATGGTCTGTGAACATGTCCATGTAACTTTTATGGATATTTCGATTAATAAAACTGGAAGCTTTTATCAACCTGCATTCGTGCGGAGGTTGTATATTTTGGCTTTCAAGTGGAGGATCACTACACTCAATTGGGTCCTCAAGCACATTTGCAAGGCAGTTTCGGTGAGTTGTGAAAAAATGTTTCTATTTGGATATTTTGTTACATCTAACTCCAATTTTTTTTCAGTGACAACTGAATTATCTCAGTCTTTTGTTTTCATAAGAACAAGTATTAAGAATAAAGCTTCATTACAGAGTCCTTTGATAACTTTTACGGTACATAGTTGAAGCTAAAGTTCAGTAAATTACCATTAGCCAGAAGTATGTTTGTAATTAGGGGTCATCTGTAAGTTGAGTGTTCTTAAGTTGTCCACTGCCTGTATGAAGTTGAAAGGTTAAACATCCTAGATAACTCTAATGGTGGCCTGAAGACACACCAATTGGATAGCAAAGTTGAGCATTCATTCTTGACCATCACCTCAGTTTGCAAATATTGAGCACAATTCCCCAAATTTGAAAACATCCTAGTTATTCAATGGCCATCATAGTTACCAGACATTGAGAATGTTCTAGCACCTCCCTACATGATCTCTCTACAATGCAAAACATTTGGTGCTTGTTGTTAATTCCAAGAGTTTCAATGGAAACACATATGAGATCAGGTCCGGCCACTCCCCACAGCCTTTAAATTGCGTTTCAAAATACAGTTTAAACACTGCATGTGGACGCAGCCTTAGTAATGAGGGATGCACTATTTAACTTTGAAAACATGCAGTAATAATGGATTTTTTTTCTTTTCTTTTCAACAAGCAAGTGAATGGGATTTGCTTAATGTACTTTGCACAGTTTGCCTTATGCATATACAGTAGTACAGTTGACATGTAGGCTTTGATACTTTTGTATGCATGATACTGTATATCACCTTGTTTATAAGCGTTATTATTCAAATAATGATGATGAATATTTTTTTACAGATTACACAGCAAAACACATATGCTTATGTGCTTCTGTTATTTCAGTTAGGAATTAATTTAAAACCAAAAGGTAAGTTGAATTTCCTGCATTCACCATCAATATAGACACAATGGAGTGCATTTATTACACTGTTTATGTCTATTTTTTGGCATGGGCTGCCATTTTTTTCTGTTGCATTTTCTGCGACCTATTCATTATGTGTCGGTGCCACAAATTTCCTCTTTTTGCATTGCTTACAACTTTTAATGAATTGGTTGCTCAATGTGGGTACAGCCTTTTCTCCCTAACACTTTCACTAACAAAAAACTTTTATACAAAATAGTCAGCTCACCTGGACCCTTGTGGACTGTAAGTCAGGACGTGGAAATCGGAGGCACGGATGATCCTCGGCTTGGAGCACAATGGTATACACAACAACATTCAATCCAGCTTCCAATAAGATGCCACGTGGGATGAAATCCAATTCTTTAATAATCACGGCTAAAAACAGCTCGTAAAGCAATGTGAAAAACGTTAATACATTACACAGGGTAGCGGGGAGACCACTTCTTGCCTACATGTTTCGGAAATGACTTTCCTTATTCACAGCCATGAATAAGGAAAGTCATTTCCGAAACATGTAGGCAAGAAGTGGTCTCCCCGCTACCCTGTGTAATGTATTAACGTTTTTTCACATTGCTTTACGAGCTGTTTTTAGCCGTGATTATTAAGATCCCACGTGGCATCTTATTGGAAGCTGGATTGAATGTTGTTGTGTATAACATTTTCACTAAACTTCTAAGTTACTGTCAACTTTTTCTAGAGAATTTTAATGTCATACACTTAGAGCCACAAAAAGCAGATCTATCCAGTTCTATAAATGTGGAGAGTCATTCCAGAAACTTTTTGCCACATTATTAAACCCTTGAAACATAATCTAAACTCAAATAAGTCATGCTCTCAAGACAAATAATAAATATGCCCCAATCTCTCCAATAAGAAAAAGTGATTCGATAAAAATTAGTGCAAATATTGTTCTGCATGCCGAAATTATCATGCTATGTTTTTGCATACTACAACCACTTCTATCCTCATGAAAAGTTGACTGCTGTAAGAAAAGCTCCACACAGTCTGTGAAATATATATATATATTCCCATCTTAAATCTATTGCTTCATCCTGCCAGCACATCATCTTCTTTGGAAAGCTATTATCACCTGTTCCATCTCTTAGAATAGTCCTAATTGCCACATACTTGTTCAGGCACTAAATCTAAACATGAAAAAAAGAGAGAGAAAAATTAAGCTTACTATTCATGCAGAACAGTGCATGTGTGCTTCCTTGTCGGTATCTAATGGTGTTTTAATAAATGCACCGGCTGGTAGAAGGCTTTTAAATGTAAAGACAGGCTGGTGTTTATTAAATACCACAAAGGAAGATAGAAAATCCACGTTAAAAAGCCCTTCCCCCATCAATGACCCAGTAAACAATTTAGAAATGTAAAATACGAGCTACAAATCTACACACCCACATAGAAAAATGACCCTTAGAAGCTACCCTGGAAATTTGACATTGGAATATTTAATATGCAGAATCTCTAAATTGAATGCCCTCCCTCACTTCTTGACTTGCTCAGAGATGATTAAACTGACATTAGTCACATTACGCTATTTCAATATTCCTAAATTATACAATGCGTTTATTAATCTTAACTACGTTAACAATCTGTTTTGCTGATCACATTGGACATAGATATCTCTAATATAATGTGCATGCATATGGATCATATGGATTTTTGAAACGTCATTTGGCATTTCAATACCAAAGTTGTCAATTTTGTTCACTTTATTTAGCATTTATGTTTAGAGTGATCAAGCCGTTTTAATAACTGTTGTGCTATGTACAAGGGCTGGATTGTGGAAATGATGGGCTAGTTTCCGCATTGTATAGAAATCAACAGTACATTGCAACATTTGGTGTATGTTTTGCTACACATCATAAAACACACTGCTTGTCATATGTGTGGTTCATCTTGTTAGCATTCATTATTGTGCAATGTGCTTATGATATAACAAGAGATATGATATAACAAAAGATAATTAAACAATACAAAGAGGAACATTTCCGACTTAAAAACTTGGAACTTTTTTTGTCAAACACATAAGCCAATTAAGTGTAAACTAAAACAGTTGAAGGATACAGCAGATTTATCATGCTTCATTAGACATTGGGGGCATGTATGACCAGAGTATTGCAAGGCGGTTTTGATGACCCACTCCCTTGGGTCAGCGTATGTCTTATTTATTACAAGGTCTATGTCTTGTCATAAATTATACACATGGTCTCAGCAGGCCTTGTGTACATCCACACCAGCAGGGTTTACATTTCAGTCATCTTTTATTCGTGTTTTCTTGCGAATAATAACTCTGACCATATTATCATTTCCTGTATTCAACAAAGTCACATGCTTTATAGAGCCACATTTACTATAGTAAATAGCATTATAATTGCCAGTCTTAATAAATATCCCCCATTGACTCTTCATATACAGCTATTGTCATTAAGACTACCTAACAGTGGGGGGCATTTATTATACCTTGTACAGCAGTTTTCTCAACCCGTGGTTCAGCCTAGATGACCGGGACAAGCGATTTGATTGATGGCTGAGCAGCCAACCAACCAACTTTCAGACCCACAGCAACCACGGCCATGCACAGTTTGAGCATGGCTATGATTGGCTAGGCAGGACAATTGACCCTACTGTTTAAGAGGCAGGCTCACATAACCTGGAGAAGGAGATTTCCTTTTGAGGGAAAGAAGGCTGTAAGGGACAGATAGAAATAATTGCCCTTTTCAGAGGAGTATGAAGGACTGAGATAACCTTTCTGCATCATTATCACTCAGAAATAGCAGCACTCTTTCTGCAAAAGTATATGCCTAAATTTCAGAGTTCATATTCACTGCATACCTTTTTTTTCAAAATAACAGTGCCACATTGCTAAATCTGTATATTCCTAAATTGCAGAGTATGTTTTCACTGCATCCATTTAATTTCAAAATAGCAGTGTCAGTGTTTGTTAAATCCATATATTCCTAAATTGTACAGTCCATATTCACTGCATCTTTTTTTTCCAAATAGTAATGTCTGTGAGTACTCCATCCTGTGTTCCTAAAATGCGGTGTGAAGAACTGAGTAATGCATGAATTACATCTATTCCTGCTAGAATTTCCTCTAGTGCAAGCAGGCTCCAATTATTCTCTTTTCTATGCTCCACCTCACCCCCTTCAAAACGGCAAAGTCGTCTCAGCTAAAAGTCCTGGAACAGTCACTCATGCTGTATGATCAATCACCAAACTGGTATTCTGTGACCCATCCAGCTGTCCTTGCCCCAGTTGCTGATATAGAATTACAAGATTCCCAAGAACTTGTGTTAGAGGATGAGGATGTGGATGGTGGACCATCACAAGAGATATATGATGAAACTCAATGCTGTGGTTTACTGCAGTTTAAAGCTGTGAAGGAGGGCAGCAATGAGGGTTCAGTGGTAGAAAATGCCAGCAGTGATGATCCCACATTGATCGAAGGCAGTGGTAGTTTGGATGACAAGGTGGTAATCAGGAAGCACCAGGCAGCAAGCAGGAGAAGGTAAGACACACCTGTCAGCCCATATCCACAATGTTGCCTGCAACTGTCCAGCACGCCCAATTAATCAGCACACTAAGGCCAGCCCACAGGATACCCAGGGCGTGGCATTTATTACCAAGAGTGCTGAAGACAGAAGTCATTTGCACACTGTGCCACCGTTCTATAAAGCATGACCACAGTATCAGATATCTGAGAACTTTGTGTTTGACCAGGCACCTGCAATGTAAACATTAGCTGCAGTCGATGTGTAGCTGCAGAAAAGCCTGGAAACACCTGAGGCTCCCTCTGCTGGGCCATGTGAATCAGCCTGTACCACCGTCCCCTGAGTGATAGGGCCACCCATTTCCTCACAAAGGGAGGATGTGAAGCGCTCCACCACTACTACCAGCAGTACCACCATTAAATCACTAACACCAAGCCTGTGCACACCATTTGTTCACATGGAAAGTGGACATTTGGGTCATCTCACACATAAGCTCTGGACTTTGAAATGCTACCATTCAGGCTGGGAACAATTGAGGAAGTCCTTTGGCTCAAATTCTGCTACCGGCCAGGATTGCCAGCCAGCACTCCATGCCTCGGTTTGCTTTCCTCTTCTACTTCCTCATCCATTCAGCAGCGCCTGCATACCCAGTTTTAGCAATACCATAGGGACACAGCAGCAGGCAATGTTGAAATTCATCTGTTTGGGCAAAAGACCACACACCACCTGTGAGCTGCAGACAAATGAGTGGTTGCTGTCGCTGAACTTCAAGCAAAGTGGTGTTTGACAATCAAGTCCAATCTTTAAAAATTAAATAAATGTTTTTTCCCCATAACTTGTGATATTTTTCCTCTCCAGAAAGTCATACATGCCTCTCTTCAACATGTACATAGAGTCCACCATGACAACCTCCTGCCGCAGAGAGTTCCACAGTCTCACTGCTCTTACAGTAAAGAACCTTTGTCTATGTTGATTCTATAGCTTCTCCTCTAGGAGTAGAGGATGCCCCCTTGTCCTGGTAACAGGCCTAGGTATAAAAAGATCTTTGGAGAGATCTTTGTACTGTCCGTTTAGGTATTTATACATTGTTATAAGGTCTCCCCTCAGTTATCTTTTTCTAAACTGAATAATTCCAAATTTTGTAATATGTCATTGTATGCTAGTCCCCCCATTCCCCTTATAATCTCGGTTGCTCTCCTCTGCACACGTTCCAGTTCTACGGTGTCCTTTTTATACACTGGTGTCCAAAACTGTACACAATATTCCATGTGTGGTCTGACCAGTAATTTATATAAGGGCAAAACTATATCCTTATCATGAGAATCTATTCCTCTCTTGATACATCCCGTTATTTTATTTGCTTTAGCAGCAGCAGTCTGGCTCTGGTCACTAAAATTGAGTTTACCATCCATCAATACCCCCATGTGGAAGTGGAGGAGGAGGTAATGAAGGAGGAGACACCAAGCACCAAGGACAACTTGTCCTTGTCTTTTAGCAACCTTGCTCACATAAACCAACATTGTCTGCACAAGAGCTGCTGAGTTGGCCGGATATTCAACAGTGCCAAATACTAGAGGGACACCCTGCTGGATCTATGCAAATAAGATAGTGTATCATCCTATCATCACAACTAGAGCATGAAAGAAAAAATGAGGGAGCACAAGCACATTTTGGTGGAGGCACTAATTCCAATTAAAAAATGGAGAGCGCAGTGGCTGCACAAGTTGGAGAAACACCAAAGCAGCAGGAGCATCACTACCAACTCAGGTGGGAGATATAGCATGGCCACAATGTGGTATGCCAATTTCAATTCTTCTCAACCTCCGTCACCATCAGACATGTCATGTAGTACCATGAGTTAGACTGTGACTCAAATGGTGTTGACACGTCTCTTGGTACTGAAGAATGTGTTGTCCCCTTTCAATTTCTGGATGGGAAAATTGGACATTTGGCCACAGCTTGCCCTCTATGCCTGGGAGGTGCTTTCCTGCCCTGTGGCAAGTGTGCTATCAGGATGTGTGTCCAGCACCACTGGGGATCTGAATGTCCACCCGCAGGATCTGAATGTCTGCAGCCAATGTGGACATCCTCACGTTCATTAAGATGAACCAGGCATGGATCCTACATGACTTGTCTTTGCCAGAGCTTGAGTGAGAGGTTAGAGAGTCCAACTAAGTCAAATACTGCATTAACTGTATTCAAATTTGAAATTGTCAAGTTACACATTAGCTAGATTCAAAATTGAGATTGGATAATATTGCATTAGATAAATTAAAAATTTAAATAGTAAAATTCTGCATTGGTTGGATTCAAAATTTTAAAAGTCAAATTCTGCATTAGCTGGTGTTAAAATTGAAATTGTTAAGTTCTGCATTAGCTTGATTCAATATTGAAAATTTCAAATTCCCTATTATATAGATTCAAAATTGAAATTGTAAAGTTCTGCATAAGCTTGATTAAAAAATAAAATACATTCCCTAACCCATTTTGGGCAGGGCAACTGCCCTGTTATGACCCCCATTTTCTATGCAAGACAGTTCCACAGTAGGTGGTAGTCCAAAGGTCTGTTACAGCATAATTACCCCTCCCATTTCATCATTCTTTCACAGTTTTTGTTTGGTTTTCTCGGGTCTTGCTTTGTCCCACTCACCCTGCCATTTAGAGAAAACTAGGGGTGAAATGTAAGTGAAGCAAGTGAAGCCAGGACGCAATGGAACTCAGAGATCCCACTTGTGAGGACCTGCATCACCTTGCTGATACATCGCTGAACCCAACGCGTAAGCTGCACTCCAGTTCCAGAACCCACATGAAAAGGGGAGGCTATCAGCCTGTCCGCACAGCAAGGAGCCACCTATGAGTTGCAGTTGGGTGCACAGGAGCACAGCCAGAGTGCCGAACAGCAGCCACACTGGAGCCACAGATGCAGAGCGCATAGTGCTTTCAGGGATCCAGCCGTGACATGCATTGTGCACCCATATGTTTGTGTGTAGTTCAACCTCCAACCCTCGCAGCACTGACATGGCACAGACACAGCCAAAATGCACTACAGCCAAGGCCAACTAGGTCCCCCAGTGTGGGTCAACAGCAACAGCAGTACAACATGGACATAAGCACTACACCTGTGGCCAAACACCTGCATAGGCTCCTTCATCGCACCCCACCTCCACCTGTATCATCCAATGCCGGCACTAGGTGGATCATAGGCAGTAGGTTTCTCACCCAACTCGGTACATGGCAGCCAAGAGCGCCATTGATTTGTGTCATAGGAGCGACTTAAGGCAAGTGAATCCATGCAAATGCAGCCACCAGTGTCTCAGCACTTGAAAGCGGTCTCAGAGGTTACGGCATCAGGCTGCTTAAAACGCTGGTACTTGGTGAAATTCTTACCCCCTCCTGGATCAATGGTATTTTACAGCCATTTTTTGGGTGTTAGAATTTGGGTCCCCATTGATTTCAATGGGTTCAAGTTCGGGATCAAGTCTGGGTCCAGTCCCGAACAAATTTGTGCCAGATGTTCGGCCGAACTCTTCAAACCTGAATTTCAACAAACCTGCAACCTATACTAAGTGGTCATGACAGGTCATGATAAGGTGGCCCATCCCTACCTTCATAGCCCACTCACCATGCCCCTCACCATCATAGCCCACCCTGTTATGGCCAGCTATTACCTGGTCTCAATATCATCATTTTGCTAGGATTACATGAAAAGACACAATATTTTGAACAAGCTTACATCCACAGAAGTTCTATGGTTGGTTTTCCAAGATGTCTGAAACAACCAACCTTACAAGTTTTGCATAAGATTTATGCATAAATTATTAACACCTCTATATTTTAAAGCATTGAAAGCATTTTCACAAATGTAAAGTACAATATAATGGTATTGCTGTGCATCGATCCATTGAGTGGGTAAGTGAAAGGTCTATGAGGGGCATGTATTAATTTTGGCTCAGGGTGGCACTGGAACCGTGCTATATTATTCAGTGGGATGTAGGCTTGTGGTGCAAGGGATTCATGAATTGACGCAGGGACTAAAAGGTTTAGAACTCCCTAGACCAGCTTTTAGCTGCACTTTTTTTTCACCACAAATTTGAAAAATAGAAGCGCCAGAAAACTGCTGGATTCACAAGTGGGGCCAAAATTTTGCACCCAAAAACGAGCAAGTTAAGAGTTTCGCAAAACACCAATATTGTGGTGCCAGCAGTTCATAAATTAAGATGCAAGAGGCGCAGAAAGGAAGCAAAGAAAACACTTCCCCTTTTTTGTTTGAAAGCCAATAATAAATGACCCCCCTATAGGTTTTATTTTTTTATACTTCCTTTATTTGACACAATTCTATACTGTAAATTTTGGACATGCTCTTAGAGGTCAAACTGTATAGAAAGAGGTTGCTTTGTATGTAAACCTATTCTTTCCTTATGCAGAAGATCTGTTGGCGATGTGTAAGTTTTCTGAATGACAAAAGTCATTTTGCTCCTTCCAGGGCCTTTCAGGAGAAAATGGTATTAATTCCCAAAAAGGTTGATGGAGAATGAGTCCTGTCAGATTCTCACCACCACATGACTGTTTTTTTCCTTTTTTAACCTTGTCCAGTGCTTATTGATTTTTAATAAAACACATCCTCTATAATTACTTTGCTGGAATTGTGCTATAGGTCTTCCGGCTCCAGCACGCCAGTGTTCATCATCTCTTTATGCGGTGTAATCACAGGGTTGGAGCAATCAGGGGCAATTCTATGTACTTTGTTTCCTGCATTTAGCATGGCTCTATTTGCACATTTTTTCCAGCCCATTAGTGATCCTGTTTCATATAATGTATAAGAAACCACATATCACATTCCCTTTAATCCATTAAAATCAACTTCAAATTATACAGGTCCATATTGTCCTATATAGCTTTTCAGATGGTTGTATTTCTTTTATTTCTCTATCTCCATTAATACAGTGCTGCTTCAATGATGTGATTTAATGTGTTCTCATATTTGCATGGATATTCAATGCGTATGTACAGTATAGGAAACTTTGGATTTATTATTTTTGCTGAGGATATATAAGAACCATTGTATCTAAATGTTATAGAGAAAGATTAGATGTGACCTGAATGATTAAATACAAATGGCAGATTTATCAATCTGCTTATGACAGAATTCTGCCATAAGTTAGACAAAAAAAAGTTTAAAATCTTGCACCACATCTAGGAAGGCTTTAAATGAAAATGCCATTTGGGTATCCATAATTTAAACTGAATACACTGATGGGTCTTGCTTTTCTTCTTTATAAAGGAGCATGTCTTCATAAGGCTTTAAATGCCTGTATTGCGGTAAAAAAAAAGACAAATATGCTAACTAGGTGCCTAGTGCTCCTTTGGCTCCTATTTCTGCAAGCCTACTACATGCTATGATATCCAGCCACTCCCTCCCACCCCTCTACCCGAATACCTGTGATGTCACTTGCGAACGCACAATCCTTGTCTCCTGAGAGCTGATGACATCATCGGCTCTCATGAACTCTCATGTATGTGAGCACCTGATGCGCTGCTTAACAAAGACAAGGACCATGCATGAACAAGGCTTCACGAGAGCTGGTGACGTCACAGGTTTTTCGGTAGATGGGGTGTGAGGGAGTGGTTGGATATGATAGCATGCAGTAGGCATGCATAATTAGAAGCCAAATGAAAGTCTGTGTGACATGCACAGGAGTGCCAGCCGTTATTAGAATATTTTTATAAATCCTTTTTTATGGTAACCCAGGCATTTCAAACCTAAGAAACACATGTTTCTTTATAAATAAGAAAAGTTTATTTAGTTTAAATCACGGCCAACCAAGCGGTAGCTTTCTTTTAAGACACTTTTTAGACTTTTATGACTAGCACAACGAAAGGGGCTATGTCTACAAAAAGAGGGTGTCTTCAAGGCAAGCATTGTATGCCAAAAACTATAGTAACATGCTAGAATTTTATGTTATGTGGAGTATACTAATCTAACATGTAGGAGGAGAAAGTTGTATTGTATCCATACTGTTTGGAAAAAAATATATCCAATTTGTTTCTGATCTGTTTTGTTTTCCAGAGAAGGTTAGAGCAGTGGTTTATTACTCTGTAATATTCAACTACAATTGTTATTCTTAATTTTACAATTCAGGTGAATGTATTTTGACACTGTAAATCTCCAAGTTCTTTTTCTATACCTTCATATGACTACACTTGGTTAAAATGTTGTTAAAGTTGTTGTCCAGTAGAATAAAAGGAAGACTAAAGATAAATGACCTCCTACTGTGTTTTGATTTGTTTTGTTTATTTATACATATAGATTTTTTAGATTTTTTTTTCAGCCTCCTTAGTTGATTTGAACCCAAGGGATTCTGATCACTCATGCAACATACTATAATACAAATGTATCGCAGCATATTGTGACTATACTGATCAACTGTTACAGCCTTATAATAGAATGTATCAATGGCCCGGTAGCTTCGTAAGCCTGGTTAACTCCCATAATCTATGTCAGCACCAATCATGGCAGTTAACATGAGGTGTGTGGTATATAATCCAGCAGACACCTGCCCTGTATGGAGAGGGCTCAGCCCTTAGACCCTCACCATGCATCCCTTACAGCACTTAGATGTATAGTTATATCATGGTGGAGGAAGCACAGGCTCGGACTGGCCCGCCGGAGCACCGGTGAATCCTCCGGTGGGCCCCGGTACCTCTGCTACAGCAGAGGCCTCCATCCCCATCGGAGGCCCCTGCCAGTGACAGAATTGGTACTCGATGCGGCCATAAGCGGCCGCTCGAGTCCAATTGCTGCTGTTACACAGCGGTCTGCCATTGACCCTGTGCGTGCGACGCGGCCGGGAACTTTCCCCAGCGCGCGTCGCACTGTGACCCCTGATGCGCGGCAGCGTGATGATGCAGTCGCGCTGCCGCGCGTCTTGTTCAGTGTACAGTCCAAGCGGAGCGGGGAGAAGAGAGACAGAGGACGCGAGAGCGCTGCTATAGGTAAGTGAGTTTTATTATTTTTTTAACTAGTCACAGTCCGGAACAAAAATAAATATTATGGGGCTTTTCAAAATGTGCCAATATGTGGGGCTTTATATGATGACTAAAAATTACAAGAGGGGCGCTACTAAACTAAATATATGATAAGGATGGCAGGACTGTATATATACTAGTAAAGGGTCAGAAGAAGACTATATGAAATGAGGGGGGTCGTTACAGGGCGATATATACTAAGGGGGGCACTACAGTACTATAAATTTTAAGGGGAACCATTGCAGGATTGTTTATATTAAGGAGGAATATATATAATAGTCCATATATAAAGGATAGCAGTAGTAGTGCTGTGCCCATATCTACAGGATAGGAGTAGTAGTACTGAGCTGTGCCCATATATACAGGATAGGAGTAGTAGTACTGTGCTGTGTCTGTCCCATATATACAGGATAGAGTAGTAGTACTTGTGCTGTGCCCATATCTACAGGATAGGAGTAGTAGTACGTGCTGTGCCCATACTACAGGATAGGATATGTAGTACTGGTTGTGGCCCATATATACAGATAGGAGTAGTAGTACTGTGCTGTTGTCATATCTACATGGATAGGAGTAGAGATGTACTGTGCCATATCTACAGAAGGATATCGTACTGTGCTGTGCCATATCTACAGGATAGGAGTAGTAGTATTCTGTGCTGTGTCCATATTACAGGATAGAGTAGTAGTACTGTGCTGTGCCCATATATCCGGATAGGAGTAGTAGTACTGTGCTGTGTCCATTATACAGGATAGTAGTAGTAGTACTGAGCTGTGCCCATATTATAGAATAGGAGTAGTAGTACTGTGCGTGTCCATATATACAGATAAGATTAGTAGTCATGCTGTCCCAATATACAGGATAGGAGTAGTATTACTGAGCTGTGCCCATATATATAGAATAGAGTAGTAGTACTGTGCTGTGCTCATATATATATATATAGGAGTAGTAGGATAAGTGCTGGTGCCCATATTACAGATAGGAGTGTAGTAACTGGTGCTCATATATACAGGATAGGGTAGTAGTACTGGTCTGTGTCCATATATACAGGATAGGAGTAGTATCTGTGCTGTGCCTATATATACAGGATAGGATATAGTACTGTGTCTGTGGTCCATATTGTACGTGAATAGGATCGAGTAGTACTGTGCTGTGTCCATATTACAGGATAGGAGTAGTAGTAACTGTCGGTGTCCATATATACAGGATAGAGTAGTAGTACAGTGCTGTGTCCATACAAACAAAGATAGGGGTGGTAGTACTGTGATGTTCCATATATACGGATAGGAGTAGTAGTACTTGCTGTGCCCATATTGCAGATAGGAGTATAGTACTGTGCTGTGTCCATATATACAGGATAGAGTAGTACATACTGTGCTGTGTCCATATATACGGATAGGTAGTATACTGTGCTTTGCCCATACCTATGAGATGGAGTAGTCCATACTGGGATGTGTCCATATATACAGGATAGGGGTGGTAGTTCTGTGCTGTATCCATACATACAGGAATAAGAGTATAGTACTCTGTGCTGTGCCCATACCAATAGATTGGAGTATAGTACTGTGCTGTGCTCATATATACAGATAGGAGTAGTAGTACTGTGCTGTGCCCATATATACAGATATAGTAGTAGTTTCTGTGATGTGCCCATATGTACAGGATAGTAGTAGTAGTTCTGTGCTGTGCCCATATATACAGGATAGAAGTAGTAGTACTGTGCCCATATATACAGGATAGGAGTAGTAGTATCTGTGTTGTGTCCATATATACAGGTATGGATAGTAGTACTGTGGGCTGCTCCCAATATACAGGATAGGAGTGTAGTACTCTGTGTCTGTGCCCATATGTACAGGATGGAGTGCATTATGACTGTACCAATATACAGCATAGGATTAGTAGTAGTGTACGTACCGATATTAACGACATAGGAGTAGTAGTATTGTGTTGAGCTCATATAACAGGATAGGAGTATAGTACTGTGCTGGTCTCATATATCAGTATAGGAGCAGTATTACTTGCTGGTCTCAATATCTAGGATAGGAGGAATAGTAGTACGTGCCATATATACAGATAGTAGTAGTAGTAGTAGTACTGTGCCCCATATTACAGATAGGATAGTAAGTATGTATAATTATTACAGGCTAGAGTAGTAGATTGTACTGTACCGATATTAACAGGAAGGAGTAGTAGTACTGTGCTGGTCTCAATATACAGATATGGAGTAGTAGTAGTCTACTATAATGATCTATACAGATGGTGCAGTAGTACTGTGCTGGTCCATATATATAGAATAGGAGTAGTGTACTGTTGCTGTGCCCATATACAGGATAGGAGTATATATGTAGTACTGTACCAATATTAACAGATAGGAGTAGTAGTACTGTGCTGGTCCATATATACAGGATAGGAGTAGTAGTATGTGGTTCCCATATATACGGATAGGAGTAGTAGTTTTGTACTGTACCGATATTAACAGATAGGAGTAGTAGTACTGTGCTGGTCTCATATATACAGGATAGGAGTAGTAGTAGCTACTATAATGATATATACAGGATAGGGGCAGTAGTACTGTGCTGGTCCCATATTCAGAATAGGATATTACAATTAGTAATAGGAGTATTACAATTATGAAGATTTCAGAAGAACACAATAGAAGAATAAACAAGGAGGGCATTATATAAACATAATAAGTAGGAGCCCTATAAGACCATCATGATTAAGGTTGGAAATGAGATATTATGTCATTATTTATGGGAGTGATGTCCAATTTAATTTATTATGTTTACAGTATTATTTTACTCAAGGGTATAGTGTGTATTGTAATACTGAAAATTTGCAATGTAATATTTGATTTATAGAGAGGGGCAGTAATGGTTTTGTTATGGGGGTATTTTTATATTTGTGGTGGGCACCAAGTGGTCATTTGTGTTGTGATGGGTAAATATCATTTTAGGAGCACGTTGTTATTCAGGGTCTCTTTATATTGTATGACTGTGATACTTTTAGTTGCACAGTGGAGATGTGCCATACGGAGCTAAATATCCTGAAGAAAGTAAAAAAAGGAGAAGTTGTCCTGCAGTTCAGTACCCAAAGAAGATGTGTGACATGTGAGGTCTGGAATCCCACTTCTTGTCTAATGACTGTAATTACTGACTATCTAGACTCTTTCTTAGTGTCAGTGCCTATCCTTCTCTGTGGTTGCAGCGAGGATACGGGAAAGATGAAGGGTTATTCTTATTGTAAGTTAGTGCTGAGCACTGACGATTACATCCTAATATTATGCCTTGGCCACTGTTCAACTCCTGTGAAATATGGAATATTTCCAGTAGCATATGCGGCCCTCAGGATAATTTCTCTGGTGGCCCCCAGCACCCCAGTCCGACCCTGAGAAGCACTATAATATCTGAAAAGAAAAAAATACTAATATCAAGATTTGTTAGTGTCAACCCCCTATTAGTTAACCCTATTAGGTGACATGTTAAAAAGTTAAAGTTGTCCAGGTACACCTTATGGCAGCAACTAGGAGCACCCGTGCCTTTATGATACCTTTGATGAATACTATACAGCTGCAAGGTTAATAAGTAATAGCATAGTTTTTTAAGGACAAAAGTTGTCAGACTAATTTGATCTCTTTTGTGAGTGGTGATCAGATGCCTGGACAGAGGTGCTGCTGTGGATATAACATTCTTGTACTTTGCAAAGGTATTCAAGACTATCCCTCAGTGATGACTAATGGATATTAGTGTTGTGGTTTGGAAGGGATTGTGCAAGAGAGAGGGAGGCTGCTTAAACTGAGGGGATAGGGAACTGCAGGAGAGGGAGACTGCTTAGACTGACTGGATGAGATGCTGGAGAGGCGAACTGTTCAGGAGAGGGGAGGCCACTTATATTTAGCGGATGAGGAGCTGGATGGAATTGTGGGAATGAGGGCCCAGAGGGAACTGTTAAGGAGCAAGGAAGGATGATTATGCTGGAGGGAACAGGAGGAAGGAAGTTTTACAGAGGGGATAAAGAGGTGATGGATAGTTATTATAAGGGGTTGAGATCTGATTACGTGTTGTTGGAGGGAGGGTATAGATTGAGGGAATGGGGATTGAGGGAATGATGGTGGATTGAGTAAATATGGTCCTTACAAAAAATATGGTAAAAAGTTCTAACAGATTAAATTATAAACGAAAACAGGGGGGGCACTGTCTCCATCCTGAGGAAACAAGGTTTAATCTCCACAGGGGACATACCATATATACTCGTGTATAAGCTGAGTTTTGCAGCACAAAAATTGTGCTTAGAAAATCTAGCCTTAGCTTATACACAAGTCCATAAAAAAAATAAACTTATATTCTCACCTTTCCTCGCCCCCAATGCTCAGCGCGGCTCCCTGATGCTCGGCACAGTTCCTTTTTTATCTTCTCAGCAATACTTTGGTCCCCCCAGCTCCTCTTCTGTCTGCCCTAACAGACGGCAGAGATGCGGCCATGAACTCTGCCGGCCAGCACACACTATGATGAGGTCGCTGATGACATCATAGAATACGCCGGCCGGCAAATTGGATGGCCCTGTCTCTGCCGGCTGTTAAAGAAGACAGAAGAGGAGCATCGAGGAGCCTTGCCGAACAACGGAACCTCCCGAAGGTGAGTATGTAAGTATATTTTTTTTAAGTGCTGGGCAAACTGGGGGCTGGCTGTATAGTAAAGGGTGCTGGGAGGCTAGCTGGCTACCAAAGGCAGCTAGCTGGCTATTAAAGGAGGCTAGCTGGATACTAAAGGGGGTGGATGGTTACTAAAGGGGGCCAGCTGGCTGTGTACTATAGGGGGATGGCTGTATGCTAAAGGGAGCTGGCTGGCTGTATACTACAGGGGGCTTGCTGGCTATATACTGGGAGGCTGTGACCAATGCATTTCCCACCTTCAATTTATAGTCAAGTCAATAGGTTTTCCCAATTTTTGGTGGTAAAATTAGGGGCCTTGGCTTATACTCGGGTCGGTTTAACTGGACTATATACGGTACTTCTTTACTGTAAGAACTGTGAATCTGAGGAATAGCCTGCCTCAGAAGCTGGTCGCAGCAGGGACAGCAGAGAGCATTATTGTGATATAGAATTGTGTATGATATAGAAACATCCCTTCCTTATTCCTTCCCTTTCCTTATTTGGCAGAACTTTACGGATATGTCTTTTTTTTTTTTTTTTCAATCATACTACGTAACTAAACATTTATCTTAAAACACTTTAATAGTAATATCCAATGAATAAAATAGCATAAATGATTATCACTGCAAAGGATTGTATATGTCTGGTGGAAGAAAATGCATTCATTCATTTAGTAAGTCAGAACCTGTCTGTAAAATTACCGTCTTCATCGCAGTGACTTTGGCAATGAGTGTGAAACTCAACAAAAACGTATTTATTTTTCATTACCAAAACAGTTATTCAACCCAAGTAAGGTGACGACCTTCTCCTTCTGTCCCTTATCCCCTGAGCAATATCTTTCCTATTAATGTAGGTTTATTTTTTTTTCAACAGAATTGCATTCTACAAAAACAAGTGAATCATGTGAATAGTTGTGGCTTCTATCCCGCCACATCCTTCTGTTTATTAAAATGGTAATCTTGTAATGTGGCAACAAGCAGTTACAATGTGGTAACTGTAATGACACATATATTTTTGGTTTGATACTCTTGCTGCCTTTTTTGTGTCATTACCAGCAATAAAACAAATTGGAGGATTTCAAACCGTACATTTAACCGAAAAGTTCTCAATGAATCATTTAGATATTATGAAAGAATAATGAGAAAATGGAGGACAGTGCTTGTCCTCTCTGTTAGGTACAGTTCTTATATCATCAGCCTGCACAGTTATTTTGTGTCAAAACCAGTACCATAACACACAGGATGAGTGTAGATCTTTCAGCTCTACCTTATATTTTGCCTTATATCAGCTGTATGAGGGCTTATTTTCTAGGAAGGAGTTGTTTTTTTTAAAGTTACCCTCTTGAGATACATTTCTTGGGTGAGAGTTGGGATTTTTTGTTGCAATAGTTGAGGTTTTCATCAGCACTGGTTTAGAATATTCAGTACAAACCAAAAGTTTGGACAAACCATCTCATTCAAAGAGTTTTCTGTATTTTCATGGCTAAAAATTGTAGATTCTCACTGAAGGCATCAAAACTATGAATGAACACATGTGGAATTATATACTTAACAAAAGTGTGAAACAAATAAAAATATGACTTATATTTTAGGTTCTTCAAAGTAACCACCATTTGCTTTGATTGCTGCTTTGCACACATTCTTCTGAAGGTGGCCCATCAGTATCCTGAGAAGCCACAGTAAGAATCTATAAAGGACATCATTATGCGGTTAATCAATTCTGGGCCGCCCAGAATTCCCTGGAATTCCAGTTGTGACCCCGGTTCAGTGGTGCCTGTACTGACCTTCTGCTACGTCCCGGACTAAGATCTTGTGCTGCCACTCTCGACCTCCTGCCTGTCCCCGACCACGAGTTTGGTATGGCGTGTTACTACCTCCGGTCCCAGGTGTCGGCTTATGTCATTGTCCGTGGTGGTACAGAGGATCGACTACCACTGATCCTGACACTGGTGATGTCACTTGCCTATTTTGACAATCTATTATGACAATCCATTTTCAGACATAAGAGCTAATATATATTGGGTATTTTACACACATTAATTTCTGGACACCATTATTCTGCACTTGTTTACCCATACATTGACTCAGGCTCGGACTGGCCCGCCGGAGGACCGGTGCATCCTCCGGTGGGCCCCGGTACCTCTGCTACAGCAGGGGCCTCCATCCCCATCGGAGGCCCCTGCCAGTGAAAGCATTGGTACTCGATGCGGCCATAAGCGGCCGCTCGAGTCCAATTGCTGCTGTAACACACCGGCCTGCCATTGACCCTGTGCGTGCGACGCGCCGGGAACTTTCCCCAGCGCGCGTCGCACTGTGACCCCTGATGCGCGGCAGCGTGAGGATGCAGTCGCGCTACCGCGCGTCTTGTTCAGTGTACAGTCCCAGTGTAGCGGAGAAAAGCAGAGGAGAGAGGACGCGGGAGCGCTGCTATAGGTAAGTGAGTTTCATTATTTTTTTAGCTATTCACAGTCCGGAACAGAAATAATTATTATGGGGCTTTTCAAAATGTGCCAATATGTGGGGCCTTTATATGATGACTAAAAATTACAAGAGGGGCGCTACTAAACTAAATATATAATAAGGATGGCAGGACTGTATATAAACTAGTAAAGGGTCAGAAGAAGACTATATGAAATGAGGGGGGTCGTTACAGGGCGATATATACTAAGGGGGGCACTACAGTACTATAAATTATAAGGGAAACCATTGCAGGATTGTTTATATTAAGGAGGAACATATATAATAGTCCATATATAAAGGATAGGAGTAGTAGTGCTGTGCCCATATCTACAGGATAGGAGTAGTAGTACTGTGTTGTGCCCATATATACAGGATAGGAGTAGTAGTGCTGTGCTGTGCCCATATATATAGAATAGGACTAGTAGTACTGTGCTGTGCCCATATATACAGGATAGGAGTAGTAGTACTGAGCTGTGCCCATATATATGCAGCATAAGAGTAGTAGTACTGTGCTGTACCCATATATACAGGATAGGAGTAGTAGTACTGAGCTGTGCCCATATATACAGGATAGGAGTAGTAGTGCTGTGCTGTGCCCATATATACAGGATAGGAGTAGTAGTACTGTGCTGTGCCCATATATACAGGATAGGAGTAGTAGTACTGTGCTGTGCTCATATATACAGGATAGGAGTAGTAGTACTGTGCTGTGTCCATATATACAGGATAGGAGTAGTAGTAATGTGCTGTACCCATATATACAGGATAGGAGTAGTAGTACTGAGCTGTGCCCATATATACAGAATAGGAGTAGTAGTCCTATGCTGTGCTCATATATAAAGGAGTAGTAGTACTGTGATGTGTCCATATATACAGGATAGGAGTAGTAGTACTGTGCTGTGTCCATATATACAGGATAGGAGTAGTAGTACTGTGCTGTGTCAATATTTACATATATGTAGGATAGGAGTAGTAGTGCTGTGCTTTGTCCATATATACAGGATAGGAGTAGTAGTACAGTGCTGTGTCCATACAAACAGGATAGGAGTAGTAGTACTGTGCTGTGCCCATACCTATAGGATAGGAGTAGTAGTACTGTGCTGTGCCCATACCTATAGGATAGGAGTAGTAGTACTGTGCTGTGCCCATACCTATAGGATAGGAGTAGTAGTACTGTGATGTGTCCATATATACAGAATAGGGGTGGTAGTTCTGTGCTGTATCCATACATACAGGATAGGAGTAGTAGTACTGTGCTGTGCCCATATATACAGGA